>CM033626.1:25350765-25950765 GCA_019453435.1 Rhinogobius similis
TGGTGCAGCCATCTGTTAAGCGTCAAAACAGACAAATACTGCAATAGGTTCAGCACTGAAGAAAAATGGCCCCATTTTCAGTGAGTTCTGTAACAAAGAGCTTTAGTGTTGTTCGTGAAGGGGTGGACAGCTCGTCTGCTGCGCTGCCTTTTCCGACTTTTTACCCACTTCTCAAAGTCAAAAAAGTACAATTTAGTTTGATTTAATACCACCCTCAAAAACAAGAAATTTAACTTGGCAGGTGTGGGAGGTGACAGCAGCTTGGAGGTCAGATTTGGTTAGGTCCATTTTGTGAATTAGCATCAAGTTTGATTTTGTCCAAATTTTTTAAGTAACGGGATTACTATGAATACTTGTGTTCTGATTGTATTCAGTCTGAGTGTCGTTAACATCATTCTATATCATGCCAGCTGTGGTTAGTAGACTCTTATGATAGACATTTTTTAATCAGATAAATTATTATATTCTCTAGTGTTTTATATTTGTAGTATTCAAGATGTAAAAGAAGTATTAACATTTGAAGAACATAGTTTTAAAATTATGGCAAAAATATAAAAATTAACACTTTGTAAAGGGCAAAATTGTGAAGCTGCACCAATTATTTATTATAAAGTGGTGTCAAAATCTCGTCTTGTCCTTGTGAGAATTGAATCTTTTCCCAGATTAGTTGGGACGCTTAGTAGTCTCAGTAGAAACTACACTTGATCATTAACCTCAAAAGTTGGTTGTTAGACCTTAGCACTTGGTGTCCCTGGACACAACTTGTTTGTCTTGTTTTTAGTCCACTTGTTGGTGCACATGACAGGTTCTCATGCTTTTCTAATTGTGACTTTATTTGGTGGGATATGAGACGCTGTGGTAATATTTATAATAGTTTCTTACATCAGTCAAGTTGTAGTTTATGGAAGAAAAATCAAAAATAAAAGTGAAATCTCACAGGAAGTGCACAGCTTTGTGCTAAAATAAACTATATCTGATTGTATTTATTAGAATCAATACAGAAGTGTCACCGGAAAGTTGAACTCATTTTGTGCAAAGTCTTTAATAGCTGACATAACATTTTCTAAACAATATTGCATTAACAACTAGGGATTATTCCAACGAAAATGTAAGATACATGTACAAACCTTTGCCTATAGAATCACACTGATATGTGGAGAGTTTGTTTACTTACTGTTAGCCAGTGAGTGGTTTTCTAATGACTGTACAAAGCTCAAAAAAGTGCAAAAAGTAGAGGTGAAGTGCTCTGTAAATGGGCCACTCATAGGCTTTGGAATCTCACACAATGGTGTTCAGCCTCACTGTTCACTGCCTGATCTTTAAATATTTATTCATTTTATTGTGACTCTGCAAAAGACAGGAAGTACTCATTAGTAAAATGAGCTAGCCATTTTTGTAAATAAAAATCTAACCATGTCTATTTATGTAAGATTTGATTAAAAACACAATCCAATCGCAGATATAAAATTCCAAACAAAGATGATCTTAAGAGTCTTTAAGTCTTAAGAGTCTAAGAAGCTCCAGGCACAAAATCTCCACCTGAGGGAGAAACAAGATGCACAATTACCAAATGTTCTAGGATAGTTTGCAAAAAGGCTCAAAAATGGGGTTCTCTACCACAGACTGAAAACACACAAATCCTGGTCAGAGTCCCAGGGTTTAAATCTTGCATTGATGAGGACAGGTGAACACCACAGCCAATCAGCAGGCAAGAGGCACCTGCATTTTGGACAGTGACCTTGGACCTTGGTTGTTTGCTTATTGTCTTGTTAAGCTCGGGTAACAACTGTGGAATGAATTACTTCTTCTATATGTCACATTTGCTGCTCATGTCCAACCAGGAAGGACAATTATGAACGCTACCAAATTGTCAGACTGGGTAAACATTGGCAAAACGTTTAGTAACATCATAAATCTAAGTTGTTATGAAGTTTGTCGTTAACGTATCATAAGCACTTTAACGGCTGTATCATATTTCAGTCAGTCTCGACTTTGTGGGGGAAAACAAATATCTATATTATGGTTTCTACGCTTCTATGTCATTTCCTCTCACACTCACAATAACACCTAACAGTCACAAAGCACACAAACATTCATACAATGTCTTGCCCATGGACAACAACAACAAAAGTAATAGACTAACTGTTTGTATGCAAAATGTCACTACCTCCTTGAGAACGTACAGTAAGACAGTTAAAATGTCTTACAACTTTGATACTGTTTTTATTTATTTATATCTCCAAATAAAACATAAAACTGTGTATGTGGATGGGATTAAGGCTATTTCCATTTTGGTCAAAAAACCCAAGAGACGCTTTCTCTCATAGGTTTTATTTTTCACAAACATGTGCAGAAACCGAATTTGTCCCGCCTGTTTGGGTGGAAATCAAACTCAATATGCGGCTACACAGTTTGTCAGCAAAAGGAGCATGTAAAATAATTACCCACAGGTATTGCATCTTTTACACTGCACGCTCTGCAGGATCTAATAACAACTTAACTGACCGGGCCTCATGGGAATCCGGTTTACACCAGACTGGAGCGGGAGACGTCTTTTTTCACACAGGCACTATCACTTTTTTGACATGAAGCCGTTTTTCTTCAGCGGCGTGGAGCCAAACACTGTGGAGAAGAAGAGAAGAAGCTTTTAAAATAACAATTTCACATTTTCCTTTTCATAAATACAAATATAATATGGTCAAAAATGAACTGAAGCAAGAATTTTTAACAGTGGACTGTGGCTTAGAATATACAATAAGGAAAGGTTGTCCTGGAACGGGAAATTTGTGTTTTGTTTTTATTTTAGGTTATCGTTTCAGACCAAAATGTGTTTGTTTTCATACCTGACTATTTCGACAGCCGCAGTCTTCGTCAGAGTGGTCTGTGTGTTTTGTGTGCAGAGTTACACAGGTTTTGGTTCTGTTTTCTTCTAAAGACAGAACCACATTACGGACTGGGATGGAGCTGATAACATTGGGACATAGAGCGGCAAATATGGTCACAAAATACGAAACGAAACCCGCAGGACTGTCAATCAAGACGAGGGGGGCTTTCTTCTCTTACACACCTCAAGCTCAAGTTTCAAGTTTAGTTTATTTGCCATTTGAAAATCACATCGGAAAACACATGCAAAAGGCTCAAAGTGCACAGTAAAAAGTTAAGAACGGCAACATTACACAAACAATGGACGTAAGCACACAAACTACCAAAAAACACTTGACACTGTGAAAATAAAACAAGCTAAACCGATAAAATGCAAAGTGCTAGATCAAAGTTGTTCACAGCTTAGAACAATGCGGCATGACAAGATGTTTATTTCTTTATTGAGTTTTTTGAACATTATTAACATAACAACGCACATAAAACACAAATAAAACAGGACCAGAGAGAGCAGAGAGAGAAACAAAAAATAAAAATAATGTGCTAAAGAAACTGGACCGCAGATGGCGCTGTTGTCCTGCGTTTACCAATAGAAAGACCACCCTGAAGAAGACAAACAAACTGGTCTGAAAAAAGAACCTTTCAGAAGACAAGCTGATTGAACTGGAAAGTTTGGCAGTTTAAATCCTGCTCCACCTTCACAGTGTTGAGCCCTTGAGCAAGACACTTTATCTCCCCTGCTCATGTTTGTGTGATTTTGTGCGCAGAATGGCAATGCAAGGAGTAAAATCATAATCAATAATATTTGAAAATTAACAGTTTTGAGCCTAGAATTGGAGTCAGGAAGAAAAAGAGTAGACATGTCAATTGAGCGTTTCTAAAAGTGCTTCTATTAACTGTTTTGTTTTGTGTTTTTTGTAAAATTGTCTATAACTACTATTGCAAATCAAGGCTTGGCGTTGACTTATTACCAGCTTTCTTTTTTTCACTAGCCAGAAGGAAAGTGTTGCGTGAGTTATTTTAAAATGAATAATATGTTCAATAATCAATGTGTTGATGGTTTATGTATTATTAAAACTATAAACTGTGAAAATATAACAGCGACGCAGTAGAAACCGTATAATTTATTCATGAAATTCAAACAGGCGAAGTTTCAAAGGAGACTGAAGTTTCAGTTTTTAAATATATAAAACAGAACAGACAAACACAATAAGCACAACCCAGTCAGGGGAAAAAAAGAAGAAGTGGAGGTAGAAGTAGATGAAGAAGTAGTAGTAGAAGAAGAAGTAGAAGTATAATAAGTAGAAGAAGAAAAAGTAGAAGTATAATAAGTAGAAGAAGAAAAAGTAGAAGAAGTTAAAGAATTAGAAGGAGATGTAGAAGAAATAAAAGAAGTAGAAGAAGAAGTAGTAGTAGAAGAAGAAGCAGAAGAAAAGTAGTAGAAGAAGTAGTAAACGAAAAAGTAGAAGTATAATAAGTAGAAGAAGAAGAAACAGTAGAAGAAATATAGGAAGTTAAAGAATTAGAAGAAGATGTAGAAGAAATAAAAGAAGAAGAAGAAGCCAGCAAAAGACATCCAAAGTAAATTAAGGCAGATATTGTCAAAAGTAAAGGCTTTCAACATTTCACTGTAAATTTGTAAAAGTCATACCCAGCTTTTGTAAATTATTGATCAATGCTGTTAATTTTCCCCCCATGTTTTGGGTCTCTGTAACTCTCTCAACTTTAAGTTTAAAAAGCCTCGACACTCACACACACACACACACACACGCACACACACACTTGTATACAGACGCACTGAGCCCTATTTCAGGTTGCTGTCAGCGAGGGACAGAGGCCAGAGGAAACACAGGATGAATTCTCCTCTGCTTCATTCTATCACCGAGCCATGACACCCCTATTTACCTCCCCCATCTATCTCCTCTCTGACTGTCGACCAGCTCGTCCCGCTCGGGTGTGTAGCTGCTAATGTGTGCCCCCGCTGGTGTCTGCGAGCACGGCGGGCCAAAGTGTATCGGAGCATCGGCCGTGATGGAGAGAGATAAATTGGAGGCTGTATATTGTAGTTTACGGTGTTAGAGCATGCTGAACTGAGCAGAATTCAAGTGTTTTGTTAAGACGGCTAAAATGAACTCTCGGTTTGGTTCGACAGAGACGCATTACATCGAGGGACAATGGAATGTGCGGAGACTTGCTGAGGAAAGTGAAAAAATGAAGTCAATGCTCATTATTATTTAAACATGGTGGTGGAGGTTGGAAGTGACAAGAGTGGGTTTCTTTGTTGGCGATGAGCATCTCAATCACCCGACTGTAACCCAAGATATGTACGTATGTTTATGTTTGTAATGATTCAAATTCTCTTAAGCGCTCCAAAAAATTCAAAAAACACAATCTTTGGTGCAGTAAAGGACATGAGTTTGACACCATTTACAGAACTTCTTCACTCTTTCTCCCCATTTCACGCTGCAGTTCCCGTCAAATAAAGCCTTCGGGCCAGGAAAGTCTTAAAAAATAAAATAAATTGCTTGCATTTAATGTATTTGTCTTGCTTTGAATTGTAAGGGAATAGAAAATTTCATTGGAACAAGTCATGTCACAAATTTTTGCATGTGAAAATCTTTTGGCACTTGATATAAGAAAACTATTCACAATGTCACAGGTTAAAGTCTGTTCAAATCTAGCCATAACCTAAATATAAATCTTAAAGCAGAACAAAGTAACTTCAGTGACAGAACTCCCCCTGCAGGTCTCCTTATCCCCTTCCTTTTTATTGAAATAAGGAAGTACAAACGCATACAAAAACATTTCATGTCGCCAAATATAAAAAAGAGAGCCAGTGTTTCTCGGAGAGTTGTTGTGGGGTCGGCGTCAGGAAAGTTGCAAGGCTGGTTTTTCGCTCAGAGACAGCAGGGGGCGACGGCAGTGAGTTCAAACACCCCAAAAAGTACATTTACAACCACCACAAGGACTAACAAAGACGTTTAATAAGGTAAAACATTTACCGGGTTCTGCTTTAAATTCAAGAAATTTGACATTATTTAAAGGTGCAAAATGTAGTTTTTGTGATTGTCTCCATGAAGATGTTTTGCCCTTCCTTTGTATCCAACTATCCATCTCCATGGAAACAAACTTATCCACCTCCAGGTGGCGCATGGGCGACATTAAAGGTCAAATCTGTGGAGAGGCAACCCCACTCACAGTAAGAATACATGTTATTCTTTTAGAAAAAATAATAATAATTGAATAAGACACAAGTTTTATTCTATAGTGTGGAACATTACAGTCAAAGCATTAACATTATGCAGACAAGCAGGTGATGCCAGAAAACTTGACAGGGAGCAATTGTACATCATATTCAATTACATTTGGAAAAAGCTGAATATTTTTCTTCTTTTGTATTGAAAAAGGAAAGACAATCACACACTAAAACATTTGGCGTTGCCAAATCTAAATGTAAAGAGAGCCAGTGTTTCTCCGAGAGTTGTCCTTGAGTTCGATTGTCAGGAAAGTTGCAAGGCTGGTTTTCAGTGTAGAGACAGCAGGCGAGTGTTTCAAACGCCCGAAAATACATTTACAACCACCACACGGACTATGGTAAAAATGTTACTTAGTTCTGCTTTAATGTCATGTTGATCCAATTACATTAAAACATAAATCAGTTTTTTAAACACATTTAACGTCAAAACTGTTTCTTCATACTCAAGTTTCTTCAAACACTTTTCTTACTTGATTAATTATTTGTATCACTGCTAACTTGACTGATTATTTATGTAACTTTTGCAATCAATTCTATTCAGATTTAGTCATGCATTAGGTAACATTTCTGGTGGCAGGTGTGCTACCCACATAGTGCACCTTTAAGTTTGTTGTTTATCCTTTCTGAGTGGGAGCAATTGTGCATCGTGCCTTGACATCGATGGTCCTTTATTGTTTTACTCTCCATCCTCCTCTCCTGAATCCTGTTTTGTTCCTCTGTTGTCATCTCTTCATCCTCTTCCTTCTCCCCCTCGTCTGCGGCCAATGGCTTGTCTTCACACTCCATATGTCGTGGTGCAAATATGAAAGAGCTTTCACGGACTAGAACCATAGAGTTGTGTCCAATTCCCCAACCTCATTTTGGCTCGGAGAAAAATGGGCACTTTTCTGGTCTCATTCTCTTGCCCACACGCATTCACACGGACAGCCTCGCTCCCTCAGGCCCACGGTCATGCGTTTTCACTTCGTATTAAGTTTTTAGGTTTGTTTTCTCTCGTCCTCCCGAATGATCCATGGACACAATGGACCAACTCACACAGTCCGATACAAATAAAATGAGCATCAAGTGCCACTTTTGGCTCAGAGTAAACTACAAAATGCATTTACCTCACCTTACACCACCAAAGAAAATATACAATAAATTAAAAATCAACCTAAATAAAGCAAATAAAACAAAATACTATTATGTATGTATAGCCTAATATGTTCTTATACTTTATTTTCTTTTTAATTAGCAGTGGATGACAAAATAAGGAAATTGAAGCGACAACAACCATGGCAGTTGCAGTGGTCATCTTGCAGGTGCAGAAAGAGCAACATTACAATAGAAAATAATGTAGAAACAGCTACAATATAGTATGTATGTATGTATGTATGTATGTATGTATTTTTCAAGGGACTGTGCATATTAATGGACATATGATTCAAATGTAAATATGCCCGTATTTAGCCCCAGGCTAGTTGGACAGGTTGATGGTTCCATAAAAGGTTATACAAGGTGAGAATAGAACAGAAAAAAAAAATCCACAGTAACACATGGTAAAAATGGTTGTGGTCTCAATAATGTAGGGAACTCTACCCATCTGTGCCATGTCTGCCAGGACATCTTTTCTCTGAATTATTGAAATGAAACTTCACCCTGCATTGGTCTTTATTTTAATCAGAATAAATTGCACCATTTGGACACAACTATTGACAGTCATTCTGTTTATTTCTGTATATTGTGTCTGACTGTGTCCAATGGGACAAATAAATATCCAATAGGAATTTGATATTGTCCAGTAGGATTTAGAAAGGAATCCTATTGGATTTGTTTTGTTTTATTGGTACATGGTACAATCTAATGGGATTTTTTTCTAGGAAATAAAATAATTTATTACCTAAAATGTTTTAAAAAAAACATAATGGTGGACATACGAGGACAAAACAATTGTGTAATACACATAATATTTATACTTCACTTACAATATCTTTATTTTGATTCTGCATTGTGAACTGTTAAGTGAAGTTTGACCAGTTGCAAAAGTTACAAATATAGCACGTAATCCTGACTATTCAACCTCTGGGTTATCGCTTTGTAATTGTGTGAATTTTATCAGCTTTTTAATGCACACTTAAAATGGAAATACATGCTGTCAGCGGCCTTATCATAAACGTGAACACTGTGCCTTATAAAATGTTAAATGTATTGTAGGAAAGCACCATTTAAATGCCCATTTATCTTTTAGTGATCCGACTGTGCTCCTAAATCTTACACCTGCCACATTCTCACAGTGTGACCTTGGAGTGAACGCTGTAATTGTAATTTGTGACAATGTAAAAGTGAAGGACACTGGACCCATACCAGCCCACATTGACAAGCGCACGATTGAACATGGCACTATGTCATTTTCTGGTGGAGAGTCCGCACCTGCTTATATGTTCCACAAACGTATCTATCTCCATGGATACAAGCAAGTGATGCACCAGGGGTCTCATTTATAAAACTTTACGTTGCTCACTGCTCGTCTGTCTGAGCTCACATCTCCTTCTGTCTTGTCTATGAAAGCGCCAACCCAAGTTCACAAGCGCACATCAAGGCGTCGTTTTACAGCTCACAATCATAACGTACGTAACATTTTTATGAGTTTATGAGACCCCAGGCCACGTTACAGGTAAGGGCTCTCATTTATAAAACTTCACGCTAAAGTGTACGTGCAGACAAACAGAAATATCCTCAAATTCACAAATTTCTAATTTCTCTGAGCACAGATCTCACCTCTAAAAGCCCAAATGCATAAGGAGTTTTTGCACTGGAACGTTTATTTCAATTTAAAATATATGTATATATTTACAGCTCACAAACTTAAAGTAAAAATCATGTACGCACATTTTTCTATGTATACATGCTTTATAAATGAGACCCCTGATGGGTGAAGACTGTTTTTGAGTTACTTTTGAGTGAGAAAAACTATGGAATTGACAGATTCATGTTGATTTTATACATCACAATATTTAATACCAAATGTAAAGGCAGTTGCATTGGAAATATTTACTCAAAAAACTGAAATGTTGACATTATTTAAATATACTATCTCACATTTTTTGCATAAATAATTCATGTTAGCAATATTTTCTGTTCTTTCTTTTTCCTTTTTATGTTTTTTTGTCCAGTAGGCTTTATTTGACAAAACAGGACTGCATCAAACGGGGATGAGACAAATGACATGCAGCAAATGGTCAGCGCTAGACTCAAACTCACAACCCTGCGGCCTGCCCCACACAGCAGGCATACATGCTATCCTCTCAAACACAAGCAGCACAATATATTTTCAATAGAATCTTAAAATGAATTGCTTTGGATCCATTTTAAACATGTATGTATTCATTTTTTATTGCTGTTGACATGTGCTAGTTTGAGGTCACTGTTTAGGTTTTTCTTTAAAAATAAAAACAGGAAAGGTGGCTTTGTTATTTTGGCTTTTAACTAAGTCACAAAAATAGCTAAGTAATGGCAGGAGGTGACCGAGCAGAGGTCACCACACCCTGTCATGGCTCTCCTCCCCAATCTGCTCCATTTTGAACTCTTTTCTTACCACGAAGGACTGTTTGAAGAGGCAAGCGGCAACATTTTGGGTTGGTTATGAAGACTTTATCCTGCATTTGTTTGTCAAATGAATTCATGGACCCATTAGTGAATCATGCCTTGGGAAAATATGTTACTTTCTGCTTTGGAAAAGTATTGCTCTCAATATCACTGCTTTTTGAGATGTCTCTTGGGGATGTTATGTGTGCAACCTCCAAATCCTCCAACCCGTGTCAGCAAAATGCATAAATTCGACTGTGAATAAGTAAATATTTACACTTCGCATGTAATTCAAAAAGTGTTATAAATAGCAATGTGGTTTTCGAGTGTTATTTTAGTCTCGTAATGGCTCTTGATTGGATTATTTTTGCTGCGCATTTGATATTCTCACCAGAGATAACCTGACAGCACACAGCGGAGTGACAAATGGTGGCTTATGTGACAACAGACTCACAATAGGTCCCTGCCGACCACTGGTAAAAAAAAACACACTTCCTGTCCCCATCTTGGCATTAGGCAGGTGACAGCTATATTTTTTATTCCAGTGCGTGTCGACAGTCTTGTGACGGGCTAACACCTCTCACTCGGAGACAGCCACTGCTTCTGTACGACCCAAGCAGCGGAGTACTTCCCCAGCATAGTAAACAATTCACTTTGCCTCGGCGAATTCAAACCATTCAATGAACTAAATAAGGTTGTTATTAGAAGACCCGAGGCTGTCGCTAGGCATTCCCAAGGCAAGGTCGAATGATATTACTAAATAGTAGAGATGCAGCATGAGAAGGCAGAAATCCAGGATTAGTTTGTCAGCAGAAGTGGTACTAAATACAAGAATCTGTGCAATATTTAAAGTGCGTTTGACAGATTCTCACTTTTTTCTAGTCATCGCTTTGTTTGGATAGTTCATGGGAGAGATGTTTATCATAGTTTTGTGTCAGTCAAGTGGCACTTAATAAAAGAAATAGAAAAATAAAAGAATCCCTCTTGCTTTGCCTGCACGATATGATATAAACTCATCTATATTTTGTTCATCCAGTTAAAGGAGTTTTTATTGCCTTAAACACGGGCCTAATTGATTTGCTGCTTGTGATTGTTTGATTTATTCCCAGGAGAATAGAATGATTCACATCCTCAACCAGCAAACTACATAGTGCCCTTTAAATGCAACTGACATAACAAAATAAACAACAAAATAAAGGTGTATCAGGTTATTAGGATCCCTTCCATGTTTTAAAATGCGATGATGTCATAACCTGGAGGGGAGGAGCCACTTTTCCCCATTGATTGCATTGGACTTTGCCATCACATATTTCAAAGGTAATTTCACAAATGTAGAACCTGATGATTTCTTTTAGTGACTAGACCTAAGAACTAATTGTATTACAACAAAATCCCCATTTAAATTCTATATATGTATTGTAATGTCTTGATGTCACACACAACTAATTGCGTAATTTTTATGGATTTTGGCCATTGTTTACCTTTTGGTTGCTAGGTTACAGTTGTGGAATGTCACCTCTGCAGCTTAAAAGTAATTATAAACATCACCAAAATTGTCAAACTGGGGAAAAATAGGCACATTTTTTCCACATTTCCTAACGTTTTAGTGAAATGTTAGTCGAACCTATCTTTTACATTTTAAATCCAAATTCACTCTGTTCTCAAGTAGAAATTTCTCCAAATATGTTTTACTTTTACTTGTTCACTACTTTTACTTTAACTTGAGTAATATTTCTTTAAAGGACGACACAAACAGTACCTTAATTTGTAGAGTCCACTGGCCCACAGGTTGGCGGTTTGATCCGTGTGTCCTCAGGTGAATACTGCTGTTGTGTCCTTGTGCAAGACACTTAACCCGCCTCACCCCCAGTGCCTGCGTACACAGTGCATGGATGTGTGAGTGAATGGGTGTTTACTTGATGTAAAACACTTACAGTGCGTTGAATGTACAAAAGTGCCATTTATCATCATTTACCAGTCGTATTTGAGAACAGATTTTGGCTACTGAACCCATCTCAGTTTCTTTGGCTTGGTCCAACCACAGACTTGCACCACATGAGGAAAAATGAAAAATAAATAAATATAGGTCTATAAAATGGGGGCTCCGTGGGATTATGCTAAGGGCTTGTTGGTTATTTTCAGAAGCGATAATTAGTGTCTACAGACGTCAAATGTTTCTCCCTGGCTATGCAAATTACATCTCGCATGACACCTATTAAACAGCATTAAATCAGCTCAGAGAGTCTATTAGCTGCAATATTTGGACAAAGCTATTTAAAGGAGCAGATAGGAGAATATGGGAGAGGAGCAGAGGAGCACTTTCTAGTGTCAGCCAGGATTACCGGCTCCCCCGAGAAGCACGGCAAATTGTACATTATTTTCCGGAAATAAAAATGCAAGGGGAACATTATAGTATTGGATTAGAATAAGTATAGGTCTATTGTGGTCCATCATTTCTTAATAACAGTCTCCCACAAAAGAAGCATGCAATTTGGTATTTATTATATGTGGCGCTGCACTAATGAAAAAGTAGAACGCGCTTTGCATATAAATTGAGCACAGGATTCATGTATATGCTTCTAAAATAAAATAATCCTTTTATGAATTTACATCCTCCTACTGCTACATTTTTAGGAGGCAGAATGTGCTCTTAAAGGGAAACGCACTTCAGAAACAATGTTGTGATATACGGGTTTTTCAAATATATTCCATCCCGATTGATAAGAAGTTGCTTTTCCTGAAAATAAGCCAAAGTGTGATTGTTTCTCCCTTATTTAAAATTGTCTAGGTTTATTGTGAACGAGCAACAAAAAACTAGAATTTACAGAAACCAGCGTTGATTCTTTCTAAAACATGATGAGATTGCGTGATTGTTATTGTTGTTATTGTTGTTGTTTTTAACATTGTTCTTTGTATTTATTTATTTTGCCAAGTATAAATAATTGCATGACTTAATATAGATAGCTTTTGGTGTTTACAGTAATTACAGATGCCCTGCTGCGTTTTCCTGTGGGTTTTACATTGGCATGCGATATCCTGCCAGCAACGCCAAATGTGTGGCAAGCGAGGCAGTGTACATTGTTTAAAGGAATTTTGCATTTTAATAAGGAATCCAATAAAAGATTTGAAGCAGTAGCAGAAGTGGGTCAGTACAAGCCTCGGATCCAAACTGGTTCTCTCTGTATTTTCGAATACAGAAGATTTCACAGTCTGGTCTCCACATATCAAGATAAACTCAGAATCAAATCAAACCTGCCTCACTTTAGATTAACAGCGTTTTAGTGCTTCACTCATTGATTCGTCAGGAGTCTGCAAAGTTTCTCTGTCTTCTGTGTATTTCTTTCGTAGTTAAAGTCCATGTGACAGGTTCTCATGACTTAGTTTGGTGGTAAATATTTATCATAGTTTTACATTTCTGAAGTTGCAGTTTGTGAGACTTGAAAAATAGAAGTTTCAAATCATAAGAAGTAGTGCAGAGTTCAAAAAGAGAATCCCCTTAACTATGTCATCAAAAAGCGATGCGTCGTTGTAAATACAGAGACGATTTATAAACAGCTGACACATCTTCTGACAGTTTATTCAATAAATAGATATGTTATCAGGTATTATTTTGTGTCAAATGATTTCTATTGTGTAATTTATATGGATTTTGGCCCTTGTTTTCAAAATGGTTGCTAGGTAACAGTTTTGGAAGTACCTCTATCTATGTCATTGTGGTTGCTCATGTTCAACCATGAAGTAACATTATAAACATCACAGAAATTGTCAAACTGGGGAAAAATAGGGACATTGTTCATTGCGTTTAAATGTGTCATATAGAGTTTAAGCAGACATGTATGTTTTGATAAGAACAGAACAAATGTTATATTTCTCTAGGAGACAAAACAAGGACCCAGACTACACGGATTTGTATAATATAAAAAAGTGTCTTGGTTGACCAGGCAAAGTCAGATGGTTGGTAGTGCAAATCCAAAATGCCACAAAATATCAATAAAATAAATAAATAATGAATAGAAACTGACTACAACACATTTTGATATCCAACTTAGAACTTAAACTTTAGTCATACCTGAAGTTACCTGTAATCAACATCCAAAATGATCTCTTTCGTCAAAAGCAGATTTGACTTTGACGTCTGTTTCGTTTGGTTGAGTTTATTCAAAAAATGTGTCTCCAATACGTTTCATGTGTGGTGCATTGTGATGAAATCAGGAGAAACGGAAATCCCCTGATACTGCAACTGCATGGTCATTTACTGTCAAGATCCCGCAACTCTTGGCTCGTGTTGTGAAAAGCATTTCATTTTCTCTCTCTCTCTCTCTAGGCCAGACTTACTAAAACCAAACTTGAGCATTTGAGCGTGTGTACAGTTTTCACCGAGGAGGATATGAGATAATTGAATTATGCAGCAGATAGAGAGGGTTACAGAGGTTAATATCCTGCATGCACTCTGCTCCTCTCCGGACGCTGTAATTGCTTTAAGCACATTAGGAACTTTATTGACTGTGATGGCCTTTTAAGACATTACATTTGTGCTGCTTAGTGTCAGATGGGAGTCAGCCTGTTACTGCTTACTGTCTACTCCTATCTACGTCTGGTGCCGCCGTCATGCCCCTCGCTCGCCCTGCCACACTCTCTCTCCCATCTCTCTCAGCTTAATTAAAGGCTCCTGTAAATATGATGAGATTTGTATAGCTGCTGCAGCCAGAGAGGGGGGGCATGATGAGTTGTGATTGGCAGGTGATTAACTCCTCTTAACCTAGCAGATTCAATTCATCCTCGGCGGAACAGGCACGCTAATGATTCTGTAAAAGCTCTTCATGTGTCAGAATCTGGAACAAGACAAAAAAAGGAATGCTATAGCTCCCCCTCACTTGTCTTCTGCTCAGATCAATCCTTTCCTCCACACCCCCTTCGTGAATCTTTCCATTCTCACCCCTTCTAGACCTCTTAATAAGCACAGAGGTGAAAGGAAGAGTTATTAAAAAGTCTACAACCGTCCTCTTGAGAACGCTAAAGAGGAATTATATGCAACTAAGTGCACTTACAGACCTCGGATTTCAGTCATTCTGCATGGCTCGTGCGGTAAATTCACACCACTAGCAGAAGAAAGCCGATGATTATTCAGACAAAGGATGTGCTGACCCCGTTTTGCTTGATTTTCAGGTGTAAGAAGGTCAGGAATTAGACGAACTGACGAGGAAGAAGCATGAAAAAGTGTCTGATGAATGAAAGAGGGGAGTTGGAGAAAATTAGGCCTATGAACAGATGAATGATAACCGCATGGATCAATGTCTGCTGTCCCTCTAAAAGGAGCTGTGTTCATAAATTACAATAAAGCACCAAGCTTTTTCCTTCTCACCCACAGACGCTCTCTCGCCAGCCATCTCAATTAGTATGAATTGAGATGTATGGCTGTGAAGAGGGTGCGTCTTGAGAGCACTATGTAAATGTCGTCTTGCAGCTGTCCAGTCCCATCACGGGGCAGATGGTAGGAGGAGGAAAAGAGGAAATCAATTTGTTAAGCTAGCACTATCCGGCTAATGAGAAATCAAGTGGCTCGACTTTTCACATGAATCCCATCATGTCCATTTCTGTTCTGAAAGAGAGATGTCATTAGCTCCTCTGACTGCAGCTTTCAGTGGAGCTCACGGTTTGAGTTGAGCTGCAAAGCCTTGGCTCATAGTCCCATCTGGTGGCTGAAAACATTATTGCACTCAAGTCATTTGTCATTGTCATTACGACAGTCTTTTTTAAAGTTTATCCTTTTTTTTTTTTGCTTCTCATTCTGACAAATACACGAGTATAATCTGTTGGAGCAAAGTTAGACTGACAGCGGCCATTGTTGAAGAACGCTGCATGATACGTTTTTTGACAGTCATCTATTTGTCTATTTCCAGTGAATAGCATTAAGATTTTTAGAGAAGTAGGTAAGAATGCAGGTTTTTCAAGGTATTTTTGAGCAATAGAACGTCTGATTTAGTAAATGCACGATAGATCGTTTAAATGCAGCGGAACAGTCCAAGCAAAGCAATAACATCTCCTTGAAGACAAGTTCATCAAAGGTTGGCTCAGTGGTTCATCTTCCATCCCAAAGGTCGGTGGTTTGAACTCGGACCAAGTGTGTGCTGCTTTTGTGTCCTCGGGCAAAACACTTCACACGCCTCCTCAATGTACGCAGAAGGTGCACAGTTTAGAGGGCAAATGCGCTTCAACATGGCCTATCTGTGTCCTCCAATACCCAGTGATTATGTTCAAATCAAACATAGATTTACTGATAATTGTAATGCTGATTTATTCTTAACAAAAACATTAGACATGATGTTCAAGTTGTTTGATTATTGTCATGAAAACCAAATCACCAATCAAAATTCAGAATGAGCCACGCATGAGTCTTTCATTCAAGTTGCCAGTTCCTACGGAAAATTAGTTTAAACCTGTGTGTCCTCTCTCTGCTCTGAAACTACACTCTGCACCTGCACCAATCATGAATCAAAGCTAGTGCAGCCTCTGCAGCTCAGTGAGCCTGGGGTTCTGTAGGTTCTGAGCTGAGCATGAGCCATGGCCTGTCCATAAAGTGAGAAGGAGAAACACTTGGGTGTGTCTTCTATCTGCAGCTTGAGGCAGCACTGGTTCAGTTGGGATTGTGCTTATTCATTAGCGCTGGCTACATACCCTGCCTTTAAGTCTGGCTCTTGATTGCAGGTTAGGGGCAGTGCCTTGACCTCTTTGTGTGCTATGCATTTTTCCAATTGGCATAAGTAATAGGAGCTATACAAGTGACTTACACTGAGGCTTTATGATCGTCAAACTAAACGTTTTGTCGTATACACTGCATTGAAAACGTATCTCACAAACTATAGCAGCGGCGATGCACTTATTTTGATTTATCCACTTCAGCCAAATGATAATAAAGTTTACAGCTTGGACATGCTCCAGTTAGACGCCGCTCTGTATTCACAAACACTGAGCAGTTTGCACACAGCACTTTGCTGCTTATACTTGTGTAATCACCTGCAGAATCTGAGGGCACTGGAAAGGGCGTATTTTATTTGCAAGTCTGCACCAAAATACATAGGCAGTTTGAAGTTATGAGATGTACAGTTAAATGAAAGGTTATCCACTGTGAGGTTTTTGCATAAAATGTCCATAGTTTCATAAAAATAATGTCATCCATTTTTGTGAGTGATGAATATGTCACAGGGGGAATATATAGCTCCTAGAGAGAAAGTGAAAGCTGTGAGTGAGCCGTGAAGGATGGGATCATGTGTCTGTCTCTGTGTCAGCTGTGGTGGGGAAATGTTTCAATCACTGCGCTCCAATCACAAGTTCAGCCAGAGCTCCTGTGTAGATGGCTTTGTTGGGAATTGTATCAAACCAAAGCTCAAGTAAAGGAAAAAAGCTACAAAAGAGGTTGGTGTCCAGTTTTAAAGTTCAGACAAGGATTTGAAAGCAGAGCACTCCCAAGCTGTACATAAACAAATACATTAACGGGTTTAATATTTTCTTTACCATTGAGAGATGCTTTATGGATTACTGGATAAAGCCTATAACCCTCAACATTTCAGAGAAAAAGCTTTTACAGCGGCACCATCTGCTGGTGTAGAGGCTGCAGCAACTCAAAATTCTACACTTACATTAAGGGACATACATTTAGAGGTGAACTAGAGGATTCAAGTTTGGTTTAGTTTAGTCTTTATCTATTAGGGACTATGTATACATTCATTATTCGTTCAAAGTATTACCTTTACCAGATTTAGCTATACTGATACTTTCAATCTGCAGTCTCCTAGGCGCTAATAAAATGCTGATAAAATGCTGGGATTGATGGTAGAATTAAAAAACTTCTTACAAATATTAGAGCATACATTATAGCCTAATTATGTGCCAAATGTAGTCTACAGTTTAGTTTGATTGATGTTGTTCAGTTTTCTCAGGTTTCACAGAATACAGGCCCAAAATAAGGAAAAATATGTATATACAAGATATCCCTATTCAGTTTAAAGGGGCTGTACCTGATTTTTACTGTTTTGAATTGTGAAAAACAGAACTGGTTTACGTTAAACTCTTTACATCAGTCACATGTATCTATCACTTTCCTAATGCAGTCCCAGCATCCTAAATATTCACCTCCACGAGTTTATAAGTGCTTTTTTTTGGGGGTGCACTTAGGTGGTCCGCCTCAGTTTCACTTTGTCGTCTGAAAAAGCTGTTTAAAGCTGTACACAGGACCGAAAAGGAATTTTAACGACGTGCTAAAGGGTTTGTCAGAACGAGGGACGAGTTAGAGGGAGTTAAAACTACTTCTGTTCTGCAGTGTGAAAATCAGGTACCCCTGCTTCAAATGCCATGTGGAACAGTTCAGCATTCAAGAAAGTGTTGTCATTATTGAAAGTAAAAACAAAAATTTGATCAGCGCATCAACCAATCAACAAAAAATCAAAGCAAAGCAATAATATCTCCTTGAAGACAAGAAGCTGTCAAATCCCCACCATAAAAGTTACATAGTCCTTTAAATTAAGTGTGTGTTAGCTCTGAATCTGTGTAACTTTTGAAAGAACAGCCAGAGAAGTGTTAAGCGGGCGTACATTGTCTGCATGTGTCCTCTCAGCAGGTTTACTACTGAGTCTTGGCACAGCGCGCCGTGACAGAGCAGATTGTGTGGGCCCCCGTTGTCATGAGTAACACTAGTTTTCTTCACTTCCATCTGGCACAAGTGCAGCCTTATATGGATCCGTCTCGCAGAGATGATGTCACCAGTGATCTCATGAGGTCCCCTTTCATTTGGAGGTTGTCTTTACTTCACTTGGTTGTGAGCGCAGAGTTGGGCACAGCATGCTGCAGAATGAAAGCACTTTATGGTGGTTATAAATACAGCTGGAGAGACTGAAATGAAAGCAGCTGATTCAACAAATCAGGAAAGAGAGGTGTGAAAGAGAAAGAAGAGTTTTGAGATCTAACACGCCTCTGGATCTGTGACTACAATGGGGAAGTCAGGTGAGTCAAAAATGTACCCAGAGGACTTGAACTCAGCATGTTAAAACCAAACGTGTCATTGTTGCAGCTGTTTATTGCCCTGTGTTTCGTTTACAATCATAAAACGTGATTGGATCCTTTTCTTCGAACTACAGAGTCTTGTAAGTTGTCTTGTTTGGAGCTGTGTCTGCTCAAATAGGCCCATTGTGCTGCTGTGAGTGACAAGCACGAGTGGCAGCAGCAGACAGGGATGTGCAGCGTGACTCAGCTCTCCTTTCTATTGACAAATGTGTCGTGTGTGTGTGTTTTACAGCGTCTAAACTGTTTGCCGAAGACCTGCTCCTCTCTCACAACGAATACAGGAGAAAACATCAAGCCCCTCCACTTAAACTGAGCAGCAAAATAAGCAAAGAGGCAACACGGTAGGTCCAAAGAAGTAAACAATATCGTAGCCTTATATTGTCCTGCCTGATGATTCTTTATACAGAAATATAACGTCAAAGTAGCCGTCTACAGTCAGAATCTGTCAGAACATGTTCAGTTCAGGCAGACGTCTTTCTTGCTCAACAATTAAAAGCACTGAGTCATGTCCTGAAGAATTATTGATGTTCTTTACTGAATATAATGCTAGACTGGTTGTTGTTTTTTATTGTTATTATGGAAAATATGCTTAACCTTTTGTTTTATTTTTGTTATTTAGCCTATAGTTGAACTAACTCTGCATTTTATCCTGTGTTTATTTATGTGGGAACAGAAGTAGTTGTGAAACTTGATTTACACTTTTACGTAGGGCTGGGCAAATGAATCTAATTTTAATCTAATTGTCAGTGATATGCTTTTTTATGAAAAGGTCTATAGCCAATCGTAGTAGAGTCATGTTGTTTGGAGCAGAGTAATTTGGAGTAGGGCTGAAACAAGTAAATTAATCCAACAAATCGATTAATCAGATAATAGTCAACTAATTTAGCGTTTGAATAATCGTTTTCTGAACTATACACGTTCTCTAAAACATGCTTTGTGCTGAGAGAAGAGATTTTATGACTCAGACAAAGAAAATCACATCAAATTGACACATGAAATATGAATTTTGTCTGTAAATTTTGCCTGTAAATATTCTCCATCAGGATGTCCTCAAAAAGCATCACTTTAACTTAAGCTGAGGCAAATATTGTGTAAATGTAAACTGTAAAAAGTGTAAATTTTTTGTGATCCAAACAAAGTGATTCATGAAAAGAATAATCCTTAGCTGCAGCTCTACTTAGGAGGAATAAATGACAATTTATGTGTCAAATGGCTTTTGTTGATGTTCATGGAATCAAAACTGAAAGGCATTTTTTATTTTGTTTTTCAAATTAAAAAGTTAAATTGAATAAAAAATCAAGGTTCATCAATATCAGAAAAATCATTGTGATTTATTTCTTTGTCATATTACCCAGCATTATCACTTCACTGATGCAGTTATGAAGTAATAATATTTGTTTTTACTGTAGATATATGTAACTTACTTTTAGTTTTGATAAGACCGCCATGCACTAGAAAATCAACATTAAATTACAATAAGCTAAAATCACCATTTACACTTTCTTTTACAGTTATGCAGAGAGTTTGGCGAGCACAAGAATCCTGAAACACAGCGTGGAGTCCACCAGAGGGAGCTGTGGAGAGAACCTGGCCTGGGCCTCCTATGATCAGTCAGGTAAAGTCTATGGGCAAAACTTTTGCTGTGAATGACTCAAAGTGAACAGCTGGGGCCCGTTTCCCTGTTTCCACTCAAAGCTCTCCGACAGAATGAGTCACGGGACAAATATGTGGAGAGTGGGACCGGGAAAAACTTGGCTCAATGGTAAAAAGCTCTAGGAAGGGACGTTTCATAAACATTTAAAGTCTTCATTTAAAAACACGTACTTATAGATAAAAGCCAGTGACAAAATCAGTTGCTTAAAGTCCAGTTTTAATCCCATTATCCGTGGTGTAAATGTGATAATGAATGTGAAATGTGTAGTTTATGTTGCAGTCAATGATACTTCAACAACTTTGCCATGTTTTTCTGTATAGTATTGTACTTAAGCCTGTATTTTTTCTGTTTTATTTTAGTCTTATCCATTGTTATATGTTGCCCCTTACCGCCAAAGCAAGTTCTTAGTTTGGGAATTTGTATAGCTAACTTTTTCCCAACGTCTACACCAGAGTGATAGCTTTTTACTGAAATGGCGTAACTAAAAGACGGAAATGGCAAAGAAAATTAAAATTAAAATGTGACGGATGTGATCAAAGTAAAGTTTTCCAGCAAGTTTTATTCGGATTAAGGCTGCACAATCTGGTAAAATATAAATATGTAATTGCGATTGATAGTTTAAAACCATCTATGAGAATTAACAAAAAGGGTGAAATATAGGCCAATATGAAATGTTTTTTAGGTTATAAAAATCCCAAAGTGTACAACATTCAAAATTGACAAACTAATAAAAGAATCACATGTATTTTGGAAGATGTTTGTGCAGATCTCAACTCCAGGGTTAGTGGTTTTTATTGCATAAGACCGGACATTTATTGTTTGCGCAAGAAATCATGGTTCTTCAAAAACTGCAGCCTTCTCACAGCCCTAATCAGGATACTAACATTTCAAACTATGTTAAGAAAAAGGTCATTTCTGTTACACAATGACAATTAAAATCATATTTCTTTAAAAAGATAATAATAAATAATACTTTTTTTTTGTTACCACTTGGTCTTCTTCCACTTCTGACATAGATTATTCTAAAATGTAAGAAAATGTCATACTTTTTTTTTGCCTGTTCAAATGATATCTTCTGTAATGGTATAAATTCTAGTTTAAGTATTGATTAGTGCCTTGGTATCGATACTTGACAATATGCATGCCTTTTTATATATTTTTTATATTTTATCCTTTGCTTTATGTTGCACCTACGCCGAAGCAAGTTCCTACGTTTGTGAATTTCACTGACAATGGCAATAAACAATTTCTGATTCTGATTCTGATTCTGATATAGATCAAGAACAGTTAATAGCACTGCGTCCTGTTTGCTTTTGTGTGTTTTCCAGGTAAAGACGTGACCGATCGCTGGTACGATGAGGTCAAACAGTACAACTTCAAACGTCCAGGATTTTCTTCAGGCACAGGTGAGAAATACTCATTAACGTGAAAATTCATCTTTTTCTAATATATGCAGAGTGAGACAACCCTATTTGTTATTTAGATGCATAAAAAGTCACTGTTAGAGAAAACATTTAAAGCAATCTCAGGATAGATTTACCCTTTGAAACAAAAAAAATCTATCAACAACTTTACATTAGTTGTAAATATGTGTGTGATTTTAACTGAAAGCTTGTTAATGGCATTCAGTTTCTAAATACTTGTTACCCAACAAATATTTATCTGTTCCCAGAGATGTGGATTTGCGAGTTGTGACCTGGACTCGAGTCAGACTGAAGTCACTATTTTGAGAGACTTGACTCGATAAAATGGACTTGACTTGGACTTGAAGGCCAGGGACTCGGACTTGACTTGGACTTGAAGGCCAGGGACTCAGGACTTGACTTGGAGCCCTGCGACTACAGACGACTTGATGCTTCTACATACATTTAAAACTGTTTTCTCTCCACAGTTGACATCAGATTTGACCAGGACATGTTTAAAAGATGAACCATTCACAAAATATCAGTTGCAAAAATATGAGCTGTTTTTAGTGATTTAGTACAATGAAAAGACTTGAAAGCACTTGACACCCAAAGCAGAGGACTTGGACTTGTGGGCCATTGACTTGGGACTTAACTCGGACTTGACTTGCACTTTACGCCAAAGACTGATTTATTTGAGACTTACAAAACAAATAATTCCACTTCTGCCTGTTCCTTTCCTTTCCTGCTCCTTTATTTTCTGCTCTCAACCTTTAAACTCCCCTTCATGTGCGACTTCTATCACAATGCATTTTTGTGTATGTAACACTAGTTTCCCTGGTTTTAATGTCAGTGACAGGTGCTAAATCATTTAATGTCATGTCGATGTGAGGTTGAGAGAAGTAGACAGATACGTGTGTGTATACATATTTAAACCGCTGAATGGGGTGAGCTCAGATTCCTGTCCTGTTTGCTCCTCCTCAGGTCACTTCACAGCCATGGTTTGGAAGAGCAGTAAGAAGCTGGGCGTGGGTAAAGCCACCGCTGAAGACGGCTCGACGTTTGTGGTCGCCAGATACTTTCCTGCGGGGAATATAACAAACCAGGGCCACTTTGAGAGCAACGTCCTGCCGGCAACACACACCGCACCGTCGCCTCTGGATGTTTAAACCACAGAGTGAGACTGGGAGAGAACCACTGCAGATAAAGACTGAAAAAGTAGGAAAAGTGTAGCAGTTTGTCAAATCTAGAGAGGCATTGTGGGACGTTTAAAGGAGCGCTGTGTAACTTGATGAGCATTTGTGTTTTTATGGCTCCAAAATAGTCAGTAAAACCTCTATTCTTACTGTGAGCTGGGTGGCATTTCCACAGATCTCACCTGTAACTGTGTCTGCATGGAGATACTGCAGATCAGTCAGAGACAAGCAGGTGGTGTTCTCTCAGTCAAAAAAATGACACAGTGTACGTTTAAGTTTTGATACACATACATACATACACATACACATCAAACTTTCAAGCAGAGGAGAAAAGTAACTAAAGTAAAAGTACAGTACTATTCTGTGAATGTTTTAGATTTTTTTGTAATGTTTTGATTGGCGCAGTTTAGGATTAGCATGTAATGTTTTCTCCTGCCAAGTCAATCTTTAATAAATCTAAATCTAAAGTCTAAATGAGTTTTACAACAATCAAGCAACTGTTTGCGAGGAAAAGTAGAGAAATATTTTAAAATTGCAGGAAGTAGAGCAGAGTTTGGCACAATTCACAACCAACCCATTTTTGACCCTTTAAACATCGAGTCAATAAAATGAATACATTCTCATATATTTCTTTATTCTGCCATTAACAATTTCTGTGTTTTGCCCAGTGTACAACATGGTTGCTAGGTAACAGCTATGGCATTTCCTGGTATGATGTCATGGTGATACAACCAGGAAGTAAAATTAATGACCTAAACATTTGCTAAACTGGGATAAAATTTGTAATTTTTAAAATGAAAATGAAAAAACATTTATAACTTTAGTCACTTCTGTTGACGGCAAATCAACACAATTCTTTATCAAAATCTCTACATGTGTGAAAAAAGTATATTTTTAAACAAGCACAGGTTATCTGTACTTTTACTTCAGTAACATAATTGAGTACTTCTTCCACCACTGCTTTCAGGTAAATTTTACATTCTACACTTTGGAGATGATAAAACATTTAGTTTTGCCTTTCAAGTTATCAAAGAATACCGATCTTGCTTTGTTCTTTATGCAAATTGCAACTTTTCATGCAGAAAGCAGCATTAGAAAGAGAAGAAGAGAGAATGAGTGTTGTAGGTGTGTTTGTGAGACAAAAAACTGTGTGTTTTTAACTCAAAGTGGGATGGTCTCCCTCTTTGTTTCTAAGTCTTTTAATGTATTGCTTTAACATTTTAAAGATTTGCCAAATGTTTACACTGAGCCTGTAATAATGTACTAAATGATGTAATCTTTTACTTCTGATGTATGTGACCTTTCCACCCAACATGTTTTTTATGAATTATTGCCACACTAGAAGCCGCACCCAGCACTGTTTATGCACTCTGGCTCTAAATAGTTTTGTAAAATAAAAAGTGCTTTTACTTTTTAAAAGAAAAACAATAAAACTGAACTTTTAAAGAAGACGTACTTTTTCTGGTATTTAGTATTTAATTCTTAACATTGTTAAACTATTTCTTTACCCTGCTTAGTTTCACCTGAAACTGATCTTTTTCTATTGTGTTATCCCTGTGAACCGTCCTGTTGTTTGCTGGCTGTATCTCCCTCCTTCGAGACGAGGCCTTTGAAGATGTGTTTTGAAGCCTTTCAGTGGCGGATGTCGTCTGATGGCTGTTATTGGGCTGCAGTTGAAGGATCATCCAATCTGATCCTCCGGCAAATAAGAGATTTCAAATGACTGCCTTACTGCGTCCCACCTCAGCAGCGATGGCCCTCTTTATGCAGCTCAACAACCCGAGCACGTTCAAAAAGAGAACGCTTGTTTGCCTTTGCCATCAACGTCACGGCAGTGTGGGAAACCTGACACAAAATGACACTGAATCCACATTTTTGCACAGATTTGGGCTGTTAAAGTCATGTATTCTGAGGAGGAATTCTAAAAATTCCTCCTCCCCAAATATCACCATTGATATTTGGGGATTCTAGAAATCCCCAAATATCAATGGTGTCTTGACTGACAAGGTGTAATGTTGTTTTCTCTGTATTTGTGTATTTGCCATAGAACTTAAGACTAAAATGAGTCTAAAATGTAAATGCTAAAAAGAACATTTATCCACAATGAAATATATTTTATTAAGCTGATAGTGAGGGTGCAACACAGAGTAGCAGCAATACCAAACAGAAGAGATGTCTTAGGCTTTTGGCTGGAAGAGTTCTCACATGGTTAGCTCCTGTGAACAAAGAAGGAAACTCTGTCAGTATCTAGTGTCATCTAGTGGGAATCTAGTGTACTGCATCGTAGCAAAGATTACTGCAGGGTTTGCTTTTTTTCTGCTTGCCTCTCTCTCTCTCTCTGTTATGACTCACTACAGTCTGACATTTGCCCTTGCTCTACCCTTTAGCCTTGACAATATAATTTACCTCACTGTCTGCAGCTGCTATTGTTCTTTAAAAGTAGCCATTTTAACAACCTATGAAATGATGAACTGAAATCCTACACATGTAAGAGATTAATGTAAAGGTCATTATGATAAACAATGAAGTATGTTACAGTTCAATATAAAATCGTGATAAAAACTGCAATTAATACAACAATGGGCAATTATTTGCTGAATTTAGAGTAAATTAAATCCACTTTTTTGTCCGTATTTGGAGCTAGTAAAGCAATAGCATAGTCCTAATGTAGACCTTGTTTTAGACCTAGAATAGTTCTGATCTAGACTTGGATTAGTTCTGGTGACACTCGGAAGGTCAAATATTTTCTTAGGTGGTGCTTGGTGTGAAAAGTTTGAGAAGCACTGCAACTAAAATATATCAAAATATGCAAACAATCTTACAAAAAATATAAAACTAAGCACTTTCTTTCATATTTTGTTTTACATTTTTATTTAAATAGTATTCCTCCATTGAGATTTAGGTTAGATTTTTGATTATGGATATATTTATAAGCAAATAATAGCTTTTTTGTTTGTTTGTTGTAAGTTGGTGGTTAATTTTATGTCTTCTTGGGTTATTCCTTGTTTACAACTACTGCAAAAATGTTCCAGTCTTATTCTATGCCTCATTAAGCCCTGAACTGAAATGATTAATTACTATTATAGACCTGGTTTACAGACCGTCAAGTATTTTCTAAAGATGGTATTTGTGGGGAAAGGTTAAGTTGTACATAATATACAGTGCATAATATACTACATACTATTATAGTGTATGTACCAAATTTATCGGACCAAAGCAGCCAGTTGAATATGTTACTGGTCGTATTTGGTGTCTAGTGTTAATGTCGTGCCCTGCGCCTCTCACTCTGACCCGCGCCTTCTGCTCACCATGATGGCATTCACAATGTCGTTCTTGTTGTGTTTGAGCGCGCGGACGGCTTTGGCTCGAGACACGTTCGCCTGAGCCATGACCAGCTCGATGTCCCTGTGCTCCAGACCGCCCTCGTCCACCTGCGGGACACGAAACACACACAGTACCACAACAGTGCAGCGCCAAACTCAAATCAAACTCAAGGATCTGTGACATCGTGAGAGCTTTTAAGAGCCTGATTGTATTGTATATCGCATCAGTAATAGTCACTTAGTTTTGTGGCCTTACAGTTTCTTTACTGTGCTTGGTTTTGTCCTGGTTTGGTCGATATTTGAGTCCAGTTTTGTCCTGTAGTAGACTTGTTTAGTCCTGTTCTAGTTCTGGTTTAGTGTTGTTCTAGTCCAGTCCGGGTTTAGTCCCAGTTTATTCCAAATTTTGATGCACCCTACAACTGGATTTCTTTTGCTGTATTTAAGCCATCTTATTCTTACACAAATTTTTATCTTTGCATGCCCTAATTTCAACATAATCATTTTTAACTTTTGTACTATTATTATTCTTCATTATTTTTACCATTTCTGCCAAAGCAAGTTCCTAGTTTGTGAATTATGTTCAAATTGCAATGGCAATAAAACATTTTTGGATTCTAGTTTTATTTTATTATCACTCTACTCTATTTAGTATCTTCATTGTTTTCAAAGTATATTTTGTTATTTGAGTTAAAAAGTCAGTTCTATTACTGACCGCTACACAGGCAGTCCAGGGTTCATAGATCCTTAGTTACATTTGTAAATCTCGCTTTAATCAATATTTTAATACATTTTATTTTCCACTGCTGTTATTGTGCTTTTTCAATGGGAGATGGTCAGAATAATACTAAAGAATAATACATTTTGTGGTGTGCTTATATAATTAGAAAACATTTTGTGACATAATTTCATTCTACAAGCAATTAACTTGAAGCTTAAATAATCATCAGTTTCTGAAATACTAATTTAATTTAACACCAAGTTATCTCATGTTACTAATTTTGCTTTTGTTTTTTGTGTTTCAGTCTCAGTTAATTAATGTTTTTTTTCCTATTGTTTGTCATACAATGGTGTCTAAATTGTCTTGCTCTACATTAGTAAATTAGGAGATTTCCAAACCACTTGATAATAGATATTTCTGAATTTTAAAGGTAGCATTTTGACAGAGATTGATATAGAAACAATAAGTAGTTACCTCTTCTTCCTCTTCATCATCACTCTCTTCTTTTATGCTGAGTCTGGGAGGGAGGGGCGGGGCCAGAGGAGTCGATGTGACGGGAACTTTGAACTTCTCTGCAGCGGCTTTGTGAGCTTGTTGAGAGAGGTCTTCAATCTGACGACAGAAAAATAGATTTTTGTTAGTACAAATGACAAATATGGGTTAAAGAGACTAATATGAACTTGCCTTAGCTTCTCCAAACACAATATAGATGTCGGAGGCCGGACTTTTGAAAACATCTGGTCGACTGATGACAAACAGAATACTTTTGGACTTCCTGATGGTGATCCTCGTCACGCCGTGAACCGGCTTTAGACCAAGTTTAGACATGGCCTGAGAGAAGCAGAAGAGGTAAAAATGAATTGGAAGAAATTGTGATAGTATCAGACAGTTTGAGTTGCTTTGTGTTTGACCTTGCGAGCCTTTTTCTCACTGCGGCTTTGTTTGGGTCGACTCAGCCCGTCGCTCACAGACGAGAAAGACTGGAAAAGGTCAAAATGTTAATTGCGTTGTTAAAGACTTTCTGCTGAAATACAGTCTTCAGCATGCAACAAAATGTATTGGCAAAGAATGACAAAAATCCAATGAATAACAGAAGTTTTGACTGTAGACCCACATGATGCTCTGGCCTTAGCGGCTCTGCGTCCTCCAGCTCTGGAACGGACTCCTCGCTCTCAGACTCATTACAGGAAGTCAAACCTTCACAGTGAATAAAAACATTTAAATCACAATAGGCAGCATTCACATGACAGGATTGTATTATTTTAGATAGTGGACCGAAGCAAACATTATTAGTCTGTTGTTGAAATAAATTATGTTAGTGTCCACCAGCTCTGAATATTAATCTCATGGAGGGTTTAACTGACAACAATTAAGTCTCTCATTGAATTCCAACATGTTTTTAAGATTTAGTTCATCGTATTTATTTTGTAGTGGTGGACTATGTGTCATATGCCAGTGGTGCCTTGAAAAAATGTCCAATTTGAGTTTCACAAATGCAGATGTAATTTACTGATTTACCATTTTGGACTGTCTTGAGCAAATTCTGCATCAAAAAAGAACGCAAAACCAACCAAATTTAAAGAACTAGACAAGGGCAAAGACATTATGTACCTCATTATGCACTATACTTTACTAAATGGTTTGATTGGGTAATGTATGTATTAATGTACGAGGTGGTGTGCTGCGACCCTGCGAAAGGTTGAAATTGTTCTAGAGCAGAGGGGGGCAAACTAAGGCCCGGGGCCACATGCGGCCCTTTTGGCATTTTGATCCGGCCCGCAAAGCATTTAATTAAAAATTGTATGAGTTAGGTGTGGTGCATTTGTCATTTTATAGTTTCCTGAGCAGCTGCTTGTTCATTAAAAATCAGTTTTGAGAACAGCCACCACTAGAATAACACCAAACTTTGATGCATTGGATGAAAGGAGTGATCAACTGCACTGTTCCCACTAAATAAAGGTAATGATTTTTGCTATTCTGTTGTAATTTTTTGTATATTTTAGGCATTAAGTCTATGCGTAGTAGTATGTGTGTAAAATGATCCGGCCCCCAGGTAAGTGTAAAAATCCAATGTGGCCCTTGCGTCAAAATAATTGCCCACCCCTGTTCTAGAGGATAGACCAAATGATTACAGAGATATTAAACATCTCTAAATGGCACTACTTTTTGAAGCTACTGTCAAATAAATAAAGGGTTAGATATGATTTCCTTTCGTGTGGATGTGGATCTTTACCATAAACTAGGTCAAAAATCTGCTTTCTAACAGTAAAAGTCCACTACCACCACAGAATTTTGATCTGTTCTCCGGCTCAGTTTTAATCCTAGAGTTTCAGAATGATAAAAATTGTGACCATAAACAACAATCAGTTCAAAACAAACTGTTCTCTTATTGTCAAAAGTCTTCAAAATGGTGCCTGTGTGTAACAATAAACAGCAAAAACATGAACAGATGACACCACATGAAAGAACTCACAGTTGCTTTTCAGAGCCAAGTCACATTGGTCTGCGTTTCTGTAGCTATGGTTGATGGGACAACCTCCGTGCCGGTCCATCACAGACGTGTACGGCTGGATCGCTTGATGACTGGATTCTTTATGCACAAGTTTATTTCCCACAATTCCTTTGTGCTGTGATCTATGTAGAGGCAGTCTGCTATCATCTTCACTGTCTGTGTCTTCCTCAGCCAGACTAGAATCTTAAAACAAACAACATAAATCAGATTCTCTCAAAAAATCAATATAAACATCATATTTTATTTATTCTCACCGATGAATCTGACTTGTTCTTGCTTGATTTGTTTATGAAATTCCACATTTGTTGTCAGAGCAGGAGTGTGACGATGTAGATTTGAATCCAGTGATGACTCCTGTGTTGGTTGTGAAAGGTTTAGTGGTGATATTGATGGCGGGGAGACATTTCCTTTCTGGTAACTGCGAACTGAAGGATTCTGAGTGGAAGTATTGCATGCCTCTGAAACGAAAGGTTGTGATTCTTGAATTGGTGTGGGGAGATTGTCTTCTGGCTTCACTGATGTCAACAATGAGGCGTTAAAGCTTGATGAGCAATGGCTAGTATCTACATTGTTGTCATTGATGTCAAATGTGTTACCTGTTAGATTTGAAGATAACGTTTGGTTGTCAAGTTGCTCCAGTTTTTGATTAGAGGGCTGCCTACAGTTATCATGTAAAGACCCTTCTTCTGCCGTAGGTTCAAGATTTTGATTAATATTGTCTGAACATACTTTCTCTGACTTTGTTTCTTCGGTCAACTCAGGATTTTTGTCAGCCCTGTTATCCTTATGAGCTGCTTTGCTCTTCTGCTTTCCCCTTTTCCTGTTTTTACCAGGTTTGTTCTGACTTTCTGGGCTATTCTGTAACCGATTTGTTTCATTTTCATAATTTTTTACAGTTTCCTCTCCTTCTTCCTTGACATTTTCTTTAAACTGTTGTACATTGTCAGTCTTTGGTTTTTGGTGTTCACTCTGGGCTTCCTTACCGAGGTTCTTCTCAGTTTCTCCCTGAGATTTGCTGTTATCCATCTTGCTTTGTTGTGCTGACCTACATTCAACAGATTTATACTTCGGGGTAAATGAACCAAACGTTCCTTGAAGCAAAGACATCGCTGTATTTGGCTGAGGGGTTGGGATATTTTGACATCTTGACTTTGCCTGTAAGCATGTGTTTTGGCTTTCAGTGACTACTTTCTTTTCTGGGCTTGGGTTTTCTTCAAGAGGAATATTGGAAACAGACTCTCTCAAATAAACACTTTGGGTTCTAGCCTCTTCTGACAAAGCATTCAGACCTCTACAGATAGACCCCTGCAGTGGTTGAAATTCATTAATATTTTGAAAATCTTTCCAAGTAAATATATTCTCAATATTTACATTCCTCGATTCCTCTTGTGTTTCAAAGCCACCATCCGTTGCATCGTCTATTTCTGATATTCTTCCACTTGACTTTGTGCACCCAAGATTGAACTGACTTACCAATCCATCATCGTCCATTTTGTCCCTTTTTTGGATATGTCCATTGTTTTCATTGCCATCCGAAATAGAATCAAAAACATTGTAGTTTCTTTGCCCCACAGGATTGCTTAGGTCCCCACAGAGTTGTTTGCCTTTACCACTCAAGCTCATCCCAAGAGAGTGCCCCGTTGCCCAGATATTGTACCCATCCCCTGAACCAAGTTGTAAGCTTATTTTCTCATCACACCACGTTCCAGCTCGATGACTAATGTCTGTTTCGGAGTTTTCTCTTTTTGGTGAGATTGCCATGGGTGACGAGCAACCAACAGCACCTAATATTCCTTCATCGGTCATCAACAAAGCATTTTCCCTTAGATTCTCTTGAGTGGAATCCTTAGACTTATGTTCAGGGGTTACAGAAGGTGTCACAACCTCTGGAGTGATAGCTACAGGGATGTTGCTTAGGTTTGTACTAGTTTCTTTAGGGTTGGATAAAAGTAACGGCCCTTTGTTTAAATCGTTGGTGGCGGCGGATGTTATGGACTCTTTGTAAGTGTTGACATACTTCTGATTAGCAAAGGATTTTGACAACGACAGCCTTCCTGCTTCCACGGCCCTCTCTTTCTGATATGGACGAGGTTTGATTAGTAACTTATAAGAATCTCTTTCTGGTTCATCAGTACCTTCTTCCAAAACAGTGTTACTTGATTGTACAATTATAGCTTGAGGGTTGGAGTCGACTTCTTCAAACTTTGCCTCTGTAGTCGAAGCAGAATTGTGCGATTTCCCCAACATTTCTGAGCATTTTGCAGAAGTAGCACCAAGAGGCATAAACGTTTGTGTCACAATGCTTGTGGTATATGTGTTGGTGGTGTTTGAAAGAAAAGATTGTTTTGATAATCTAGAGATATCAATTACGGTTTTAATCACACTTTCACTTTGGGGAGTAGAGTCCTCCAGTTTGCTAGATGGAATGCACAAATCCTCAACACCCGAAGCATCATCTGCATTTGCGTTGATTTCCAAGGATTTGTCAGTGACCAGATCTTGCTCTGCTTGCGGCGATTTTGATACATTTAAAGTTTTGTCCTCTTCTACGCTAATCCCACAGTTTTCTGAAGTGTTATCGAGATCAGACCGGCTCTGACTCTCTCCTTCTTGATGACATGGGCCAGCAGCAGTTTCAACAACTTCTTGATCCATTGTTGCGGTGTTGGGTTCTTCTTCTTGAGGTGCTGTTGGTTCCTGTATCTGTGCATGTTGCTCAGTGCTATACAGACGCTCATCCTCGTCTCCATTAAAAGAGGCAGAATCCAGTGAGTCATCCGTATCGTCTTGGTAACAGAAAGATTCATCCAAGCCTTCATTGATAGATGTTTCAGAGAGTGAGTGGAGAAAAGAGCTGTCCTCGTCTGTTGGATATGCATGTTCTTTGCTGTCGGAGTCTTCATCATCATCGTCATCATCTTTGTCCTCCTCGCCGTCATCATCGTCGCCCTGATCTTTCTCCTCAACTACTTCGACTTCGACATTTACTTCCTGGTTCACTTCCTGGTTCACTTCCTGGCTCATTTCCTGAGTCACTTCTTGAGTCCCTTCTTGAGTCACTTCTTGAGTCACTTCCTCGTTAAGCTCATCGTCAAGACAATCGTTGCTTTCAACACCGTAGTCTTCATCGTCCTCGTCATCTTCGTCAACATCACCCTCTTCCTCCCCAGCTCCATACGCGTCATTGCTCTCGTTGAGGTGCTCCACTTCCTCCTCGGTGGGGAAAAGCATTATCTCCATAGAATCTGCCCTGAAGATGAGATTGGTGTGTGGAGGGAACCCAAGAAGGGAAGCGGGAATCATTTGTTCGTCACCCAGGATATTGTTGCTGCAAGCCGCGTGAGAAAACATGGAAAAACCAGAGTTGAGTCTTTCGAAGGCGTCCAGTGAGATGGTTGGCGAGTCGGGGCTGAGGTTGGTTGACGTTATGGTGTCTGGAGTCAAGGCAGATGATGCTAAATCAGGGTCTTTGTGTCCATATGTGCCTTCTGACGTACATGATTCTAGTTGGAGTTTTAAACCTAAGGATCTAAAGTACGCCGCTGTCCCCATCCTGGTTACTTCGACTTCAGACTCCGCTCCATCCTCTTGGGAGTCACTACTGCGACTGCTACTGCTTCTTAGAGGGGAGACATCTTCAGTCACCCAACTTGGACGACAGCTTTCTCTTGAAACCTTGATGTCCTCCTCAGTGTTACTTTCTTCCTCCTCCATAATTGCCGTCCCTGTTATGTCTGAAATAAAGGCACTCTCTTCTGACCTACAAAGGAAGAAGTCTCCAACTCTACTTTCTCTTTCTGGCACAGAGCGAACCTTATCTTCGCCATCTTCGTCTCCTATTTCTGATAAGGATCCGACAAAGCAAGCAGGTGCCTCTTGCGTTTCTTCGGTGAGCAGAGGATTGGGTGAGGTTGAGGGTGAGGTTGAGGAGGTGTAGGATGACGCCCTGCTATCTCCTTCCGCGGTCATATAAGACCCAGAGGAAGAAGTGAGAGGGGAACATAGGTCCTCACTATCCGAAGGGGAACCAGGGGAAAGGGGGTACGAAGGAGACCCTGGGTAAGAGTGGTGCTTGAGGTGGGAAGTGCGCATTTTAATCGGGGTCGATGGAGCGGTGTAGTACAAGTCGGGGTCTCGAGATGAGGGCACGCCCACTCGTAAAGGGTCCACCGCAAAAATGGGTTCTGAGAAAGATAAAGTGACTGGGCAAACGAGCTCAGAGAAATTTAGGGAAGGCACTTCGTCTGGAGAGTGAGCCTGTTCTCCCAAAGCGTCATCTGGGGTAGAGTTGTCAAGGTACGATGAGGGGGCAGGCAGCAGAGGGGTGAGGAAGGGGGACGGGAAAGTGGTTGGAGGCTCACTGGAGTTTTGATGTGACTGGCTTTGGCTTTCAGTTTTGTTTGTCTCCAAGTGAGTTTCTGTTTCATGTGAACGATTTACTGGAACAGCCTGATGATGCGGCAAATTTTTAGATTTCTCTTTTTGCTCCTCTGTATTTTTGAGCAACGACTCCTGACCCATTACTACCCTTGTGTCCATGTTTTGTGGTTCTTGGTAGTCGCTTTCAACTTCTGAACCAGTCAGGACCTAAAAACAAGACATTATGTATGCAAAACATCAGGGAGTATGAACTTAACACATTATTATAATACACTTTAAGAAGAAAGAGAAATCTAAGTTCAGTACTAACAATCCGGAATAATGAATGAATTTAAGTTAATTACTGAAATTGTGTTTAGTAAGTCAATGGCAACATATACAGTGTAATGAAATAGCAACATATTGATTTGGTGCAACGTGACTTTGTATCTTATTGAGATTAACTTATTTTTGTGTTATTGTATCTGCCACTATACAAACCGAAGCTTAGACGAATGAGAACATTTTGTACTATAATTTAATCTCTACCACAGTATTCAAATCACACCTTGATCCTCTCCATCTTAACTGGAACATGGCGCCCACATGGTCCATGGCCGCCCAACTTCCCAGAGAGCCTGGGGGCGGGGCGTCGGTCTGAACCTTCGGGCTGTGGGCGGGTCGTCTCTGAGGACCTGCGACTCACATTGACCAACCTGGGACCAAAAGGAGAGGTGCATGCTGGGAGGAGCTTTTGAGGAGTACTCGGGGACGGACTTGACCCGGTGTCACTTGGAGAGGATCCACTGTCACTTGGTGTTGAATCCGCTGACGGGTGTCTGGTTAAGTCTAGGAAAGGAGGGGATAATTGTTTATTAGTTTTTTGAACAAATACAAGCAAATCTGTGCTCTCATTTTCTTTTCTATGCTTAAGTCATTGCAATGCCTTTTTATAAATGATGAGCAATAACAGCGTTTCTCAACCAAGGGTACCTGAAACATTACCAGGTGGTACTTGGAATGGTTTCAGGTGTTAAAAGAAGATGAAATTTTCTTTTATCTGAATACAAAAAAAGTGTTAAGTTGTAAATTTAGCATCTTTGTGGAGTATCTTGGACCGTAAATACAATAAAGCAAAAAATATAATAGTAATAATTGATGATATGTGACTAGTGAACCCAAGAGACAAAGTTTAGGGGGTACTTGAGATAAAAAAGGTTGGGAAGCACTGAGCTACAACGTTATGACCCCTTCTCTTTTAAGTGGAAAGAAAATGTGTTAGTAAAAGAAAGTTGTTTAAGTTCGGCATCTTCAAATAGTAGCTTTTTGTCAGTTGATAATTTTTGGTGTAAAATGGTACACTTACAAATGCTTGGAATGCATGTACAAGAGAAAAACTTCATCACTGTCACTGAAAATAAACCTCGAATTAACATTGGATAAGAAACATTAGACACAAATGGCTCAGACTTGATGGCACCAAAGAGAATATATTTGCAATTAAAAAAAACACTAACTTAATTTAGTACCAGATTTGTCCCTCGGCTAATACATCAACACGTTTTTTTTCCATACGCACTCAATTTATACTTATTAGTTGACTTTACAATCAATGTTTTGTTTATTGCAGTAGGCAGAAAACAGTGCCACTCTTTAACAGCGCAATATGTAACTTTTCTGGTATGGGGTTCTGGCACAGTGCTGTATTTATTTATTAACCTTTAATGAACCATAAGAACTATACCTCTTTTTAAATGTCAATGCTTTGCCCGGAATGCTCCACAGTATGGCATTAAACTCATCTATCTTGCATTTATGACATTACAGATGTTATTGTTGCTCAAAAATACATCTATTCTTACTGTGAGGGAGTTTGCCTCTTCACAGATCTGACCTGTAACTTCAGCTGATGGCATTCCTTTCATGTTTAAATGGAGATCGAAGTGTAAGTGTAATACTGTGGAGCATTCTTGGTAAAACTCAACACGGTCCGCCAGTAAAGTTATATTTTTTTAGATTTGCAATAAAAAACCATGTAACTTAAATCAGATTTAGTCCCCGGGGTGATGGTAAAATATGTTGTGATGCTTAAACTGTTTTCCATGCTACACACACACGTAGCACTGTATATTTACTTTACAATCAATATTCTGTTCATTGCAGTGAGCAGATAACAGAGCCTCCCTTTAAGTGGGCCATTGCTTCTGTTTGAGCCCAGTTCAAACACTGATTGGCTTCTATCACATAAACTCATCTCAATGCAAGCCACAAATGCACATACTTCCTGTTTCCCTAGAGCTAAGGATCACTTGATAATTCACTTTCTTTTCTATGCTCTGCCGTTCTTCAGAGGCAAAGCGCTGCACCCATTTCTGCCTCTTGCTATTGATGCATATTGACCGTAGTAAAGCGAGACAGAGCTTGTTTTTCAGGACTGGCCATATTTTCTCTGGGGGAAAGGCAGTCAAAAAAATAAGCCACACTGTTGACTGGAATAAAGAGCAGGATGCAGAAAATCGCACTGGCCGAAGCTGCGTCACTAAATCTGCAACTCCAGCCCGAACAGAGCCTCGGGTTTAACTGCAAGGGAAAACGGCAACAACAGCGGCTTGAATTATTTACTCCTAACAAACCACACATTGTTAGACAAGCTTTCAGTTGTTTTAGTTTTGAATTTGGATGTATTTACCAAGGACATTGCACAAAAAAGACCAAAGAAGAATCATTCACCTCGGCTAAGGACACAATATGCACCTGCAGTTCTTATCCAGAATTTGTTTGTTGGGTTTGAGTTTCCAAAATTCTACCATAGGAGGCACTCAAGCACACTGAATAATAATGAATATATTATTTACCAAAGTGTTTATGGACATATAAGTAGACACTTGATTTGATAATGTCTGTGTTGAGGTAGTTTTGTCTTTATCTTCCTCAAATTACAGTTGACTACAATAAGAGCAGCCCTTTTTCATTCTATGTGCGTACAGTGCACTGCCAAGCTGCTGTGTCATGTTAGTAGAGCGGGGAGGAAGGGATTGAGGGGGAGGAGGAGGAGAGAGGGAGGTCTCTGAACACTGCCCAAGCTGCCTGTGAATCTGTTCTAGAGAGATGAGGTTAGGGATGGGGCAGAAACACAACAGGAATAGTTTTAGGCAGAGCATTTGGGAAAAAAGCAATCAAACTGTAGTTAAAGATAGTTCAGGACAAGGGGGGAGAGACTATTATTAGGAGTGACACAACCTGCAGTTTGTTGAGGAGGCTACTGCTGCTGCTGCTGAATCATGGCGTACGTATAAGTCAACACAATGAAGACATGCTTTAAGTACATTCAAACAAGACTCATCATCCGTATCGCCCAAAGTCCTACCTGATCCGGGGAGCTCTGCGTCCTCGGCTCCCAGCTCGAGGTGCTTGTCAGAGGGGCCGGATCTGTGGATGCTCTCCCCAGGCATGCTTCACTCTTTGGCTCTGTGTGGCTCTGACGCACCAATAAAACATACAGCCGCGCAGACTGTGAGTGCGAGGAGGAGGAGGAGGAGGAGCAGGAGGAGAGGGGGATCAGAGCACGTGACGGTCCATGATGAGTTTGGGCAAAAAGAGAAGCAGCAGCAGCAGCAGAGGAGAGGACAGGAGGCAGACGCTGTGGCTTTGGTGCTGCAGTTGTGATGCTGAGTCCATCAGAGGGTGAGGGAGAGACGGGTTGAGCCGCAGTGTGCTCTTCTCTGTGCCCAACTGCTGCCCCCTCCCTGCTCTCCTCCCTTGTCTCCTCTCTCTCCCTCCCTCATCTTTGTTCTCTCTCTATCGCTCCTCACCAGGATACAACTGGATCTTGAGAGATGATGTCAGCAGATTTCAGCTGCCCTGCTCTCAGTGCTGCCCTCAACCTTGAAGGACCGCACCAGTACTGCAATAACAAGACGAAAGTGAAATACAGACGGCAAAGTGAACGCTCAAAGAAAGGGAAATGAATATGATTTAGAGGTGCACAAGCTACCTTTCGTTTATTCCGTTTCATGTGTTTTTATTGCGAGAAACAATGCATTGAAAAACATATGTTCTTACTGTGAGCAGGGTCGCCTCTCCACAGATCTGTGCCGTATCCTGACCTGGTGTTCCGCGGAGATAGATATGTTGATAGATATCTTTAATGCCATACTGTGGAACATTTCAGACAAAGCTATAGCATCATCATCATGGTGCACCTTTAAAAAACTGCAAAAGGTAAGATGTCAAAGGAGCATAAAATCGCTGAGATCAAGGGTGCATTTTGGACCTAAATTGATATCATTTTAGTCTTGATGTGGACTTGATTTGGTCCTGTTTTAATCCTAATGCAGTTCTGATCTAATACAGGTTTTGTTCCATATTTAGTCCTGATCTAGTCCCAATTTGACAGTGTGAATGCACCTTAAAAGTGCAGGGAGCAGCAACATTTGGCCTAACAATTTTCACAATAACAAACTTTAAAATGCGGTGTATTGTAAGGTTATTGAAACTACTTCGTCACTGACACAGTAACCCTAAAGCACGTTAATCCCAAACAAAGTCATTCTAAATGTGACATATTGTTAAAATATGATCTACAATAAATACATTACAGCATGAGCACAATTTTTAGTTTATTGGTGCCGATAATGAGTCATAAAAGTGACTTATTTCACTCTTTATGATTGAAATCGTCTCAAAAACCTAAGAAAAACTTCATACAATGTTCACACAATAAATACTGAGCCCCAAATATATTGTTCTTTTGATCATACACTGAACAATAAGTTGATAAAGTAATTATCATGACAGGCCCAGGCAGCATCAAGCTAACATTAGTTTCCATGGCAACATAAACTTCCCAGCATACAGTGCCCACTCAGCAAAACTCCACTATAAACAACCGTGCAGTACATTTGACCTCCAGAATAACACATAAAACAGAGACATTGTGTTTTAAAAGAGGACCTTGCGTTTGCTGATCCGTCAGAAGAAGACGCCATGACCAAGGAGTTCAATACAAGAAGTGCCAGCCGGGTGTAAGTCAGCTGTCCGTCAATCGAGCTGGTGACTCCTGAGGGAAAAGACAGGCAGGAAACTAGCTCCTGGAAAATCTGAAAACTGGTGTAAGAGACTATTTTTGTTCAATGTTTCAATTGCTTTCACATTTTTAACAAGTTTGAAAGTTTAAGAATCTCTTCACTACTAAACCAGTCTGTTACCATCACAACTGTAATAATCTGTAAAATTAAATAATCCTTATTAGTCGCAGTTTGAAGTATTGTTTCTGTCTTGTTTTGTGGTGTCTGTGTAATCCCTCAGTCATTCAAGTGTTTGAGTAGCTTTGACCAGAAGAGATTTCATAGTTTTTGTGATGTAGAGGATTACGCTGGTTTCAAGACATTTCTGACTGGTTTGAAATAAGAAAATGAATTTGCCCAGGAGGTTAGTAAAAACACATCTTACCTCACTGGCAAACAATTTGGCTTGTAATAAGAAGAAATCCACTGAAACAAGTCAACAACACATTTAAATGTATAAAAGTTAAAGGAAAAAAAAAAGGATCTTAACTATTCAGAGTTGTTGAAATGAAGACCAATATCCTGAATTCAAGTCATTTAAACTTATCTAGGAATATATTTTTTGCAGTGTAGGTTCCAGCAGAAGACATTTTAACTGAACGGGTCAAAAGCTTTAAAGGCCAATTCATGCTTCATAAGAAGTACGAACTTCATTTGTGCACCTCGGGCTGCGAGAACAAGAACAAAGTCTGTGCCTCTTATAAAGTATGAATTGGCCTATAAGAGTGAATACATTTCTCTGCTCATCCAAGCAGCTTCTTCAGTTCCAGGCAGTCCAGTTCCTGACAGGGCTCTGGTATAAAGCGCCGTGACAGACCAGATCCTTGGCCAGACCAAAGGAACTGAAGAAGCTTCTTGGGTGAGCAGTGAAACGTAATCGCTCTTAAAACTTTTGATTTAACTAAATTTTCTTTTACTAAAGTTGATATGAACAGTGCGGCTGAAACTCACAATAATATTGCAAATTGATTAGGTCTAGCAATTATTCTTTCGATTCATTTGATTGTTCAGAACGTCAAAGTCACGTGGTGAAAAGATTTTTACAAAGTTCAACCAAGATAAAGCTGAAGTGAAGCCGTTTGAGGATCCAGGTGGAAGACATTCATAGAAAAAAAGAATGTTTTCATCAAATACACAAAATGTCCTCTTCATTTTCATGCAACTGTGGCTCAATTTGATTCATACATTTCTTCTTTCAGCTCATGGCATGTTTTAGAACCTCTGTACCAGTTAACATTTGATTACTAAAATAGTTAACAACAATTTCAATAATTGATTAGCTGCGATTAATTGATTAACGTCTTTCAGCTCAAATGAACAGTTTACTTTTCAAAATGCGGAGGATGATTATCTGTATGTTTTGTAGATATTTTGGCAGAACAACAGAATAGATTCAGAAATGTGCTAAAATAACTTAAGTTGACCTTTAAGCTTCAGGGTAAATGAAAGGCTTGTAAACGTACCCACAACATGCAGAAATAATACTTTTACAACACTTTTTTCCATTGGCATTAGTTTAAGCAGCACTTTGAGATTTTTAATACTCAAAATCACAATATCATCATTATTCAAAATATAGTCCACCTCTTGTGTGAAGCAAATCCTCTCATATTTTCTTTTACACACACTTAATCCATATGAACAGAATCCAGCTCCAAAAATGCAATAAAACATTTATTTCATACTGATAATTTAACAATCCAAGACAATGAAGATGCTGTTTGTTCGGTGACCTACAGGACTGTCATGCCACAACATATCCCTCTTGCAGAAGTTGATAAGATAATTTTCACTTGCAGTTATGTTTATTTCTGTCTCTTTGCCTCCTAAACCTCTTGCTCATCGTCTCCATGGAAACAGGGAAAGCCCCACACGTTGCCAAGGGAACCAGAACCATATATATATTTATACTTCTTCCCTTTACAAAATCTGAGCAGGTTTATTTTTCTGCAGTGCTGTGAGCGTGGGTGTGTGTGTGCATTCCCTGTGGCCCCGTTGAGCCGGGGAAGCTCTGGTTTAGCTGAGCCTGCACTATCTTCACTTGGCCATGTCTTCAGCCACAGCTTTTCCAATTTTGTCCTTCAAATATGACAGTTTCTGGTAGTCACTCTTGAGCTGCAACCAGTCGTAAAACGGCACCTGAAAAAGAGCAGAATGAACGACGTGAGCGACCACCGTTTGGCAACTCGACCTGTCACTATGATTACTTTATCGACTAATCATTCAGTAAATGCTTGAGAACAATCATTTTTGGGGTGTGTAGATTTTTTTGTACCAGTTGGGAACTTTTTATTTCTGTTTTTTGTTGTACGATACGCTCTGCATTGTGGAGAGTCAAATCAGTAACTTCTATGTAGGTCTGGGCGACGTGGTGATAATCGAATCCCTGTGACAATCTGCAATTTTTGTGAAATCGTCATATCGTGATTCTCTGTTTCGCTTTTTAATGCAGTTGTCTGTTCAAACACACTTTTTCTCCTGTTGTTTAGCCTCTGAAGCCTCTGAGCAGATTATTTTAGTTACCTCTTATATACCAGGGCTGCACAATTCAAGCAAATCAACAAAATGTTCAATAAAAACTGCTAACAATGTAGTTTGGATTTGTACAAACATGTTCTGAAACAAGCGACAAAAGCTCTACCAAAAGCGATAAAAATGTGTTCAAAAGTGACAAAAAGACAGCTACAAACAACAAAGATGTGACTAAAAGTGACAAAAGTGTGACTGAAATGACAAAGACGCCTTAAAGTAAAGTTAAAGTATGAAAAACACGACTGAACGTGACAAAAACACTACTAAAAGTGGCTAAATTGTATTTAAAATGTGAATTTGAACAGTATTAACATTATTATAACCTAATTGCAATTGCACTGGTCTGAAAAATCACAATTCGATATTTTTCCTAAATCGTGCAGCTCTATTATAGGCAAAAGAAAAATACAACATGAACCTGAATCGTAATTTTTTTTTTGCCATATCCCCCAGCCCCACGTCTATGACTCACTTTAGATACCAACACCGCAAGAAAGTGTTTCATTTGGCCATTTATAGGAGCATGTTCAACTTAATTGTCCCCAAAGGAAAATTTGCTTTGTTTTGAAAGCTATTGTACATTTAAGAAATGGGTTTAGTGGGATTAATCTATTTAGGAGTTACTGTGTTGTGGTTTTAATATCCTTGTTTATCGCCTGTATATCCTTCAGCAATACTTAACACACTTCAAAATGTGTAATTGTGCCTGGAATGTAAACAAATGAAATTGAATTTAAAGTTATGGCAGGGTATATTTATATTAAAAATACACATAAACAGCCAACAACAACTCTTGTAATTTTACTTAATTTGTAAAAGATTTTTTGGGTCCGAAGACTATATTTGAAAGGACGTGAAACTATAGCGTGAAATGAGGAGAGAGGGTAAAGACATTTGGCAAATTATAGTGGTAGAGGCGTGAAATCACGACTCACCATTTCAATAAAACCTTAAAAATCTTTAACAACAACCGTAAATGCGCGCAACGACAATAGATAGGCCCGTCACAATAGCACATTTTAAGTACCATATATTGTTTCAGAAAATATTGCGATAAACATTAATTTTGAAGCCCACTTTATGTTTGATATTTTAACTTGAAGACATACACAACACACATACAGTAAAACACTATAAAATATAATACTACATGAAAAAGAGAGTAAACTAGAGCTGCTCGATTATGGCAAAAATTCTAATCACGATTATTTGGCTCATAATTGAAATCACAATTATTTCGGACAATTACCTCTATATTGTCAAAATAATTCTGTGGAGTAAAGTATACACCAAATATATTTTATAAGTAATGTTTTAGAAAAGTGCCTTTGCTCCAGGTTTTGAGGCAACAGGAGTGCACGTATAATTCTGAAATTAATTGTATTTTCGATTACAACCTAAACATTTCGTAATTGGATCGAGTAATAATTGAAATCATCATTATCTGTACAATTGATTTCACAAGCCTCGTGCAAACAATGGAACAACTGCATTAACATCTGGGTCACTGGTAAATAGATTTGTAAGTGCCAGAATACATTTGTGTTAACGCCATCTCCAACATTTACAATATTAAAACAAAGCATTGATTTAAAATGATACAATGTTAGGTGAGGTGTGACGTTATGATCTTGATTTCTTCTAAAAGTGTAGGCATTGTAGGAGTTTGTAACAATTTGATACTGGTTTCTCAAAGTCTAATAAAAACTGCAATAATAACACCATGAAAAGGGAGCCTTGTCTGTGAGAGTTCAGAGTGGCCTAGATGAGGCTGCTGCAGGACTCGATTTATAAAACCGACTGAAGAGGGACCAGCCTGACTCCCAGCTCTAATTATATCCATTGTTTGCATGGCCCGAACACATCACACTCTCACAAAAGAAACTGTTCGCAGGAGCATCTCTATGGCAGCAGGCGGCATATTAACATTACTTTCACACAACTGGACTTAACATGTGCATAAACTAAATCCTGATGATCATGTAAACGATTAGCATGAAACTGAAGAAGAGTATCACAGAAAATAAGAACAACATTAGTGGGTTGCATTGTCAATATCGGGAAAATATGGAATTGGGAATTTTCTCACAGGTTTTGTACGTCTTACTAGATTTGCTTCGTAAAAATCAGAAGTCACAGTCAGTTCACATTTGTAACATGTCCCTTAACGTTTGCGTTGAGGTGGGAGGTGTATCGAAAAATGGATATCACAATAGTTGTTTTAGAGCTATGCAAAATTAGAGACTTGAGTATATTGTCTATAAAACGACATTTAAAAAGAGACAAAAGCGTAAACATGCTAAACATTCTGCACTTTTGTGGTACATTTCATCATTCATTCATGTTTTTTGTAGTATTGAACATTTACAGGCACATTTCAGCAGAGGTATTCTAAAATATCGTCTGATTACAGTTATTGACATGTTGCAGTATTAATTGCTTTTCACTGATGCCCATCTCTATTTGAGAGTTTTTATACAGTACTATTTGGGATCTGCAAAGGCTTTTTGATTATGTAAATAATCAAAGTGAATTGCATTGGTGTAAAATCTGAGCAAATTTGACCGTGACCTGACGGTGCTAGTGAAAAGCACAGTATAAATAAATATTGACTGAAATAAAGAGAGGTTACTTTTCTAGTGGGGTTTAAATTATAGCCATAACTGATGTAACTCAAATAACAGAATAAAGAACAAGTGATGAAAAGTAAAGTTTATCTTATTAAACTTGTTTACCATTTTTCTTTCTTTCTTTCTTTCTTGTTTACCATTATTTTTTTTATTGCATGCGCCTATTTCATTCATTCCTGTCCTAAACTGTGTGTTGCAACAGTGGAATTTCCCCATTGTGGGACAAATAAAGGATCTCTTATCTTATTATAATGTCTTATGTATATACAGCTCTTTGCTCACCTGACGTTATGTGCTTTATAAATACATCTGACATTGACATGTTTATTAGACAGGTAATTATGATAATGAGCGTAAGAGGGTGTATGATTAATTGAGCCTCACCTCCACTGTGATGAAGCCTGCGAGCTGAAGGTGCCTCTTCATCATAACAAACCGTCCCAAGAGGTCTTTACTTTTTGAGCAGAAGTTTGGAAATTCCCAGGCTAAGAAAGCAAGTCTATAAAAACACAACACAAAGATTTACTTTACTTTTACCCCGAAATACTCTCTCAAAATGTTTCTGTTATGCCTGACCATTCAAATCAATCAATCATCACTTTATTTATCACAATGAGCAATTAAAAGTAAAGCCTGGAGTATAAACAAATGTCACTCATGCATTACTCACCGGCGAGCTCCATCAGGTAAACTGTCTCGTCCTTCTCCACTTGATAAATGTGGTGCTTTGAAGGACATCATGTTAACTGGTTTGTTGTCAGTGTCCACAACAATTTCACCTTCTGATATAAAAAACAAAACAATAATAATAATAAATTGATCATTTATTTAGTTCCACAGACAGAACAGTTTTAAATCGGTGCCCTCAAAGTTTTGTGACTGACCAATAGTCCAACCAAACACTGTGTCCACACCCACACGCAGAGCATCTGTCCTGCCGTCCACCAGAACGTGCAGGGTCTCTCTGAGGCTCGTCTGGAGGGGCGAGAGGGGCGAGCTGGGGCCCTGGTGTGGAAGGGCATTCAGAGCACTTAGAGAGGGTTCTGTGTTGAAGGACCCTGGATGTTCTAATTGAAGCGTGGCTGCAACATGAAGCAGCTTAAGCTGATAGCTATGTCTGCGAGCCGGGGCGCTGTCTGTGAACGGTGGACAAAGAAAATAAGAAATTACTTAAAGTGTAATCTGACATAAATGCATTATTTTATAAAATGATATACTTTGTCAGAGTTTTCATCCATGTTGTATGTATACGTGACAAAAGCTACAAATGAAGTAGCCAGTGATTAATTTTAATTACATTTAGCTATTAGACTAAACCAATGCAAAACAAATACTTAATTAACAAAATCTTCATTAAAACAAAAACAAATCTTTATTGGTTATCAAAATTCACACTGCAATGCAACATCATTCTAGCTGTTGAATTTGGAGAGTGGCAAATGGTTTACTGCCATTTACTGACACTTTTATTAAAATGCTTGTCCAGTTTAGCTATAACTAAATTAAATGTTTACTTTTTATACACTCATTTAGGATTGTAATGTGATGAAATTAACCACACGATGAAAATATAAAAACAAAGAAGATGTCAAAGAACAAAGGAGATTACTAAAATATTTTCTTAAGTTGACTCAGTATTTGCGTTAAGAAAATAAGCTGCCAGTGATTCAAAATGTTTCCAGTTTGCTTTAAAAATGTGATAACCAGTGTCTCTGAGCTGAAGTGGCTCACCTGTGAGAGCAGAGATGTGCTGCTCTTGTAACAGAGGGATCAGATACTGTGGTTTAGCCTGCTGTAGCACACACAAGGACCATCCCACATCTGTCTGTAGGAAAGGCTCAAGTCTGGAGATAGAGGCCTCCAGGGATGAGTGAATCTTGGTGGAAAATAAGGACGTTTAATTATTAATCAATACATGTGCATGAAAAGCACCCCCTAAAAAACCTGTATGATACCTTTGTGTAGAACTCGTCTCCTTTGCTTGGCTGGAAACCAAGTCGAGCAAATGTCATAAGGATATTGGAGAGTTGAAAAACATTGTACTTCTCACATTTTGAAGTATAATGCTGTTGAAAGAGATTAGGACATTTAAGTTATAACAGTTTTGTCACCTTTGTTAACAGATTACTCTAAAAGCGAAAGGAGGCGGTCTCTAACCTCTGCAAAGGCCTCAAACAGAGGAATATGACGCCATTTGAGGAAACCAAAAGACTTGGCAAGACGGATGACTTCAAAAGGGCTGAGCTCAGGGACTTTGGGTAAAAGCTCTGAGGCCATGCGCTGAAACACCTGAGTATGGTGGAAATTCAGTTTTCCTAAAAGAAACCCAAATCAAAATAAACACCACTTGAGCAATTCTGTAAAATACATGTAGTGATGAGAATGGTTTGTGTGAGATGTTAGATGTTGGGTTTACAGAGTGCACATTTTACCGTATGCAAACGCCATGTCCAGCATAAGTTGAGTGGTAAACTCTGACGAGGACTTCTGCAGGAGGTGGTACGACAGAGCTCTAAGAACAGGAACAGAGCGACGACTTTGTGCTGCCAACGATACACAGACTTTACGAATATCTTCTATTGAGAAACTTTCAGCAAACTCCAAAGCCTAGACATTTAACAACATTGAAGATGAGTTATAGCAGTGTCATAAATGTTTTTGCAGAAACCACTTGCATTTCCACAGACCTTATCCTCCAGCCTGTCCAGTAGTGTAGGAGACATGCGCTCCCCTTTAGATATCAGTGTACTGATTGTTTTAACATCAGCGATTTCTGTCCAACGTAGCTCCAGCTGCTTCAGTGCAGCATTGACTATGGCCACATCCTGCGGTTCTTTCCGGTTAGCGCCCCAGTCGATCAGATGTGCCAGCTGCTTGTACGTGAGTCTGCGAACGCGCCACAGGATCTCAGTCTGGACAGAATTCAGCACTGGGTCTGTGAGGGGCAGGTTCATAATCCACAGAGCTTGCACAGCGGACACCAGAGTGCTGTTCCACACTAAAGACACCTGTGTAACAGAACAAAAATTAAATAAGATCATGAAGGCTGAAGTGTTTGTTGGAATGTGTTGAAATGTATGTTCCTGACCTCTTGAGACAGAGTGGTCAACATATCCTTCAGCCTGGGATCTGCCATCACTTCGGGTGGTTGTTCCTTAAACTTGCCTCTTGTTTTTATTATTAAATGAGTCCACTTTTTAAGGGTACTGGCTGCTTGGTTGCCTGTTCCTGAATTCTCCATCCAAGCCTGCAGGATGTCCTCTGGTTCAACAGCTTTATCCACCAGGTCATCCAGCAGTGTGCGTGTGGGCAAAATGGGCAAACTCTCATCTTTCTTTATTGTCCTTGTCTCACACATGAGCCTCTGTCCCACAGTGGTCCATAGAGGGGTCCTATGACCCTCTGTAGTCACAACAGGCAACAGGCGTGGGCTGACTACAGGAGACGAAACAAGGCACAGCAGCCGGCCACATCTGACCAGAGCACGGCTGGACATGGCGACAGCGACAGGTCACAGAGACAGAGGAGGACTCACTGTACGCAAGCTGTGAGTCTCATTATAAACACATCAGTACAAACCTGACAGGGGAAAAGACATCAGAATTAATCAGAATCAAACAGTTTATTGCCATTGTCAAAGAGCAGAATTCACAAACTAAGAAATTACTTCAGCGATGTGATGCAACATAAAACCATGGACAATAATAGTAACGTTAAATAAAAATATAAACAATTCTATGACAAAATAACAGCATGCATTAGGTGTTCCGGGTACAATAAAAACAGACTTTGACAAACTATAAATAAATAGCATACATTACGTTTAAATAATATTCACAGAAGCTTGACACAATGCAAAATGTCATAATACAGACAAAGTGACAAGACGCCGGTTCAAGTAGGAGATGTGAAAGATAAATTGCAAGGACAGTTTTGCGGCTAACAAAGTTAGCATTCTCGTAACATTAAACACAAGCGGAACAGTTTTATGTAAGATCTAAGTGAGCATACCCTTATCTGAACTTAGCAACGCGTAAAGGCATTTTGTATAATGTTGTTTCATTGTAAATGGGATATTTCATGTCATTAAGGTTAATTCCTGACCTTGTCGACATTCATATCAATGAAACGAGAAGTTACTGTCTACCTTTAAGGATTAAGAGAATAATTCTGCACCGCACTTTAGCTTTTACTGTACGGCAAACATTAAACACAGTTGATAAATCAAGTTTTACCTTGATATAAGATTTCTTTTGCAGGAACCGGTTCACATGTTACATGACAGTCACCGACGCAGAATTATGACGTCAGCCTTAAAGCAAGTCACATGACCTACTCTTGCAGCACGCGCTTTCAAAAACTTGTATTTATGATATATTTGCACGATTATTTAATGCGTGGATGTCAATTACAAATGGAAAACGGTGAATCCAGAAGAAGAAAGATCAACATCAGCCTGAATTTACCTCCCACTAACCGTCCATGATATCAGAAGATAAGCTACTGAGACTGTTTGTACAGCAAATACACTGCTTAACATTTAAGTTGTGTGGCTTTAGAAACAAGCCATGGGCAAAAGTAATACCATAATTATTATATGATTCAATAATAAAAAAAAAACAGCCCCTGCAACTTTCTGGGAAAAATAACCTACTAATGCGGGGCTCATAATAAGATTTCTGATATAATTATCTTTTGAGCAAACGCGATGTGAGTACAGCACCAGATCTACTGGAGGGACTTGCAGCTGTTCAGGGCAGCGTTAAAACCCGTGGTTTGTCACCTTCAGCAAACCATAAGGACGCGTTCATTGGCCACTTTGCCTGCGAGTGTACTTGTGTACTAAATGATTGGAAACATTTGTGGAAACTGTAAAGTATTTACTAATTTCCACATTGGAGCCAGGCCATGCACTGAATGGAAGCTTAAGCACCGCCCGTCTCCCGCATCCGGCTTAATCTATCCAGCATATGAGGGGGAAGGGAATCTAAATTTTGAGCAAAAATAAATATTTTAGTTTCAATTTGTATTTTTCTATTTTATTAAATCTGGGTACCCAATTTTTCTTTAGGTAAATTAGCAAATTTAGTATTTTCTATCAAAGAGCACATTGTGACCACCTTGTGACAAAACCAACCAGGAAGTGAGCGCTGAAAGCAGCTCTCTGATTGGCTATGCTTTGGCAAACCACCCCACCTTCACTTTGACATCTGAAAACAGCAGTTCTGAAGTTGCGCACTCACTTGAAAATTAATGCATTTGAATATTAATGTGGTGCAAACGATTAGAGACAGCTGTGGATGAGTTCAGTAGATTTAAATACTTCCTGGTTTTGCAGTGTGAAAATCAGGTACTACAGCTTTAATGAGAAATAATATCAATAATGCAAGAATAGTAAATAGAGAAAAAGAGAATACAAACAACTGAATAGACAGAAAAACAAAAAAGAAAACTAACAGACAACTATGCAGACAACAAACAAAAGGACTAGCATAAATAGGCGATATGTGTATGGTTTGTTTTTTACTTTTTCTGTTTTATAGGTGATGGATTCTACAAATGTCACCACCATAGACTGTAGATTCTATGGTCACCACTGAGGAGATGCCAGAGATGGTAGGACACTTTCTTTTACAGTAGAGATTGAAGAATTCCATTGTTTGTTTAAAAAAAAAAAGAAAGAAAGAAAAGAAAAGAAAAGAAGTATTCCCTTGTGTAGAAAATGTCATATTTCTCATTTTAGAAAGAAACTCAAATCATGTCCCCATTGCACAAAGGTTGGTGAAGGAAGATCTTTCAAATTAGAGAGAGTTATTATTATAGACATTATTTTAGAAGGTTTGCCTTCCTCCTTAAAGGTTGGACGTTTTCTGTCAAGTCTCCGCCCTCATCATTCCTCTATCATCAACAAGTTATTGAATTGACTTCATACGAAATAAATGTCAAAAGAGCCAGTAATTTGAATGACTCTTACAATTTCATGTAGTACATCCATGAGGCGGCAGCCTCGCGCACTGGTTGAAAATGGCAATACTGAAATGTGTTCTGCCTCCATCTAGTGGACAAATGAGGATACTGCATGGCTCCTACGGCTGCGTTGAAAAAAGCTCAAAAATAACAACGATGGAGAATAGTAATGATCAAAATACTTTTACTTCTACTTGATTACGTAGTTTGAAGTAATAATACTCTTAACTTGAGTAAAAGTGCAGGTTATTCTTCCCAATGTAGTCTAAAGCAGGAGTGTCCAAACTATAGCCCCCCACCAAGATTTGTTGGCCATCAAATATAAGTAGGCTTGTACTTTTTCATTGTAATTTTAAATATCCTCTTCTCAAGCTCAGTATCAGTTAGAGACAGAAGTGTGGTGACCTGTTACAAAGGGGTCTGTTGTACTGGGCCTCAGGGTCTAAGGGCCAAGAATTGGAACCTCTTCCTATTCATTTATATTAGAGGGGGGCCCATGTGAGGCTTCTTGTCCCCGAGCCCGCAGAGTTCTGTTGACGGGCCTGTACACACATATGAATGGTTCACTGTGTTGACCACAGCCTGTGGCCCTCCAGAACGTCTATGGTGCAAAATGCGGCCCACCACGAGAAAAGTGTGGTCTCACCCAGGGGCGTTTCTAGGATTTGCTGAGATCCGGGGCTTAGCCCGGTGTGTTCTTTAAGTCATCATGCAAAATCCTGACGTGGGGTCTCCCAAGGGAGACTTATTTCTTGTATTCTGGTGCATTTTAAGAGGTTTTGAGCAACTAAAAAATAAAAGTTTTTTGTAGGCACACATGAGTCTTTTATTACAAAACAATTATTGTTTTGATCTCCGTTGACTGTCATTGTGTTACTTGTTAACCTGTTACTTGTGAGAAGGTGGGACCATGAGATTGTACCTTCTGGATTTCATCTTTGCAAACTGGTCTATTATCTGGTTATGTTCAACGTTTGTCATCCAGCGTTTAAAAAAAAAAAAAAAAAAAGTATTATAGATGTCTAGCCATCTATACTTTTTACACAAAAACACAAAAGTCAAAATAGTAATAAATTATATATTACTAGTTACAGAGCTAAACACCTGATATATTTGTATTACAATATTACTGTCCCAAAAGTCACGTAACTTAGGTTCCCAATTTTCTTCATAATTTTGTAATTTACAGATTTTTCCAATTATCACAGAGCTGGTCACCCACTGCATTTTATAAAATTGCACATGTTTCATTGGATTAAGAACAAATTAGTAAATATTATGTTATACTTTTTGAAACTTTCACTTGCACTTAACTGATGGCCTTATACCTGCATTTGACAGATTTCAATGTCAACTATACACTTACAATGTACATTAACTCAAACACTTTGAATGTACATAAAACTGGAGGTGCAGGTCAGTTTTGAGGCTGCGCAGGTTATAGAGAAAATTAATATTGGACACATCTCGGTCCTTGTCTAGGACGAATTAGTTAGGATGAATTAGTTAGGATGAGTTAGTTAGGATGAGTTAGTTAGGATGAGTTAGTTAGGATGAACTAGTTAGGATGAACTAGTTAGGATGAACTAGTTAGGATGAACTAGTTAGGATGAGTTAGAGGTTGAGCTCTTCTGTCGCTTCAGTGACCCAGAGCACTATGTGATTTTGTAAAGAGAGAGAGAGTAAAAGGCGTGGACCGACACGGAGCCATGAGGCCCAGCTTCAGGTGGGACTTTTCTCGGAACTGTCTGGAGGATGTGGACAGGGAGCGCATGGAAAAGGCGCTGAGGCGGGCTTGAATGACGAGCCCCACGCACGGAGCGGACGAGCCCCGCCCACGGAGCGGACGAGCACGGAGCGGACGAGCATGGAGCAGACGAGCCCCACGCACGGAGCGGACGAGCACGGAGCGGACGAGCCCCGCCTACGGCGCGGACGAGCCCCGCCCACGGCGCGGACGAGCCCCGCGCACGGAGCGGACGAGCACGGAGCGGACGAGCCCCGCGCACGGAAATAATTTCATTCGGGGCTGGACGTAAAACATCCGGGGCTCAAGCCCCGGTAAATTTGGTCTGGCGATGCCTCTGCTTCTGGCTAAACTTCAGACATTTTCCTAAACTCATTTATTAGTGAGAGTTACGTCCGTGCGTCGCTGCTATAGCAACGTACAGGCCGCTTTATTTGAACGCTCCACGGAGACACTCTCACTTCACTTTGAGCGCTCAGCGGGTTACATTCTCAGTGACTGATATCTTCACTTGTGTGACAGAAACACCTCATCTCTCTGCTGCTGTTGGTAAACTTCACTTTCAACACCAGAACAGTTGCTAAAAATCAGTTTAAAGTGTTTTAAAAGTTTGCACAACTGTGTAACAGTGTGACCCATGGCTCGCCCCGTCCATCGCCCTCCGGACCCAGACCACATGGAGCCCTTCCCCGGTGGTGAGCTCAATCACTCAAATAACCATGAATGTGGATTAAATAACCTAAACGCTTCATGATATTAACAGCTTAGTTTGTATCTGGCTGTTGCAAATCGGCCAAATGTTTGAGCCAAACGTTTTGTCAAGAACTAACGTACTTTAGAAAGACGGTCTTTGGTTTTTGACAGTGCTTACTTTGACTTTCACACGACTTTCTTTTTGCAGCATGCTTAATACCTGTTGAAAACGGCCACAATTTATCTAGAGAGGTTCAAAGAAAAAAGTATTTCTGCAAATCGGCAGCATTTTAGTTTGTGGGAGTCAAAATGCAGCTGCGTTTCAGGGGCATGTTTGCAGTAAAGATGGCGCCCAGCTAAAGATGAGACTCTGTACAGAAATGTATATTTTATATTGATACAGATGGGGCCAAACTGTCAGCAGTTGGATGCACTGTGAACTTGTGAGGAAGAATCTGATATATTTAAATCTAAAACCTGTTATTGTAGTGAGTCTAATCTAATACAAAAACTTAAGACATGAAGCAAGGAAAACGTACTACGCCTGTAGACTAGCCAGCAGCTCCTTTGTGTGGACAATTCTGTAGACTTGTGCGTCAAAGTTTGACTGGCTCCTGCATCTACAAACCAAGAATAGACTTGTATCAGCGAGTTGTTAATGTTGTTAAATGTTTCAGCGCTTCTGGACCCGTGGGTAGTTCTGGGACTTCCTCCCGACGCTGACGACCCAGGTGAGTTGGAGGTTCCTTTTCCTCTCTTGCGTCGTCGCCAGTTTATGCTCGCGCCTGCTGATGAAGAGGAAGAGGAGGAGGACGACTGGGACGACTGGGTTGACTGGGACGACTGGGACGACTGGGACGACTCGGACTCTGGTTACGGCAGTTTGTCTGAGGAGGAAGAAGAGGACGACGACCAGCGTTTCCCTCCAGAGGAGTTTTGGGCCGGCTGGGGGCCTCAGCAGCGTGCAGAGAGCCCTCCTCCAGCGCCGAGCCCCGAAGAGGAGCACCGTCCACCTTCTCCTGCTGCGTCCCTCCCTGCGCCCTCCTCTGGTGCTCTGGACTTTATTCCACTCGGTGGATCTAAGCGCCACAGGGATGAGGACGGAGAGGAAGAGCCCGACTTCAAGAGGCAGCGCTCTGACGACAGCGACGACGACAGCCCCGACGCTGACCCCGCCCCCTCCACCTCTGCTGGGACGTCTGACCCCACCCCCTCCACTTCTGCCGGGACGTCCGGGGGCTTCAGCCGCTACTTCAGCCCCTACCTGCTCCAAGACCCAGAGTCAGACGATGACTGAGTTCAGTCTCTGAGACCGTGGGCTTGGCAACACTCAGTCGGCAGCATTTAACAACTTCAGCTCCGCCAATTTCATCTCCTGTACATAGTTTTTACATTTAGGATCCGTTAACTCAGTGGTTCTCAAACGTTTTCAGTCGCGACCCCCAAACACAAAGAATAGTCGACACGCAAAGTAATACATTAGCCTTATATCTAATGTTTGATTTCAATTTGAGAATATAGACCTAGAAACATGACTTTGATTGGCCAACAAATAGGAATCTACATTTACCACTGCAGTTGACTATTAACCTATTGTATTAATTTTCTCCCATCATCTGGGGACCCCCAGAAATCCTTTCGCGACCCCCACCTTGGGGTCCCAACCCCTAGTTTGAGAACCACTGCGTTAACTGAAGAGAAGGTCAAAAGTCGCAAGCCAACATTTGGGGTTAGGTTGTGACTCCCTTCTTCTTTTTGTTTATGGGTTTACTTTGGGCATCGGGGGGTTAACAAGCAGCATTTGGGGCTGTTTGTAACTCCCTTCTTATGGGTTTACTTTGGGCATCAAGGGGTTAACAGGCAGCATTTGGGGCTGTTTGTGACTCCCTTCTTAAGGGTTTACTTTGGGCATCAAGGGGTTAACAGGCAGCATTTGGGGCTGTTTGTAACTCCCTTCTTATGGGTTTACTTTGGGCATCAAGGGGTTAACAGGCAGCATTTGGGGCTGTTTGTGACTCCCTTCTTATGGGTTTACTTTGGGCATCAAGGGGTTAACAAGCAGCATTTGGGGCTGTTTGTAACTCCCTTCTTATGGGTTTACTTTGGGCATCAAGGGGTTAACAAGCAGCATTTGGGGCTGTTTGTAACTCCCTTCTTCTCACATCATATTACCTCTATTTATATTCTTTGAAATAGGTCATAGTTTAGTAAAACTATTAAATCCTTCACTGGAGGACATGTTTACTTACTTTAGATTTAGAGTCAAAAAAGCTTTTATAAAGCCAATTCTGGTCGCTCAGGAATCGTATTTATTAACTTTGATAGTAACAATGTTCATATGTAAAATACAACATTAGCAGTTAAAATACACAGGAGCTCCGTGCTCGTCCGCTCCGTACACGGGGCTCGTCCGCTCCCGCTCGCAGCTCCGGGCGCGCTCCGCAGGGCTTCGGGCTGTGTCCACTGCGCTCTCGTCCGTCGCTCCGTCGCTGGGCTCCGCCCGCTCGTAGCACAATACAGAGCACTGCACTGTAATGTAATTACTGTCTCTCTGGAGGTTGGGCTTTTACTTTAAATGTTTTATTTATTCATTTATTTTTACAATACATATTGTAAAACAGATTTGGGTTTGTCCACTGTCTCAACGGTCGGTGGGACACTCCCTCTGTCTCTTTTTGTTGTAATTTTGTGTTTATTTCAGAAATATCACCAAGCCTGTCACAATAATTGTTGTATAATGTTTACCTTTTTCTTTTCTGTTGTACAATTCGATTTGAGCTGTAGAGAGTCACATAGTAATTATAATAATTCTGGACTCTAACTAACCGCGTTTGAGCTTTACTCTGCTGCTGTAGAGTTATCGTGTCAGTGACATAAAGTTGTTAATCATGACATTTTCTGTTAAAATATACAGCACTTCAAAATATGTGAATGTGACAGGCATGAATGGTAATGTTTAACATGGAAATGTAGAATTAGCACAAACATGATATTTTGAGATAAACACATTATAATTTGGTATTTATTTTTTGTCTTTTACCTTGCAATGAAAGATGTAGAGATTTGGGTTTGTTCACTGGCCTATCGGTCGGTGGGACACTCCCTCTGTCTCATTTTGTTGTTGTTTTTGAAATATTGTTTTGTCATTTTGTTTTTTCCATACACGTGTATTTTTGCTATAATGTAACTGTGCTCCACTCTCTGTGGAAATAATGTCTAGTTTTACTTTGTGATGAATGTTAAGATGTTGAGATTTGGGTATGTTCACCGACCTATCAGTCGGTGGGACACTCCCTGTTTCTCCTGTTTTTGTATTTTTTGTCATTTATTTATTTGATTTTTTTTTTACTTTAGGAGTGAAAAACCAAGATGTAGAGATTTGGGTTTGTTCACTGGCCTATCGGTCGGTGGGACACTCCCCCTGTCTCATTTTGTTGTTGTCTTTGAAATATTGTTTTGTCATTTTGTTTTTTCCATACACGTGTATTTGTACTATAATGTAACTGTGCTCCTATAAACACTCTCTGTGGAAATAATGTCTCCTTTTACTTTGTGATGAATAATAAGATGTAGAGATTTGGGTTTGTTCACCGACCTATCAGTCGGTGGGACACTCCCTCTTGTATGTATGTATTTTTTGTATTTCCTGTATTTAGATGTCAGTCAGCACGGATCCATCTCGGTGAGTCAATTTCAATAAGTTCTGAATTCTTTTTCCACTTGACTAATGAATCATTTCCACAGAGAGGTGTGTCTTAGGAGGAGCTGTCCATGGTCCATTGTCCACACACTGCAGTGAAGCACCACCAGAGGGAGCCCTGATCCTGAAGTCAGAGTGGGAGTCAACGCAGTCACAAGGCATCCTCATTCTTCTTTGAAGGAAATATTTTGCATTATGGAATGTTTGTAACATTACAGCTGAGTCTAGTTCAGCCCTTCCATAGTCTTAAGAATCCTCTCCAGTCATTTCTTGAAATCAAACATATGTTAATATTTGTACTTTTCTTTTGTGTTCATTAAAGGAATCCAAGTCCAGTTTCCCGATAACTTCCTGCCAGTGTCTGGTAGAGAGGAAACGTATCTGCAATCATCACATAGGTATTTGATTTTTCTGCAAGATAAAGCACAGTTTCAAATATTTCATGTTTTTTTCTTAAAATGTATTTGCACATTAACAAAGTATCAATCCATGAATCTGTGAACAATGTTTGCAGATTCTGTCTGCTGCAGTCAGAAGAACACAGATCCGCTGGAACCCGTCGAGTCCGAGGTGTTTTCATCCACAGCAGAGGAAGAGTTTTGGTCCAAAAGCAGACTTCACTCATCGCAAGCAGGCCTTCAGTGAGTGGAATATTACTACTAACCCTAACCAACATTAGGACAACACTGGTTTAAAGGCTTACTTTAGTAATAATAATAACAATAACCCACTTCTGTAGATCAAGTTCAGTCCCTATCTTTGTGTGAAAAGGTTTAGATAAAATCATTGTGCGTCAAGTAACTCTGGCTCTTCTCTGTTTTCCAGCTGGTGTCGCCCGCTCACCTTCATGACCACACCTGCAGGACGGAGCCAGACTGACTGACCAGCGTGACCAGGTGAGCCACACTGACAGTTTAAGAACCGCCGCGCGCTGTACTCTAAACTAACTCAGCTCTGCGTCCCACAGGCCCCGAGCGATGCTCCTGCCGCCGAGCCACCCCGAGTCCCGGGTACGGCCCCCGTGGCCGCCTCTGTCCCGACGGAGGAGTTCGGGCGTGTCTCTGGGAGGACGGTAAAGAAGGCGACTCCGGTCCACGATGTTTCCTCCGCTCTTTTAGCCAGCCAGACAGTAAGTGCTAGAAAAATTAATCAGAGACAGTTCTAAGTGGACTCTGCCCTGCTCCTGTCCCCTGTCTGTCCGCAGGTTCCCAGCGGTCTGGCACTGGGCCACCAGATCAAGCAGCGGCTGTGGGAGAAGCTCAACCGGCCCCTCGTCACCGAGACGGAGACCAGCGGCGGGCTCCTGCGCTACCATGAGTCAGTAACACAGGGCCCTATGATCCACCTGGACGTGTCCAACGAGCCTCCCCGCCCTAAACCTTCTTCTCTCTTGCAGGAGCGGCCCGCCGCCGCCCGCGCTGGAGCCAGTCCCACTCAGCCGCAGCGCGACCCTCTGAGAGAGCAGGTAAAGAGCAACAGAATGCACTTTAACAGTGGCGAGAAAGTGTTTGTCTCAAATGCCTGTCTTTCCTCCTTCTTCGGTGCAGGCTGCGCTCGTCTGCGTGGAGCCTGCCGTGAGGGGCCGTCCGGGGACGCCCCAGACCAGGTAAGAGTGTATACACAGTTTTTTTTAGAAGCGGCAGTGGAAGAAGTTCTCAAATTTGTACACATAGAGGAGCAAAAAAACTACTCAAAAAACAGTGTTCTATTGAAATCTACTGGAGTGAAAATACCGAATTAGTCGTCTCAAAATTTACTTTAAGAATAAAAGGTCAAAGCATTTTACACAGATTTTTTGCGAGTTGCTAAAGTGGCGCATTTAATGCTCTCCATAAAGAATGGGGCCGATTTTGGGTCAAAGGAAGCGACTCAATCATTCACTCAGTGTAACAATCTAATGTATTTTTATGGATATATTTTGTCAACACCCAGTCTTAAAGTCAGAATACTTTGTCGTCTCTCGGCACGCAATCCGCACAAGACATCACGAACAAAAACAGCAGCAGCCGTGAAAAAAGAAGTACATGAATGAATAAAACGCAAGCTCCTTTCTGTGTCACGCGTGCGTAGACGGTATACATTTTAATGTGTGTTTTTAGAATAGACAAAGTGTGGTTTTAACTGTTTTGTAGATTTTGTAGTATTTTTGTGTGTGATTATTTGTGTATTTTGTGTTGCCTCGAGTCTCATCTGTGTGTGTTTTGCAGCTCCAAACACCGAGCTGCCCCACCACTGGCCGGCCGACAAATGCCTCCCGAGACAGAGAAATACCATCGTTTCTTCCCGGCGCCCGGTGGCTGGCTACTGCCCCAGTGTCACACCAACATCTCCCGGGGCGAGCCACTCAACCGAAAACATCCAGCTCCTCCTCCACTCGACAAACGTGGCTCCAACATCAGCTGCGTACACCCGCATCCAATGCTGCCCCGCCCTAACATCACCATCTTCAGGGGGAAAAAAACTCACTTCAAGTTGTCTCCAAACCTCGTCCTCCATCCAGACAACTGCTCCAGCCCCAGCCTACCAGCAACATCTTCAGGGGCAAAAGCCCAGCCTCCACAACAGCCCAGGTGCACCATCTTCAGGGACAAGCCATCGTCTGTTGCTCCACCATCAGCCGAGATATCTCCAACTTGCGTCCTCCTCCTCCATCCAAACAACTGCTCCGGCCCCAGCCTACCATCAAAATCATCAGGGACCAAAAGCCATCTCCATCCCCCTTCTCCTCCGCCCAGTGAGTGTCCCAGCCTATCATCACCAGCGACAGGGGCCAGCAGCCGTCCTCATCCTCCTCATCCTCCGCCCAGTCAATGCCCCGGCCTTCCATCAACATCTTCAGGGGCCAGCAGCCGTCTCCATCCTTCTCCTCGTCCTCCTGCCCCACTTCCCTGTCAGTGCTCCAGCCCAACATCACCAGCGACAGGGGCCAGCAGCCATCTCCATCCTCATCACCACTCTACCTCTGACCACCCACCAGATCACCCACCTGCTCACTCACCACCAGTGCCACCAAAAGACCACCCACGCACCACCAGCCCCAAAATATACACGCTTTTTAGCCTCCAATAAACCCCTGTTTGTTTGGATCAAAATGGCCTGTTTTTTGTCTTTGGTTCAGTCAGTGGTGCCCTACAGTGCACGCTGATCTATGGACTTGTGTAGTGTAGTGTTATTACTATATTTGCACACGGCTAGACTATTGGGGCCGTCTTTATTATGAAGGTGAAAAAAAAAGTATGTAAAGGCCAAATGTCTTTTCTCCTAAGGATCACATTTATGAATGTGATTCACAACATCCACTCATTACATGGTGAAGACTAGTCCTGTAAAACACTCATGTACCTGAATTTGTTCCATTCCATAATATCATTTCAGATGAGGGTCTTAAAGGAAGTGCATGTAAGATTTTGAATTCAAATTTGATGGACTTCACAAAGCTATGTGCCAACAGATACACGAGGCAAACATGTTCAACTTAAATATACTGACAACACTTTGAATGTTTATGTTGTAATTTGCTGCTTTGGTTCTCAATCCCATTCTCCAGTCAGAAAGTAGTCTCTCATTCGGGTTGCCAGTTTCCAAAAGCCAGCAGCAGTCGCAACGGCACCTGCAGCCAATCACCGGTCAGCGCGGGTGCAGCCACTTGTATGTGTCCTCTCGCTACACGGGTTCACTCGTAGCAATCTGGGAGCTGGGGTCCCAACGTGTCGTAGTCAGAACTCTGGGTCCAGCCTGTAATCCGTCAGCCGTCAAGGGTGCGCGTCAACTGATGTCTAAAATGAAGTCTGTTCGATCATAACAAGCGCATTTGTGACTGTCTTTCAGTGAGCTAATTATGTTACACTCTCCAGGTAAAAGGGGTTGGTCAAGCCATGGCCCACTGCTGTCTTGCCCCGATCCTGTTTGGGATTCTGTACATGTTTGTCATGGCGCCTGTCCTTACTGCTTTTATTTTTCTACTGGACTATTATATGAAGAACTGCAATGAGTGCATCGTGTGAATTAGAAAAAGAATGGGAAAATGTGCAGTTGTGAGCAGATGTTTAAGAATCTCAATCAGCCATGGTTATGTACTTAATAAGTCGACTAAATTATACTTTTCCTCCTAATGATTGCAACGAACCTGTGTGTCCTTATTTTATTTCCCGGGTTTATACCCAGTGGCCTTGTTGGTTTTTATTTAATTTACTGCTACGGTTAAGTTAAAACCAGTTGTTACCACCCCCACCATGCTACATATGGCTGGTTTCACATCCTGATACCGTCACCATTGGTCCACCACACAGAAGACACAGGAGGGCAGAGCTCCAGCCAAAGGTCCACAGAATCAGGACTGATGACTCTGCCTCCTGCTTCCTGTGTTTGGCTCCAGCAGCAGGATCCAGTCCAGGACCAGGAACATCATCAGTTTATTAGGATTTATTTCATTTTTATTTATTTGAAATGGGACAGTGTCAACATGATCACATGTAAATATGCCAGATGTAGGCATAAATGCTAATACTTTTACGTTGAATCATTTCTCAGTATTGTCAGATTTTGAAAGTACATATTGTCTTTTGCAGTGAACTATATTATTGCAACTCTTCATGTCATCATTTAAGCCAGGGGTTCCTTATCTTTTTTTGTCTCTAGTACCCCCTAAACCTTGTCTCACACTCAGAGTACCTCTTAACTTGAGTTTCAGGCAAATCAATGACTTTACTTGTCACACGTTGTCAATAATTACTATTCTATTTTTGTTTTAATTATATTTACAACTAAGAACACTTCTTTATTCAGATAAAAGTACATATCATCTTATTTTTCAACCCCCTGGTCATTGCTCACGTACCCCTGGTTGGAAAATACTGATTTGAGCTATTCCATAAGTCAACTCTGCAGCGTGTTGTACACATTCCTTTTTTTTTTTTATCATAGTACGACAAGGCAAAATTCAATGTATTCCTTAGATTATCTTTGTCTGCCTTGCCTTTATGTAATATTTGTAGTGTTTTTAGGTGCACTAAGCCGAATTCAAGCAGCCACAGCGTTTGTACTTTGTCAGAGACACACAAGTGCTGATCCAGTCTGCTTTTATATTGACAGGAAGCTGCTGCTGCTGAGGTGCTTTTGAACCTGGATGGAATAATGACTGGCTTTATCATTCTGGGCCAATTCTCATGACCAATGTCGAGTTCTTTTCCACTTGAAAAATGAATCATTTCCACAGAGAGGTGTGTCTTATGGGGAGCTGTCCATGGCACTGTCGCCACACTGCAGTGAAGCACCACCAGAGGGAGCCCTGATCCTGAAGTCAGAGTGGGAGTCAACGCAGTCACAAGGCATTCTCATTCTTCTTTGAAGGAAATATTTTGCATTATTGAATGTTTGTAACATTACAGTTGAGTCTAGTTCAATTCTTCCATAGTCTGAAGAATCCTTTCCGATCATGTCCTGAAATCAAACATATGTTAATATTTTTACTTTCCTTTTTCGTTGTTCATTAAAGGAATCCAAGTCCAGTTTCCAGATAACTTCCTGCCACTGTCTGGTAGAGAGGAAACGTATCCACAATCATCACCATCTCTGCCGAGTCCAGACATAGGTATTAGATTTTTCTGCAAAGATAAAGTACAGTTTTGAGTAATGTTTTTTCTAAAAAGGTATTTACACATAAAGAATTACAATTAAAGTATCAATTCATGAATCTGTGAATAATGTTTGCAGATTGTGTGCTGCAGTCAGAAGAACACATCCGCTGGAACCCGTCGAGTCCGAGGTGTCGTGTTCTGTGATTGTGACCTGTCGATGTTCTCATCCACAGCAGAGGAAGATAAGATAATATAATCCTTTATTGTCTCCCATGAGAGAAATTTGTCCTGGGACAGGGGACCACATGCTTCAGCTCAGACACAAGACATCACCAACAGTGCAAGCAAAACAATCAGCATCACCATTGAACACAAATTACAACACCAAAAGAAGCCACGAGTGACACGACATCAGGGGCCTGTCAGTCACAACATGATAAAACAATCACAGTCTTAAATACATTTAATGACTCAAGTGCACATACCCTGGGCCTTTTGCACTTTCCCTTAGCCTGTGTGCAATTATTATTTTATTTTTTTGATTGCACATTCCCTAAGGCTATGTGCAAAACACCTGAATAGGAAGAGGTGCAGCAGACATGGCACGCCTGCATCTGATCAACAATCAGCCAGAGTATAAAGGCTCAGCTCCAAGTGCGAGTGCGCTACATGAAGTCGGAGGAATGGAGTCTGAAAGCGAGACTGAAGCTGAGGATGGTTTAAAGACAATGGCGAATGACAAGAAAAGAAAGAAACAATATACTGACTCTGATTCGAATTATGAGGAGGAGACTTGTTTGGTGGGAATGGTAGCTGTTACCGATAGACACAGTTCAGTGACAAGCATTTATTTATTCACAAAAAACTTGGAAGTGTGCGGTTTGTCAAAGTAACGCGGGGAGGTGTGGTTATTGTTGGGCGCACGCTGATTTTGCAAAGAGACAAAGACTTAAAAATTGATACATATGTGAAACAACTGTGCGTGCGGTGTTTTGTGATTGATGGAAAGGCAGAAAGTAAAGGCTTCATCAGTGGAGTCCCTTTAAAGTTTGATTAGCAGGAGTTTTTGAATGTGTGAAGCTAGACGATTGACTCGAAAGAAAAATGATTTGGAAAGAGTGAACTGCACGTCTGTGTGCTTGACAATTGCTGGAAGTGAGTTACTCAGGCGCTTCTCTTGTCAGGGATATGGACATGTGGCGTCGGTGTGCAGAGGGGAACGGAAGTGTGCCAGGTGTGGGACACAAGATGTAATGGTGAAGAAGAGTGTGCAGCGAAGCCAGTTGAACCGAAGTGTGCCAATTGTTAAGGCAACCATCAAGTTCATAGAGTGTCCTCTATATGTTTTGGAAAAGAAGGTGAATAATCTGAGACGGGACTCAAAGCTTTCTTATGCTGAGGCTTTGAAGAAGGTGGAGAGTCAAAGAGAGGAATCAAAAGCTCCAGAGATTACTGACAAATCAGACAGTATATATATATATATATTCATAACAAATGTTTGTGGGCTTTATTGTTATGATTATGAACTGCTCCTTGGAGATTCAAAGTAAAACTGAAAGGATTCATATGATAATGGATGCAGCTAAGCAATTTTTGGATTTTAATATGACTGAGCGAGAGTTAAATTCTACACTGAGGGAGAGGTTTCCTCAGGGTGGTAAATCGAGTTAATTTAAGACACAAACTGAAGGAAGTTGGGGAGCACAATTATGGAATGGGATGAAGAGACACATCAGGTTAGTTTACTCAACACAAGAAGAAGAACTTATTACAACTGCGGGTGGTAATACCCACCTTAGCAGTGGATGGCAGCAATACGCCTTAGTTGCGTCTAGGATGCTCTTCTAAAAGAAGAAGTCTTTGCTTCCAGATTATTCCGTCACATGTGATAGTGCTCTAGAGCTGTCAGCCCAGTGTTGTTTTCCAGTGCTTATACTTACCTTGTTCTCCTGTGCCCAGGTCATCCCAGTGCCTCTGCTGCAGCCTGTTTGGACCAGCCTCCCACCAGACAGCCTCCGTCGCCACAGCCTCCAAAAGCCCTACAAATAACTTGTTAAAACTTCCCTTTCTCTGTTTTGGGGTTCACGTTGCAAAAAACTTTTGATAACCTTGCTGTTGGTGGAGACTGTTTCAGACACTCCTGCTCCAGTGACGACTGCACCTTGGATGCCCCACCCACTTCACGGCCTTGACCTGTCGACCTGTATGCTCCTCGACTGCTGACTTGTGGCTCCACAGACCATCTCTCTCCTTCACTGTGGTGAAGGAGTCAAGGACAGGGGATGCTCTGGGACAGTTATCCATTTGCTAAATTCCTTTGAATTTGGGCATTGCAAAAATGAATAAAACTGAATGAATTAAAGCCCAGCACATGCAGACAATTTTGAATCAGTGCAAGTGTAATTCTGGAGGTTCTGAGCTGAAGCATGGCCTGTGCATAAACTGAGAAGAAGAAGCCCTCTCTCTGCAGGTTAAAGCAGCAGGTTCAGTTGTGATTGTAGTTGCTTTTTAAACCAGAGAGCGAGCGACATGCAATCATAGCTCATACTGTTATATTGTTTGTTTTTTATCTCAGGGATACGGCCGGGCAAACCACCTCGAAGAAGCTGAAGGAGCGGTATCTCGACTATAAGTGGTCCAATGAAGGATCCTGAGGCCTGGAGGGGACAAACGTCAGTGACCTCACACTTATCAACAGCACTGCAAGATTGGCTGCTTTACGTAAAATTTTTAGTCAGAATAGAACACCAAAACTCAGTAAAAGCAGTCATGAAAGTATATATCTGAATATATGTCAAGGACTGCGAATCAACAAGGTCTAAGTGACACTCCTGTAATTTCACTGGAAACACAAATAAATACATTCCACTGAAAAATGCTCAGAAAAAACACAGAGTACATATAACTTTTTGATTAGTCACTTGTGGCGCTTTGGCCATGACAAATCTTAGATTGTGTGGTAGGAATCGTTATTCTAACCATTTTTTACTTTTCACTAGCAAGGACCACAACCTCATGCTTGGATGCGGAAAATTTATTGCAAACGAGAACAACGATAAAAGCATGAGAGAAGACGATAAGTGCAGTTTTGGGGCTTCTAGCAATGAGGGCTGCAGGCTCCCGGGCCTCGATACCCCCCGACTAGGAGATGAGACAGAATAATAGGGTGGGAGGGAGGGGCACGAAACAATGAACGCTGGTGTGTGTGATCGGGAAGTTTAAATAGAGTAGTCACCGGAAGGGGCGTGGATGAGGTGTGGTCCTGCTCCCGAACTTCAGATAACAGACTTATCTCCATTTATTTGTGTTTTGGCAGTTATTAAAGCTCATTGTAATCTCAAAACTTGAATTCAATAGGACTAATCTCATGTCACTTTGTCATTGTAATTCTCAACCCTCGGTCTGATGTTGTCAGTCAGTAACTCTGACTTGTTTTAGAGTCAGTGATCATAAGAACACACCACAGGGACTGCAGATTTAAAGAGATCGTCACCCAGACATCCAACACAGTTTGAATGAATGGATAGCTAAAATGGCTTTTTTAGACTCCCAAAGCATCTTCATTTATTCCTTTTATGTTCACCATCTGATAAAAGAGAACTGCCATATAAAAAGTAGCTGCCCATGTAAAACATACAAAGACAGCTATAACCACATTTATTTTCAGTCAAATCAAGCATTTTGGGATGATTAAGTTTGTTCTCCAAACGCACAAATAGAACCATAAGCCCAAAAATTCACAATTTTATAGACGTTTTGCCTGGACTTTATAAAAACTTTATCACAAGTTTAATAATATTGGCTTCAGCTTTGAAATGTGAATTGTCGAAACCCAACACTTGCTCAGTGTCTGTCACTCCATCCCTCCATCAGCAGCGTTCCCCCTCCTTATATTTACCAAATTATATAAGCCTAAGTTTTGACAGGTCATGACCACTCCACTGCATTCATGGAAAAGGAGGTTAAATCAGAGTGGGAAACCTTTCAGTCACAGTGCAATGCCCAGGTAGGCCTCTTTCACATCCAGGTCAGGAGTATCTTATCTGTTATGTATGTTTTAGATTGATGTACAAAATCAGAGCAAAAAGAGAGCACGGTAACTCTGCAAAAACAGTGAAAGGTGAAAGTGAGGTGAAATTTGAAAAAATCTACTTCTCCTGCTGTGTTTTAAAATGCCAAATCTAATGTTTAATAAAGATATTTTCCCAATACTTTTTGAGTGTATTTTCTCAACTTTGTACAAATCTTGTAATTTTGTAATGTTTTTTCTCAGTTCCATTATACTGCACTGTAATTTATTTTTGTTGTAATAAAATGCATTGTGGTGGAGAAAAGTCCTTGACAGACTAAATACAATTATGCATGAGATCTGAAGGATCTTAACCAAGAAGCGCCTTAACCCACAGGTCCGAGAGTACGTTGCACGGACGAAAATAATAATTTAAAACAAAGGTTACACCGCAATATTACATTTTACTAACCTAAGTAAGAGGTTAGCAAAAATATGTTTAAAAACAATCAGAAAACATTCAAACTGAATGAAAGATTGGCAGTTTATGGAAATATTGAAAGCACTGCAAATCAAAATATTGATTATTATATTATAATCAGAAAAAAAAAACAGTATTGAAAAAAATTTAAACTTGAAAGAAAGATTACATGCATTACTCATTCATCTCATTACATTCATAAAAAACAAAGCCCCTGCCATCCACCACTTCTTCCACACAAACAAATACGATTTTAAAAAGCTCCAGCTCCTCCTCGTGTTCTTCAGTGTCAGATTCCAGTCTCCATCATTATTGACGATGGATCTATATCGACAAATTCACATTAAATTTGCGATTAACAGTAACATGTTACTTAAAACTCCACTTCAACGCCATGTACACTATATTTAAAAACACTTGACGTTATAATACAAGTTTGGTTGAAACACATACAATTAGAAGCGATAACGTCAAGAGCGTGTGGTGCTGTAACATCTAAATATACACTTCACAGCATGATACAAATTCTAAACATTACATTTTGTTAAGATTAATCAGCGGATAGACAAATATTTAATGTAATTTCTACCTAGTTATAATTTAACAAGAAGAGGATTGATTGAATGATGATTGAATGATTGAGCCCCGCGTACGGAGCGGACGAGCCTTGCTCTCGGAGCTCATCAGCCTCGCTCTCGGAGCGCTGAGTCCTGCTCATCATAAAGTGCAATGTAACAGTGCGGACTTTGAATCAGAATTACAATAATTTGGGGAAATAATTTCATTCGGGGCTGGACGTAAAACATCCGGGGCTCAAGCCCCGGTAAAATTGGTCTGGCGACGCCTCTGGTCTCACCTGATGTGACCCAACAAAGGCGGCCCTCAGACTTATCTCTGGTCCTCAGGCTTCATGCTGAACTGGGCCAAATTATCCAGGGGAGGATTTTTTAAATCTCTGCCGTTACTAGGACTGAATTAAGGTGTGGGGGCACAGTGTAATGAATTACCTGTAGAATACAGTAAACACATGGCATAAAAATGGCCCGCAGTATATTGTAATATTTCAGTTTATTGTTGTTTTTTTTTGTTCATGCTGCCATTGTTTCTTTGAGCAAGACACTTAACCCTCGCCCACCTTATTGTGAATGTAGTGTTTGTGGATGAGAGAGGAGCCCCTCCTGAGGTCCTCAGGTCTGTGGCCTCAGTCTCCTGCAGCTTACCTGGCGGTAAGGTGTAAGAAGTGCAAATGTTGTAATCACTGAATATTGTCAACATAAAGCTTTTGTCTAAAAAGCTCTCAGGTCTATAAAGACTTTTTTCATCATGGGATCGTATATTAAAACACTCCAGGAAGGCTTAAAAAAAGTTGCCTCTGTTGTTTTAAAGAGTCATCTCTTCTTCTCTAGACCTTGTCTGTATCAATAAATAATTTATTAATTGAAAAAGCTCTACTCCATCTGAATGTTGTGTTCCAGATTTCATAATAACCTATAAAATACTATAAAATAAGAGACAAACATTGAACGACTTAATTTTTTCTTGCTTTTTAAATCAAATTAAATGTACCTTTGATTTCATAAAGATGCTCACACAGGAGTTGGAATAGTTGTAGAATTGCGATGTGTCTTCTCACGATAACCACACCACAAACAATTTATGTAACAACAGAATGAATAATGAATGAATTGTAAAGTGACTGCTCTCATAAACAATAATACAGCCATATTTGACCAGAAATGGAGTTCTTTTAGCCTGTAGAGGTTTCTCCAATAACTTTATTAGCCTCACACCTTACTATAAATGATATGTTCTGCATCTATGTCAATAAAATACTATACCATTTTACTTTTACATCTATTTACAAACAGGACGTCCACAGGTTCCATAATATAACGACTATACAAGCGAGTCCTACAACAAAGCATCAAACCAACCACAGATTTGAACAGTTTTTATGTTTCTTCTTGAGGACTTGGATGGTCTTTGATGTCTGGTCCTGCGCCGTCTGAATTTGTGGAAAGAGACGCAGAAGATCTGTCGCTAAAAACAACAAATTACATATAAATTGATCATATACAGCCTTTTTAATGTACTGGCGATATTGATTGCTCGATTACCTTTCTGAGTCCTTCTCTGTCTGTAAAGAAAAATGTTAAAATGTAAGGTTGTGTTCACGATCTAGAATTGTTTTTCTAATTGAGGACAGTAAATTACCAATTATATTACTCAAACAGAAATTAAAAAACACAAACTTGATGCTTTTGTTTGTGACTGGCTGCACGACAAATTCATAAAATCAATCTTGTGGCTTAACGTTCTGTCTACTTTCAATAACGCCGCAATTAAAAACTAACACAGCAATCATTTATTTTAGCTTTCTGTTTTTCCACAAAGTTAATTTGCGCTGACAAATAAACCTGTGATAGTTGTGAAGCTTCAATGTTGTTAAATTAATTCCTGCTCCGACAATTTGCTGAATGTCTTGACTGCTAGTGTCATTACACTTATTTTACTCAACGGAGCTTTGGATCAAACGAGAAAAAACAACGTTCCTGGCATGTTTTTTTGGCAGCAGTGAGAATAAATTAGCCAAAACAACAACAAAGTCAACAAAAGCTTCGTGGAACAACCTGATAAACTGGTAAATACTAGGGATGTGACAATATCCAAATCTCTCTGTACGTTATATATTATTACAATATGCTCTTTACGGTTCCATATTCATTCTTATTATTAACAGAATAGTAAATGTGCAACTTTTTTCTTTTTAAAATGCCTTAACAAGCCTTTGGTGCCAATCATTCCTGTCACTTTCCAAACACTTGAAATATAAAGTGCTAAAAAAAATTATAAATTAAATGGACAAAAAGGATCACAGTCTAAATTATACCCTCTGTTTTGTTTTGTTTTTTGTTTTTTTAAGCTGAAACAAATAACGCTTTTACGCCAAGGAGGTAATTTAACACATTGTGACAGCCAACATCATTATTGTGAGAGTTTTGAAGATATGATATCACAATATTTCAGTTATTGTTAAATACATTTACACACAATAGTGTCAGAATACTTTTCAATAAACGCTAAATTTTGTAATCAGCATCCTGACATTAACTGGAGAGTCTGATGATGTGTGCGATCCCGAGCTCTGTCCTGTCAAATCTTATATATCTGTTTTAATAAATCTTGCACAACAAAGACCAGATATAATTATTTATCTATTGTCCTTCTGTAGTCCTTTGGCAGAAGCAAAGCAACATCAGGTTTAACAGTGAGCCGGTAATTCATAAAACGGCCCATGAAACGTTTAAAACACATCTAAAACACACAGCTAGACAAACACCAACAACCAATCACCAGCAGAGGGAGCCCCTCAGCAGCGATCCACACACAATTACAATTTACCTGCTCCCACCATGGATCAAATTTACTTCTATGATTCCCACAGAAACGAATCTTTTCAAACACGCTTTTATCGAATGTGAACAGCTCCAGTGAGTTAATAAATCATAAACCAGGACAAAACATCCACAGTTTGAGTTCTTTACCTTGTGTTTTTGAGAAGACGTGCCAGTTTTTCGAGGAACACCAAGAGTTTCAAAGGAATGGCTCCTCACTCGGATGGCTCTCTGAGGAACAACAACCAGCACAGGCTCATGGTTTATGTTAAAGTGCCTCTGACAGGTTGGACTACGCAACCTAAAACTAAACTAAAATGCAGATTAGATAAATATATTTCAAATTTTGCAAATATTCTTTACAAATTTTAATCCCAGTTTAGCAATTTTTTAAATGTATTTTACTTCCTGGTAAATGATGACATCACACTGGGAAATTAAGAAGCAGCCACACTGTGCACTGGGCCACAACTCGTCTGATGTCACAGATTTTTTTACTTGACAAATAAAAATATATGCAAACGTCTTTATTTTGTCGAATTAATGTTTAAAAAGTGAAATAAAAGTAGTTTCTTTTTTGTAAATTATGCTACAACCTTTGTCTTCCCAGTGTGATGTCATTAATCTATAAAATTGTAATTTTCAACAGATTGTTCAATTTTTCTCCAAAAACAGATACCCGATTGGTTTAAAACTATAATTTATATTCACAACAGATATTAATACACCAAATAAAGTCAAAATTAGAAAATCATAAAAAGGCATATACGCACTTTAAAGGTGCACTGTGTGACTTTACTGGTGGAGTGTCTGCCCTGTGTGTCTCCATGGAGATGTTAATGCTCCAGAAAGTTACACAATGCAACTTAAATATGTGTAAATCCGTCTCAATAACACATTGCAAAGTGCGATATATTAATCCAAAAGCAGAATACTCCCAGTAAATATGTTCTAAATGTACAATATTACAATAAAAATAAATGAGCTGCAATAAATAAGACTATTATTTATTTAATATCTAATATGGAAGGATGAGTGACAGTGTCTGATGGTATTAAGAAACAATTCTGTTCAAAAAGACAGTGCAAATAAAACAAATAACTGAAATAAAAATGTTTAGAAATGTGGGGGAAACGCAGCTGCAGAAAGGAAGGAAAAGGAACATAAAAATAGAGGAAGAAATATGAAACATTTAAAGGTTAAGGATTATTTCAAGACACACAACTGTGTGCCTTGCCTATAATTAGTCATATTAGATCCTCTACAGCTCAAATGTTATCTTATTACTAAAACAAAATGTACACACCATAAATATTCAGCCTCAGTTGTTCCAGCTGTTATTTATGGACCGACGAGCCTGAATATGTGGACAAAATAAACGTACCTTGAAATTCTCTATGAAGCCTCCACTTCCCTCGGAGCCCGTCCTGATGCCCCCTGTCTGAGGGAGCTGAGCGGACAGAGAGGGATCTCCCATCATGCACTGCGATCGTGTGAAGAGTTCAGTGCGGAGGGTCTCGAGCAGTGACGACCTTGTGCGCAACTGAAGCACAAAAACTGAAGAATTAACATCTTAACACAAGCAAATAACAAACTGTACACTGTGAAATTAAACTATTTACAAGCGATTTAGTTAAAATGACTTTAATTCTGAATATTAATCTGGTAGTTTTGACTAATTTAGATTATTTTCTGTACTATAAATCGATGTAATCCCTTAATCGTCCAGAAGTGGTCCATAGTAGAAAAGTTGCAAATCATCACTATTTTAAGAATCAAGATGTTTCAACTTCTGAAATTAATTTACAATTTGATGGAAATGGTTTGAGGAGCTGCATTTATCCTCTCCTGAGCTCTGATTGGTCCGGCTCAAAGTTGTAATTGAAACCTGTGAAGGAGGCAAGGAAAAAAAAACCTTCTTTAAATATGAATGTCTAAGATACAACCTCCCCCTCAGTTCAGCCTCAGTCGAAAACCAAACAAGCAAATGCTATAGAGGCTCTTGACAGCTCTGAGGTGGAGGCGTCCAGACCTCAATAGGCCTTAACGACCCGCGCTGTAAGAGTGAAACTGTGGTAAACAAGGGCAGAGCAAGTTTCAGATAGAACTCGTCCATTTTAGGCTCAGGACCAATCAGAGAAACACTGCAAACACTGCTGCTCAAACCGTTTCTATCAGTTAAAATGTCACTTTCAGATGGAAGTGGAGTTTGTCCGTAAACTGCATTCACTGTAATACGTTTGACCAGCCAGCCCCTTCCTGTTTTGACAGACCTGAAGTGCACAGTGCCCTGGCAACAACTAAAAAGTGCAGCTTGTGCGGTGCAAAGGCCAGAGGTCATGGACTGTTGGACTGTGTGAAATGAGCCGGCTCGATATGCACCTCTGAGATGCTCTACTACTGGCAGATAATTTAGCTTGAAATAATAATTGAATGTACTGAAACCAAAAAAGTAATAATGATTTTACAACGACTTAAAAATCTAGAGGCTGTGTTTGTACTTGTTCTGGTTCCTGCTTTGGCTGTGGTTTGGTCTCGGTGTGATATCGAAATGTGTATCTTGTCGAGATGTGAGCCTCTTCATTTCGAAAACGTTTTCTTTTTCACTTATTTTAACTTTCATTTTCCTTACTCATTGATTTGAAGTCATTATTAATATTTTAAATATTGTCTGTTGTGCAGAATATTGAGTTAGAGTACGTTTTGACAGTGAAATATCCTCCCTTATTAATAATATAATTGGCTAGCCTGACCTGAAACTTCGACATAAACAGCCTGTCGAAATATGAGCTCTTTGTAAATGAATTGGCTGTAAAAGATGTTTTAATGAGGAGCAGAACTGGACCTACACTTTCCCTTTCGAAACATAGTCCGTTTATATATGAATGATATGATGATATTGTATAAACTGGTTTTACAGCCAAGAGGCGCAAAACTAGGGGCATTTCCTTGTCAAAGTTCGCTAATAAACGTATAAAGTTTCCAGATTGATAATGTAAACTGATATTTTTACAAGCCTTTTAAAAGATGTCAGTAAGTTCTTTTGGATACTAAGAGAGGAGAGGCATAACTCGATGTAGGAGAAACTGTCGAATTACGTGGCAGGACTCAGATCTCGACAGGGGCGCACAGCTGGACAGAACACCGGCCTTCAGCCCAGGTTTAAACTAGATTGGTCTTGTTCTAATGCTGGTTTAGTCCTGGTCTAGTCCAGTTTTAGTTTTGGGTTTAGTTCCATGTGGATGCGGCGTATGGCGTATAGATTCTAAATAAATCTATAATCAAGACCATTCAAACTAGTATAATATTCTGAATTCAAGTCGTTTAAACTCATGCAGATGATCCTTTTTGCAGTTTGTTCTTTTCATTATCTTCAGTGTCATGTGGTACCTCTAATCTGCTGAACTGCTCGGCTTTGTAGCAGGATATCTCTGCGTTGATGAGTTTGGTGAGGAGAAATTCCCTCAAATGTGAGCGCTAAAATTCAGAAAAACAAAAACAAATGGTCTTACTATCGGTTAAATGAAAAGAAAATGACTTTAAAGGTTGTTTTTTTTGCTTACATCTGAGAATATTGGAGGGTCTGGGAGTACAGGGCCAAAATTAGGAACATCGTCTCTGGCTGTGACTGAAACCTGTAGAAGTACAAATGATATTAGTCTGAAGAAGACCATAATCATGGCTGAGAATTAATTAATTTAGAAGGCGTTTTTGATTTCACAAAAATGGCAACAAACCAATGCAATTCTATAATAATAACAGGAATAACATCACAACTTTTAAATGAATAGACTGGAGAAACACACCATGGATCACAACTGTCCTGATTTGGTCCTAGTTTGATCCTGGTTCAGTCCTGAGGTAGACTTGGTTTTGGTAATGTTCTAGGTTTGGTTTAGTCCAGGTTTAGTCCAGGTTTAGTTCTGGGTTTTGTACTAGTTGATGTGGTGTGAAATAATGCATCCAAATGTTTTGTTGTAATGTTTTGCCATAATCAGCTTTCGTCTGATAGACCTTGTATAAGTTCTTTAATAATCTATTCTTTGTACTCTTTATCTTGAAAATGTTTAAGTGATTGTGTGTTTACCTGATATGCAAACCCACATCCTTCCTCGCTGCTGCTGATCCTCCTGACCACCACAAAACAGTGTAAAAAATGTGACTTTATCACGTCTGGTAGAAAGGGCGTCTGTCCTTCTTGATAAACCAGCGCCAATATGTCGTTTCCAATGTGTCTTTTTCTCTGTAGCTTTAGAGATGATCAAACTCACACTTAATTATAATTAATAATGATTATTGACTTGCTGTGGAAGCGGCTGTTGACCTGCTGTGGGTCGCAGTCTGTAAACGGGAGTTTAGTGGCGACGTGGAACATGATTTCTCTGCCGTGAAAGGAAGTGTAGACGGCTTCACTTCCTGTTTGACCGTGACAAACGTCCAGGCCTCCTCTGAACCTGAGACACAGACACAAACAACTTCATGCTTAACAATAAAACATTAGAAACATAAAACTGTCATAAAACGTACCCAGTGAAACCTTGGAGCTGGATCGTCTCTCCCAAAATAGAAAGAAAATCTTTAAATTCATCACTTTCTTCATTGTTACTCAATATATCCTCCTCTGTGAACTAAATAAATACATACAAGTCAACTTTTAAAAGTATATTTTACACCAGTGCACTTTTGTAAAGTGTTCAGTAACATACTTGTTTGTCTTTTTGACACAAAACACCAAATTTGAAATTAGGAGACACTCTGTGTTCATCAAAAGCTTGAATTAAATCTGGGGCCTGGAGGACAGAGAAAACATTGATGGTGAAATGAAGTCATTTCAAGTTTGTTGTAAAGTTGCAGCTCACCTTGAGATAACACACAGCATCAAACTTTGGCACCGTCACTTTGTCACAAAGCATCTGCAAACAATGAACACAGATTAAACCAACAGATCTGGCACATTATGAATTAAATTGAATTGTAAAACAGTGATTGAGTATTTGATGTAATTTGTTATTCAGGGTTTCCAAAAAGAATTAAGATCCAGATACTAATCAATACTAAAACTAGTATTGAAGTTTTACTTATTTGAACAAGTATCGATACTAAAAAAGAATCACATAAACAACATAAACAGGACCACATTAGACCTTTCCTGATAAGTTTTGGTGTCGTCTTGATCTGTATTAAACTGGTATAACACCATACAAAAACATTTTTTTAAACTATCATTCTTTTGGTTAGACATGTCCTTTCTATTGTCTAGAGCAATGTGTTTTTATTATCACTGTGGTATCCAGGACGGAGCCTTTTCCGTGGTATCAGAAAGTCTGAAATTTGAGCACAGTGACAAACCTGTTTGCTTATGGTGTAATTAATAGAGTAATCAACGTCATAATAGTCACCCAGTTCAAAGTTGTTTACCTTTGCCAGTTCAACTGTGGACGGGATGTTTGGGAAAAGTGACAGAGAGAAAACTCCATGCAGAGAACACTCCTTCATCCTGTCACACAACACAATTTACTGCATGTTTTCAAGAAAAAGTACGTACAATGCAATCACAGTACTTTAAGGGTGCGTTCACTTTTGTCCTGGTTTTGAGCCCTGTTTTGTCTTTTTTGTTCCAGGTTTTAGTCTCAGTTTAAATTTGGCATGTGTGAGTGTGGACGCAGCTTTAAAGTACATTTATAATCATTTGAGCAACGTAGAAAATGAGGGATGAATGAGGGATTACATCAACCACATTTGAGCAAAGTTACCGTAATATTACTCTGAGCCTGTTCTCTTCCTCCTCCAAACAAACGGAGAGAACCAGAGACCCCAGACATGGATCTACTGCAGTGAACGAATGATGATACTGGGACAAAACAAGAACAGTGTGAAAAAGAAAGACATAATGCACCTTTATGTAATAAACTGAAACTTAACAAACACTTTAAGGTGAGACACTGCAGCTGAAATGGTAAAAAAAAAGTAAATTTAGAGATTTTGTGTAGTTTTCTTACCAACATGTGAGAAAAAATGTATTAAATGTTTTTCATCATGTTTTCATATATAAATAAAGCACGTTAACGTTCTTTATTTTGTTGACATAATAGATAACAGACATAACAGAAAATAATTAGAAAAAACAGAATATAATTACTGAGGGAATTTTGGACGTCTTACTTAATATTTGAGTAAACTAGATCTTGGTGAAAATTTTGGTCATAGTTCAAATTTAGCCTTGAATAAAACAGGCTTAGAATTAAATAATCAACAAATCCCTGAAAATAGTGTCAAGAAAACAGGCTTAGAATTAAATAATCAACAAATCCCTGAAAATAGTGTCAAGTTTGGTGTGTATAGATTCCGTGGGCCCTTGGGCGGCCCCTCTGACTTCTTTCTTAATTTTTCCTTTTTGTCTGATAAAAGAAAACAATCAAGCTTCTGGGCGTTAAACATAAAAAGAATGCTCTGACCCAATTATTTCCATTAAAATGAATCATGAATGAGTCCAGCTCAGATTGTTCTCCAAACACACAAATGAAATGATTACCCTAAAATTCACCAAAAATACTTTTATATGGATTGACTTTGACTTTACTTCTCTAAATCTAAGATCCTAAATCTCATTTTCAGTTAAATTGGCTTCAGCTTTTAAAGAGGAATTGTCATAAACATGGTCAAAACAACAACAACAAATGCACCAGCGCTATATACAATCTAGTGAAGTTAGCGCTGAAAAGATGTCATTTTACAGATTTGCTGCAGCAGTTATGTTTAGAGGCAGAAATGCACAGAATGAATTTAGTGATGATTTAAGGACTAAAAACAGTGGAAGACTCTGACTGAAAATACATCAGAAAATCCCGGAAGTTCAGCAGGAAGTGTGTTTGACGATTGGAGGGTGGCGGATTTTCTAATAAAACATTCCTCAAAACAGCGTGAATGCAGCTGAATGCTACTCCAGGTATGTTTTGATGACGGAACCTTGTTAGAACATGGTTTAAATATCAAAAAAGTCACTGTATCAGAATATGTGTTATATATAATGTTGAGAGACCAAACCGTCCAAAAAATTCCAAAATTCGTTTTACCTGTAGTCTCTCGCCTTAAATAAATACATAAATAAATACACTCACTCTCGATCGAAACACGTCGCGGTAGATTCGGGCCTCTCCGTCTCTCTCCAGGATGTCGTAGCGCTCCAGATCCGGCCCGTGGATGCAGGAGGTGGGGCTCAGGTCGGCGGGGCGCTCGGCGGGAGGGTCGATCCAGAACCCGCCCGCCTTGGAGGGCAGAATCAGGGGCAGCTCTCCGCCCGACGTTAGAAGCTGAGACTAAAATAGAAAGAGTGTAGTGGCAGATTGTGATGTCGATGGAGGTGTCACTTTACACGGGGGATTTGAGTGTTGGGGAAACAAGTGTAATAGCATTAACTAAAGGTCAGCGTCACAGCTTTGTTGACAGGTGATTAAATAAAAGATGCAGTGGTTTGATCAGATTTGCTCAGGAAACTAGTGTAAATAATGTTTTTAGTATATGATTAATCTCTATTTGATTTCCTGAACACTTTCTTGTCATGTCTTATGCTAAAACAAGTTAATATATTGCTTTTTTATTTATAATGCACGTTACATTTGCACAAATAATTTCAAACAGACGATACAATATGAATATAAAAGGTTTATGTGGAAACATAAGAAAATAGCCCCTTTAAAGGTGCACTATGTAACATTTCAGGTGGAGGTTGGAGATGTTTTGTTGGCTGGAATGTGTGGTAAAATATTGTGCATTTTTCATATTGTTATTAGCCTTTAAACATGCTCCTAAGTACCTTTAATTTGCAATCTCATGTTTTGAAAGAAAAATAATAATTGATTATTACGGACTAAATGAAAGTATTTTTCTGTTGTCTGTCCTGGCACTTACTGAGTCTAGCCAGCAGATGACGCCTAGCTCTTAAACAATTTAGTTATGTTAGCACTCTAAGACACACAACGTTCATGTTAGCAGTAGCAGTGATCGTGTTTAGACAGCAGAAATATTCAGAGCAAGTCTGGCTATGATTTAAGGACTTAAAAACAGCAGCAGATTCTCAAATAAGTGACGTATATGATCTGAAAAAACATCCCAGATCGAGGGAGTTCAGCAGGAAGTGATTTGCACCATCACAATCTTCAGAACAGCGTAAAGGCAACTGAATGCTACTGCAGGTATGTTTTTGATGATGGAACATTGTGGTTAAAAGCTCAAAAAAGCCACCGTAGCAGAATATGTTTCGTTTAAACCTCTATCTCCACGGAGACAGGAGGGTGACACCACATGGTAGATTTTTTTGTAATAAAAACATTTGTAATTGAAGAAATGCAAAATAGATAAGTTTAACCCCACATTTATAGCATAGCAACAACTTCTCCATGGAGACAAGCATGTGCCGGAAAAGTTACATAGCGCACCTTTAAGATTTTAGCAAATTACAAATGATTACTTTTGGAGGTTACTCATTATCAATAATAGCAACATATATATACGTTTACAATGTTTATATTGCAAATAAGAATACGTACTAATCTATGAATAAAAAGATTTCACATTAATAAAAATGCAAGACTTGCATCCAAGACAAAAACAACTTGACAACTATGTTTGCTGTGTTATTTATCTGTCACTGATTAGAGAAGGAAAAATCACATGTACGCGCCACAAAATCTATTTTTTCGCTCTAATACCTGACAGTTTGAAGTCTAAATTACAACCTCAAATACCACATTGTATTTATTTGATTTTAGGAAACTAATTGTATTCTTCTTCCCGGAACAGTGGTGGCCCAGTAAAAAAAACTTTGTATAGTTGACTGAAAGTTTGTTACTATGGAGAGTTTTTTTTTATTGATAAACCTAAAGTGACTAAAAGACAAAAAAAACAACATGCAGAGTCCACTCTCTGTTAAAATCAGAGGTCACTTCACAGGTGACTTTTTGCAGTGTAAACAAAGCTGAGAAGTGTGAGTTTCATATTGTGACATTTACCTTGAGCGGGAGGGGGAACTGGCATCGCTGCTCATCGATCCTGCTGCCCTGATGGACAATTGAAGCTCTTAGCAACAACAACCTGCTCCGTGAGATCAGCGCACACTCGATCAATTCTACAGTCACTCACCTGCAGCTTCTCAATGATTTCAAACAACTCCGTCTCCTGATAAGAGCAACAGGTAGTGAGGGGGGAGGGGGAAAGGGAGGGAGGGGCAGAGGGGGGAGAGAGAGAGAGAGAGAGAGAGAGAACGACAGGGGGAGAGTGAGAAGGAAGAGAAAAGAGGACAGAGGGAGAGAGAGAAAAAAGAGAGAGACAGACAGAGAGAGAGAGACAGAAAGGGAAAAGAGGGGGAGAGAGAGAAGAGGGAAGAGAGAGAGAGAAAGAAAGAAGAGGGGATGAGAGTATGGAAGGAGAGAGAGAAGAGGTCGAGCGAGACAGAAGTGAGAGGGAGGGAGAGAAGATGGGGGAGAGAGAGAGAAGATAGAAAGGGGGAAAGAAGGGGGGGTGAGAGAAGTGTGAGACAGAGAGAGAGAAGGGAAGCGAGGAGCGAGACAGGGAGATAGAGAAGAGAGAGAGGAGGGGAAGAGAGAAAGAAGAGGGGGAAAGAAGATGGAGGGAGAGAGTGTGAGAAAGAGTAGAGAGAGAGAGAGAGAGAGAAGAAAGATGAGAAAGCGAAGGAGGGAAAAGAGGTAGAGAGAGAGAGAGAAGAGAGGGGGCGGGAGGGAAAAAGGAAAAAGAGGAGGCGAGGATGGAGGGAGAGAGAGAAGAGGTGGAGAGAGAGAAAAGAGAGGGAGGGAGAGACGAGAGAAGATGGGGAGAGAGAGAGAAGCGAGAAAGGGGGAGAGAATAGGAGAAAAGAAAAAATAAAGAGGGAAAGAGAAGAGTGAGAGAAGAGAGGAGAGAGAGGGGGGGAGAGAGAGAGGAGAGTGAGAGAGAGAGAAAGAGATTGAGACACAGGAAAGAGGAACAGGACAAAATGAAAACGGTCAGCTGTTATTTTGGGACTTCTGTTTCTTAAGAAAGACCTGTATGAGGCACATTATAGTAAGATAAGCTCATTCTCAAGACAGTCATGGCATAAGAATAGATAACAGAAGGAAAGCACAGAAGCTACACAGTTTATTATTTAACTTTGCTGCTCGAAAGCCAACACCTGCTTGTCTATTTATGTCATGGATATTTTTCTAATTTGTATGTATTTATTCATAATTTTGGAAAAGTACTGCAATTGTGATTAGATTTGCAATTGATGTTATGGATTCTGTTCAGTGCGCACTGTAAACATCCAGGAGATTTAAGATTTGGAGACTGAAATATGAACTGATAAAATAATACAAGAATGATGTGCCTGTTAGAACATGTTTGTAGAGGTCTCAACTACAAGATTTTTCTATAAAAAGACAGACAATTTTTGTTGTTTATAAATCTAATATCTGAATAATTGCACCCTTTGAGATTTGATACTTGAGCCAATTTTGATTTGATTGTGATTTATTGTGCAGCCCTACTCTCATTATTATACTTTATTTCTACTTTTATGTAAAGTGTGATTAATATCTCCAGTGTTCACAGCATCACAAAAAGAATCAAAACTATAAATTGCCTTAAAACAGCAAAATACAAGAATTCAACCTGAAAAGCTCTTTACTTTCTCTCTTCTAAAACAACACATTGCTAAACTTACTGACTTAAGCTTAAACGCATGTAATAATGATCATTCAAAAAGTCACACTGGAAAAAATATCATCTTAAATAAGAAAGTTAAGAAAAGTTAATTAGTGCTCGAAACAAGTGGTATTTATCTTTTTTGAGTATATTTTGAAATAAGATTGACAATAAAAAGCAAGTAAAGCATGAAATATTTACTTTTACAAGCATTTTCTAACTTCAAATGAGAAAAAAGACACTACAACAATTGAATTAAGAACAAAACGTACTTGTTCTATTGGCAAATCCAGTTTTAAGAAAGTCTGCATGTGCTCAAATCAAGATAAACACTACTTAATCAAACCACTTTTTAACTTATTTCTTTAAGCTTATACATTTTCCAGTTCATGTGGATCAGAATTACTCACATTTAAGATTTGTAAAAACATAAAATATCCAATAACAAGAGAATTTCTCCCCCACACAACATCGTAAACAGTTATTCCTCATCCCAAACCCTTAAAATGCGCCGATTTCTTGTGGATTCCATCTTGCAGCTATTGTTTCTTGCCTTATTCACTCTACCTCACTTGCACTTGCGACGGTTTTGCTGTGAGTACCTTCTGATTGCTGCTGGGGCCGAGCACAGGCCGGCGCTCGGTGGGGGGAGAGTCCAGGATGTCCATTAAAGTGGCTCCCATGGACTCGGGCCTGTGAGAGGAAGCTTCACTTAGCACACCGCCGCACAAAGTTAACGAATAAACAGCAATAAATCATAAAACGGCAGAAAACTCACCTGGAATGATCCTCACATGATCTGTCCACGCTGTTGACAAAGAAAGATTAGGGTTCAGGTTTACGCTTTTATTGGTTTGGTTTGTTCTAGTCACTGTTTTTCATTTGTGGAAAGTAAAAAAAGTTTAAAAGTAAAAGTTCTGTACTAATTGTTGGGTATTTGTACTTTTATTTATTACATTTTACAGTGGATACATTTACTTCAGTATTTTAGAGCAGATATCTGTGCTTCACTACATTTTTGAAAAGGACTTCAAATAAAAAAGTACTTTCTGTTTTGGTTTGAGGGATTATACTGCAGCACGTTCATCAAGTAGCCGTTTGTGGAGAAAAGTTGAAAAGTGTAGAAAATTAGAGGAAGTAAACAAATTGATGACATCACACTAGGTAGACAAATATTATGCATAATTTACACACAAAAAAGACTACTTTTTGACCCTTTATACATTAATTCAACAAAAAACATGTTCAGATGTATTTTTATTTGTAAAATATTTTTAAATCTGTGACTGGAGTTTTGGCCCAGTGTACAGTGTGGCTTCGAGGTATTTTCCAAGTGTGATGTCATCATTTACAACCAGGAAGTAAAACAAAACAAAAAACTAAAGTATTTTGGTAAAATTTTAAATACATTTATCTCAGCTGCATTTTAGTAAAATGAGTAGTCCAACTTGTCATAGACACTTTAAAAGCTTTGAATTCAAGTCTTGACTCTAGAGCAAACTAAAATGTAAGTTTAAATAATGAGACATTGATTGACTGAAAAATGAGCACATTATTAAAAACATCTATGCCAAATACTTTTTACTCAAAAACTCATTTTCAATATGTACTTCTAAACAAGTAAAAGTACTGTATCTTTTTATACTTTACTTAAGTCGTTTTTACAGTTGATACTTTTACTTCACTACATTTGAAACCAAGTATCTGTACTTTTTACTCCACAACATTTCTTTAATTGGACTGAAAAGCAGAAGTACTTTTCATTTTGTTTGAGGGTTATTTTTAGCTTGTTGATGGTGACATTCTGCCTGAAGGTTTTGAGTTCAAGCTCAACAACAAACACAAATATACACATAGAATTCTCTAAAAAAAAAAAAAGAAATTAATTTGAATTCACCTTTGTTGACCAAAATTAAAATTAATTCTTTACCAAAATTACGACATTTAATACGTAAAACTGGGCTCATAATCTGCACTCTTACATTTTTAAACAGGTACTTCAACACAGTTACTTTTTTTAATGTGATACTTTTACTTAAGTAATTTTTGTACACACATTGGTGCTTTTACTTGAGTAACAAAATTGAGTACTTCATCCACTACCGCAGTTTTAAAGTAAATTGGAATTTAATTATTTTGTTGTTGATATAAAAACATACAACCTGAAACAAACAAAATTCCACCATAATGTATCAAAATAAGTTTAGCAAATGCAGCTTAATGTGTCCAAGTCACTGTGACACAAACCTGCATCGTACAGTTTACATTTATGACTTAATTTGTTTAAACCAAATGAGTTATTGTCTTGCATGTGTTTGTATTTCTGTTTTACATACAACAGTCACTAGTGCATCGTGAGCCTGTGTTTGTGACAAGAAAACTTTAAACATATAAATGTTTATCTCTGTATTATTCCTCATGGTTCAAATCGCTCAGCTTTAGTTTCAGTGGTTTTAGGGCTGCAACTAACGGTTATTTTGGTAATCGATTAGTCTAGCGATTATTCCTTCGATTCATTGATTAGTTATTTAGAACACAAAAAATTTGACCCAGACACAGCTGAAGTGAAGGCATTTGACGATGTCCTGGAGGAAAACATTTACAGATGAAGGATTTTAATCAAAAACACACTATTGACTTGTTTCCTGTGTGTTTTTGTGTCATTCCAGCTCTGTTTAAGTAATAAAACCTCTTCTTTCAGCTCATACAATGTTTTGAAGTCTGTGTATAGACCAGTTATTGGTCTATACAAATTAATTATTCAATTATTTAATTAGTTGTCAACCATTTCTATAATTGATTAGTTGCGATTAATCATTTAACTTGTTACAGCATGAAAAATACATGAAAATAAAGACAAAATCGTAAAGTTTTTGTTCAATTCAAGCTGAACAATTAAAAGAATGATACATTAAAAAAATAAGTTGTGTGTTTTTGCAATTGCACTTTATATTTGACCACTTTACCATTCAGTTTCAGAGTCTATTTTGCCATTTGTTTTGCAAAATCCTCAGTCCTAAGTTTGCATATTATCCACTCACCTCCCATAAGCGCCAAAAGTCGAACTTCTTTTCCTGGAGAAGCTTGCGTCACTCCGCTTTTCCATCGCCGTCGTGTCACTGCTGGTCATGTTTACACTTTACCTCAGTGAAACCAGCCCCGTCTACGGCTGAAATAATTCCCTCAATCATTCTGCCTCCTGCTCCTCCTCCTCCTCCTCCTCGTCTCTGCCCCCTGCCTCTTCCTCATTTAAGCTTCTCTTTCCTGTCAGTCTGGAGCTTTAACCCTCTGCTGGTCCGACGTGCTTTGGCCGTTGTAACCTGCGCAGAGGACAAAGCGTCAGGCGAACAGGACGCGCTCATGCCTCAGAACACACTTGTGGCATGCACGCGCCGTCTGAGCCTAAAGCAAGACGTCTGTGTAGGAAAAGAAAAGGGTGAGATATTACTCCCAGACCTGTTACCCTTTGAGCAAGTGGGGATCATCAATTATTGACAGAGCTCGCAGTCGGGGTGAGGAGATGGACAGCAGGGGAGGCGGAAAATGTTCTTTATTAGTGGAGAGACTAGAAAAACCTATTAAAACCCGGTAGGAGCGAATATAGTGTGTAAAGGAGTCCAGGCGTAATAAATCGAAGCTTATGGATTTTAGAGATTTGTGTTTGTCTTTGGTGACAGTCAGAAAGCAAAGGACCAGTGATGGAAAGGGTCATTTGTACTCATGAGTGGATGATATTGACGGAAATTTGGAGTTAATCGATAACGTTAGTCAGATGATATTAAGTCAAATGAACAGAAATGTGTTAAAAATGTGTTTAAATGTTTTAGTTTATTGGTGAGACAAATGTGAAATGTCTCTAAAATGACTCACAAAAGAGCATAAATATGTTATACCCTTTTTCTTTTTTGAAAGTTTACAGGTTTTTTTTTGTTTACATAATTGATTTACTCTAAATTTCGATATATTGCCAACTTCTATTTATGCTCAGGTAAAATTACATGCCTAATGCAGTCAATTACAAGTAAAAATATTGCTGCTAAATTTGTATTTAAAAGTAAAAAAGTACACATGAAAAACACTATTCAAAGTTAAAGTATTTATGGTTGATTTTTTAGAAAAACTTGATTCTTAAGTCTATACGAAGGTTCTCATGTTTTTGTCACTCTGACTTGGTTTGGTGGGAGGGCACCTGTGGTAAATATTTATCACAGTTTTGCATCTGTGAAGTTGCGGTTTGTGAAGAAATTCTGAAAAGTTTAAAGTGACAAGAAGTAGTGCCGAGTTCTCAAACAAAATCCCTCTGTGATGTCATCAAAAAGTGACGTACTGTTAAAAATAATGCTCAACTGACGCATTTTTCTGACAGTTTAGAAAACCATTCAACAAAATAAAGGTGTTATCAGGTATTATTATTTGTCAAATTATAATTACTGCGTAATTTATATGGATTTTGGTTTTCAAAATGGTTGCTAGGTAACAGTTGTGCAATTACCTCTAACTATGTCATATTTGCTGCTCATGTTCAACCAGGAAGTACAAGCTCTGGCCAATCAGACTAGGCGATGCAGTGCTTTTTTTAGTGTTTGTCTGTGTAGACAATCGCAGACCAAGTGTGAGACTGTTGTGCTGGACAATTGGGACTGAGCTGAACTCACTATCTTCAATACTTTTAAAATGTAACTATGATTACATGCAATAATTGTGCTCAAATACAAGTATATGTTTAAAAATCTGTTCAAAAAGTACAATTGTCCCAAAAATCTCCACAATTACAGTAAAGCGAGTATTTGTAATATTTCCTTTCCACTTTTGCCGAGGACACATAAACAACAAAATAAACTAACGAACTAACTAATTAACACATCGTCAAAATTGCACCACAAATAAATTGGTTGTGATTTTTACTAATTTTGTGGCTTTTGCAAAATAAATGACAGCATGATGTCGTGAACCAAAAGCCGTGTCAGCACCTACAAACTGATGTGACACATTGATCATAAAATCTCCCATAAATAGATTATTTTCATCACGTCAGAACAAGCTGAAGTTGTTGGAGAAGAAACACCACAATGTCACGATTGTTCACCATTATTGACACCACGGCAAAACAACAGCGATCCTTAATAAATATTCTTTTAATCCAACTGTCATACATTAACTGTTCTCTTGTGCGGAGAGTTTGGGGGAAAAATAAAACTGCCACCATATTATTATATGAAGACTTTGTGTTATTTGGGTTTCAAAAACAAAGCCTGAAAGTTTTAATGTAACACACATACTTAAATTGAATGAAAAGATGGACTAACTATAAGATATTGTACGATGTGTGCAGCGTCAACAGACATTTTCTTCAAGTATGGTGTGCGACTGATCATCAAAAGTCTCAGGCATAACATAAACACCCAGATTTAGAAATTGTTATGATTATTATGTTTTAGTTCTTATATTGTGACCTGGATCTCCACTCACTGTTACCGCAGCCATAACTGTTCTTCTTGGGGTCCACATGAAACAGCACAAGACAATAACGCTGGAGGACCTTGGTGTAATTGCAATCGGCCCAATATTGAGTTTGTTGCAACATCTATTATTGAAATAGCCAATGTTGCGATATCATTTCTTTCGTAATACATTGTGCAGCCCTAACTAGGATTCAATTCAAACAGACTAAATCTGCCTTTTCCTCACCTTCTGCTTTTCTGTGCTTGTCTGTCTGAATGTTTTAATGGTAGTTTATTTCATTTAAAAAAGTTAATAGTTAGGCTTTTCTACTACTGTACACAGTTATTTAACAATTTTCTGCTTTAACAGCTGTAGAATCATCTTCTCTTCTCTTACTTAACCAATGTTTCTTTTAGGTAGACAATTTAAGACGATTTTAACTTAACCTGTCAGATGAAAGCCTGGAATGTTCATTAACGTACACTATTCCTGTAAAATAAACATATCTTTGCATTCAAGTTATTCATACTATCGCTTATTACTTATCTATTACCATGAGATGCCGGCTCGTGGAAAATATGGTCAATAAGTTCACTCTGCAAAGTCCATCTTATCATTCGGTTACTTATTAAAAGCCCCATTCAGAATTCAAATTCAAATTAATATTGACTTTCCACTTTCCCTGTCAATGTACAGTAGCTCGAGGAGAAGCCATCTCATTGGTCCTTTAAAATATCCATCAAAAAATTCCGTAGCTGTGATTGGTCCAAATCCAAAACATTGCCGTTTAGCCCCGCCTAACCCGCGCTTGAGTCACTCCCGCGGAAGTTGTGAGTGAAAAGTGGACGACATGGGACTAATTTACATGAAATAGGGAACCATTCTGAAACTGGTGCTGTTGTTGTTCCTCCTGAATGCGTCGATATATATTTTGCATGCGTCTAAAAATACGCGGTAAGTCGTTATTTTGATCAAAACGAACGGAGAAATGCTCTGTGCAGTGCGGTGTTAGCTTGTTAGCATGTTAGCTCCAGCAATTAGCAACACAACACACATTTATTTACTACACGTTTATTACGCGCACACTGGCTTTTCCTCGAGTGTGCTTCTCTCTGACTTACTGCAGAGTTATGTGTGATTAAAAGCAACAATAAAGACGAATTTACGGGTCTTCAAACTATACTTTTTAGCAGCATGTTTCCTCACTGTTTTGTAAGATATTTTTGAGTACTTTTCAGTCTTTACATTTTTACCTTTTGCTCTAATGAACAATTTGGCTCACTTTGACAGAAGTTTTAGCGAGTTGTCTTGAAATTAAAAAGACTGTGTTCATAAAATACGGCTTAGATTAGTTTGGGGTGCGGTGTATCCGTCGTCTTGCTGAAAAATACCTTTACTCTGTTTTCTAGACTGTGTTAAATTCTTTTCCTTTGTCTAAATAAAGCCGCTTGGACTAATACACAGGCGTAACAAAATCACAATTCACTGGTTATTGTATTGTCATAGACATTTAAAAGTAGCTATACTGATCTAAATAGACTGCTTAAATACTAAATAAAGGCAACAATTGAGATTTACACTTCACTGACAAAAATATTATCACAATAACGATATTCAGACGATATTTTAACAGGGCATCAGGAATGTGCAAAAATGTGCTTGAAAATGTCTTGTAAACGCGAAAGGACCATAAAATTAACGACAAAAGTGCAGAAACATCACCATACATTGTTTGTAAGATGACACTACACCACTTCATAATTTTATTCACAAAGATATATGTGGCGTTCTAAGTTTGCATATCTCCAAAGAGGCAAAACAACAATTGCGATGTGATTTTTCAATATATCTCCCACCTCTGATCATAAACATATACTTTGAAAATGTATTTACTTACAGAATATTGAAACTTAAATCTATTTTATTCTGTATTAGGGCTGGAGTGATTAATTGACAAATTGGAAATAGTCGACTATAAAATATATACTATAAAAAGACTATAAAAAAGAAAAAGTGATAATGGACTAATAGTTGGCTCTAAAATACATGTCAAAAGACCTTTCATAACAAGGACCGTGACATTAATACATTAAAATGTCATTTCATCAATAGTACTCTTCATTCATAAATATTCTCCATCTAGGAGCTTTCAGTCTCATATTTCAACCTTTATTTGGCTGATAATATATTCAAAAAATGTTAATATACAATGAATGAATGAATGAATCTTTTTTTGCATTGATTGTTATACATTTATCATTGATTAAAAAAAAAAATAAAATGCACAAGAGCTGTGTCTTCTTTTTCTTACTAATACTGTGCAGTTTAAAGCCTGAATTGTGTAGTAGTAGCACAAAGTATTCCTATGATTTTAGAAAAGTAACTGTATTCTGAATACCACCAAATGAAAGAGTAACTATTCTGAATATGCACATTTAATTATGTCCCAACACTGTCTAAATCAATATCTATATATCTATACTTGACATTAACATTCCACAAACTGTATGAGGAAATACGGTAAATATAAAATGTATTTGTTCCGCAATAGTCTGAATGAAATCTCGGGGACACACAGCACGTCTATTGTAATAAGCTTTTGTCTGTGTGTTCTCTGTCTGCAGTTTAATGAACCAAAATGCTGGAATGTGGCATGTCAACGCGAGACAGAAAGGCTCTGCAGAAGTGCTCAGCCGTCCTCTGCAAACAGATGGTGGTGGACGAGATGCTCATCCAGTCTCTGCAGGCGGACGACGTTCTGACGGAGAGCATGGCAGAGAGTGTCATGGTACGTTTAAACATTTGTAAACGCTGCGGCGCTCCAGACACACAAGTACAGTGATTTATTTCAGTCTCCACGAGTATGGTCTTGTTTACACTTGTTAGCTTTCGTCGTACGACAAAATATCACTGACAGCCTTTGGGCACCGCTGGAAGAACTACTGAATTTAGTTATTTAAGTAGAGACAGAAAATACTGAAGGGAAATGATGACATAAAAGATTGTTTAAACATGTACTACGAGTAATAAAAGCCTCTTAGCATCTGATTATAGTTCCACAAGTATTCTAGTCATTTTTCTTTATATTTTGTTTGCTTAATTTACTACATATTTATTACACCTGCTCTCGAATGTTGTGAAAAAAGTAAAAAGTATCCACTGTAAAAATGGCTTAAGTAAAGTACAGATACATGAAAATGTTGTTCTAGTACAGTACTTTTATTTTTTGTTTTTCTGTCACTTTCCACCACTGCCTTTGAGGTTTTTTTTCTTCTATGAAATATTGGATATTATTATTATTATTACACAGTGGTGAAAAAGTAGTTACTCAATGACAAAATTAACTCAATGACAACTACAAATACTGCTGCCAAAATGGTACTTGAGTAAAAGTATAAAGAAAACATAAAATACGCAATTTTAGTTTAATTTTAGATCAAACTTTTAGACAAAACGTTATTAATTAATTCAGTAAGCTGAATTAAGTTGTTTTGAACCTCAATTTGCATTATCTCAGAGCTCTGACCATACATAATGTAACTTACAGTTCCTTATTTTGAACTGTTATAACATCGTGTGGACCTGTCAATAAATAGAAAATACTTAACAGTATTACATTACTTTCTCATACAACAGGATTTCTTGCCATTTCCTCTCTGTTCATTTGTATTTATGATGTCTTCCTTCTCTTTTTAGGCCGAGCAAACATCTCAGAAACGTAGCTGGCGTTTGCTGCTTCTTTTACCAAAGCGAGGACCCAAAGCGTTCAGCAGCTTCTGCTCAGCTTTGAGAGACACAGAGCAACAGCACTTATGTGACCTTCTCACACAATCTCCACAGACAGATCTGAGCGAGGCCCACAGAGAGGTCAGTAATGAAGCTATAACAGTGTTATATGTGTGTTATAAACACCTGCCTTCAGTGAAGCCCAGACACTGCTTTTATCACAACTTCATTTGCTCGTTAGTTTGAGCTTCTCTGTTGGATAAAGATCCTTCTGTGAGATTGCATATTTAGACTATTTTGTATTATATTCAATCATTTTGAACCTTTTCCTATAATAAGGAATTAATTTCAAATTCATAATTACAAAAGTGTGTTTTTGGGATTGCACTGTGACAGTGTAAACTGGAGGCAAAAACCATGAAGTAACCACTTTTTCTTATTGCTCTCAATGAAATATCAAAGTTTCACAAAGTTTCAGTCAAAAAAAATTAAATAAATAATAATTATTATTATTTTACACTGCTCCCTATGTATTTTGTCATTTCTGTTGTTGTATTTGCTGTTCAGGGCCTGGTGCACTCCTCTCTTCCTCTTTCTACACAAGAAGTCATTCCAGCTAAAAGACCTCGGACTCTCGGTGAGTCGATTGAACTTCAGTCAACACTAAACATCCTTTGTCTTTGTCTCGTGTTGTTTTCTTCTTGTTTTGTTTCCATGGTGACACCTAATGTTTGATAAGTAAACGTTTGCCTCTGTTTATCTCATTCTAGTTTATAAAATATGATAGACAGCGTTTCTGAACATAATAACATTTTATTCACCAAAATGTTTGTCTATTGTTAATTTAATTGAACAGTATTGACAGAAAAGAGGTTTGACTGTATTAGCTGTTACTGGAGCTGAGCCTGCCACTCCCTAAAGTGACAAACTCATTACGCTGGCACAGATATCACACTACAGCGACAGCACTGTCTGGACGCTCTGTTAAAAGGCACTCTGCCCAGTCTTCTCCATTCTGAAAAGGCGCTAGACGAAGAATCCTATATTCAAACTATTTTCTGGCTCAAACACATTTTCTATCTTTTCCGCACGTCAAGATTGATTTTCGATACCACAATGATAATAAAAACACCTCTTTTTAGACAATAGTGTGTCATTTCCAACACTAAAAAATACAAATTTCTTTCAAAACAGGACGATATGAGAAAAAGGTACAATATTTGATGACTATGTGTTGATATTTTTAAATATTTTGTGACACAATAAGTTCAGTTTAATTATGCTTTTATTCACTACTCTCTGTGTCAAAAGAAAACTTAACCCTGATCAAACCAAGAGCAAAACAGGGCTAAATTAGGAAAAATCTTGACTAAAATCAGTATATTTTACAGTTTACTTTCAAAAACAGAACTTTCTCTTGTGTTTATTTTCAACCTTTTCCCCATATATAGTGCAGTTCCACTTCCCTTTTGTTACCCTGTGGTCTTATACAAGTTCTGATTAAGCTCTAGTTAATTGTTAAACTGTTCAGGAAAGGTCACATTTTTTTCTAGTTGTGATTTTATTTAATATTGATACTTATTCAAACGTGCATCTAGTTTTAGTAATGATTAGGATGTGATTTTGGATACTTTTGACCACGCTAGTACATTTTATAACTTTGAAACTGCAAAATGTCTCTTGACAGGTTGGACCACACATTTAACTAATGCAGTTAAGATAAATATATTTCTAATTCTCCTAAAATTTGTACAATTTCACCCGTTTCGCTTTTTTTTTAGGTTTTTAATTTTACTTTCTGGTTGTAAATGATGACACACTGGGAAATTATCAAGAAACCATCCTGTACATTGGGCCAAAAACTCTCTTAATGTCACAGATTTTTTTATTTGACAAAGAAAAATACAACAATGTTTAAAGGGTCAAAAAATGTGTTTATTTTGTGAAAATTATGCATAACCTTTGGCTCCCCAGTGTGATGTCATCGATTTATTTACTTCCTGTAATTTTCAACATATTTTTCAACTTTTCTCCACAAATAGCGACCTGATTGATGATGAACTATAATTTATATTTATTAGAGGTAGTAATACACTAAATAAAGTCAAAATTAGCAAATCATAAATACTTAGGAACTTTAACTAAAGATACAACAACAAATTGCCAACGTCTAAGTTTGCAATACATAGATATTGTCCAGAAACTGTTAAGTTTAGTTTATGGGTTAAACAGGATTTTACTGTTTTTTTTTTTATGTAATGCTTTGATTTGTTTGTTTGTTGTTCTTGCAGAGTCTATGGAAGTGAGCCTGGACACAGACAGTCCAATCACCACTCCGGTCTACCCATGTTCTCAGGAGTTTTACCTCGCACACTGTCAGCAGGTGAGGAAGCTTTTGGTCACATTTTATTATGTATTTGTGGTTACATTAACACTCAACCAGGGCTGCAACTAATGATTATTTTGGTAATCAATTAGTCTGGCAATTTATTCCTTTCCATTAATCGATTAGTTGTTTAGAATGCAAAAGATCTTTACTCAATTTTACCTAGACAAAGCTGAAGTGAAGGCGTTTGATGACATCCTGGTGGAGAATATTTATAGATGAACAATTTACATGTTTCCTGTGTGTTTTTTGTGTCATTTCTGCTCTGTCGTAGTAGTAAAACGTAGTAGTAAAACCCCTTCTTTCTGCACATACAATGTTTTGGAGTATGTGTTTAGACCAGTTAACAATTATTTAATTAGTTGACAACCACTTCTATAATCAGTTAGTTGCAATTAATCAATTAACTTGTTGCAGCCCTACACTCAGCATCTCATTATCATATTTATGGAGTTGTAAGATTATTACAATGATATGTAAACACTAACAGCAAAAACATCTCTTTTCTTTCTGATCATAATTCCTCTGATTACTCACATCTGATTTTGCGATTTGCATGTTATTTAAATAATCGTAAACATCCAGAAATGAGATAATAATTCGATTTAGGGGTGAATGTAAACATAGCTATTGTTTAGAGCTGCAATTAATGATAATTTTGGTAATTAATTAGTCTAGTGATTTTTCTAGTGATTATTCTATTAGTTGTTTAGAATGTAAATGTCGCGTCACTAAATTTGACACATGAAGTTAAAGTGAAGCCGTTTGAGGACCTGGTGGAGTATTTTTATCAAATTGACACATTTTCTGCATCATATTCATGCAATTGTGGCTCAATTTGAGCCCTAAAACGTCTGTTCTCAGCTCATGGCATGTTTAGAAACCTATATATAGACTCTGTAAATGAGTGTCCAGTTACTAGTTGACAATTATTTCAAGAATCGATTAGTTGCGTTATATCAAACATAACTTGTTTCATAAACTACCAACTGTTTTAACATGTTTCTATTGTCTGTGCTCCTTTTGTGTTTGACAGTCGTATAAAATGAGCTCGTCTCCTCGCGGTCTGGCTTTGGTCATCAGTAACGTGGCGTTTGACCCGTGCGCTGCTCCAGAACTCGACCTGAGAAAAGGCGGCGAGGTGGACGACGAGGTGCTCAGGAAAGTCTTCACTGAACTGGATTTCATCGTCACAGTTAAGCGAAACCTCACGGCTCAGGTAACTGTCAGGTGTTAGCTAAAGCTGGCTGCACACAAGAGGGTTTTTAGTTCGATTTTAAGACTGAATTTAAGACAGATTTACCTCTCCCTAAGTTAAGCAAGGCATGGCCCGAAAAGTTCTTCTCGTCAGTGATTATTTGTCGTGACACTTCAGGTCTGTGGGGTCAGTGCGATTCTGTTAACACTGTCTGTTGGTCGCAGCTCCAAAACCTCTAATCGTACAATTTTAAGGTTTTATAATTGAATGTCACTTGCAATGAACTTTACCACAGCCAAACAAAGCAGCCAGACAGCACCAGGCCTCTCTGCCTCACTTCATATTCTCCTGTATTTGTTTTCATTATGCACCACCTCAGTCACGTGACACTTTAGCAGTTCTCCTTACAATCCTCTTGTGTACAGCCGGCTTACGGCAACAAAAATCTGTGTTCACACTGTTGTTCATTTTGGAAAATGTCCCCAGCAAGTCAGTTGAAACAGACGTTTAGAGACAGGAACATGAAGATGTTTTTGTGTTCCCAGGACATGAGGCGGTGCATAGAGACGTTCTCCAGACGCCCAGAGCACAGGACGTTGGACAGTTGTGTGGTGTGTTTGCTCTCACATGGAGTGGAAGGCGCTGTGTACGGCACCGACGGACAACTGCTGCAGGTCTGGGTTCATCAGAGTTTGGCCATATTCATTTTTAAATACTGTTTTAATAGCATTGTTACTTATACGCTGTGCAAAGCAGAGAAAATAGAGCACCCGTTGCATCTGTTCATTTAAATGAATTATACATAATTTATTATCTTCTGAACGCCTGCGCCTCTTTCTCTCATCTGTGCGCCCTCTACTCGCACACCCCTGACGGGGCACGCACTGACACCTCTCAACGTTCTTTCTCTCATTTTAAAGGGCATAATATATTATGCAAATTATACTTTTATATTTGTTGTTTTTTGTTTTTTTTAGCTTAACCAGGCATAACCTTGTTCTCTCATCAAAAACACACCTGGAGTTTAGCTTCGTTTATGCTTGTTTGATGTTTCCTGTTTAGTAAGTCCTCCCCCTTCGAGACTCAGAAAACTATAAACGAGGCGGATCGCCTAATTTTATATTCTCATATTATGTTAATGTTTTGTTTCAGCTTGACTGGGTGTTTGGATCCTTCGACAACGCACACTGTCCACTTCTACAAAACAAACCAAAGATGTTTTTTATCCAGGCGTGCAGAGGAGGTAAGCACCTTTCATTTGTTTCACACAAACACAATAACTCAGGTCTTTGGACAGAAACTGAGAACTCTATTTCGAGTTTCCCAAAAGTGATGAATGTTTTGTTTTGCAGAGGACATGGACTGTGGCGTGGAGCAGATCGATGGGCCCCCGAGGACCTGTTCACCGAGCTGTGAACAGGTGGATGCTGGGAGAGAAGGCCAGGGCGACGCCAGTCTCAGACAGAGAGCAGACATGGGGCGGCCCAGGATCAAACTGCCCCAGCGCTCCGACATGATCTGCGGCTTCGCTTCTCTCAAAGGTCAGAACATTTGTAAGTTTTATTTTTTATTTGATCATTTCCCCCCAAACAAAATCCTTCCACTATCCTTTATTTACGTTTGTTATTTAAAAGGACACATAATGCAAAATAATGCAAAAGCTTTTAACCATGTCCCCTCATCAAAAACATACCTACAACTGTACCTTCATTCACGTTAGAATCATATTTAGTAAGTCTTCTCCCTCTGAGCCTCACAAAAACACGTGGTTGCAATTTTCAGATTCAGATCTGTGTCGTCTTCTGCACTGTTTTTAAGTCCATATATAATTAATTAATTAACTAATTAATTGATTAATACACTTAGTATATTATGGCACGCTTGCTGCCAGTAGATGGAGTGCCACTACAAATCCTGATGAAGAAGCACCTGACAGTGCCTTAAATTTGCATTCTCATGATTTAAAACAAAAAAAAAGTTTCTTATTCATTCTATGACCTGTGTTATCACTATGAAATGACACTGAGTGCACCCAGCCAGATGGCGCCAGCGCTATATACAATCTAGTGAAGTTAGAGTTGAAAAGACGTTATGATGCGGATTTGAGGCAGCAGTTATCGTGTTTATAGGCAGAAATGCTCAGAACAAGATTAGCGATGATTTAAGGACTAAAAATAGCGGAAGATTCTCTGATAAGTGACGTAGATGATCTGAAAATACGTCCTGGATATCAGAATCAGAATTACTTTTATTTATCCCCAAGGGGAAATTCTTTTCGTTACATGTGCAACCGACCAGTAGAGACAGTAAGTATTAAAACAATATAAGATATATATAAAATAAGAATAAAATACAATAGCTCTACAATGATCAACCCCATTTAACTTAACTTATAAAGTGTCTTTATTAATCAGCTAAACCCCCGATATGAACAATAATCAACTAAACCCCCAATATGAACAATATACAATAAGCTTAACTATACTATCCTTGTCTATTTACATATTCACATGATCATGTACAGTTTATAAGTGGATTAATATTGCACAGTGGGCTTAATATTGCACAATGACTTCACAAGCGGATTTACAGCACAGAGTTCAGTAGTTTGATGGCGACAGGCAGGAATGATTTCCTGTGTCTCTCGGTGGAGCATCGTGGCAGTAACAGTCTGTTGCTAAATGAGCTCTTGACCAGCACTTTGTGGAGCGGGTGGGAGGGAAAGTCCAGAATAGTCCTGATTTTGGACAACACCCTCCTCTCCGACACAACAGTCAGAGAGTCCAGCTCCTCCCCCACAACATGTCCGGCCTTCTTGATGATCTTGTTGAGTCTATTAGTGTCCCTCACGCGCAGACTGCTGCCCCAGCAGGCCACAGCATACGTGATGGCACTTGCCACCATAGACTCGTAGAACATCCTGAGCATTGTCCTGCAGATGTCAAAGGACCTCAGCCGCCTCAGAAAGTAGAGACGGCTCTGGCCCTTCTTGTAGACAGTGTCTATGTTCTTGCCCCAGTCCAGTTTATTGTCCAAATACACCCCCAAGTACTTGTACTCCTCCACAATGTCCACACCGACCCCCTGGATGGATATGGGGGTCACAGCAGCTTTGGTCCTCCTCAGATCCACCACCAGTTCTTTGGTCTTCGCCACGTTGAGGAGGAGGTGGTTATTCTCGCTCCAGGTGACAAAGTTGTCCACCACAGTCCTGTACTCCCTCTCGTCACCACCGCTGATGCATCCAACCACTGCAGAGTCGTCAGAGAACTTCTGAAGGTGGCAGGACTCTGTGCAGTGGTTGAAGTCTGTGGTGTAGAGGGTGAAGAGGAAAGGAGAGAGGACGGAAGATCGCAGGAAGTGTGTTTGACGCTCTGAGGGGGGAGGATTTTATGATCTATGATATCATTCGGCAAAACAGTGTGAATGCAACTGAATGCTACTTCAGGTCTGTTTTTGATGAACAACATTGTTAGAACATGGTTAAAATCTCAAAAAAGTCACTGTAGCAGAATGTGTCTTTTAAAGGCCATAACTATACACGTACATGTAGAATGTCGTTTTAAAGTATAGCAAAAGATCTTTGAAACTGAGACTGTGTTATCTGATGATTTTTTGAAGGCACTGCCGCGATGCGTAACACCAAGAGAGGCTCGTGGTTCATTCAGGACCTGAACACAGTGCTGCGTCTGCGAGCCAAGGACATGCACCTCGCTGACATTCTCGTTCAGGTAACACAGCCACAAACATCTGGTTTTAATAACCAAATTAACTAAAGCTGATAAGAATGAATGTGCTCTTGGCTTTTATGGTGTGTGATGCGTTCTATATAAACTTTTGACACATTTTCTACTGGGAAATATCTGCAACGAGGAGCTATAGACTTTATACAACAGGTGGGTGACTGGTCAGGGACGAAGAGCTGAAATGATTAGCTGAAACTAAAACTCCTATCGAGGCTCAGTCCTATATTACAAAAATATATTTAATAAAATAGAGGGTTTGTAATTAATTGTAGGAATGTTTTAATAAATAATATGCAACTTTCTGGATTCTGGTGTATTTTATATACAGGAATGTCAAGATTATTTGGTTAATTGTGATTATTCAGGTCACAATATATAATATAGAACTAATAAATTAATAATTGTGATCATTTTAGAAGCCAAAAACAGTCGTAGTTCAATCTATACTCTATATTTATTTATTTAGTAATTGCGAATAATTGTTAAATTGTGCTGTTTCTTGTCACAATAGTAACCGTAAAATTTGATATTGTGACTTCCCTATTAAGATTATTGAGTCAAGTAACAATTACAATGAATTTTTTTATTTTTCAGCAGGATTTTTTTTTTTTTTTAATTGCAAATAAGATTTAAAAAGTCGGAATCAGACTAGTGCGCATTTCAAAACATCTGGAGGCATTAACACTTGAGAAAAGGTTGAAGTTCCATGCATTTTGGAACATGTTTGTAAAACTCTTAAAAACTCAAGAGTTAGCGACTGCATTTTTTCTTTCTAATAAAAGAGTATTTAGTTGTTAACAGTGGACATTCTATTATCTAAATAACTTGCAGCCTGTGCCATTTCATAATTGAACCCTCTCAAATTGTGATGTCAATTCCACAACAGCCAAGAGTTTTTCATAATTCGAAATAATTTTGTAGCGCAACTTAATTTGTTAAAAAATAATTAGGGCAGCAACAAGTTATTGATTAATTACAATAATTTTACTAATCTAATTATTGTTAACTGATCTATACAGAGGCTCCAAAACATGCCATGAGCTGAGAACATAAGTTTTATGACTCAAATTAAGCCGCAATTGCATGAAACGACAGTGTGCATTTGATGAAAACACTCTTGTCCATAAATGTTTTCCAAACGCCTTCACTTCAGCTTCATCTGGGTCAAATTTAGTAAAAATCTCATAATTACAGGCCTTCGTTCTAAACAACTAATCAGTTCATAGACAAAGTAATTGCTAGACTTATCGATGAGCAAAATGACCGTTACTTGCAGCCCTAAAAAGTCAGCTTGCTTTTGCATTTCTTGCTTTATTCTGCTGTAACGGACTCATTTTCCTCTCTCTGTTCACAGGTAAACGGTCGTATCAAAGAGCGAGAGGGTCACGCTCCTGGCACCGCTCACCATCGCTGCAAAGAGATGTCCGAGTTCACCAGCTCGCTCTGCAAAGACCTCTTCTTTTTCCCAAAACACGACGCACATCACTAATATCTCTCAGACGAGTCCCGAGAACAATAACCACTGCCACACACTCGCATTCCTTTCACTCCTCACTTTTTGACTGGATTTTTTTTCCTCAAACAATGAACTTTAAAAATGCTGGACACTGGATGCGCTTAGATTTGACCCGTTCTGAGGTTTAGATCATTTTTTTAGTCTTCGTAGTTTACTTTTACAAACTGGTGGTATTTTAAAACTAAATTTTTTCACTCAGAAATGTATTTTTATGCAGATTTATTTTTCTGTCCCTTATTTTTATAAATGTTTTTAATGTTTATTTTACTACAGTGACCAATAGGTGGCAGCAAATACACATGAGATAATTGCATTTCATCATAGACTTGTTTTTTAATCGATTATTATATTTTCATACTAATTTTTATTGCTCTGTTTATTTATTTATGTATCCTCCCGCTCTGCACTTCGGTCCACACACAGAGCAGGAAAGAGCCAGCGCTTGAACACTTTTCATGTTTGTGTATTTTAGTCTCTGCCTTTTCGAATCGAATCAATATTATTATGATTCATGACACCCACCTGATTTATTTGTGTCAGTTGTGTTACAGAAAAGCCTTCGTGCTCGTTGGCTACAGGGAAATGGAGCTCAACCTGACCGCCCACTACGAGGTTCCCAAAGTAAATTTAACATTCATTTTCCCCATAGACTTTCAGAAAATTAAAAATATCTAAAGTTTGAAAGCTTGAGGCTAATCTGCTATGTGGTAACTAAAGACCGGCCCTATCGACCGATTAATCGACTAAAAGGGGATGTGGCAAAAAGATATCAAAACTATGAAGTATTTCCACGTATTAAACCCAAACTGCACTCAAAAGACCACAACTGCAGAGGAATACAAAAACAAACATTTTTACAGATAAGTTCTAGGAAACTTTGTATTTATATGTTGGACTCCAAAATCTTCAGCAAACTCACTCCATATCCTCTTCTTGTTGCCCTATAAATCCTTTAAATCTAAATTAGATAATTAGTTGACTAAATACAAATGTTGGTCGACTAAGACAGTGATTCCCAACCTTTTTGTCTTGCGTACCCCCTAAGCTTTGTTTTATGCCCAGAGTACCCCTTAACTTGAGATTCTGGCAAATAAATGGATTTACTAGTCGAAGTAAATTATTACTATTATATTTTTGGTTTTAATTATATGTATGATCCAAGATACTCCAAAAGATGCTAAATTTACAACTAATGACACTTTTTTAAAATTCAGATAAAAGTACATTTCATCTTCATTTAAAACATAAAACCATTCCAAGTACTCCTGGTAATTCCTCACGTACCCCTGGGTACTAAGACACCATCGACCAGTTAATCGACTAAAGGTACCTGTACCTGTTTTTACTGTCCTAAAAATGTAAAAGAAAATAGGATTACTTCATTTTAAACTGTTTGCTCACTTTCCTAATGCATTCTGAGTGTCCTAATTATCCACCACAAAGTTTATAAACCCTTTTCACAACTTTCAGAGGTCAGAGAAAGTTTTTCTGCTGTGGTAAATAAATGTTCTAAAATTAGATTCAGACAGTACACAGGGGTCTCATTTTGACCTTAAGAGCTTCTTTTACGATATGTATGTGCTGGAGCATTACATTATAAAGAGTCCCTTTTAGTTTTAAATGTGTTTTTTTTTTTTACTGAAAACAACTGTGTTATGAACATGAAACATAGCTGGTTAGCCTCCACTGTGCCTTTAAACTCAAGTCTGTGGGATTTTTAAAACTGTACCTCCAGAGCCACGCTGGACTTCAAAGTGTGCGCGACTGTTGGGCTCCATATGGTGCTACTTTTCAGGTCGTTCGCGGGCGTGACCTTTGAACTATAGCTATCTCTCGCCTCTTATGGTGTTTCTGTGGAGCTTTACTTCCACTGTCTTCCAGTAGAATCTGAATGTGGGTTTCTACAGCGATAATAATATTATAAACATTGTGCTGCTTTGTCTGTATTACTTTGACCACACAGTTAATGGCATTCCTGAAAACCTGTTTGTTACAGTATTGTATGCAAGAAAATTGGTCTAAAAACTATTATTGAGTGACTGCCTATGCCTATAGGCAGTCACTATTTGTTCTTGTATTTTTGAGTGACTGCCTATGCCTATAGGCAGTCACTATTTGTTCTTGTATTTTCCGGTTTTTCGGCACGTTTCACAGGCCGCAGTTTTTAAATTCTTTTAATTTTTTTTGCATTTTTCAATACTTCCTAGTCTTCTAATGTCTGCTATTACTTTTGGTACATGTATCTTTTGTAGTTTTTTCATAATTTGCCGAGCAATTTTTCCCTATCTTTTACAGTGGGAGCCTTTCTGTTGGTCCTCTACAGGAAATGTTGCTGTTTAAACTGTTTTTCGCGGGAGCACGGTGGCAGAGCGGCTAGAGCTTCTGCCTCCCAATAAGGAGATCGTGGGTTCAAATCCCGGACCAGACCAACATCACACAAATTCAATTGCGCAGTCACTCGCAATAGCTTCAGCTATTGCAACAGCATCTAGTTTGAAATCCATCCTTATATCAAAGTATGTGGCCATCAAAGGAACTTATCTTTGCCTTTAATAAATATGCTTTATATGAAAAAGTATAACCAGCTCAACTATTTGAGACATTGTATGTCTTTGCTGGCATTAACTTTGTCCAGGTGTTTGTTTCTGTAAATCACTGCCAAACATTATGTACAATAAACAGCCTTGGTTTAAATGACTATGTACTGCCTTGATTTAAAAATGTACTACAATTACAACTTTACTTAAGTCGCCACTTGCTTCCATAAAGTTAGCTTTGATAGTTATTATTGCATATAGTGTCTTCAAGCCAATAATAAAATATATTTTAAATTAAGAATAAACCATATCACACTCATTATTAGTAAAACTAAATTAACTTTTGAATTTGTAGCGCGTTTGCAGCAGTAGCGTGAAGGGTGAGACATTCGGCAAATATTTGTAGCCGAAAATTGATCCCACAACAACCACAGATGTACAACCCCCCCAACCACACCACACAGGTGAGACCTGGTCAGATCTCTAAAGCGGAGCTGGATGGGCCTGGTCAGGGTCAGGTCTGGGAGACCACAGGGAGAAAAGGTGCCACAGTGGACCGGCTCCTCAGACCAGACACAAGACAAGACGCATTTTTATTATGTTTGTACAATATTGTAGAAAATTCAAACATTAGTCCAATTTAAAGGTAAACTAAGCTGAACTTGTTGCTAATGATTTTACATTAAACATTGTTTAATAACCTTGTAATAAGGTCATTAAAGGTGCACTATGTAACTGTCCTCCTGATGAAGATGTTATAGCTTTGCTTAGAATACTTCTCAGTATGACATTAAAGTCCATGGAGACAAGGTGACGCCACAAGGCACAGTTACAGGTCAGATCTGTGGAGAGTTGACACCGCTCATCATAAGAATTCATGATTTTTGAGGTAAATTTGAGCAAAAAACAAACAAAAAGGCGAAAATAAGAGACTCTTTCCACAGATGGAGTTTAACCCTCCTCTGCCTCGAGGATGTGTGAATCTGGCCGCGCTCGACGCTCGCTGATAATGGTTGCAGTGTATCAGATAGGACCGAGCCAGCAGCTGTCCTCAGTCATTCTCCCCTGACTCACGCAGACACATACACATACACACACACTGATACATACACACACACTGATACATATACACACACACACACAGACACTGATACATACACTGATACATACACACACACACACAGATACAGACACTAATACACACACACACACACACACACACAGATACAGACACTGATACACACACACACACACACACACAGACACACACACACACAGATACAGACACACACAGTACCGTGTTTGTCACTGGCCTCTGGTGCACAAGGAGATTAAGCCGTTATGTGCTGGCGTGTGGACCACAAAGCACAGAGGAGTTAAGGGGCTCTGCGGAGCTCTTTGTGGTTGACATAATAGTGGCCCGTCTCGTCAGTGTGTCAAAACTATCAAATTGTTTAAGAACAAATTGTCTTGGAGTTAACTATAATCTTTTTAAAACACTACTTCAAGCACCTTTGAGCACTTGATCAATCTTTAATTACACACAGAAAGTCGAATAAATTAGGAGTATTAGAAAAAAATCAAATGTTAAGAAAATCAAGAATCTTTATTTCTTGAATCAAATCTAATTTAAATTGCGTATGAAAGTTAAACAACTCTTCTGAAGTACCTTAACAATATTATTATTTATATTTAGGACTTTGCAACACTTTCTTTAACCAATTTCAACCCAGTTTGACAACTCTTATGGTTTATCATTTTACTTCCTGATTGAAAATTAGAGTTCGTCATATCTAGGTAATTTGGTGCAAAGCTGCATGGTGCATGTCATCATTTGTCTCATCATTCATTTTATTAAATATATACTTACAGGGTCAGAGAGGTGTGTTCCTTGTGCGTAAATTATCCTTGGATTATCAACATGGCTCACAACACAACGCAACATTTTCTTGACTGCTCTAAAACTATGACTAATATTTACCAAATGATTGTAAAAAGTATCAAGACTAGAGAGAATGTTTGGATGGGAGTTTGATTCCATTTTTGGTTTTGTCTGTTTACTAGCTACTTCTGACACCATCAACATAAATTAATGAGCTTTTTACATTCAGAGATACTGTTTAATGCATACACTCACACACACCGCTGGAGAAACTGTGGCTGCTGAACATCACATGTTTGGAACTGTCCCAATGTGCATAAATATTAGACTGAGATTCATGAATTGTGGGCCAATAATCCAACAATGGAAACGATTGATGGATTCTTGTCAAGTGTACTTTTGGCTGTATCAAAAAAAAACATGAACAGAAAAAACTGAAAAGTTTACGCTTTAAACTTGAAAATGGACAAATGGATTCTGTGCACAGCAGCAGTTGGCTAAGCTAACCATTTCTCACAGCTAATGCTAACATTTATTAAAACAGCAGAAACAACCAATTAAAATGTAAACTAAAGACTACCTGAATGTTTTAATTCATAGATTACTTTTTATTTGCTTTATTTTTTATCTTTATTATACTTCATTCATTACTCATCAATTCGCTCATGTATAAGCACTCAGCGATTCATCTCATTTTTCAAGTCTTCCCCAGATAAATTTTAGTTTGACTCTGAAAAAACAATACAACTGGACAAGAGGAACTCAGTTGTATAAAAGCTAGCAATTTAAAAATAAATTATAATAAAATGTATTTATTTGTAATAAAATTCCTAGCCCATTTACCACGCACTGGGACATACGCCTGACTGACTTTAACTTTTTTGTTTATTCTTTGGCCTACTCGTTGTTTCTTTTTAATCTCTTGTCTGGTTCTGTTAAGTTCTGAATCTAATTTGAAACTAAAGAACCAAGCTTAAACCCCCTGACACTAAACTCTTCCCGCCGCTGCTGTCCGTTTGGCTGCCCACACTCTCCAAAGTCTGGGGAGTGAGCGGCCGCAGCATGTGAGCCGAGCGGGGATTGCCTTGCATCATTGGGTGATTAGGTGCGAGCTGTCAGGGGGGTGTCGTGTGCACCTTCCATGCTCACGTTGCATGGGGCAGCCCTATGGGGGGTGCCCTTCCAAACCCCCCCAGGCCAGTGTCCAAACAGAACAGCAGATCCACACACACACACACACACACACACACACACACACACACACACTGAACTAATGTGCGGCTGGCAGGCTCGGCGCTGCTAGGGACAACAACCCGTGTGTGTGTGTGTTATTAGGTGTCTGCAGTTCTAATAAAGGAAAGCATTGCGTCCTTCACTGCCACATCAGACGCTTCTCTCTGTGTTGTCCGGCCGTCTGTCTGAGTTTTTGGGCCGCTGAATCTGTAAAGTGCATGTTCTTCACCATCCGAATCTTCTCGACGACAGCAAATACGCCAAAAGTCATCTACAATCTTGTCTTCGCAGCTTGTCAAGAATGGTTTTGCGAGGTCAACTTCTTGGCGTTGTTTATCCGACCCGGTGTTAAGTATATGCAAGAGGGAGCCGGTGCATATGGTTCTCCCCGCACCACTGGAAATGCTGGGGTGTCCGGCGAAGTTATTTCTGGATCAGTGACAGCGTGTCAATGGCTGCAGATGCGTCGCAAAGGAAGGCTCTGAGATACCAGCAGACTCTGGTAGGTATTTCCCATTCTTGATTTACCTGCGTGGCTCCTGAAATGTGCTGTGTGTGTCGTCACGTGTCGCCTCGAAAGGCCTGGTTTTTGAATTTTGCTTCGTCCACCGCCTGCCACCCAGTTTTCGTTTGTGTTCCCTCAATGCTAACTTCTTCTTTTCCGATTAATTTCTTTTATTCAAATGACCTTTTAAAGTGCCACATTTCATCTTTGTCGTGCCCCTTTTAACTTCTCTGGGGCCTTCCACCTGCTTGTCTCCATGGAGATGTCATTGCTTTGCCTGGAATGTTACACAGTATGGCTTTAAACGTATCCATGTCCATGTAAACACACAGGTGACGCCTTCAGGTCAAGTTACAGGTCAGATCTGTGGACAGGCGACCCCTCTCACACGATGAATATATGATCTTTGACATTTTTGGGGGGGGGGGTTTTGCAATAAAAGCACCTGTAATCGAAGATAGATAAGATTGCAAACAAAATGTGAGAAATATATAAAACATATATAATAATAATAATAGCAATAAAAAAAGACAAAAGTATTACACACAAATGCTGGGAACTACTGAAGCATCAAATGTAGTGATTTTGATAAGAATAAAACTAATTCATGATTTTTTAAAATTTTCTTTTAATGGTTTTTATCTTTTATATATTTCAGTTCGCTTAGGACTCAAATTTGAACTCATAAATTTCAGAAAGGATATTACGAAGGAAATGCTAAAAAATAACCTGTCAAGCCACACGTGGAAAGGACTTTCTACTTTTCAGTCCAGTTTAGAAATGCAGAGGAGGAAGTACAGATGTCTGCTCTTATATGTAGTAAAAGTAAAAAGACTCCACTACAACAATTACTTCAAGTCATTAGTACAAATATCTAAAACATGTAGTTAAGTACGTCACTTTTCCGTTTGTACTTTGTTACTTTCCACCATTGACTGTGGGACACTCCAGGCAAAGCAATAACATGTCCATGGAGATGAGCAGGTGTCAAATCCCCACCAGAAAAGTTACAGAGTGCACCTTTAATTACTTCTATTACAAACAGTTCAGAAACATGTATAAAGATCCTATGCAACATTTGTCAGACTAGTTTCATGCTGCTGAGCCTGTAAAGTCATTTCTGTTTGTGTGAATGATATAAATACCTACAGTATATAGAGGAAACCGGAGCAGACAGATTAGAGGTTGTGATGAAGTCATGTCACTGTATCTTCGGCTTCATCTGGTCAAATGATCAGCTAAGACTGAATGTTCACTGCAGTAGCTGCCATCTTGAGATCTGTGACTGCAGATCAGCATCAATACATTTTTCATTCAAGGACAAGGTCTACAATGAACTACCAACGCGTTAATTGGAGAACAAAAGAGAGAGCGGCGTAAATGTTAATAAGTTAGATTTAAAATGCAAGAATCGTTTGTATAGGATTCTGCGGACACAGTTTCAAGATTATATATTGAACAAGCTATTGCTTTGGGAGATAACTTTAATAATAAGAAATTGTGGGACATTTTTCAAGGTTTTCATGGGAAATAGACAAAACGCGCTACACTTGTCATAGAGTAGAAATATTACATGGCCCATTACACAAAATGTACAGTCTTGAATGTCATATCAATTGGAAGATGAGTTTTAAATCAAATTGACATTAATTTATTGAAGATACCAGCTCATTGTGTGCGTTTGTTATTGTCTTTTTCATGGAACAGTTTAAAAAAAGAGAGAAAGACAGATTTGCTTTTGTTTTGTTTTTTAAAGAAGTAGTTTTATAACATGTGCGATTTAAAATATATTTCATACATTTCCTTTGGGTTAGTCTTACAGCAACAATTATTCATGGATATCTGGTCAATAGATCTTGAAATGAATCATTCACCTCCAGATGATGACACTCAGGATGACACATTTTCCTTTGAAGCTTAGTGTGAAAACTCAGAGAACTGCTCGTCTTTCGTGTCAGCACCATGTATCTTCTCCGGTGAATGGAATACAATACAATCGCATGACCCAACACAGAGCCGTTAAAGCTACATAAGTCTGATCTAAATAAAAATGTAATTAATCACGACATCTAAAGGCTCTCCTCAGGTGTAAAAGCTGCTATGACCTGTGTTTGCCTGAGGGAAATCAGAGCCTCAGAGGATTTACACAGTTTATGAGCGGAGCTGTGAAAAGATCCTGTAAAATTATTAATTTACCAGTCAGTAACATCAGCGGTATATGCTCCAAGGATGGTGCGTGATGTGTGAGGTTGTTGGCACTACTTGTACAGATTTGGTGTAGACTTTATAGGAAAATACACTTCTTAAGGTATAAAGTTTTGATTTGTTTGTATGTAGCGCTACTTTCGTGATTAGATTCAGCTTGTTATGATTCCAAATGTCTTCAGCTTTGGCCATCTATGCTATTTTAAACCACTTAACACATTTTAATTGGATTTCCATGAGAGTGGCTAACACATATGAAGAGGCCTTGTTTCTCGCGGAGGTGTGGCTGCACAGCTCAGACCCAGACGGCAGACATGTTTGACCTGCTAATGGCCGAATGAATGTTGGTCAGTTTGTAAACCTGTGTTAATTACTTCCAAGTCACACTCTGGCTCTTGATCTTTGACCTTAGCGAGGAGGAAGCAGCCTCGGCGGGCTCGGCTCCGACAGACACACTTCGGCAGAGCGGCCAGGCACAGCTGTCGGTTTTACGGGTTTATGCTCACAAATAGGGGCCGGTGATAATGTTTTAGCATCGTCAGTTCTAGCCATTGCCAGTTAGTGATTTCCCATTTGAATGTGCTGTTTGTAGAAGTCTTGCCAACTTGATTTCAATACTAAGAATTAGACTATACTCGATTTTGATACTAGAGCTCTTTTTTAGACACTAGACTGTAACCCAAAATAATAGTACTTTCTTTGTTACCGTGTGGTCTTAAACTTGTTAAACTGTTATGGAAATGTCCTGTTTGTGATGTTTTAAATGATCTACACTTGGTCAAATGCGGGTCTAGTTTCGATACTTGTTTAATATTGATTAAGGTCTGATTTTTTATGCTTTTGCAAACCCTAGATTCTAGTATTATGATAATAATGCTTTAAAAGAGGAGAAGTCTGTGCTGGCTTCATTATTCATTCACTCTTCTGATTGATGGAACAGAGGCTGCAGATCTCTACCACCAATTACTCATTCATCATAGACAAGGTGGGTGAAGTGCCCAAGGACACAATGGCAGAACGCAGGGCCGGAGCTGGGAAAAGGCTGCCAACATTTGGCTTGTTGGGCGAACCCTGCAATGGCTCAGTTGCTTCTTGTTAGGAAGGAAATCTTGGATGACTGAGAAACTACACCAACATTAAAAAAAGTTAATCATCCAAAAGAATTCGATAGAAAATGACGGTCATCTGGACACTTTTGGAAATCAAGATATTTTCAATCTGATGAAAATGGTTTGAGCTGCTAGAATTTATTCTTTCCTAAGCTCTAATTAGTCAAATAGAGTTTAAATTGAAACTTCCCCTGCCCTTATTTACAGTTAAAGCTTGGGGCGTTAAGGCCGATCGGTTCATGCCAACGTACGTCACATTTCAACAATAGAGTTAAATTGCAGCTGGTCAGAGACATTGTTTGTATGGAAAGTCAAGAGTGTTTCCTTTTTGAACTTTGCCTTTTTATAAACGCAAAATTGGGTCACAAATGTTGCCTGAAAGGTGTTGGTTTTTGCAAACTATTATCTGACAGGGCAGTCACTGTAGATATCGGGCTTTTAACGGATTTTTCACAACTTTCAACTGGCAAGGACATTCATCAAAGTAAGCACTAAAAGCTCAAAGTCACACAAACATTTTATTAATATTTAGTGCGCCATTCTAACTGCACAAAAATTACAAGCCACATTTTCATTAGGTTTGACCTGTTTGTTAATCACAATGCTAATCCTTTATTGGCATTTTCTACATAACTTGCTACAACAACGCCACATTTGCGTTTTAAAATGCAGACGTACTTTCCAATGATGTAATTTGTTGTTTAAAATTGACAGTAAAGATTAGGACTGCTCTGATATTTTAGTTTTTTATGCAGTGAGATTTTCTTCGGCGTTTATGTTTGTTTACATTAGCAACCAGAATCAAGAAGGTGGCGTACAGGTGACGTGTCTGGCATAAACCATGGATCTATCGCGTGTGAGACTGAGCAGTGGCCCCTACGCAGTACTGCAGCGTCTGGGCCCAAGAAGAAATGTCCCATAGAGTGTCAATGCATTTGTTGAGAAAACAAATACAAACCTACAGCTTTCAGACAGGTCGGATTTTGATGGGATTCCACTCTCTTTTTACAACATCAATTTTGAAAAATGTTTAAATGCTCAAAACGCCAAATTTATGTTCAGCCTAGCTTCACGCTCAACCCGTGCTCTGTTCACTCTAGCTGAGCTCCCCCTCTCTGACCCTGATTGGTCAGTGCTGATCATGTCTCTGTCGTCTCACGGTGGGAGGCGCTAGCCCGTATTCAGAAGAAAAAAATGTTTTTGCCATCATGCGCCAATAAGCACAGGCCATTGAAAACAACACACTGCCATCTTGGATTTATCTTATTAGCAGATCTTAATATACTTCCATGGCATAAACAGATTGGGGTCTCTCTCCCTCAGAGCTGCCAAGAACCTTTTGACTGGTTTGATTTCAAGGTCTTAGGAGGCTATTGTAAACTGAGGGGAGATTGTCAGACTGCCATCCCTAATTAAAGATGGGTTTTCTTTCTTAAAGTCTGTATGACAGGTTAGATTACACATTTCATAAAATCGAAAATATCGATGGACTATGGGAATGTGACGTCACCCATGGCGTTTGGCTCCAGCCAAATGAAGCCAATCGCGGCTAGCAGTTATAGCGGCTAAAGCGGAGCCAGACTCCATATTTGGAAATCCGAGTGCATATTGTGGCAACCACACGGACTAATCAGGAGCGAGGTTGTTAACGGTTTCCGCCTCTCGGCAGGATGAGACAGCGGCAACGTGTGGTGCTAGCTGTCAATCAAACAAACCTGTTGCTAACGCAAGCGAAACCGGCCCCTGGAAAAGAAAGCACCTGATTAGTCAGTTATTAATGCTAATAACTTAATTTATGAACAATCTACCGAGAAAAAAAAAAACACTAGGATCATGTAGAGTGTGTCAAAACAGACATTTTAGTTCCAAGATGGTGAGTTTGACCGAAACAGTTACAGAGTAAACTAGATGCTGTTGCAATAGCTGAAGCTATTGCGAGTGACTGCGCAATTGAATTCGTGTGATGTTGGTACGGGCCGGGATTCGAACCAACGACCTCCTTATTGGGAGGCAGAAGCTCTAGCCGCTCTGCCACCGTGCTCCTGCCAAAGGCAGTTTAAACGCCAAAGTTCCCTGTACTCCTGTAGAGGACCAACAGAAAGGCTCCCACTGTAAAAGATAGGGAAAAACTGCTCGGCAAATTATGAAAAAACTACAAAAGTTACATGTACCAAAAGTAATAGCAGACATTAGAAGACTAGGAACTATTGAAAAATGCAGAAAAAATTAAAAGAATCAAAAAACTGTGGCCTGTGAAACGTGCCGAAAAACAGGAAAATACAAGAACTGCCTATGCATAGGCAGTCACTCAATGACACCAATGTCCCAATAGAAAGTGAATGGCAACTCGGCTTGATGGAGCCAAAACAGCCTCCATGGATACTTCCTACAACCCACTTATGTCACAGACCGTCACTTTGCATTGGTGGCTATGTTATCAAATGTTTTTTAAAATATATTTTTTCACAGTTAGGGTTAGGATTAGATAATTTGGTTAAGTTTAGGGTTTTGGGGGCATGTAAGCTTATCAGGTCTCGGCAGAACTGGGTTGGAGAAATAAAGGACGAGGCCCAAATCCATTTAAATTAAATTACACACAATAGTTATAATATGGCAAATAAAAAATCCGTATAACATGTTTGTTTTGTCAAATGACTGTTTAAAATGTCAAAATAATTGTGTCAATTGCCTGTAAATTGTTTCTCTATATATTTTCAAAGGCATGTCCATTTTTGATGACATCATAGAGCGATTCAGTTTTAGAAATCAGCACTATTTCCTGTAATTTTAAACTTTTATTTTTCCAAATTTCTTCACAAACTGCAACTTCACAAATGTAAAACTGTGCTAAATATTTACTACAGGTGCTATTCCACCAAACCAGGTCATAACTAGAGAAACATAAGAACCTGTCATATGTAGACTTTAACAAAAATTGCCTCCACTTCCATTTCAAACCATACCTTCTCTAGCTTAAAACTGTTTCCTCATTCTCTTCAAACGTGTGATTTGTGGCTTTTAGATGAAGATGCGCGGCCACGTAGAAAAGTATATTCGATTTTATTATGGAGGAAGGAGGGGGACGGCAAGTTAGAACACATAAGCCTTAAGGCTAGACACTACAGGCAAAACTTTTTTTTTTTTTTTCCCCATTTTTTAGTTCTTGATCAGTTTGCTCTTCAACATATCTGCTTTGGTGTGGAAACAACTTTTCCAATCTGCTCTTCTTTATTATTTCATTTAATCCACTTAATCCAATCTTCATAGATTTCTGGGACATTGTAACTTCAAAGGCTGTTTTTTTAAAATGCATTTTCTCTATTACAGGGACATAAAGATGGCCACTTAAAGTAGATCCCACACACACCAAACTGTACAATCTTGGACTCAACAAGAGTTTGATGAAATGTACAGAAAGATTTGAGATCTAATTCTAAAACTGATTCATTAAAATTTTTAAGAAATTAGGATAATTTTCATTAAAATCTAGTTTAGTCAAAAACTGAATAAGTCATCCAAAATCCCCTTTGTGATTTTTTTTGTTAATAATATGTGTACAAAATGAACTAAAAATATGAACCTGTTGTATCCATTTTCAGATTTTTGATTTTAGATTTAAGATATTTTCCTATTCACCTGTAGTGTCTCGCCTTAACTGAGCCAAATCATATTCCTCCCTACATTTGGCGACTGCTCATGTACTCGGTTGGTTCTCTGGATGCGACTGGCCCCATGTTACAAAGGATGTGATGGAAAAGCGAGGTTGTGCAAGGAGACGATTTTTGATCTGCAAGAATGTCAACAGCAATGAAACAGATCTCATAAGTCTCAAATGTTACAGGCGACTAAAAGCGAGAGCGTTTACCTGCCAAATGTTTGCAGACAGGAATGGCAGCGACGTAGACGATTAAGCCATTAAACTTCATCTGATATTGCAGTCACTTGATGTGGCTTTCTAATTACAGTGTGCGGGCCTCATGTAGTAATTAAACGATTAGCTGTTACACATCAATAATAACAAGCCGAGCACTGCGTTAGCGCTTTGAAATGAGGTCGATACGTTGTCTTTGTACCGATTAGTGTGAGAAGAAACATTGGGATTTTAAGATTTTTTTGTTGTCGACCAAAATAGACAACAAAAAGAGTCAGACAATAGACATGTTTAACAAAATGTGTGCCAAAAAAAACAGTAGGCAACACATTTATTTAGATTCCCGGATAAATGATGTCAGCAGAAAACAGGGTCTTCCCTCGGTGGAGATATCAACTGTACATAAAAAGCTGTTGGCCCAGGGCTTAGAGGTATCCAGAGGGGTAATCCAATCTCCAGCAACAAACAAGCAGAGGTCACGTCCAAAAATACAAAGAAATGCTAGAGAGGTCTGGAAACACAAGGTAACAAAGACAATCTGACGAAGAGCAAAGGGGAAGGAGGAGTTTAAACATTACGGGAGTGGACACAAGGACGCAGGTGTAACACAAAGGTGGGAAACACAGGAGGGCGGGAAGTACTTCAAAATAAAACAAGGGATTTGCTGAAAAAATAAACATAACTGAACTGTCCAGGTGGGAAATATGTTTGGTTTTAAAATGATTTTCAAACAACATTTTGAAGTGAATTTTGATTACATTTTTTACAATTATTGTGAGAAGAACTTTGGTCAAATTTAACACTTTGGGGTATGTGAAATACCTTAAAAGACAAATATTATGCACAATTTACTTTGTTGAGCTTTTAACCATGTTGTAACATAGTTCCGTCATCAAAAACATACCTGGAGTAGCATTTAGCTTGATTCCTGTTTGTTTGATGATGCTCATTTGTAAATCCTCTCTCTCAACACTGTGTTTTGAACTTCTTCAATAGAAAAGATAGAAATGAGCCTGTGGTTAAATATTTTCATATTTCATATTTAATTATGAATCATATGTTTATCAAAATGATGATATTCATATGTGTCACTTTTCTAAATAAGTAAAACAAAAGTGCAAAAAAGGTTAACTAACCACACCTGCTTACCAGTGCCTGATGTCGTCAGATCTCAGAGGCTAAGCAGGTCAAGGCAAGTCCTTAGGCAAGACACTTAACCTAGTATGGCAGTGGCGTGTGCGTGAATGATTGGTTGTGATCGGAGGGACTGATGGCTGGCAAACTGGAAGCCTTGCTTTGATCAGTCTACATAAGAGTGTGGAGTGAAAGAGTGAAAGAAGTGTAGCGCTGTGAGAGACGGTGACAAGTCTCTAAAGCACATCATTATAACTATAAATATTAATCTCATTCATATTGTCAAATAGAATATGCAACCCGTATTATGTCACCACCAGCTATAAAATGTAACTTGTAGAGTTGTATGATGTGTGTATTACTTTTGTGTACATATAACATTTATTTGCTTGTAAATCATTCTAAAATGTGTGTGATTACACACAACACAACAGTTAAGAGAGATCATTTACTAATGCATAGTGTGAGTGTATGATTCTGATATCTATAATGATCTAATAAATAATCTGAAATGTTGATTATTTCATTAAACTATGACATGACATATAGCTCTACATTGTACAGAAGCAGGTTTTCTGAGGGAAGGTGGTCCAGAGTGAGAGCGAGGTGTGGAGAAGTGTGTCAGTGAACGTTGGGTCACACCAGGGCTATATTTATCCTGAGTTTAGGTTTCGCTCGCGGTTGAGGTTGGATGGACGGGGACAAGGGGTGCATGGTGAGAGCAGGGAACACTTTAGGGCACAGAGCGAGGGAAAAAGGTTAAAGGAGTAAGGGGTCACTCAAAGGGGAGACATACAAGAGTCTGGACTCAAGAAGCTCAGCAAAGTTACAAATACTAACAAAGAACAGCAAAATAACCAAAGTAACATCACTAAATGCAATTTTTATTTGAAAATACAGTAGGTCTGTTGATATTGCAAACTTTTGAATCAATATGAATATTACTTTACATAATAAATGCATATTTTTGAAATGTCTATGTAATGTGTTGTAGCCATTTCATGGCATTATTATTGTTAGTCATGTACTGTGTATCGTATCGAGCTTCTCTGTGATTCCCAGTTGAATTTGCTGTGATACAGGCCAAGGCTATAGGGCTACATATTGATAGTGAGATAAAAAAGGAAACCTTTCTTTAAATAGAAATGGGTCTGAGATACAACCTCCCCTCAGTTTACAATAGCCTCATTGGCCTTGGCAGAAATCAAACCAGCCAAATGCTAATGCATTTCTTGACAGCTCTGAGGTAGAGGTGGCCAGACCTAAATAGGCCTTAACCTCAAAGTGAAACTGTCAGTAAAAAAGGGCAGGACAAGTTTCAGTTAAAACTTTGGCCAGGACCAATCAGAGCTCAGGAGAGAATAAACGCTGGTGCTCAAACCATTTCCATCAGACTGAAAAGGACTTTTGGATGGGAATTGTAACGTCTTGATTTCTAAAAAGGTGCCCGATGATGACCTTTGAAACTTTTTCTATCATGGATAAAGAATACTGTTGAGCATATTTACTAAATGTCACAAATTATTTATGTCGTTATGTTGTGTAAAAATGGCCTGTGTACCATTATTTCCCCATGAAACCTGTACGGGGCTCCTAAATCCCAGGTGGATCTATGGTCTATAATGATCCAATTTGAGTTTGAATCAAATGATTGAATTTTCAATCTGTGCATGCCTGAATACGTCTGCAAAAACGTTGGTCTCTTACTTCTATTTACAACAGCAACGCATACATGGACAAACTAGTTTCTATATGATATCAATATAATTTACCCGTGAAACAACAATTAACTGTCAATAAACCTGAGCAAACAGATCAGTGCAGAGAAGCATCAAGGTCAACTGACTTCAATGTGTGTGGTGACTACAGCAGGTAGGGCTGTACTCAGTGTAGTGAAATTGTGATATATCGTGACAGACTTACTGGAAATACGCGTGTCACAATCAATATCGTGGACCCTGTATCAGGATATGTATTGTTTCAATGTAAAATAATAAAAAGTTATGAAACTTTATTTGCTATCTCTTTTTAATGATTGGCAAAATAAGGCTACAACTAACAGATTACCTTTTAAACATTTCTGGCTTTTTAATTATTGAAAATATAGCATTCAGATTCAGTAAATGACACAGTCTATGGCAGCTTGAATCTTGGTCTTTGGTCTTATGCAGTGGGAGCGTGTACTGTACACAGTGAGTGAAATTTAATTAAAATCAGACTGTGGTGAATGAGCACAGTTGTTTCTCTGACAGACGCTTGAATTATAGGCCTTGACTCGGCCACAACACAGACAGAAAAGCTCTCCTGAAGGACAAGCACTCACAAGGGAACAAGAGCCACTACTGACCAGTTTAAGGACGTCCAGGAGCAAAAGAAACAGACTCATATCTTTTATTGGCGGTAGATAAACGACATTTATGAGAAAGGGCTGAAAGGTTAATCAAAAGTTGATCAGAAACGCAATTTGAATGGTTGAAATGCTGAAATTTGCAGCCTGTAGAGAACGAAATCCTGTCCAAGCATAAAACCTGGTGACCTTGTAGTGCAGGCGATTCAACTTAAGGCCCAGGGGCCAAATCAGGCCCTCCAAGGGTTATGATCCGGCCCTCAACACATCCTCCGAAAATATTTAGCTCTTGTTAGTGGTTTAGACCTGGTTTCGACCTGGATTTGGCCTGGTTTAGTCTTGGTGTAGACCTGGTTTAGACCTTGTTTAGGCCTGGTTTAGACCTGTTTTAGTCTTGGTATAGACCTGGTTTGGACCTGGTTTAGACCTGATTTAGACCTAGTTTAGTCCTGGTTTAGACATGGTGTAGAACTGGTTTTGACCTGGTTAAGACCTAGTTTAGAACTGGTTTAGACCTGGGTTAGTCCTGGGTTAGGCATAGTTTAGCTCTGGTTTAGACCTGGTTTAGACCAGGTTTAGATCTGGTTTGGACCTGGTTTTGTCCTGGTTTAGTCCTGGTTCAGTTCTGCAGATGTTGTTAAAGTCTTTCACATGTTTTTCGTGTTTCAAAAGCATTTGACACGTTTCTGGCCTCGAGGACAAAACCATTCAAAAAATCAAGTTGAATATCCCTGTTGGGTCGACCTCTACAAACGAGTTCTGAAATGTTTCTTGTATTAATTTAACAGTTCATGTTTCCATCTGCTCTCAAATGGTAAAAATGTGCTGCGTGGAGATTGTAAAAATACCACAACTCTACCTGAAATATTGGTTAGAATAGACCTGTCATAATAATAATAATTACTATTTACCTTATTAAAGTTGCCTTACGCGCCGCCGTCTTGTTTCTGTTGTATTAGTTTACATGAAGCAGACGAGCTCAACAGAAAATAAGTTCTACTCGACTAAAAAGCCGTTTTCAAACGGCCCAGGAAATCGGAGCGTTGTTGACTTGTTGTTGCTCGTGTTCATTAAACATTTTACACAAATCAACCTATTTTATGTAACATTTTAGCGGCGAGACATTTTCCTCGTTCGTCATTAGCTTTAACGGAGTTCTCGTCAAACTAAAGTGCAAAAAACTGCAAAAGTGGGCGGGGCAGAATAAGGTCAATATCGACACATCGTTCAATAAATGACAGATGGAACAATCATTTTTGGGGGTCAATATTTATCATCTGTACTTTTTCTTTGCTTTAGTGAGGGACTTTTTAGTGATTTTTCTGTGCTGCAATAAGATTTGAGCTGTAGACAGTTGAATAAATAACTTGTTTGTCTCATTATAGGTACAAAGTATTAAAGTGTTTCATTCTGCTATTTATGTATTGCTGCTCATGTTTTTTTTAACAATACTGCCCATTTAGAATAGTTTTTTGAGGTTAACTTTCTTTCGTTTCTATATTATCATTTATCGTCTATATATCCTTCAGCATTATATTGCACTTGCATAAATTAGTTATAGTGACAGGCCTAGGTTGGAAAAATTGCAATTAGCTGTATTTCCAAAATTGTTGAGACCTGGAAGTGGGGATTTACCTTTCTGTCATCGTGAAGTGTCTTCTGCAGTCACTTAGTCTGAGAGAGAAGAGGGATATTAATATACTGTACGAGCAAGAGCCAGTTCATTTCTTATAAAGCACTTAAGAGATTGGAGACAACAACAAAGTCAAATCTGCAGATGGTGAAGTAAAGTTTTTGCGCTCTGATATACAGGCTGCAAATATCAAGAAAAAACTACTTTTACTTTTATAATTATTGCAATTGTTGTTTTTTTTGTTTTGTTTTTTAACTTTTGGCCTAATGTTTTAGTTGTGTGTAGGCCTGTCTATATTCTTAGAGATAATGTCACGATTAACGATAATATTTAAGCCGCTGACACAGTAACCCTAAAAGATGGAAAATCCCAAATGTTGTCTTTCTAAATGTGAAATGAAGTTAAAAACATGAGCTACAATAAATAATTAGCAGAATTTCAGGAAGTGGGTGCAGATTAGAAGTCATGAAAGTTACTTGTTTTACTCTCTGGAATCCAAATCTTATCAAAAACAAAGAAAAAGTCATCAAAAGCGCAAACAAAAGGTGTTGAGCCCTAAAAGTATCGTTCTGTCTATCACATACTGAACGATAAGTTGATATAGTAATTACCATGACAGGCCTAGTTGTATGTAGGGAAAAGAAAGATTTTGACCTGGACTATGACCTTGAGAGAAAATCAAGTGGTATTTTAATAGAAGATTGCACTTCAACTTGCGCACAGATGATTTTCATCTCACACACGTCATGTAATGTCTTTATTTATTCAAACGCAGTCCTGTTAGTGCTCGGGGTGGGTATTGCATTGTACCTCATGTTTTGATTATGTAGAATGACAAAATGCATTGGAAATTCACAGCGTTTATCGACACACGTATTACCAAGTTGTCCATGGTATGTTGCTGTATCAATATTTTAAGTGCAGCCGTTGTCATCGGTAGTTACTTTTAGGGACGCACAATATATCGCAAAAGTATCGTAATCGCAATACTGGCTGCAGCAATAACAATATCGCAACAAATAAAATATCACAGTAACATCAAAGTCTCACATCTGATAGTAATGTTCTGCTTTTAAAATGCAAACATTGAAAAGGGAAAATCATGAATAAAATCTAGCGTTTTCAAACTAAATTAACTTTGGTTTTGTACTTAATAAAATAGACATTATTCCATCTAAAACAGGGCTGCAACAATTAGAATAATCATGAAGTCGACTATAAATAGTAATTGCAGTCGTATTTTGATGATGGTCATCGTTCTCTGGACTAAGTGGACTCTAAAACACTTAAACTTAAACTTAAAGACTTTGATAACAAAGACAGTCACATTATAAAAATAAAAAAAGGCAAAAAAGAATAGACCATTTCTGATTTTCCTCAATGATAGACTTTATTCATAAATATTCTCTATCTACAAGCCTTCATTCGCAATATTTCAACATTTATTTGGTTAAAAATAGTTAATTGTAAGTCTAAATCTACAATAGAAATAATGTCTGACTAGTCGACCACTAAAATAATATTTAGTTTCAGCCTCAGTAAAAAAGTGTATTTAAATAGCGCAAAGACATCGATATCGCAGATCTTAATAGCCACATCGCAATAATTTCCAATATCGTGCAGCCCTATTTACTTTTATGTTTTTGTCCAAACAATGAGCAACAAATTCTGATTTTGTTATATGCCAAAGTATCCAGAATGTTTTCAGGATATCGAGGAGGATTTTAGACTACTGGAATCACCATTGACTCCTAACGGATAAAACTAGACTCCAGTGAGAAATACAGTTTTATTTCGCTTTTAAAAATACATTTGGAAACACAGAGGAGCATTCTGGATAAAGAAGGCACCACTTCATGACATCAGCAAGTGGAATAAAGGAGTGGAATGGAATAAAGTGTTTTGAGTTGAGAAGGATATAGACTTAATATGCAAGCATTAATGATACTTTTTTTTTTCCTCAATTGCATTTTTATGCGCTTTAAGTTACTTCAGTTGAAATAAAATGCACTGTGGCTGAATAAAGTAATTGAGGGACTAATTACAATTATGCATGACATCTGAGCGCCAAAATCACATTTTAGCCAAGTTGTTTACCAATAAAACTAGTCATTATAATTTGAAGTTAGTGTATTCTCGTATAGTAATAATACCATTTGAGATATTTGTGAAATTAGTCTAGTAGTTACTGAGAATACAAAACAGTGCTGTATCATAATATCATGTATAAAACATCATAAAAGCTACACAAGATATCAAGAAATGTGCAAGTTATTGTTATGTTATTGTGTATTAAAGGCCCTGACCTGATTTTTACTATTTTGAAAAGTTAAAAACAGAAGTAGTTCATGTTAAAGTCTTTACATCAGTCACATGTATCTGTCACTTTCCTGATGCAGTCCCAGCATCATAAATATTCACCTCCATGAGTTTATAAGCACTTTTCACGAGTCTCTGAGGCCAAAGCCCTAGTAAAGCTGAAAACATTAGCGCGCTAATGGCGCACTTTCTGGTTCTCGTAGAATAAAACGCTCTATAAATAGATGCCGAGTAAAAGTTATGGACTCATTTTCATCCAAATAGATGTTTTACAATATATATCTGTGCTGGGACAACATAGATTTAACTTTATTACATGCAAAAACAGTCAGGTACATGAACTAGTTCTGTTTGTCACGTATAAACACTGTAAAAATCCGGTGCAGCCCCTTTAAGAAACCATAGGGTGCATATTCTAGCAATTGTGAATGAATAAACAACAATAAAAATAATTTGCTGGCATTCATGAATCATACACAAAGTTATGTATTAGGGGCCCACTGAGAAGGTTTGTACCCGGGGCCCAGAATCCCACTTTTTGCACATCATTTTATTATGAGGTTTAAAATGAACTGTTCTGGGACTGCTTTAAGATTAAATAAAGACAATACATGCCATTCATTCTGCACAGTCTGTTTGAGACAATATATAAAAAACAATTGTGCCACTAAAAGTCTCAACAAAATCCAAAGAAACCTCCACAGAAGTAGCACTCCACCACTCTACATGACTCCATACAGTCTTAGGAAGGTTATGGCGTCCTTTCCGTCAACAGGTATTATTTTCATAGCGTATCCTGTGGACTGCGTGCTATCATTTATGATCCTGCTGGAATCCGCTGCCATCGGAGGATCTGGCTTTCTGAATTAAGAGCTGCTGACACTTTATTGTCAAGCTTTGAGTGTCTGTATTAACCTCTGGAGGGGCGTGCGAGCGCAGCCCGAGACACGACCCAAACTCGACCTAAACCTGTCCGTCAAAGTCCAGTTCTGATGGAGGAAAGGAGCATTTGCAGCGCCGAGGACAGAGAGGACAGATCAGAATGATATCCACACAGGGAAGTATAACAGACAGGACCAAAATAAAGTTAGACGCAGGAAGGAGGGATTTATGATGGAGCGAATCAACACGTCTGAAACCGTTCTTAATATTGATCAGTTTTTGGTAAGTTTAAATTTATCTTCATCAAAATAAGGCAAAGACAGTTGTTCAGGTGAGGACTTGAGGTGAGACACTACAGGTGAAACTTTATGTCTTTTGATCAGTTTGCTCTCTCAACATATGGTGTGGAAACAGCAACAAAAACGTCCTATTTGCACTTGTGCCAAACCTTCCAAATGACAGGTATATTGTAGAGAAGGATTAGTTGACATCAAATTTTAAGCTTGAGTTATTAAAGTTTCATTTAAAGTTTAAATTTTTACACTAATTTTCTTCAAATACTGATTAATAAGATATTTTAATCCCCTAATCTTTTTACCTAATGTGTCAACAAAATGAAAAAAAAACAACAACAATTTTACACTTTTTTACTTATTTTTACAAAAAAACTTAAAAAAGCATTTTCCATTAATGCATTTTTTCACATTTTTATTATTTATTTTATTTTATGAGCAAACTTCAGAAGAAGTTTCAGATATTTCTAAATTTGTTTTCAATTCACCTGCAGTGTTCTGCCATAAAACTGGTGGTTCTATCCCAGCTCCAGCCAGAGCACTACAGTTGTGTTCTTGGGCAAGACACTTCAGACTCCTTGCCCATGTATCTGGAGTAAATGAGTGATTAAGCTATGCTTTTTTTTTTAAACTGAAGTGTTGTGACAGTAATTCGATGATGATCAGAGAGGCTTTTGGAGCAGCGCCACATCTCTGTCAGTCAGCCCCAGGGCAGCTGTTTCACACTTTTTTTCTTTTTTTTTTTTTCACGATAAATTATAATATTGAAACTACTTTATGCCATGACACAATAACCAACGTGCAGAATAATCCTATTAAAACTTTTAAAATGAAAAAATAACTACATTAGCTCCAAAAAAAAAGACAAATTAAACAATTCAGTAGTTAGTATCATTAATGAGTCGTATGTTGATTATTTACCTTCTACAACTCAAATTTGTACTGTTACAGTTTACTGTTACCGCAAAGAAAATGAATACAAGATATATACTGAAACTCAAAAATATTGTTCCAGCTCTCAGTTATTGATCAATAAATATAGTAAAACTTTAGTGTCCATTACGTGCTACATTCATTTGGGCTGAGAGATTTAAACATAATTACTAGGAGTTTAGGATTTAGTCGACCAAGATTTGTCTTAGTCGAACAACAATTTTGTTTTTGATTATGAGGATCTTGACATCAGCAGAAAAGAGAAGGTATGGAGTGAGCTAGCTTGAAGTCATGGCAGTGTATCATGAGTTCAGGCTTTCTTTTAGATGCAAACACACAGTTTCTTCGTACTTTTATGTAAAATACTGTGGTTATAGCGTGCTGTTTGGGTCAGATTATAAAGATACTAAAACATTGTAAGCGTTTTTCCCCATTTTATACACTACAGTCCAATTTAAATATACTAATCAATCAGTAAGGCATGTCTTTAGTCGACGACAGCCCTAATAATTACACGCAGTTTGTTCGCAATAGTTTTATTTATTCTGTTTTTAGTGTGTGTTTTATACTTTCATAACACATCTCAAGGCAGTTTTCTTTGTAGATGTATTAGTTCCATGACAGATTATTATTATAACCTCAGCTTTATTAATTGGAGAGTATATCACAGGATGATTCTACAGACTGTTGATAATCTCAAAGCGTTTTTCATTATTATTCCACTCCATTTCAATTACAAAGCAGCTGAAAATGTCTAAACCTGTTTTTCTTTTTGTTTGATTGTCTTTTTTGTAATCACAACTTACTTTTCGCACATGTCTAGACCACACGGGCCGCCTTAACTTTGAAGTGGGCTCTCATACATAATACATGGGAGCTTTGTGTCGCGCTGCGGCTACAACACGCCTTAATTAGACGTTGACAGCTTGAGCCGCGTTTGGACCAGGCGTGGAATTGTTATTGTGGCGGTTAATTAGTGAACGCGTACAGCGACACGGCCTGTGGAATGTGAGTGCGTGTCCGGGGTGAGGAAGGGTGAGGAGGGGAGGTCACGGGGGGAGGGAGAGCGTAATCTTCTGATCTATCTGTCAATGAACGGGTCAGATTTTATCATTAACTTGTGTGGTGCAGTTGGGACAGGGGTGTATTGTTTTAGGGCCCCTCTGAGCACTCAGATAATAAGTAGATTTTCCAGTAGGTCAAATTAGGAGATATGTTGTGCAAAATCGACTTTAAAGAGCTTTTAATTATGCTCTTGTTGTTTCTCAGAGTTGTATTTACAGTCATTCATGTTTGAGTTATATTTATTCTCCTGCATTCAAGAACGCGCCAACATTTTCAGCGATCTGACACACGGCCACTGCTCAGTACGCCTGTCACGATAACACATTTTGAAGTGTGATTTTATTGTTACAGAAAATATCATGATAAACGATAATGTTGAATCTACATCATGCCACTTACACAATAACTTTAAAGCACGGAAATCCCAGTAAATCATTTCAAATGAACCATATAATAAATAATGATAAGAATAATATACTTAATTTATCATTTATAAGCCTAATTTATGAATTATTCAACCTTCTACAGCGGAAATTTGAACATATTACCAAAAAAAAAAAAAAAGTTTCCTTTTAGTCTAAAGAAAAGTTACACAAAATAAATATTGAGCCCTGAAAAATATCGTTCCGTCTTTCATTCATTGAACGATAAGTTGATACAGTAATTATCGTGGCTGCTCTGTTCTTAGTTTGTTCTCCAATTTTATTTTATTTATCATGTACCCATTTTGGCGCAAATGAAAAAAGAATCCACTGTTTGCTATTGTAATCTGGAGCTCTCCATCGCAGCAGGGTTCAGCAGAGCGAGGCTTTGTTGTGATGACGTTTATGGCGGCGTAAAGGGGCAAGTGCAAAACAGCTCCATAATTTTCAACCTGGATGTTAGTGGTTCTGTTTCTTTTATCAATGCAGAATTAAGTAACTTTTTTACCTTATTAAACGTCTTTGTAAGTCCGTGTGGTGAGTAAATGTATTTTCGAGGCGTTTGAGGGCCCCCATCGTCGCCCCCTGCTGTCTCTGCGCGGAAAATCGGCTGCAACTTTCCCGACATCGACCCAAAGACAACTCTTCTGAGAAACCTTGGCTCTATTTTTTATATTTGTATGTGATTGTACTTCCTTATTTCAGTAAAAAAGGGAAAAAGAGAAAAAAAGAGGCAGTGTATTTTCACAAGAGACCTGCATGGAGAGCTCTGTCGCTAAAGTTACTTAGTTCTGCTTTAAATTGTTTTGGACGAATGTTGAAATTTTACATGTCCAAAATGTGTCATTGATTAACTATAGCAGACAAACGCACAATGTCTTCTATATTTTCTTGTGAGGGGTACACTATCTGCTTTGCCTGTAATGTTTCTCTGTAAACATTTTTGTCCAGCATTCTTTCAATTACGGGTGTTGTGTTTTTTTGCTCATGCAGTTTTTCATGGGAATGGGTCACCTTTCCACAGAGTTGTAACTTGGCCTGGTGGCGTCACCATGGAGATAACGTACACGGCTGATTGTGAACCAGAATTAGAGTGCCTTCAGTGTTGATGCAGTCATTTGTGCTAAAGGTTGTTTGGTCTTGTCAATGTAGTTCTCATTTCTCATCTAGATTTGAAACCTTTTCCATTATGAACCACTCCTGAACAGATGAGATAACACTGACTTGTTTCCAAAAACGGATACCAACTAAAGTAAAAACTACGCAATCAGAGGTACCTGCACCACAGTTTGAGAAACACGGTAATAGATTTCAAATGGCAACCAAGTGTGACTCACAAACACGACGATAAACTGATGAATATGCAGAACGGGGGCTTTCTCAGAGGAGGCCCCGGAATGTGCCGTGATTTTTTTAATTAACTCTCAAAGTCACACTGCCCTTCAACCTCTGCATCTCCTGCAGCTCTGCTCTCCGTGACTCAGCGCCTTGTGTTTAGTGCCCCTTGTCTTCATAAAACATTTTACCACAATAGCTCCTCATTTTGGTTGCTTTGAAAACTTAAAAGCTTCAAGTTTCTATTATTGTCCCGAAAAAATGTTCAGAAATAAATGTATACATATCTTTTTCAGCATTTTCACATAACTAAATCAAGTTAACTAATGTTCTAGTTCTAGTTCTGTTTAAAGTAAATTTAAAAAAAAAACACAGATTCAGATACTAACTGGTGCAAAAACTTGATAAATTAAACAATTTGATAACATTTGAATTTGGGTAAAAATAAATCACATAAATAAGACAAAATCAGACTTTTTTCTAACAGTATATTAATCGATCAGAACTACATGGTAATATTAAAAAAACTACAATCATTATATGCTGAAAATTACATTGTATTGTCTTTTATTTTTATTTTTTTTATTGGTAGGTTGCTAGTTTCATGTGTTTATTATAGATCCTCTTTATCTTGACAAATATGATATTTAATATATTACAACGGGTTTATTGTTGAATACAAATGTCATATAAAATAGTGTGGATTATACGCTTTAGTTTAAAGACAATGTCACTTTGGACCCAGATTAAAAATATGCTGAAAACAAATTGAGTAATTATGTAACTATTATTTTATGCATTGTTGTTCTTGATCTGAAGCCAGTTGCATACAATTAACAAACTACAAAGTTTTTGTCAATTTAAGAACTGTGGTCGACAAAAGATATTGTTTGTTTACGTAAGACGGTATATGAGTGTCTCTGAGATCAGATTCTGTGTTAAATATGTTCAAATATTTACAGAAAACATATGGTCAACGCTCTATTTATCTACAACAGGCAGATCAAACTCATAATTTTCTCAACTAATTCACCCCACTTCTCCTTAAGGCTGCACAATATATCACACTCAAATCAAAATTGCAATTTGAGCTGGCGCAATTATCAAATCACAAAGGCTGCAAATGCTTAGATAATAGAATTTCCTCAGCATGAAACAGAATGTCCTGTCTTGTAATAGAAAATCTTAACAAAAATGCGTAGGATTCTTGTATTAGTTTGTCGGTTTGTGTCAGTCTTCTTTCAAATGCTCCTGGAGTTGTGCACACTTAACACAACACATAGTACATATAATCTATCACATATCAATACATCAATACTGGTCAGAAAAATCACAATTACTTTTTTGTGCAGCCTGTGATGTACAATCCTTTCACTGCCAACAGAATAATAATAATTGGTGGACTAATAAAAACGACAAAAGGCCTACAGTCAACTTAACACACAACTGAAATTCTAAGTTAATATCTGACAATGTTCAGAATCAGCGTAGTTTTCACCATGAGGGTAGAAGAGTGGGGGTTATCGTGACGCTTCTATGTCCAAAAGCATGTGAACGTCAAGATAAATAGCTCTGTTGGTGTCAGTCGGAGTGACAGTTGTTAAAGTTCAAGGTTGTTTTGTGACACTTGTAAACACTGCGCTGAATGATGAGCACGACGATCTCACGCTGTCACACTACTTCACTGGACAAGGCACTGATTACGTTGCGTAACTCTTAGCTTTTTCAGTCCCTATTAAATCTAAAACACTACAGGCAAAACTCATCTTTTTAGGTCAGTTTGCTCTCTCAACATACAGGCTTTCATGTGGAAATGAGAAACTTGTCCAGTCTGCTCCTAAAGATGTTTTATTATTTACTTTAATCCACTTCATCCATAGATTTCTCTGGGATATTGGGATAAAACACAGACTACACTTTACAATTTTGTATGAAACAAGACGATGGAACGTAAAAAAGGATTTATTGATATCTAATTCTGATTTATTAAAGTTTAAAGTCTAAAAAATGAGGCGAAATTTGAATTTTTAGGCCAATTTTCAGTATGTATATGTGTACAAAATGTACCAGCAAATGTAAACCTGGTTCCCAAATATGTGTAATTTGGGCCGTTTTTACACATAAATGCCTTATTTCTATATGAATAAATTACATGGTGAAAAACTTGTAATACATTTTTTTCTTACATTTATGTGAGCAAACTACAGGAGAAGTTTCAAATTGATATCTTTTAATTTAATATTTTTTCCTATTCACTTGTAGCGTCTCATTAATAAAGTCTACGTCAGCTCCATACGAAAGGCCCTTAGACTGATACTAATGCGTTTGCTGGCATTTATCTTTTATTTGGGATTGTCGGACATGAAATGCATTGGTTGAAGGCTGTGTTTGTGTTTTTTCTTTTGTTAAAACTGCTGCAGGTTAACAAAGATTTGAGCAGCAGTGATGTTCCTTGCCTTCCTTCATGCTGTCGCTATCGTTTCTTTCCTTTCCTAAAACGAACAGGTATTTGAAATGTTTTATTCCTACGGCTGTTGCTCTTTTAAATTTTTAAATTTAAGTGATAATCTAGATGTGGGGGTGCACGGTGGCAGAGCGGCTAGAGCTTCTGCCTCTCAATAAGGAGATCGTGGGTTTGAATCCCAGACCACCCCAACATCGTGGTTTCGAATTCCGAACCACCCTAACATCACACGATCTCTCTGGGTGGAGTCTGCATGTCCTCCCCGTGTTACTGTGGGTTCTCTCCGGGTTCTCCGGCTTCCTCCCACCGTCCAAAGACATGACTGTGTAGGTTAATTGACAACTCTAAATTGCCCATAGTGTGTGAATGTGAGAGTGAATGGTTGTTTGTCCTTGTCTCTGTCTCTCTGTGTCAGCTGTGACGAGTTGGCCACTGTCCAGGGTGTACCCCGCCTAAGGCCCAAAGTCACTGGGATAGGCTCCAGTCACCCGCGACCCCTAACGGGAATAAGCGGTAGAAAATGAATGAATGAATGAATGAATCAAGATGTGATGTCTTTTTTATTGGGTGCTTTATTGACCTCTGAGCTCTCTTTGCTCTAAACTGCTCCACTGTGTGTTGTACGTTTGGTTATCCTCTATGCTTTTTTTTTTTTACTGCTTGAACAAATTGGCCCCGTTGGGAATGATAAAGTTTTCTGAACCCGAATCTCCCAGACTCAGTCAGAGCTGTGCAGTGATATTTGTTTATTTCAGTGACGCATGTGAAACTGAGAATTGGTCATTTATCATTTAGAACAAAATCATCTCTCGCCTCAGATTAACTCCGTTTTGTGCTTCATTGATTCTCGAGTGTGATTCAAGTGTGGAGTGAATGAATAATGCATTGTAAAGTGCTTTGGGACTGTATAAATTCAATGATTAATTATTTAGTTAAAAATTATCTCATTAATTCTGTATAAATCTGCAATGTTTTTCTGCCCTTGGGATTTTTTCCCTTTCTCTTTTATGAGACAGGTAAGACAACACATTTCACTAAAACGAAATGAACATGATTATATTTAAGATTTTACTAAACATTTTGCCTATTTGCCCCCAGTTTGACAGTTTTCGTGTTTATAATTTTATTTACTTTTATTATGACATAGTTAGAGGTAATTCCACAACTGTTACCTGAAAACAAGGGTCAAAATCCATGAAATCCATGAAAATTATACAACAGTTATGATTTGACAAATGATTATGCCTTATAACAACTTTATTTTGTTGGATGACAGATTAAACTATCTAAAAGTTGTGTCAGTTGTGTGTAAACTGTCTCTGTATTTTCAATGACACGTCGCTTTTTGATGACATACAGGAGGTGGAGGGATACGGTTTTATAACTCAGCCCTACTTTCTGTGTTTTTAAACTTCTATTTTTCCAAATTTCTTCATAAACTGCAACTTCACAGATGTAAAACTATGATAAATAATTCCCACAGGTGCCCTCCCACCAAACTAAATCATAATTAGTAAATGTTGAGACCCTTTCAAATAGACTTTAAGCAGCCATGTTTGTTGTTTTTATACAGGCAGATCATGTGTGTCCCTGATTGGCTGATTCACCTGTCAATCAAACCCATCTGAACTCGGGGAGATGAAACCAGATGAAACTAGCGACCAGACTCACATTTTTGTAGTTTCGTACATTTTTTTTTTTTTTTTTAACACTGTTGAATGAATGTGTTGTATAATGATTTTCTGGTTTGTTTTGGTATTTTTTTTTTTTGTATTTAGGTCACTTTGAGTCTTGTTTTCTATAAATAAATGTTGTTTGATTGATCTTCGTAAAGTATTGGAGAAGTGTGTATTCTGGCTCCCAGGCAAATGAAAAGACACTTTGCCACTTTTCTGGTGAAGGGTCCGCCACTGCTTGACAATTTGGACATTATTGTGTATTATATGATGAAAAATTTGCTTTTTTAGTCGTTAACACTGTAATTTGTATTAGTTAACACTGTTCCCTCGTCAAAAACATACCAGGAGTTGTATTTAGTTTAAATCACGTTTTATGAATCATGTTTGGTAAGACTATTTCAAGCCCCCTTGAAACTGTCGGTTTCAATTTTTTCAGATTTGTGACATCACAGAGCTCTGAGATCTTCTGTGTTGGTTTATAGTCCATTTATTATCGCCCAACTTGTTCTGAAGATTTCTGTCGTCAAATCTTATTCATTACAACTGTGTGCGTACATTAGCGTGTCGGGCGCAGGCTAGCTTTTGCCTTTTGCCTCCCTTTGCTGCCAGTAGATGGAGCGCTAATACAAATCCTGATGAAGAAACACCTCCCAGATATAAAGTAATGTGTGCTTTCAGTAGATCTGTTCTAAAACATGAGATGCCCAAGCAGCGTTACTCTAGAGCACATTTAAAGGCCAACAACAACAAAAATAAGGCATATGATGTGTCCTTTGAACTTAACGTATCTCGGATTACGGATGTTTTTGTTGCACAATATTGCACCGTTAAATGTGGGTCCATAAAAGAACATGAAGAGTCTGTTTCGGTGTCTGATGTGCGCATGTTGCAGGTTGTGCGGTCTCTGGTTTTGAGGCTGCGGTGTTTGTTTGATGCAGTTGATGGATGGTGTTTGGTGTTAATGTGTAGTCCACTGTGAGGCTGATGCTGGTGAGGAACAGAAAACAGACACACTGCACTAAAGGACATGTCCAGGGCATCTGACGAAGAGCAGGTAAAGACCACACCTGGAAACACACGTTTTCTTTGGTCTGGATTTAATGAGACAATGGGCCTTTTCCTGTTTAAAGCTTTAATTAAAATATACCCTTTGAATGGGAGAAGATACAGGATGGAATTATTTCTCCTACACCAATGAATACGGGGTAATGTTCTGAGTGATTCATGATGAGGAAATGACGGTCTATTGTTGTTGGTTTTGGATTCTTTTACGTTGTACAATTATTGTTATTGTGTACTGCAGTATTGAGAAGAATGGTTTTAAACTGTATTTACAGGATACTGCATTAGAATGTATTTTGTAACATTTTCAGTTATATGGTCCAGTCAGAGGACGACATTCTGAATACTTTGACATTGGGTTGCATTATATTATAGTAGTGCAGTATAAAAACATGATATGGGATGGAAAAGCTTTATGTTTGTTATGCATTTATTTATCGCTGAAAAGGAAAAATCACAGAAGCACAGGATCTCTATTTTTCTTACCAATACAATGAGGTTTGAAGGAAAGTAACTACCACCTAATTAAAGGAAAATTTACTGGAATAAAGTTACTCAAAATCTGTAGTCTGATTACGTATCTTCAGTACATGAATTTTACATCCCAAGACTGTATATACATGTATGTCTGTAGTATTATTGTTCATATTTACTGCCTTCTGGGTGTCAGGGACGTCTTCTCCATGTATGATTTCCATTCTTTAAAACACATTTAAAACATCTACATTTGCCAAAACATTTAAGAAAAAAGAATAGAAATAGTCAGTGTTGGATGATTTAAAACAATGATTTGATTCAGGACAGAACGCCCCGCACAAAGAAATATTTATTACCAGTTCAACGCAAGGCATTCCATTCCATTGTAAATTTCACTGCGGCAATAAACAAATAACACGTCACTAAAAGGGAAAACATTTACTCCCCCGACACTTAACTATGACAGAAATAATCTCACACTTTAAATTGTTTTACTGATATTATTTCAGTCAAGGAGACTTTTACTGCTCACACTTGAGTTTTCACAGCTTGTCATTGTTGTCCCGTCTCATTTTGTGTCTAAGTACAGGATAAAGACACATCCTCTGGCTGCTTTAACGCTCATACGCAGCACTGCTCTGGCTTTGTGTAAATAAAGGTTTGTGGCTTATGGCATTTAACACTGTTTAAAATAGCCAACAAGGTGATTTAGAGGTATCAAAACTTTTCATGGTGCAACTGCTGGACACCTGCTATCTGTGTTCATGCATTAATTATAAATGTCTATCTCAGGCACTTTGTCATGCTCCTGCAGTGACTCATCTGTTACACAAGACTGGCATTGTCCTTCAGGAATAGAGTTCACAACACACAGTTACACCTGCAGACATATCGTCAACACTCTAAAATTGAAGGTGATTCTATGCAGTTTCCAGGCTTTTTGAAATCATTTTGGTATTTTATGTTATAGACTGCATTAGTCCAGACGCTCATGGGCGCTTTACAATTTCACTATTCACGCTCCAGACTTGAAGTACTAAGCTTCTTGTGTAACACAGCTCCCTGGGGTCGACTGATTGCAGTTTGGCTGCCAGAAACGCCCCCTTTTGACTGTCCCTAGTCCGCAGACCGGTTCATTCAGGAGCGCCTTGGCACGGCTCTTTTAATGGTGTAATGCGTCTCCATGCTCAGGCTGCACATTGTGGGGCAGAGGTCTACATGAGCATCTGGCGTCACCCAAACATAACAGCAGGTGTTCTTGATAAATACAGTGTAAATTGTGCTGAATTATACTTTTTCTTCTCAGCAATTCACAGTAATTCTACATTTGTGGTGCTGTGAGATTTGGGTAAAGCAAGAGTAGAAGTAATAGTTCTGGCCCCCAATATCTGATTTACTGTAATTATAAGAGGTAATAAGCTCTGCACAGACAAACATCAGATTCCTGCCTAGATTTTCTTTGTTGGGAATTTAAAGGGTTTATTTTGTTCTGATTATAAAGCTTCATGGACCACAGTAGAAGGGAGAAAGCATGGAGTGAACTGTCCAACGTTTTGGGAGTGACTGAACTGTTTGATTTGCCTTTCCACTTGTGAAGAGGCAGTTTACAGCGTGTACTTCTGTATAGTTTTAACATGAGATCCTAATAATTTTAAGCACTTTTCCTAATGTCACAATGCATCCCTTTTTTGTTTACCTTTTTAGCGACCCCCAAAGTAACAACAGTTGGCAGTTTGCGACCCCAAAAGATGAGAACAGGCGATCTGCACAATGTTAAAGTAGCCTTATGTCAGATGTTTGGCTTTATTTTGCCAATATAGACCTAGAAAAATTACTTTAGTTTTGACAACAAACGGGCATCTACAGGCACCACTGCATTTGAAGACTGTCAATACTTGTTTAAGAGTATTGGATCAATTTAAAATGTTTCCCCATGTCATCTAGGGACCCCCAGAAATCACCTGAATTAATCAATGAACAGGACAAGTCTTGTCTATTCTAGAAACTATGGTACAACATTTATAGATGATATTTAATATCCCCTTCATCATCAAAATTTAAGATACGGCTGTGCAATTGATTGGTTAGAGATTAAGTCATTTATAACTGTCAATGATCAAATCTTTTTAATCGAGAAGTTTGAGTTTGTGGTTTGAGTTCAGACTTTGGAAGAATAAATCTAACTATTTTTTGTGTTAGCATTGATTAGCAAAGTTTAGTCTCCATTCAGGAATTTAACACTGAAAGACATTTTTATTTGATTTCATGTACACTTTTATTTAAATTTAATTTCGCCAAGCCTGTTTGGACAAATCTCTGAGGAGCCGCTGTGAAGCTTTAGGTGGGAATCACAGCCCTAATCTACCATTGTGCAGGGCATTTACAGTATGTTTTGTAAGTAACGGGCAGTGCGTGTTGTAGTCCTTGGTTGGGCCTCACAGACGTACCTTGAGCTCCTCTTTCCTGCGTGAACATGAGACTGAAATGCATGGCAGTCACTTCTCCTTATGATTTAGCTCCTTGCACTGCTGTACGCTCACACACGCGCAATCCACGGGGTTTAGTTGCACCGTGTTGGGTTCAGCCGTGCATAGATCCCCAGTATTTTACAACCTCCATGATTTTAACAAGTGCAATGCAACCTCTTCACACAGGATCACGTGGAGTCTTGCTTTGGACGTATTTGTGCGTGTGTTTCTAAGTGTAAAGCTCTCAGATACTTGGAAGGGGAAAGAAGAGGCATGTCCTCTCTTTCAGGATCTCTTCCTCTGGCTTCTCTCCAAGACCCCTGCTTCTTCTCCGGGAGGGGTTTTTCCAATCTCCATGCCCATTTTGTCTATTTCTGTCTGCCAGAGTATTCAGGTTGGTGTGTATCCCTTACACACTCCACTCTGTTATCTCAAAACTCTCCACGCAGACACACAGAATTGAGTTTTGACCATTCTTCAAATCGCAATTGTCACTACAGCTATTTATTGTTGCCCATAAACTGAATTGAACATGCTCAAAGTAAAGACCTCAAACTCCTGCCATGGACTCAATAAATGGATATCTATTTATTGCTGCTCGATTATGGCAAAAATTATAGTCATGATTATTTCGCATATAATTGAAAATTGCAAATATTTCAGTTACTTCTATATTGTCTATTGTGTAGAGAAGTATAGACTGAATATATATTATTAGTAATGTGTTAGAAGGAGTGCACTTGTAATTCTGCAAATAATTGTATTTTCGATAACAACATTAGCCTCATTAAAGGTCCCATATTCTGCTATTTTGCCCTTTACACAGTCTATTCTAAGGGCTTTGTTGATAAAATTTTGCATTGTTCAATATCCATAACATAACAGTTTCCAAAAAACACCCATCTCTTGGACTGGCCCCCCTCCTTGCAAAAGCAAACGGCTCCCTCTGAGATTTGACCCCCCCGAACAGAGAGCAGGCTGCCTCCCCCGCCCAACTCACGCCCCCCCCCCCCGCCCAACCCGTGACAAAGCCTAGAGCGGAGATAGTGTGCATGCGCCGTGTGCTCCGGTAAACAGCGATACACAAACACGGGAATAAACCTTTTATCCGTCCTGACGGTGCGTCGTGCTGAGTCCTACGTCCTGGATCTGACCTGGAGTTTGACGTGCTCCAGTGCCTCGATGACGGACGTTGCCGTTTGGTAAATAACAAGCTAACTCTTCGATCTGTCGTATCCATCGTGTAATTACTGTGTAATATTAGCATTAGCTGTGTTTATTCTGCGGCTGCGCTCTTCCTGGAGGCGTGGCTTAAACGCCGCGTCATCCATGGGAAGCGCGTCATCCTTGTGAGGAGCCCCCGTCTGCTGCTCACCCGAGGGGGACGGAAAAGACAGTTCTCTAGCGAAAACATGAGGGAATCAATCAAAAAACCATTTTGGGCACAACATACGAGGCCCAAATAGCACTGTAGGAAGGTTAAAACCTCTGAAAAGTCGATTTTGCATGTTATGGGACCTTTAACAGCCTCATAAGAGCTGAAATGAAGCAGTCAAAAGCTGATAAGGTACTTGTCAGGTTTGAGGAAAATCAACACGTCTTCCTTTTTAAAATAGTGTCCAGATGACTATCTAACAATATCACGATCCCTCGTGTTTATATCGATCAGTCCCAGGACAGACGTGTGAATGAATAGTGAATTTAGGATGCACTGTAAAAGGTTTCGAGTACCTTGGGTGTAAGTCATAGTTATTTTTGTATAGTATTATACATTTTCTATAAGGTCTTAACCCAGTGTTTACGTCTTGTTGCAGCTGTACGGCGAGTACAGGGAGCAGCTCGGAAACTTTGCCCGTCGAGAGGCAGCGCGTTTACTCACAGAGAGACAATGGAGGAAACGAGCCGGAGAAGGCAGCACGTCGAGCGGGCGCAGAGGGCTCGGCCGCAGGCATCACCATCATCACGCCCCGACCCTGGACTCCCACCTCAGCCACTCGTCCTCCACCAAGAAGCCACGCCCATACTCCAAATGCCAAGGTGAGCTGAGAAGTGACAGAGTAAAAGCATAAGTCTGACATGAACTACAGCAACAGTTAAAACAAGACTTTTAAAATAATGCCATGCAGTAATAGAACTGTAGCAGTGTTTCCCAAACAAGGGTTCAGGCCCCACCGCAATTCTAGTAGTCTACTTTATTTTAACATCTACAGAATGGTTTATTTACTTTTCTGAGATAACAACGTCCATTAAGACTCAAATTGTGACTTGATTTGAATTAGTTGTACTAAAAATACACATATTTCACCAGGAAATTTCTTAAAAGAGGGAAACGTATACTGTTTAAAACCTAATAGACAGAGAATTTTCATTTACACCGGAATATTTTTTCTTTAGGCCAATATTATTTCTGTCGTTGATGACACGTGTTCAAAATTAACTTACGCTTCATATAATTTAAAAAAATCATTCCAAGTAAGCCACCTGGCCGGAAACAGCTCAACTGCAGTCGTGCCAGAAAATACAGTTGGCACGACTGGTACGTCCCTCAGTGATCGAGGGACGTACCCTCAAAATAACCCTGTGACCGACCTGGGACTCCAGCCGTGAAATGAAATTGATGCCTGTAATTATTTCAAGTTGTGCAAGATTTCACATCAGGTTTATTTTATTTATTTGAGAGGTTTATTATTATATTATATTATTATTCTGTTATTTTACCTGATTTTACATAAATATACTGTTATTAATTTAAAAAGCCTTTAAGGACAGTGCCATAATTTTTAAAATATATGTTCAGTGCTCACCAGTGGTGACGTGGTTAAAGGTGTTGCACATGTGCAGTCGTTACCACCGCTGTGTCATGGGGTCAATTCCAGCCATTGGTCATTTGTAGTATTTCTCTACCTTCCCCCTCTCGCCCCCATTTCATGCTTCAACTGCCCTGCTGAATAAAGCCTTTGGGCCAAACAAAATCTGTAAAATATCTTCAACGTCATCTCACAACCTGCCAGGGAGGTAAACCACAGATCTTTGCCTCAATCCTAGGTACAACCGTTGTACAACTCACGCTCTCATAATTACTTCTTTGCCCTTAAGTCTTCCAAACAACATCTAAGAGTCATTTATTAAAACAATGTGATAAATGACCTGCAGATGAAGCTTTTATTTTCTGCCGCAGACTGTTTGGCTCGTGTGCGGCGCTACATAGTGAACAAGATGGGAGAGGACTGGATATTCCTGGTCCTTCTTGGACTTGCCATGGCTCTGGTGAGCTGGACTATGGACTACGCCAGCGCCAAGAGTCTACAAGGTACAAAGGATTACGATCCAATTTTCACCCTGAAATAAAACCTGTGACTTCTCCGTGTATCTTGCATGTTTCTTCAGCCTACAAGTGGATACATGGGGAGCTTAAGGGCAATGTGCCGCTGCAGTACCTGGCGTGGGTCACTTATCCCATGATACTTATCATGTTTGCATCGCTCTTCTGTCACCTGGTTTCACCACAGGCCATCGGTAAGCAGCTCTCTCTGCGTTTCCTTTTACATAAATGTGTTTAACTGTGGTGTGGCTGTGGTCAATTAATAATTAATGAAACTGTAAATCCACTTCTTGATGAAGTGACGGGAACAACTCTGTATGGAACTATGCAATATTATTAGTACCAAAAATACTGTTATATGTAGACAAAGGCTTTGGACATTTGTATGTCACTTTTTAGAAATGCAGGTATGTTATAGGGCTGCAAAGAGTAACTGAACAATTGTGACTAATTGACGACCAAAATAATAGTTGACTATTTTGATAATCATTAATCATTATCTGGAAACTTATGCTATTCATTCATTCATTCATTTTCTACCACTTATTCCCGTTAGGGGTCGCGGGTGACTGGCGCCTATCCCAGTGACTTTGGGCCTTAGGCGGGGTACACCCTGGACAGTGGCCAACTCGTCACAGGGCTGACACAGAGAGACAGAGACAAGGACAGACAACCATTCACTCTCACATTCACACACTAGGGACAATTTAGAGTTGTCAATTAACCTACACAGTCATGTCTTTGGACGGTGGGAGGAAGCCGGAGAACCTGGAGAGAACCCACGGTAACACGGGGAGGACATGCAGACTCCACCCAGAGAGATCGTGTGATGTTAGGATGGTTCGGAATTCGAAACCACGATGTTGGGGTGGTGCGGGATTCGAACCCACAATCTTCTTATTGAGAGGCAGAAGCTCTAGCCGCTCTGCCACCGTGCACCCTTATGCTACTTAATAGGAAAACGTGTTTATCACAAACAAAGTTGTATATTATATCAAGTTAAGAAGAAGAATAAGTGACTTTTAATGAAAAATACATTTAGACATTCTTTATTCTTCATCAAGAAGGCTCCTTTTGGCAAGCTAAAATTGTTAAGATTGTATTAAAAAATCTCCATGATGTGCAGTCAGTAGAAACAATCTTTAAATAGTCGAATAATTGAAAATAATAATAACAGACTGCTCAACTATTAAAACAGTTGTTTGTTGCAGCCCTAGAGTGTGAAAATAAAAAGTCAAAATAATATTTAAAGATTAGAGGCTGGTTCAAATAATGGATACTGCAACTTTGGGTAGTGTAGCCCAAAAAATAAAAATAAAACTCAAAGAAACCGTCAGTGAAGGCAGCTATAAAAACATGGAGGGCAAAGCGTGACATTGAGTTGACAATGAGTGAATAGTAGGGCTCCTACAAGTAAAAAATTGATAAATTGTAGTTGCATAATTGCAATCGTTATCTGGACTATAAAGATTCAATAAAACACATGCCAAAAGACCTTTTCATAAAAAAGACAGCAGAATTCTTAAATCAAAAGGTCAAAAAAGATTTATTTTTTTTCTGATTTTCACTAATAATACACTTTCTACTTGTGAATATCTCCATCTAGAAGCCTTCAATCTCCATATTTAAAGTTTCATTTGGTTGATAATGTATTTTAAAGTCTTCATGTACAATAGAAATAATCTCTGACCAGTCGACTAGTAAACAATTGTTAGTTGCAGCCCGAGTGAATAGAAACATAAAACAAATACTGGTTTGTTTTTGATGGGGGCACAACATTAGTCTGGGACCTTTAAACTATCCATCTTCTTGGGTCTTCCCTCTTCTCCACAGGTTCTGGTATCCCTGAGCTGAAAACAATTTTGAGAGGCGTCGTGTTAAAGGAATATTTAACCCTGAAAGCTTTCGTCGCCAAAGTCATCGGCCTCACTGCGGGTCTGGGCAGCGGCATGCCAGTCGGAAAAGAGGTAGGAACACAGCTTTTCGACAAAATATTTAGAGATTTTTCTGACAAATATTGCGATTAGATTTGCAATTTACAGTTCATTCTGTTGCATATTTTAAACAAATCCAGAAGCATGAACAATTAAGAGAAGACGAAAATATAAACTGCTAAATCTAATAAGACAGGATAAGTTTAAGTATTTCCAATCTTTGTGATTTGTCTATTGCGATTAACAGTAGCCCAACAGTTTATCATTAGAAAAGGCTTTGGGCTCTCTGTTCTTTTTCATTCTCAAAGCGTGTGGTATAATAAATCATCTTCTGTCAAGCTTTTCCTCACTTACTGCTCTCACGAGACCAACCAGAATTATTCAAGTCCTCAGCCGCAGAGTACATTCATTTTCCCCATTACATTAGCAGGGCAACTGTCACATCCAGCAATTATGTGTGATTTATCTGCTCCGATACATCATGTCCTACTTTAGACTCGTGGATTAGATATTGTGGTTGTGACACACGAGCGGATTGTGGCGTCGTACCTCACTGTTGCTCTTGTGTCGTTCCCAGGGGCCGTTCGTCCACATTGCCAGTATCTGTGCCGCGGTGCTCAGTCGGTTCATGTCCATTTTCTCAGGCGTGTATGAGGTAAGATGAGACCCTGACCAATACAGAATCAGAATGTTACCTGACTGTCATGACGGCTCATGTTTTGAGTTTGAGATGCCTGGCTTTCAATGCTTTTCCAAATTAGCCTACTGTGCTATTTACACACTTTTTAAATACTGATTATATATAGATTGATTGATTAATAGATAGATCGATATAGTTAACAAGTGGGCCTGTCATCTGAATGATAGTAAATTCCTTCTGGACCCAAAAAATACACCTTTTGCCCTTTCAAAACGCCACAACCAACTTTTACACAAGTGGAGATTAAATATAATCTTAGTTTTTGACTGGCATTCACGTTCATTCAACTGAATGTCCAATCATGTAGTAGACGTCAGAACTAGGCCACCACAGCTCTAATATAACTCATTCAATCTGAACAGGGCAAACAGGCTGATAGAGGGCAGCAAAGTTAAAATGCCTATGAAACACTCATTACACCACAATGTAGTGGACATGATTCTATTTAAGAATTTTGAGTATTTTCCCTTTCCATTTTGGTGCTTTTCATAATAACATTTATAGGTAGAAGCATATTGTAAACAAGGGCCAAAATACATATACATTAGACAATAGTTATGATCTGACAGGTAATATCAGATAACACCTTTATTTTGTTAACGATTCTTTAAATTGTGTCTGTTGTGTGTAAATTGTCCCAGCAAAGACAATGAAACGTCGCTTATTTATGAAATACAGAGGAATTATGTTTTAGAACCCAGCTCTACTTTCTTTCCAGCTTTTATTTTAAATGTTTTATTCACAAACTGTAACTCGAATGTAAAACTATGATAAATATTCTACAGATAGTGAAGAGTGACCCACTAAACACAGTAAATACATGAGAACCTGTCATATGGGCTTAAAGTAAGTGCATTGCCCAGAATAAATGCTCTACTTTATACAATTTGATATGTGTTGTTCACATGTGGAGCCTTAGCTCTCTAAACTGTCCCATGGCCCATGGCCCTGCTGACGCCCTCAAAAGCCCCATTATGGTATTGTTTTGGACGGTCCCACACACGTTGTCTGTGTTTGTGTCTCACTGTATTAATAGTGTGATGGTAATGTCTGGCATGTCTATTAACAGTGAACTGCCATATCCCTGTCTCTCTTGTCTGTCCGCCCCATCCTCCCCCTAACCCTTTGCTTTCTGGCTCCTGACTCTGTCTACACGCTTGGCCCTCGCCTATGACCCCAGAATGGCACCCATAACCAGGACCTGTTGGTGTGTGCGTGTGCCGTGGGAGTGGCCACCTGTTTCGCGGCCCCTGTGGGAGGCAAGTGTCTCTCTCCTGGCCCAGACTGAGACTGCTCCTCGTGACAGGAAATCTGTCCGCCTGAATCATAAATAAGAGGATGAAATTATAAGTTAATATTAATATCCAATATGAAAACAACTGAAAAAACCCACCCATAGATGCATGCATTCCTTGTTACATCTACAAAAGGCCTAACGCACAAAGGTTAAAATGACCTAAATTAATATCTTTACGTGTCAGAGGAGTGTTCAAAAAACAAAATGCCAAGCCTATAATCAATTTAAATTATTTTAACAGAGTATTACCTTGTTTTAGTGGCTCCATTTTTTCCCCAACCCAGTTTTGCAACACATTCACAACTTTGCTTTTATGGCTGTTCTATTTTTTATCCACAATCAGGTTAAAATTAGGATAAGGTTTAAGAACAGGTGATTTGTTCAATATTACTGCTAAGAGACAGGTTTTCTAACCGGGTCTTGTCAGAACTCAGTTCTTCCCCCTAGGAGGGGGAAAAAGTAACTTTTCAGTGAACAATCTATAAGTGAAGGCTAGCTAAACGTCTAATTATGCTTCGTATATTAGCCTAGCTTGTTAGCAAACGATTGATTGATTTATTCTTCTTTTTTCAATATAAATTCTTCCCGTAATAAAATAAACAAAGCATGTTCCTTAAAACATTTACAAAGACGCTGCATTTAGAAAAGCTCTACGTTTTGCTCCTAAGCTAATGCTAACGTACCTGGCGAGCTCATGAATGTTTGAGGGCGAACAAACCTGGAGCTAATAGTTCTATGAGCTAATCCTGCTAACATCTCACCCCGCCCTGACCCCGCCCTGACCCCGTCCTGACCCCGTCCTGACCCCGCCCTGACCCCCGACTCTGCCACAAACAGCCTCCGTCCTTCAACCTGCTGGTAAACTTAACCTTATCTGTATTTTTAAACATGTTACTGAGTCTAAATGTTGTACGTTTAAAGGGAGACATATCATGCAAACATACCTTGGAAAAAGCAGAAATTTTATTGAAATGTTTGATCTTTTTTATGAGATGCATGGTTGTGTCAGTGGCTAAAGGAGCATGGCGCTTTGAAGCTTATTTATTTATGTATGTATTTATTTGTTTGTTTGTCTTGTGATTTTTATGATACTGTTGTAGGGCTGCAACAATTAAACTGTAAACTGTAAAAATAATGTAATAATAATAATAATAATAATAATAATAGTTTCCTGGACACATTTTTAAATAACAAAGACAGTTATTCGATCAAAATGCCAAACAAGAATACAAATTTTCTGATTTTTATTGATTATTTTTAAAATGTTCTCTATTTAGACTTCATTCACTGTTTTTCACCTTTATTTGATTGATAATACATTTTAAAAGTCTTAATGTGCAATAGAAATACTTTCACATTTTGACTAGTTGATAAATTATTGCTGACTAGCTGACTACTAAAATAATCAGCCTTACGTTGTATTGGTGGTGGTTTTTGTCTTAATTTCCTTTTAATGAACAATATTTATTCACTTTGTGCCATTTTCCCCTTTGATTTCTCTCTCCTCACTCCTCTCCTGCGCCTGTCCGTCACCCCGTCACCCCTGGGTGCTCCTCCCCGGTGTCCCCTCTCCTCTCCTGCCCGCCGGCCTCCCTCACGGCCTCCCTCGTGGTCTCCCTCGTGGTCTCCCTGGGCTCCTGGCTGTCCGTGGTTCTTCCCCGGCTCCTCTGTCTCCTGTTCCCTGTGTCAGTAGAACCCGTACGGTTACACAGATATTCTGACCGTGGGCTGCGCTGTGGGGGTGGGCTGCTGCTTCGGCACTCCACTGGGAGGTACTGTCTGGACCACTGTGTGCATGAGCATGTGCCGCCGCTGCTGCTGCTGTTGTTGTTAGGTTGTTAATTGATTCCCGAAAATATGAATTAATAAATAGAAGAGGTCACCATTATATTTTATTTCTCCTGGTCACAACATCCTTGTCAAATGAGCTGTTGCTGAAGTGTTACAGTGATTCCTATATTAGAGCTAGACAGTGATAGAAATATAGACCCTTTAAATTGTGACGTCGTCAAAATTCCAGAATGGAGGCGACTGGAGGCAAAATGAAGTTGACTGTAAATTTTTCTATGATTATCTCACATTAGATCTCAATTCTACTGGCTTTAAGTGTTTGTGTTGAGAAAAAAAGAGTAAAAAGGTCAGTTAATTTGCTTTTCTAAAACAAATGATGGACAAAATACAATTGTCCAGCCTTAAAATTGTTTCAAAAGTATGTAATTTATGGTAGGGTATCTAATATATCTCTGGATAAAATGAAAAATATTGTGGGCTCAACATTTCTGTGAGTATTTTTCCAGTAAAACCCATAAATCTGGATTTTTCCTTCATCAAAAATGCAAAGAGTTCCTCATAATTTCCTACAACATGACGTAAAATACAATAATAAATGTGTTTAAAACAGCTCTGATGTCACTCACATGTGTCTGAGTGCTTTTCATTTTCCAAAATCATCTCAATTTTTCATATTTTGTGATATTCTGAGGTTAGTCCCAGTTTCTCCAGTGAAATCACATTATGTTATTCTTCACTTTTGCCTCCATTTCCTATTTAGAATGTTTTTGTTTACAAACTTTTAAAGGGTCTATTGGTTGACAGATATACAGCACCATTATTTGCACCCTTTATTGTATCCGCTATTGTCTTAAATTCTCTAGCACAGACCAATATTTAGTTTTGCCAACTTACAGTTTAAAGAACTCGAATAAAGCTTTAGTTTAACACTGCACTAAACAGGACTGTCATTGCCCGATTTGACAGGGTTTTCCACACACTCAAGTCTGTGAAATAGTCAAATTTTGATAAGATTTAAAACACAGATAGAAAACAGAATAAACAGAAGTTACACGAGTTTAATGTCAGATGCATCAAGTCGGACGGGGTTTCAAATCAGACAATGACATGGACTAAACTGCTGTATTATGGGTTTGCGGAATGTGGGTAACTTTGTACTACATTTTAAATGACATACTTGACTTTAAATGACTACTGTAGAAAATCATCGTATCAGCCAAAAAACTATCGACAGAGATTAACAGCCATAGGTTTCTCGGTTCCAAACAATCTGTATCGGCATCGACCCTGTTTGCACTTGTTATAGTCTGACTGTGGTTCTCCTGTTGAGTTTAATTACCCTCTAAACTTCAAGTGCTTTCAAACATCTTTCTCTTCTCTCCTCCCTCTTCACAAACTACCCCTCCTCCTTTACCTCCCTCCGGTCTGCTCCGTCTCTCCTCCACCACCAGGGGTCCTGTTCAGTATTGAGGTCACGTCTACCTACTTTGCGGTGAGGAATTACTGGCGGGGTTATTTCGCTGCCACGTTCAGCGCCTTCATATTCAGGGTGCTCTCGGTTTGGAACAAGGATGCTGGTATGACACGCACCTAACGCACATCAGTGACAACAGTCTGCTTCATTTGAATGCTGTACAATGAGCAGGGCATTGTGGGAAAGTGGGGATATTTTTGTTGAAAGTTGAAATTGAATTATGGACTATGCTGCTGCAAATAAAGGGCTGATTCAAAGAGAAAATTCTTCCCTGAAGTATTTCCCACGAGCAAAACAAAAACCTATCCAAGAATATTACTTGTTCTGGGACGAGTTGGCCACTGTTCAGGGTGTACCCCGCCTAAGGCCCAAAGTCACTGGGATAGGCTCCAGTCACCCGCGACCCCTAACGGGAATAAGCGGTAGAAAATGAATGAATGAATGAATGAATGAACATATTTTCATTTTTGTTGTTGTTGCTATTATGTTATAAATTCATTGTTAAATACCCAAAAATATAAATAGATAAAATAGAAGAGGTCACCATTATATTCTATTTCTCCTGGTCACAACATCCTGGTTCAGATGAGATGTTGCTGACTAAAGAAATTCTTGGTCGACTAAAGACCTACCCGATCGACCAATTAGTCGACTAAAAAGTGGTGTGACAAAAATACATAAAAACTATCAAGTATCTCCATGTATCTGGCCCAAACTGCACAGGAATCCATGAAAAAACAAGAATTTATGCAGAAAAGTACTAGTAAACAGTGTATTTATGTTAGATATGTATAAACTCATGATTCTCTCCAAAATCTTTTGCTAACTCACTCCATATCTTCTAATTTTTGCTGTTTTTCCATAAAGTATTTCACACAAAACAAAACTAAACAAAAAACCTATCCAAGAATATTATCCAAAAGATATTTTCATTTTTGTAAATATTATACACCCCTTGTACCATAAATATAATAAAAATGCTTATATCGTGCATTTATAGAAAAAAATATCAACATTACATTTGTCTTCCTCAGTAACAATCACAGCTCTCTTCAAAACAAACTTCAGGATGGATTTTCCGTTTGATCTACAAGAGCTTCCTGCATTTGCCGTCATAGGGTGAGGATATTGCTGTTTGATTGGCACAATATGATAATTAAATCAGTTTCCTTTTATTTGTTATAATTAATTTTACATTTTTGCAGGATTTCCTGTGGCTTTCTCGGGGCGTTCTTTGTCTACTTGAACAGACAGGTGGTGCTCTTCATGAGACGGCCCACTGCGCTCACTCGCTTTCTGACTAAACAGTAAGATCAACTACGCTGCAAAACACAACGTCTGGCGTGGGTCAAAATACTCCAGTTCAATTCATTTTGAGCGTTCTCTTGTTTAAGTGGACAAGGTAAGGCAAGGCAAGTTTATTTGTAGAGCACAATTCGTACACAAGGCAAATCAAAGTGCTTTACATAACAGGAAAAGTTGCATTAAAATCACAAAACACATAAAGACATGTAGAATAATTAAAAATAAAGCTTTAAAAGGGAAGAGTGCAGATAGATCTTTCAGTCGTAAGCACAAGACGTTTCCGACTGGTAAGAGATAATTTAGCTTGAGATAAGAAAGTGCGTATGATTTTGACATAATTTACAGTGTTAATACTTGTTGTTTTATACCAATCAGGAAGTAAACAAATTGATGACATCTCACTAGGAAGTCAAAGGTTATACATAATTTACATAAAATAATACTTTTTTGACCCTTTAAACATTGATTCAACAAAATAAAGGTGTTCAAATGTATTTTTCTTTGTCAAATAAAAAACATATGACATTACAGGAGTTTTTGTTTCACTGTACAGGATGGTTTCTTGGTCATTTCCTAGTGTGATGTCATCATTTACAACCAGGAAGTAAAGTTAAAAACCTTAAAAAAATGGCTAAACTGGGGTAAAATTTGCAAAGATTTTAGCAGAATTTGAAATATATTTATCTTAACTGCATTTTAGTTAAATGAGTAGTCCAACCTGTCACTGGCACTTTAATCTGCCGATGGGGTTATTCGTGTCACACCAGAGGCAGTTTGGTGGTAGAGCTAATACTCACGCCTCACAGCAGGAAGGTTTCAGGTTCGACTCCCAGTCTTGTGCATTTTCCAACCAGGGATCCTTTATTTACATAATTCCAATTACAATAACTTTGTTCATTTGTTCCCAAGGGGTAATTTAAACGCAGACATTCATAAAAAACACACACACAGGTATAATCCAAGTGCTAGAATTAAAGTGCAGAGCTGCATGATGAGCACTAGGGGGCACACTAACTGCTCAGGCCAGTTATCAACTGAAAACAAACACAACAGGTGAAATCCTCCAGCTGGTCCTGACCAAACGAACAGCACGGCAGGTACTCACTGGTCCTGACAGGTGTAACCACAATGGCTCTGATGGATGGGTCAAATGCAGAGAGTGAATATCTCTCCCAAAAGATAAATAAAGTATGTCTTTTTTAAAACAATGTAAAGACAAGTCAGACATCCTCAAACAGGTCAGACGTTCTATGGTCCATCAAGTATCTCAGGTCTAAGTGGGTGACACGGGCTTAATACAAGAAGCTCAGGCCTCTTCTGTGTGGAGTTTGCATGTTCTCCCTGTGCCTGTGAGGGTTTAGTGGGATTATTCTGACAAATAAAGGTTAAATAATACAAATAAAGCAAGTCAGAAAAACAAATGTTGAAGTGTGATATATTCCTGAAGAAAATATAGACGATAATATAAAAACGCCACCGACACAAACCAGATTTAGCCCAAAAACTATTATAAATGCACAATATTGTAAAAAAAAAAAAAAAACATGAGCAGCAATAAATAATACATAGCAGAATGAAAAACTTTACTACTCAGTTTGTACCTATGAGTCGAACAAGTTATTTATTCAATTGTCAATAAGTCCAATTTTATCATAGCATAGAAAAATAACAAAAAGTCCTTCACTAGTGCAAAGAAAAAGTACAAATGATAAATACTGACCCCCAAAATGATGATTCCATCTGTCATTTACTTAACGATATGTCGATATAGTGATTATGACAAGTCTAAGTACGTATAATTTCAAAAACTATTCAAGATAAGATTCTGAATTCAAGTCAGTTTAACTAATCTGGACAGTATCTTTTCTGGGGAACATGCAAACACCAACGGAGGGATTTTGCTCTATCTGTGCGATTCAAACAACAGCAGTTCTTGTAGCTTATTCTTAGAAACCATCTGCGTTTAATTCTTTCTAATGTATCTCGGCTCCACTTTCCCATCTCATCAGTCTCAGTGGACCGGCGCGGACAACAGGAAACCCTCAACAACCTCTCACGCAGTTATTTCCTCAATAGAGATTCACTCAGAGACCAAACCGTCAGGCAACATTAGCTGTCACCATTAGAGAAACGAGCAGAGGAGCCGGGGAGTCCGTGTCAGCACTACTTTAACTCAAACGCTCTTTTCCACTGCTCTAAACTGTTCACTGCAAAAAAAAAAAAAATGGATATCCAGAGTAGTCAAAAGGCTTGAAATTAAAATGGTAATCCTAATTTCAGAAGTTTTGACAAGTTTAGATGTGTTCGCGTGGTGTAGCTGGACTATTTTTCTCATTTCAACACATTAAGTCTTATTTAAAGCCATGTTATTTGCCAATTCATGTAAGAAAATTGCACTTGCGCTGATTTAGAGATCCTTTTTTTCTCATTTCAAGCTTTATTATTTTGAAACCTGGCAGAAATGGCCTTTTTATTGTAATGCTTAATCCAGTTTATTGCATTTTAATGTAAACAAGTTTGCATTCGTCAATATGGAGGGTTTCATTATGAAAATAAATTCAACAAAAAAAATAAAAAAGAATGAGTTAAAAGAATAGTTAAAAGGTTCAGTATAATGACACAAATATAACAAATAAGAAATGAAGTAAATGTTATAAAAATCTTTTTAAAATCCTGTTACTTTGAGGTCGTTATCGGTGGAATGTCGGACTTTTTCTTATTTTTATAATAAGATTTTACTTTATTACAAGTAGATAAAACCCAATTTTATTGAAATTAGCGTCATCTTTTAAATCAGACCATCCTTTCTGACACCAGCTTTACTCCTTATATTTACCAAAGAAAACCTAGGCGGAATAGAAAATGTGATATTCCTCTGAGCAGAGCTTGTTCACACTTTTAATTAAACAAGTAAAACAGGCAGCAGGGGCCACAACTACAGAGTGTCAGCTTCACACAGACTCCAGCCAATTGTTTGTGCCCCAAAGAGTTCAAGAACAGCTTCAGTTTGAACTGAGTCTCAGGTTTTAGGTCGACTAAAGACCTGCCCTTTCGACCGATTAATCGACTGAAAAGGGGGCATGGCAACACAAAACTATGAAGTATCTCTCTGTATCTGAATCGAACTGCACCAAAAATACAACTGCACTGGATTTCATGCAAGAAAATAACAATTTATACAGAAAAGTACCAGGAAACTGTGTATTTATATGTATTTAAATTAGATTAGAACTCACGATTCACTCCAAGATCTTTAGCTAATCCAGTGGTTCTCAAATTAGGGGTTGGGACCCCAATGGGGGTCGCAAAATGATTTCCAGGGGTCCCCAGATGATGGGGAAAAATTTACAATAGTGTTAAACAAGGCTTGACACCCTTCAAATGTAGAGGTAAATGTAGATTCCTATTTGTCGGCCAATCAGAGTCATTTTTCCAGGTCTATATTCTCTAAATAAAATCAAACATTAGACATAAGGCTAATTTATCATTTTGTGTGTCGCCCTTTTTTTTGTGTTTGGGGGGTCGTGAATGTGAACTATAGTTATTTCGGGGGTTGCGACTGAAAAACTTTGAGAACCACTGATCTAATCCACGCCATCTCTTCACTTTTTAGTTGTTTTTGTTGTATAAATAATTTTAAATGAAATAAAATAATTAGTCGACTAATAAAAATGTTGGTTGACTAAATACCATCAACCCATTAATCAACTGAACGACTAAAAGACTACAGCCTGAGTTTTAGGAAAAACAGACCCTCATGGTAAAGGGTTAAAGACATTTCTTGAAACACGTTAAAAATATTCTACGTCACAAACACAAATGGACAAGTCAGTACTACTTAAATCTGGATTAATTCAAGTATTCTTAATAAAGGATAGGTTGTAGTCTTTTGCAGTGTACAAGAGTAGAGTTGTCAGTAAAAGTCAAACTCAAGCGCTTGTTTCGTTTCATCTCTAAACTGCTGTTGTTCTGCTGATTCTTTTGGTCTGTTTGTGCAGTCGACTCATTTATCCCGGCGCAGTGACTCTGATCATCGCCACCTTCACGTTTCCACCAGGGTTTGGACAGTTTATGGCCGGAGAGGTAACAATGCAATATTTGTTCTTCAATAAAAAGCTCAGCAGAGTGGTTAGCGTTCTAGTCTGGGCCAGTTTAGCATGTTCTCCTTGTGTGTGGGTCTGAACATCCTACTCTTCTTCATTTTTGAGCTGAACTGAAAAGCAGAATGTTTTTTTCTTACAGTTTGAAACCTGCTGAAGGGTTTATTTTTATAGAGCGCATTTCGCAGAGCAATAAAGTGCTTCGAGATTAAAACAGCAATAATGAAATGCAAACCGCAATAGCAAGAAAAAGAATTTAAACAGTCTGCCTAAACAGCTGGGGGTTTATGCTCTTGAAGCACGTTTATGGAGACATCTTGCCTAAAGGTGTTGAGTTCACGTCCCAGCTTTGAGGAGACAAAAAGGTTTAAGTCAAAATGAAAAACAAGAAATCAAGAAATAGGAACAATAAGAATAAATAGAAAGAAATAGATTTTGTTGGTTTAACTAAGTAAATAACTAAGAACAGATAAGAGTGCTTTACAAAGTGCAATAAAAGACAACAAGAAAATAAGAAAAGAGGCATAAAACAACGGTCAACCAAAATCTTCTAAAATTGTCTAATGAAAGTGTCTTTAGCTTCTTTTTGAAAGAATGAAAAGAGAGGGCAGGGCATTTCATTCTATTGAAAAAAAACAAAAATCAGCATTTTTTTTTTTTTTTTATCAAGATCACTGATTTTGACTCTTTAATACTGTAGTTCTCAAAATCAGTGTGAAATACTTTTACTTTTAATTCAAAACTACATTTAATAAAAGTGTATCAATATCTATTTATCAGATTTTTTTTAAACCTTTACTTTAATAATTTTTTATTTTATCTGTACTTTGAATTGGGCTGGGCGATAAGGTGATAAAAATGGAATCGTGAGCTCGTCCGTGTGACAATCTGCTATTTTTATGAAATCGTTGTATCATGATTCACTGTTTGTCTCTTTAATGCAGCTGTCTGTTCAAACACACTTTTTCTCCTGTTGTTTAGCCTCTGAGCAGATGACTTTATTTACTTCTTGAAGGCCAGAGCTGCACGATTAAAGGAAATCAACACAAAATCACAATTGTAATAGATGCAATTAGAAAATCACAAAGGCTGCAGCTTTTGAAGTGCAATAATTTCTTCCACAAACAACAAAATGTCTTGCTTTGATTAAACACTGTAATATTGTAGTTTGGATTTGTACAAACATGTTCTGAAACGCGCGACAAAAGTGTGACCAAAAGTAACAAAACCGTGACTAAAAGCGACAAAAACGTGACTAAAACCAACAAAGGCACGATTAAAAGCAACAAAAACACGTTCAACTATGACAAATACAACTGAACGTGGCAAAAACACGACTAAAAGCGACAAAATTGTGTTTAAAATTGAATGTGAACTGAATCCTTTTATTAAAATATAAATCACAAATCGAATCACAATCGCACTGGTCAGAAAAATCACAATTATTTTCCCTAAATCGTGCAGCTCTGTTAAAGGCAATAGAAAAATACAAAGTGAACATAAATCGTGCTTAACATTGAAATCATGATGTGACCTTAAGAAAATCGTGATGATAATTTATTGCCATGTCGCCCAGCTCTACTTTTAAGTCAGTAACAAGATTAAGTACTTCTTCTACCACTGCAGGCACAATGTCTAGACTCAAAACAGGTCTTTTTAACTTGGGAACAATCTTTTTTCAGAATGATTATCTCCTGCACGTGTTTTAATTACAGTTTTGTTCAAATGTGTGCAGCTCATGCCCCGTGAATGCATCAACTCTCTGTTTGACAACTTCACCTGGACCAAACTGTCGGGCGCCCCTCTGCCTCCAGGCCTGGGCCGCTCCACCGCCTGGCTGCACCCACAAGTCAGCGTCTTCGTCATCCTCCTGCTCTTCTTCGTCATGAAAGTACGTCTGCATTTATACACTTACACTTTAGGTGAGACTCTGCAGGTGAACAGGAAAAATCTTAAATTCTTACATTTAAAGATATCAATTGTAAACTTCTTCTGTAGTTTACTCACATAAGAAAAAAACATGTATTACACGTTTTTCATCATGTCATGTTTTCATGTATAAATAAGGCATTTTATGTGTAAAAAGGGCCAAAAATACACATAAATCTGAAAAATAGACTGAACCAGGTTTAAATTTCTTGGTTCGTACAAATATTAGTTTCCAAAAAAATGTACAGATGGGATTTTGAATTTCTTATTTAGTTTTAAGTAAACTAGATTGGACTGAGAAAATCCTAAAAATTAATTCTCATTTTTTAATTTATAACTGTAATAAATCAGTTTTAGAATTAGATATCAAAAAATCTTTTTGTACGTTTCGTCAAAATCTTGTTGAGTCCAAGTTTGTAAAGTTTGGTGGGTGTGGGATCTACTTTAAGGCTGATCTTTATGTCTCTGGGGGAGAAAAATGCATTTTAAGAAAACGGCCTTTGAAGAAATCTATGGCTGAAGTGGATAAATGGAAGAATAAAACATCTTTAGGAGCAGATTGGACAAATTTGTTGTCTCCACATGAAAGTCAATATGTTGAGAGAGCAAACTGACCAAAAAACTAAAAATTGAAAAAAATGAGTTTTGCCTGTAGTGTCTCGCCTTAATACATCTTAATTATCCTTCATAAAGCAGAACAAAGACTTCATGAAGTAGTTACTAAACCCAAATTATTCTTAATAAACTAGTTGTTCAATTTGAATTAAGTCTTTGTTTGTGCTTTGCTAAGGCTAATTACAATGTTAATTCGTGTTTTACTTGAAGAAACGTGTTAACATATTTTTCACACTATATTTTTTATTTTTCAAAGAATACATGTATAAGATTTGGTTACTCTTCTTGTGTTCATGTGAGCAAGTCTACAAGTAACAAAAACTTTATTTTCAAAATATCAAAGCAAAATGTACTTCTTTTAACCATTGTTCCCTCATCAAAAACATACTTGGAGTTGTCTTTAGCTTCATTGATGTTTGTTTGATGCATTGTGTTTAGTAAGTCCTCACATCTAAGCTTCAGAAAGTGCTCTGTTTCAAATGTTCCAGTTTTGTGACGTCAGGTACAGTTCCAGGCCTCCTCTGTGCTGTTTTTAAGACAGACTCGTTCTGAGTATTTCTGTCGTCAATCATTTTCATTACACTTGCTCGTTGGGGGCACATTGGGGGCACGCTAGTTTTATTTCCCCATGGCAACTCCGTCTGTTGCCAGTAGATGGAGTTCTAACACAAAACCTGTTGAGTGAACGCCTGACTGATATAATGCAACACATGCTTCAGGAGATACAATATTTTAAGTTCTGAAATATGAGGTGTAGAAGTAAAGTTACTCAAGATCATTTTTAAAGGCCAATAACAACACAAATAGTGCACAATGTGTGTACTTTAAAGCAGAACTAAGTAACATTTTTACCTTTTTAAACGTCTTGTAAGTCCACGTGGTGGTTGTAAATGTATTTTTGGAGTCTGAAGCCCCCGCCGTCGCCCCCTGCTGTCTCTGAGCGGAAAACCAGCTGCAATTTTCCTGACGACGACCTGAAGACAACTCTCCTAAAAAACCTTAGCTCTCTTTTTTATATTTGGTGACATGAAAAGGTTTTGTATGTGATTGTACTTCCTTATTTCAATAAAAAGGAAAAGAAAAAAGCGTTTACGTCTTTTCACAAGAGAGCTGCAGGGGGAGCTCTGTCGCTGAAGCTTCTTAGTTCTGCTTTAAATGACTTCAACATTTGTGTCACCTCTTACCTAAAGACAGGATTTAGTTTTTTTAAGAAGGATGGTCTATTCTTTTGATACCAGTTTGTTCATATCACAGCGTATATCATTTATGTCCAAAGAGTCACTCAATTGCCAATTTGAAAAGTAATTCCACCTATATTTTCTATTTTATTCCTACTTGTGTATGAAGTCTTGGTACCTACATTTGAGTACAGTTTTTCCTGATATAACAGCGTAACATGTTCCACCTTGATCCTGTTTTTGTTGCAGTTCTGGATGTCAGCAGTTTCCACGACGATGCCCATCCCCTCAGGCGCGTTCATGCCCGTGTTCATTTTAGGTAAGAGGATTTGGTCATGTGTGAGCTGTGGTCCCGCTGAGCTCCTGTTGAAGTGGTTTTCACCTGGATGTTTTTGCTCCACCACCTCCAGGAGCAGCTTTTGGGCGCCTCGTTGGAGAGATCATGGCCACGCTGTTTCCAAATGGAATCCTGTTTGATGGGATCGTGTACCGGATACTGCCAGGAGGCTACGCTGTCATTGGTCAGTCACTCGGAATGGCCCAGTATGCCCTTTTCTCCTGGTGAAGGATAATGACAGGAAGCTTATACCAGTGGTTTTCAAACAGTGGAGTGAGCGCTCGATTGGCTTTATTTGGGGCAATAGGCTAGTGGGTACATCTTATTTTAAGCCTGATTTAGTCGTAGTTTGGACTTACTCCTAGTGCAGACCTGGTTTAGTCTTAGTATAGACCTGTTTAAGTCCTATTTTAGTTCTAGTCCTCGTTCAACCTGCAGCTGCAGCCTTCAAACAAATTATGAACAATTATAATCCAGGGCTGCTTTTGCCACTGCCAACCACTTAAATCTAACGTGCTTCTGGACAATAATGCACCAAAAACATGAAACAAAAATAACATTGTATTTATTTGCTGCCTTATCAAAATTAATAGGATATAATTTTGTTCTGTTCTAAACATATAATTCCTGGAAGGGTGTATTAAACATTTGCCATTTGTCACGCTCAATTACGTTCACACTTGTTTGGTCCCGGTCTGAGCCCAGTTTAGACCTTATGTAGACTTGATTTGGTCTTCATAAGGACTAAGACTCGTCCTAGTTTATTCCAAATTTGAACTAAGTGTGAACTAAGATGGTACTGAGATACTGAGCCAAGCCAAGCCTTTCTAGGGAAGTACTTGATAAAGAATATTGTAAATCATTTGCATACAGAATAAACACTTGTCCTTGTCCTGTGTCACCACTAGGGGCAGCAGCCATGACTGGGGCCGTCACACACACGGTCTCCACCGCCGTGATCTGCTTTGAGCTGACGGGGCAGATCTCTCACATCCTGCCGATGATGGTGGCTGTGATCCTGGCGAACATGGTCGCTCAAGGCCTGCAGCCCTCGCTCTATGACTCCATCATCCAGGTGAAGAAACTGCCCTACCTGCCTGAGCTGGCCCTCGGGCACATCAGGTAATCCACACTCTGGAACAGATCAAAAGAACTCCTGAATATTCATTTTGACTAGTTTGATATTTTACATTTATAGTGGTTTCAAATTATACTAATGATACTTCAAAGCATTAGTGGAAAGCAACAAAGTACAACAGTAAAAGTATTGACATTAGGTTAACGTACATATGTTTAAGTATATGCACTTTACTTGAGTACATTTTCACAGTGAATACTTTTACTTTAGTCCATTTGAGAGCACTTAGGACTTTTCAAGATTGCACATTTCACCAGTGGTTATCAGAAGAGCCTTGAAACCATAATGAAAAAGTCAAATAATCAAATGAACTTTCCAAAACAAGACATGTTTTTACTTTATTTGTGATACTGACTCACATTTTTCTCTTCACCGCAGCAAGTATAACATCTTTGTGGAAGATATCATGGTGCGAAAGGTCAAGTTTCTGTCGTCTCAATCCTCCTACAGAGAATTGAACCATCTTTTAGACACAACAACACTGAAAACAATCCCACTGGTCGACTCAAAAGGTAAACTTGTTTTGTTTTCAGTAGATACACTGAATAGGTTGGGCTTGTATGTTGTGGAAATTAATTTAGTTAAAATTTCAGATAGAGGCAGGGGTGTCTGTATTAATTTCTGTATATTTTAAAGAGATATCCATGAATCCACTTTTGTTCCAGCAGAAAATAATTTGATAGGATTTACTGTTTTTTCCAAATGAATTATTCTCTCACCAGGACATAAAGAGCACCATTTAAAGGTGCACCTTCACACATCAAACTTTGCAATATTGTACTGAACACGATTTTGACAGAATCTCTGAATCTGAGCTTTGTAGGTTAAAAAATAAGAATAAAAATGATCAAATACGATGTACAAATCCCCTCTGAAATTGTTCTAAAACAATAATAAATCTAATATGTTAACAAAATAAAGCAAGAGATTTAAAGCTGGTTCTATCAGTTTGTCCTATATGTGCAATTTTGTCATTTTTTTAACACATAAAATGCTTTATTCATGTATGAAAACATTGTATGACGAAAAACTTGGAATACACGTTTCCTTACATTTATGTAAATAGAGAGTAAACAAGGCCAGGGTAAGTTTCGGGATATAACTCCTCCTTTAAAGTCTGTATGACGTGTTAGACTTCACATTTGACTAAAACGTAATGAACATGATTTTACTAAACATTTTACCTGTTTTCCCCCAGTTTGACAGTTTTTGTAATGTTTATAATGTTACTTCGTAGTTGGTTATTGGCACCAAATATGACACAGTTAGAGGTAATTCCACAGCTGTTTCCTAGCAACCGTTTTGAAAACAAGGCCCAAAATCCATATAAATTACACAATAGTTATGATTTAACAAATAACAATACCAGATAGCACATTTATTTTGTTGAATGACTGTCAGAAAGATGTGTCAGTATTAACTGTCTCTGCATTTTCAACGGCTTGTCGCCTTTTGATGAAATGCAGAAGGTGGAGGGATTCCATTTTAGAACTCAGCTTTACTTCCTGTGATTTTGAGCTTTTTTTTCCCCCAACATTTCTTCACAAACTGCAACTTCACAGATGTAAAACTATGATAAATATTTACCACAGGTGCCCTCCCACCAAACTAATTCAGAATTAGAAAAACACTAGAACCTTCATATAGACTTTAAGACATGACTAATCTATCTTCATACAACCTGTATTAGTTTAGTTTGGTCTTTATGTGAAAGGACAATGCACAGGGTCAATTCTAGCTCTTCAAAACACTACCTTCAGATTGAAAATGAGTGATTTCTTTTTAAATATCTCCTTTTCAAAAACATTATCCAGATGACTTCCACCTTTCAAACACAACCTATTCACTGATTACACTCTTTTCGTTAAAACGTATTTGACCTTTTCTGCAGAGTCCATGATACTCCTGGGCTCTATTGAGAGGACGGAGCTGCAGGCCATCCTCGACTGGTGGCTTTCTCCAGAACGCCGAGTGTTTGAGACGGGTCAGAGTTCACCAGGTCAAGGCTCCAAAGTCAGCTGGGAGTCCTTTTCCTTCGTGGACGAGGAGGACGACACGGCCAAGGTGCAGAAAACAACAGTATTTCTGCTTCTTCATCTCTCACAGTTTAATGATGTTGCAACCAGATGCTCAAACAGTTCCATTAATTTTTATCCTTCAAATTCAGCGCTGATTACCCGAGACAAGAGCCAATCAAACGCCACATTATATCACAGCGCTGTCTGGGGAGCGGCGCACAAGGCTTTGTTTTGGCAGCAGCAGCAAAAATGAATGTGAAAATGTGCTGAAAATGTACTGAATGTGTCCACGCTCAGCCCCTTTCACACTTTTAACTGGTCTGTTGCAAATAAACAAAACATAACAATTTCTGATCGTCTAGTGAAAATCATGAAAACATAAAGGTTTAAATAAAAGTTTTAAAGAATTCAGGTAGGGCTGAATTAGGGCTGCAACAACTAATGAGACTGGGTTACACTTTAAAACACGACATAGATACATTTAACAAAGCATTTATGAATGTTTAAACAATCTAAATATGAATGCATGTTTGATAATAATTTACTATGGTTAGGGTCAGGGTTAGTTAATGTTAATGTATTAATCATTGTTTAATAGTTTATATTTGTATATAAAGTATTTGATTAATAAACATGTATATTTCATCAGAATATATTCTAAAGCTTGTGTGCTCTGATGAGAGGTTCATATGTCATCCGTCTGCACTAGAGAATCACCACTAGAGCATTTATCTGACATTTATTGTTGACCATTTATTGACTGTATAACCACAGCCATAAACAGTGTTTTAGAGCCTTAATTGTAACATGTATTAGTGTAAGTAGAGTAGAGGCGGAAACAACTAATATCACAATCAGAACCCTTCATTTGCATAAAAGATTATGCCCTCGCTTTAAGTGGATTTAGATTTAGACGCAGAACAGTTAAAGCAAATTTAACCATGTAGAAAAGTATTTGATTTATTTCAAGTGGCAAATATTAACCCACACAGGTGATGAACAAAGACAAAACAATCCCATCATGCTGTTTGTTTGACCAAATAAACAAATGTCTGAACTCTTTGTGGAGATGAAACTCTAGTTTTGACCTCTCATGTCTGATTTACTTTCATTATAATTGATGACCAGCTCTGCTTAGATGAACATCAGATTTCAAATCCTGCTTAGATTTTCTTTGGTGATGACGGTAGATTGAGTATTGGCTCAATCTTGACAATTTTCCATTTCAAAGTTGGCTGCTTGATTATGGCAAAAATCATAATCAGGATTATTCATTCATTCATTTTCTACCGCTTGTACCCGTTAGGGGTCACGTGTTACTGGAGCATGTGACTTTGGGCCTCAATAATCAGGATTATTTGACTCATAAATGAAATCACAATTACTTCTAGCAATTACTTCTATATTGTCAAAATTACTAAAGTATAGACCGAATATATTTTATTAGAATTTTTTTTAGAAAAGTGTCTTTGCTCCAGGTTTTGAAGCAAAAGGAGTGCACTTATAACTCTGAACAGAAGGCAGTTTGTTGTATTTACGATAACAACATTTATATATGATCAAATGCACAGCCCAAATTCAAAGCTGAAGCGAATATCACTAAAATAGGAACTTGCAATAAAGTAAAATTAAGTCTTTTCAAATGTGAATTTTAGACTTTTAGACTTCATGTGTGGGTTGGGAGTACAGATTAATCCCAGAATGGTTAATTTAACTGGAAATAAGAGGGTTATAGCTTTATTTTTCATGTCCAGGAGCTTGATAATTTCCTTTTATCAGATTGTTTACTCAAAAGGAATAAATTAAGAAAATGCTCGAGGCCCCATCTTAATATTGTAGATTTAGACAAAAATATCCATTAGCAAAATAATCATTAGCCGTGGCCTGAATACTGTCTGAGTGTGAATGCACAGTGCGATCCGTGGACTTTGTGCTCGTGTGGAGTGTAATTCACCTGAAGTGTTGTGTGCGCAGACCTCTTCAGCGCTGGAGGAGTGCAACGGCCCCATCGCGTCTCCAAAACCTCAAGAGCCCTCGTCCAACCACAGAGGCTCAGGTAACGCGGCCTGTCTTTCAAACGTCACCGCCTCTTCAATCTCACTCGTGTTTCTCTTTGGTCTTTAGACAAACGTAAGCTGCCGTCTGTGAGGAACGCTTTGCAAAGGCTCTTCTCCTCGTCGTCGGCCACGGGACAGGCAGACGCTCAGGTGAGGGTCGCTTTAATGTCAGCGCGGCACTGACATTCAGACAGGTTCGCTTCACTGTGGGACATCGCTCAAGAGGCTGCGCTCATGTTCTCGAATTCAATTATGTCCAAATATCAGATGGAGGGCAGGGGTCAATAAAACTCTATGGGAGAGACAGAAAGTCCACAAATTGAGGGCTGAGAGTCAGAAGTGAGTAAAAAGTAGTGTTTTGGGTGAAATTGAGTTACAGATATCAAATGAAAGCTTTAAAATGAGGTCTTGCACTCATGCATTTTGTTTTTAATGCACCACACTAGCACAGGCATATGGGGAGGGAATGGAGGGTGATGTGAGAGAGGGAGGGAGAGAAAAGGGAGGGAAGGGAAAAAAAAAAAATAAATAAAATAAATAAATAAATAAAAGAAGTTAGGACTGCGGGGTGCAGATGTTAACGGAGGGATCCACAGCCTACTAGTATTGCAGGAGGGAAAGAAAATGGCAAAGGAAAAAAAAAAGAAAAAAAGAAAAAAAAAATTGAAATTTAAAAGATTTGTATGTATCTATATGAGTTTGAGTGTTGTGTGCGGGTGTACGATAGTGATGTGATGGCAATAACGATAATGGTAACAATTCTACAACTATCATGCATATGTATGTATATATGTATATATACACATATATATATGTGTATATATATATATATACATACTTAATTATTTATTTTTATTTATATATATTATAATCTTTTTTTTTTTTTCTTTTTTTTTGATTTGTTTTTGTGTGGCTTTCCTTTCCTCGCTCTCTTCTATCTCATTTATAGTAGATCTAGTTATATTCCCCCCCACCTATTACCTATTACAGCAATTTCAATTGGCTAATGTTCTCTTCACCTCAGTTCTTCTAAAAACGTACCTATTTATCCATACATGTACGACACGCACCTCACACACACACACACTTACACACACACACACACACACACACACACACACACACACACACACACACACACACACACACACCCCAAACCCCTTTTCCCCCTGGTATGTCATCTTGTGTTATGTTATTGTCTCATGTCACTTTTATGTTATTGTTATGGGATGTGATGTTATCGACGTTATCTCGTTATAGACTGTAATTTTTTTTCTTTCTTTCTCTCTTTCTTGAATGTATGTTTGCAATGGTTAATAAAAAAAAAAAAAAAAAAAAAAAAATAATAATAATAATAAAATGAGGTCGACCCACTGTCAAAACACAAGAAAATAATGTTCAAAATAAAGTTTGAGTTATTAATTTAAGAATAAAACATGTTATATCGGTTATTTTAGGGGTTTTGCGAGCCAAAAGGCACTGCAGAAGAAGCGTTTAGCATAGAAAAATGAAAAGTTGTTCATAATTAATTTACACATTCATTTAATTCTATTATTCTTGTTTTAATGGGATGACATTTGATGTTTAAACGCTTTTAATGGTGCACTATGTGACTTTTTGGTGGAGGCTGCACCACCTGCTTGTCTCCATGGAGATATTATCCCTGTGTTTATTAATTGCTATCTTTAAAGTCAACATTTCTGGGAGTGTGAAGCTAACTGGAAGCACTGCTCTGTCTGAAGCTCTGTTACTCAACTTTGACTTTAATTTGAGCTTTGTTTTAACACAAACAGACAGATGTATTCTTAAGTAATAAGAAGCGTGTAGTGTTTATCTGGGAACCCGACATCACAGACGTGATAAAACTTTTCTGAGACTTTAGGACGCAAATTAGCTCCTGCTTGTCTCCATGGAGACAGATAAGTTTAATGCCATATTGTGGAAAATTCAATAACATCTCCACAGAGTTAAAGTTAAAATGTGCACCTTGAAAATCTGAATTGTATGGGCTCCGTACAGTATGTAGGAAATGTGTAGGATGTCTCTATTTTTTTTGTTTTATTTATGTTTCAGTCTATTGTTCTCTTTCTGGTCTTGTTATGTTCTATATGTTTTATGTTTTAAAACTGAAAAAATTTGAAACAAAATCTAAATTGTGAACCATTCCGAGTGACGTTTGGAGGAAGCAGATCAGTGTATTTACAACAAGATTATTTATGAATCCACAATACAAGATGGGATGAAATCTAAACAGCGACCTTGCTTTTGCTTTTTTTTTCCACCTTTCATCACATTAAACGTCCCACAGACAGAGCCAGAGCATGTCACAGTTAAGTTTGTGCGTCTAACATGTCTGTCTTTCCTTCAGGAGTCTGCAGCGCCTCCAGTCACTGACTCCATGTCTCCAGAAGAGGTAGAGCACTGCACAGTATCCTCATAACTAACAAAGACTCAATCTGGCTGCTCAATCAATAATATGTGTGTCCATTTCTTTGGCTGTGATTGGCTGAGGCAGATCAAAGCCTGGGAAGAGGCCGAGCTGGATGAACCAATCGATATGGAGCAGATCCGCATAGACCCCTCCCCCTTTCAGCTGGTTGAGAGGACGTCGCTGCACAAAGTGAGTCCACTGCAGTTTTACAGTGTTTATAAGAATGTTTTATGGAACTATTGAGTGTGACCAGGGGCGTCGGACTGGGGGGGTAAAGGGTACTGGTTTCCCTGGGGCCCACGGCAGGAAAGGGCCCTTGAAAGCGTGTGATGTTTTTTTCTCAGTTACGTTTTCTGCACTTGAAGTAACGTCCTTGAGAGACAATACATTTATGCATGACATCTGAGGGCACAGTCACAGTCCGTGTATTTTCTTATTGTCACGACATGTTTCGAGATGTTTGTGAAATTGGTCTGGTATAGTTATTGTAAAAAAAAAAGTACTGAATCATAACATAAGTTGTTAGCTACAGAGGATACTAAAGGACACATATTCTGCTACAGTGACTTTTTGAGCTTTAAACCATGTTCTAACAATGTTCCGTCATCAAAAACACACCTGAAGTAGCATTCAGCTGCACTCACGCTGTTTTGAGGAGTGTTTATTAGAAAATCCTCCCCCTCCGAGTGTCAGACACACTTCCTGCGAACTCTATCTATCTGGGACATATTTTCCGATCATCTACGCCATTTATCCAAGAATTTTCCACTGTTTTTAAGTCCTTAAATCATCACTAAACCCGTTCTGAGCATTTCTGCGTCTAAACACAAATCTACACAATAACGTATTTTCAGCGCTAACTTCACTAGATTATATATGGGGCTGGCGCCATCTGCTGGCTGGATGCACTCAGTCAGTAAATTCATCGTGATTGATCATAGGTCACAAAATGAATAAGAAACTTTCTTTTTTTTTTTACTAGTGATGGCAATTTAAGGCACTCAAGAGCATGTTAACAGGCTAGGCTATTGCTTAGGCTAACAGCAATATGAAAAATGCAGGATATTTTTCCTTTAATAAATTAACAAGTTATTGTTAGGTGTTAGGTGTAGGTGTTGTAGGTGTATGTAAAAACCGCAGAGTGTACATTCTAGCAAAAGTGAATGGAGAAATAACATCAATAATGAATTTGCATGGATACATAAATAAATAATGTAAAAGGGGCCCACGAGAAGGTTGGTACCAGGGCCCAGAATTTTGTGCTACGCCTCTGACTCTGGCCAAGTAATGTCCCTCGTGGATAACGTTTGCCCACAGCACAATTTTATCCGTCTGCGATGATGAAAGATACTTATTGAGGGGGAAAAAAACTTGAGTGATGGCTCCAAAACGTGGATTGTAGGTCTCACATGAAGACAGGAACAACCTTTATTTATCGATTTATATCAAGCAGTGTCTGATATTTTGGAGTCTTGGTCACAGAGTCCTCCCCTCGCTGCGTCTACGATCAATCTTTGTCAAACATGTCACTAACAGTAAATGCAAGCGCACCGCAGAAGAGCTCAGCCGTGAACGCCGGGACATTCATAAATCTTACACAACTGTTTATCCAGCCGAGCTTAAAATGACTTGAATTTATATATTTTCAATCTGGATTTGAGTACTTTTGACTGGATGGGATTTAAAGGACACATATTATGCTTTTAACTATGTTCTAACACTCCTGAAGTTGCATTTAGCTTCAGTCACGACATTTTGAGGGATGTTGACTTGAAAATTCTCTCCTCTCGAACCATTGATTAATGATTTAGTTTATTAGGGCTGGGCGATATGGCAAAAAATTATTATCTCGATTTTCTTGGGGTCAGATCATGATTTCGATTTTATCAGGATTCATGTTCACTTTGTATTTTTCTATTGCCTATTATAGAGTTTCTGGCCAAAGTTACATTTTAAACTCAATTTTGTCACGTTCAGTTGTGTTTGTCATTATTAAACACGTCTTTGTCACTTTTAGTCACGTTCATGTCGCTTGTAGTCGTGTTTTTGTTGCTTTTAGTCATGTTTTGATGCACTGAGTCACGTTTGTTGTTTGTAGGTGCGTTTTTGTCGCTTTGGAACACATTTTTATTGCTTTTTGTTGTGCTTTTCTCGCTTGTTTCGGAACATGTTTCTACAAATGCAAACTACAGTGTTAGCAGTTTTTATTCAAATCAAAGCAAGACATTTTGTTGTTTGTGGAAGAAATTAGCCTTTAAGATTTGCTAATTGCATCTACAGTGATCCCTCGCTGTATCGCGCTTCATCTTTCACGGCTTCGCTGCTTCACGGATTTTTTTACAGTGCGGATATTTTTACAGTGCATCTACCGAACTACAGCGCACGCACAAGAACGGGACCCTTTGACGAGTCGTTCATTGCAGTTCTCAAATATAATCGAAGGTGGCATATCCGTTTATAGAAATCTTCTTGCTCAGAAAAAGAAAGAGCGCCAACAACTCCCCCTAACCTGCGCCTTCAGTAGAAACAGAGGCTACAGCGGAGCGGAGTCAGGACCAAGAGGCACAGCTGGGACATACGCGTGAAATACGCGAGTGACAATGTTTCCAACCTTGTATTACTATATTAAAATTATTGTTTTAAACAAATTTTGGGCTTTAAAACAGGTTTTGATTTTTGGTTTCATTCCATAGTTCAGTATTGCATTGTAAAATAATAAAAAATAAAGCTGTGACTACTTCACGGATTTCACTTTTCGCGTGTTATTTTTGGAACGCAACTCCCGCGATAAACGAGGGATCACTGTATTATTTATTTTGAAAAAATATCTTCACAGAATATAATGCAGTTTTTACAAAGTTAAAGGTGCTGTGTTTTGTTTTTCATGTAATAAAGTAAATTCTGTTTTGCCGTAGCACAAACATATTGTGAAAGCAGCTCTTAGGGTCAGAGTGAGGCCACAGTGTACTGTCTGCTTTGAATTAAAGAGCATTTTATTGTCCGCAAGACAGGAAGTGCGCTGTTAGCATGCTTCTGTCTGTTAGCTTTACCGTGACGACAAACTCTTGTGAGAGTTGTGAAAAGCACTTGTAAACTCATCGTGGTTTGGATGCTCAGACTGTATTAGGTGAGTGAGCAATAAATTTGGATCGCTGCGAAAGGTTTAAAAGGAAGCCTTTAAACATGCTCTTGAGTACATTTAATTTGTCATCTCATCTTTTGGAATAAAAAAATACATATATACATATATATATATATATATATATATATATATATATATATATAATAAAAGTTGCAGTCTGTAAAGAAACTGAATGCTACTTCAGGTATGTTTTTAATGACGGAACATTGTTAAAACATGGTTTAAAGCTCAAAAAAGTCACTGTAGCAGAATATGTGTCCTTTAAGACAGAAAAAAAATCAGGTACAACGTCTTGAAGTCAATGGTACTGTAAATAAACCTTACCAAACTGAGCCCCAGAGATGAGATATGAAGGAAAACATCTACAGATCAAATATTGGTATTATTGAAGGGACTGCAATACCACTTTAATGAAAGTCCATGACCTTGAACACTGACCTCTGTCTTCTCGCTCAGACGCACACGCTCTTCTCGCTGCTGGGCCTCAGTCACGCCTACGTCACCAGCATCGGGAAACTGGTCGGGGTCGTGGCACTCAAAGAGGTAAAAACTTGTTGACTATTTTATTTGATCCTTACATTTGGAAAAACACTTTCTGTAGATGTTCTTTTATTTCATGAGCATAGACTTAATCTTAGCAGCAATTAGATGTTGATTGGTTTATGGTTATCACTTTTAGTCCTGACTCTGGCACCAGCAGGAACCCAGTGCAGAGACCTGAGCACAGACTTATGTGCTCGTACTTCCTGGTTCTAGTCAGGACCCGAGCAGCAGCGTTCTGGATGTACTGCAGCTGTTTTATAGCTCGTTTGGAGAGGCCAGTGAGCAGCCGTTACAGTAGTCTAACCTACTGGAGACAAATACATGGATAAGTCTCTCCAAGTCTGGTTTAGACACTATACATTTGATCTTGGCAATGTTTGGTGATGGTAAAATGCTTTTGATTTGATGTGGGTGACAAAGTCTATTATTACTCTTTAAACTTGATTTGTAGGTGTCAGACTAACCAAAAACTGAAGTAATTTGCATATAAAAACAATGAGGTAGTCTTTACTTTAACCCATGCTTTGTATGGGTTGTTTTTCTTTTATTTTATGTTTTAATAAAAGTTAGCATTAGCTTTTGAGACACAAAACCCACAGGTAACTGCCAATAAAAGTGCTATTGACTTGAAAAACATGCTGTTCACTTATTTGCTCTTGTTTGTTCAGTTACAAAAGGCCATCGAAGGCTCCACTCGCAGCGGCGTGAGGCTACGCCCGCCTCTGGCCAGCTTCAGAGACGCCAGCCGAAAGGCCAAGAAGCACCAGCCGCCCTCGTCGTCCACGCCTTCATCTCCCACGCGGGACAGGGAGCTGTGGGGGGACGGCAGCAGAGCGGGGGGAGGCGGGGAGATGGTCCGCAGCGCCTCCAATCATGACTTCCAAAGAAAAGCCTCGTCCAGCAGACTCACGTCTCTCTGCGACACGGCTCCTCCCTCGTCTCCCGGGAGCGGCTCTTTGGCGTCTGCGGTGGGAGTCGACCAAGAGGAGCCGGCGTCGCCCTCCACCTCCTCCTCCTCGCCCTTGTCACCCGCGGCGTCCCCAAGCTCGCCCAAGCCCCCCGTGCTCACCCTGTCCTCGCTGCAGGAGGAGAGCGAGGAGTCCGACGAGCCTGTGTAGGAGAGACGCTTCTGGTGTTAAAAGACTTTGGGGCCTAAACGTGGGTTTCAATCACTTTTTAAAGTTATGGACGTCATTTTCAGGACTTTTTAACGTTTAAAAGATAGAATATTTAGTTTTGAATTGTTATTTGTTTTATGGCGATACTCATACTCTTCATCACACTCATCCCCACGGACATGGACACTGGAACATGGAGCTCGGGATTGACTGGGATGCTAAACTCAGCGTTCATTCAGAAGTATCAGGACACTATAGTGCAGGGTTATTCACTTTTGACACAGTTTTTGGTCCCACAAAATATTCCCAACATTACACTACAAACATTTTGTATCTAGCCTCACTTAAAATAACCTGAATTCAGAATAATGATCTTAAATTAAATTGTTTTGACCAGATTAGAGTTAGTTGCACTAAATTCAAAACATCTCGGACTGGTTACAAGATTGATTGAGTTCAGTAAAAATTATTTTGTAAGCAAGTGAAAAAATCTTGCCCCATTGGGAAACAGTTTATCTTAAAATAAGAAGAATTACACTAAAACAAGTCAGAAGAAAAAAATCTATGTTCATTAAGTAAATAAATGTTACATGTTTAGATGTATTGAAATTAAGATTAATATCCTGAATTCAAGGTATTTTAACATCTAGAATTGTAATTTTTTTTTTGCAATGTGATCTGTTTCAATAATGATAATACAAAAACAAGCTTTTATTGTGAAATATAAACTACAAAAGCTTGTATAACAGCTCAATCCAGTACTGAACCAGAATCAAACTAGGACTGGACTAGTTTGCCTGATGGCACATGGTTCATCCGTTTCAAAACAAAAGCTGTTGCTTACGAGGAAAAAATAGTAGTGACCAGACTCACTCTTGGTAAAGTATTGAAGTGTTTTTTGTGCATCCCAGGCAGGTTTACCAACCGAGTGTGAACCAGGACAATCCCAGAATGAATACACAACACAAGGACTAAAACAGAACTAAACCAGCATTAAACCAGGACTGATAGTTTTATGATTAGATTATTTGGACGGCCGGATCTGGACCTGAAGCAGAATACGCCTGATTTTTACCATCAGTCAGTGACCCAGCAGCAAAAGTTAAAATCATGATTATTTGGGTCATAATTGAAATCTTGATTACTGCGAACATTTACTTCTATCAACATTATTCTGGGGAGAAAGTATATATATATATAATAATATATATTGAGTAATGTTTGTAATGTTTTAGAAAAGTGCCTTTGCTCCAGATTTTGAGGAGGTGAACCTGTCATTCGGCTGTATTTTCAGTTGCAGTGCTTTGTGGGGTGCACGGTTAGAGCTCCTGCCTCCCAGTGAGGAGATCTCTCTGGGTGGAGTCTGCATGTTCTCTCCGTGTTACCGTGGATTCTCTCTGGGTCCGGCTTCCGTCCAAAGACATGCATGTGTGTAGGTCAGATGGAAACGCTAAATTGCCCGTAGAGAATGAATGTGAGAGTGAATGGTTGTCTGTCATTGTCTGTGTCTCTGTGAGTTGGCAAAAGTCACCTCACTTTGAATGTCTAGATGAGTTAAAATGTCTTGATTTTAGGATATTAATCTGAATTTCAGACGTTGTTGTTCTGACTTGTTGAGTGGAGACTATTTATTTGATGGAACTAGATTATTTTACTTGTTTCAAACCGTTTCTAACTTGTTTCAACACATTATTTCTTACTTCAATCCAAATTATATATCAGTTAAGATAATTTTACTTAAACCACTGACAAATTAATTGTTTTATTTTAAGCAAAATTATCGCAGGATCCGTCAGAAATATCCTGAAATCAGTGAAATCACAGCAGCAGTGAACTCTCATTGAGTCAAAACTGCTGAAATCCAAATAAAAATGATAAACTCAAGTAATTTTAAGCTCGGATAGATTGATATTTTTTGTTGTGCAGGTAAATAATTTGGATTGAAGTAAGAAATAATGTATTGAAACAAGTCAGAAACAGTTTGAAACAAGTAAAATAAAGTCTCCATTGATCTTAACAAGTCAAAACATCTGAAATTCAGATTAATATCCTAAAATCAAGACATTTTAACTTATCTAGAAATTCATTTTTGCAGTGCGGGATAGGCTCCAGTCACCCGCGACCCCCAACGGGAACAAGCGACAGAAAAAGAATGAATACTTTTGTAACTGTATAGAGCAATAACTGAAATCACAATTATTCAGTATCTACGATTAATTGCACAGCCCTGGTTCCACTGCTCTTTTGTGTACTTTTTTTTTTGCAAATGCATCTCTGTGGATGTTTAGTTTCTGTCACGTTCGATCCTGAGCTCTGCTGATGACGCCTCACATTTGTGCCGTTCTGTTCAAGCCTCTGAAGCGTCACTGCACTCTATGGGATGTCATGCACTCACCACCAATAACTCACTCGCACCAATTCCATACAGTACACAGGCAAAGGTAAATGAAGTGCCTTGCCTAAATACACAATGACCGCTCTGGTCGAAGCGGGGATTGAACCTCTGACCTCGTGGTTCGAGCTCCTCCAGAACTTCTTACTCGTGTTAAAGGACTTTGTTTTCTACTTCCACTCCTCTGATCTCAGGTGCGGCCCTGTGCTTTCTAACTGTTCAGTGCCTTTTCTGTGAACTCACTGCGGACAGAAATTCATGCAATAATATTTACTCATTCAAAATGTAGTGATGATAATGATGTTTTATGTGCTTTTGTGGAAAATATGGATCATTTCTGTGTATGCTTTTAGTCAAATGTGACCTCCAGTGAGAGTTATCATGAATTATTAAATGCTTTTTGTCTAAGCTCCACAGAACATCTTCAAAACATTTGTATTTGCTCAATCATGAATAGTCTCTATGTTTTATAGAAAATATGAAAGATTTTAACATGTGTTTTCTTTCTTTAAGTTTAAAAAAATATCACAATTGATATTTTTCTCATCAAAAGATTAAAGCTCCTACCACATTAAGTTTTTTTTTTTTTAAAGGTGCGTTATTTAACTCTGGAGAAAGAGTGGCCTCTTGTTTACAACAGGAAAGCAAAAAAGCTGAGCACCTTTAAAGGACACATTTTGCAAAACTGACTTTTTCTGAGCCTTTAATCGTGTTATAACATTGTTCCCTGATCAAAACATGGTGGAGTTGTATTTTGCTTCAGTCACGTTTGTTTGATGAATCCTGTTTAGTATGTCCTCTCTGTCTGAGCCTCAGAAAACACTGTTTGAAATTGCCTTTAATGTAACATCACAGGTTGAGCTCTAGAACTCTCAGTGCTGTCCATAAATCCACTCGTGCTGAGCATTTCTGCCTCAAATCACGCTCATTACAACCATGTGCTAACATTAGCATGTCGGGGGCAAACTAGTTTTTGTTTATTTCCCCATGGTAATTACTTCTGTTACCAGTAGATGGCGTGCTAACAAAAATCCGGATGAGAAATCCTTCACAGATATAAACTAATGTGGGCGTTCTGTAGATACATTATTTTAAGTTCTAAAACATGACATAAATTGACACTTTATTGATCCCGTAGGAAATTCAAATTCAGCGGCAGAACATTTTCACTGTCGCCTTTGTGTCGTGAGACGCCAAAACAGTTACTCAAGATAGAATATGTTTAAAGGCCAACCACAATATAAATAATATTAATGTCTTACAGAGCAATTAAGCCCTGATTTCAGAGCATTGAACACCACAGCTGCTGCAAAAGGCAAAGAAAAGAGGGAAGAGATTAAATCATAAATAATAGCTTAGTTATTAACAGGACTGGGTTACCTGAACGTGTCAAGGGCAACACAAAGACCAACTTCAGGATGAACATCAGAGGACGACGACTCCAGGTATATTTTAACAAGGCTCATAAGCTTATGAACATGTTAATGTGGTTAATGAGCTTTAGTATGATTTGGGCCCTTTAAACGCCTGAGCCGTGCCGTGGAGTCTGTGAGAATGTGTGAGTGATGCTTCTGTGGCGCTGAAGCCCTGAAATGGACCGGGCAGGAGATTTCTTGGAAAAGGCGACATCGAGGAGGATTAAGCGTCTGCCAGTTCACTCTGTGATTCCTGTTTTGTCTCTCGGCCTCCAAAGAGCTGCAGCCAAACGCAGTTATATAAAGATCAATCACAGGCTCAGATATGAGCAAGACAGGATAAATATTTATAGAGGTTTACACGGCAAAAAGTTACATATAGATTAATTTAAATGACGTAATCAGGAGTAGTTTTGAGTAACAGTTAAATTATACAAATTGAACAATAGAACAATGCTTTTTGTATTTAAAATGAAATAAACAGCAATTCTTTGCACCAAAAATTAAGTCCCTTGAATTTAGAAAAAACAAAACAAAACATTATGTATATATATATACATATAATGTCACTTGACAAATCTAATCGACTCAAGTTAATATGTTCTTAAAAGTGCTTTTACCATCTTAAAAATGTGAAAAACTGAACTAGTTGCTACGGTGGCTAAAGTTGCCCGGCACAAAGATCTGGCACTGCTCCTGAGACGCCCCAGGGACACTGAAGGATGGGTCAAATACAGAGGACAAATTTTCCTACAGAGACGATAAAGTGTACATTAAAGGAGCTGTACCATATTTTTACTGTTTTGAAACATGAAAAACAGAACTAGTTGATGTTAAAACTTAAATTGCTCTCTACGATAATTAATTTAGATAGCGGTGTATTATTTATTGAAGTATAGGTCAGAGGTTACATTTTACTACGAGGTGAACATGATTATATTTTTGACTAAACATTTGATTTGTCCACAGTTTGACAGTTTTTGTGAAGCTTATTATGTTACTTCCCGGCTGAACACGAGCAGCAAATATGAGATAAATAGAGGTAATTCTAAAACTGTTACCTAGCAACCATTTTGAAATTACACAATTATTACAACTATTACACAATAGTCATAATTTGGCAAATGATTATTCCTATTAACAAATTTATTTTGTTAAATGATCATTTAAACTGCCAAAAATTGCGTTAGTTATGTGTAAATTCTCTTTGTACTTTCAACGGCACGTCGCTTTTTGATGACATCACAGAGGGGTTCCGTTTTAGAACTCAACATTACTTCCTATAATTTTAAACTTCTATTTTTCAAAATTTCTTCACAAACTTCAACTTCACAAACGTAAAACTATGATAAACAATTGCCACAGGTGCCCTCCCACCAAACTAAATCATAATAAGAAAAATATAAAAACCTGTTATTAGCACTTTAAGCCCTCAATACTCACAGTTTCCCGACACCCATGAAAGACACCGACACTCGCTCGTTTCGTAACATCTGTGGGTTTGTTTATTTGCTCTTTCTCCATCAGAGGAAAAATAAATCAAAGAACAGCAGGTCGAGGAGTTTGTGTCGTGCAGGAGAAAGGAAGAAACGCAGATCCGCGGACAGAGGAGGAGGAGAGGGGCTGTGGATGTGGAAGAACCGTCCTGTGACCGCCGGCCCGAGCGCATGCATAGTGTGAGTGTCCCATCTCAGACGCTCTAATCCCAATCCTGACGGACTTCTACACAGGCCACCCGCTTCTGACAGGTTCTACGCAGCGTTTAGACACATATTCTCGCGTGGATTATGTCCGTGTGACGTCGTGGCGTTGTGAAAAGAGCTTACGCCTGAATTCCACATCATGCGTCTCCGCTCCGCTCCGCTGCGCCGCAGACCGCCTCCGATTTAGAGCGCAGACCCTCGCCTACTGGATGCAATTTGTCTCCGCCAGTCCAAGCAGCGCAGGGCTGCGAAGACCCGCGGGACCCGCAAGAACTCGCGATCAGAAAGCGCTCCAAAAGTATCGGAAAGAAAACAAATGCAGATTAACTGAAAGTCTGTCGTTTGTGCAACTGCAATCACTTTTTCACCGTGTCAACACAGCGCATGAATAGAGCATTAATAAAAGTGACAGCCTAAAACTGTATTTAAGACATTTACAACCATTTACATGTTTCGGGTGGTATTGATTGTAAACATTTGCCTTCTGGGTAACAAAAAGTTTAATGCACGTCATTAGGTCTGAGTTAAAAGTTTTTGTTTTGGAAACCCAGATGTAGTTCGTGTTCTCTTTCCTGTTTGGTGCGATCTAAACTGCGGGGCTTGATCCGGTCGGACTCTGGCGCAGAAGAAAATAGACTTGATCCGCAATTCTGTCGGAGAGCGGCGGAGTGGCGGAGCTGAGGCGCAGACCTGCGCAGCGCTTACGCGGGATGTGGAACGGGCTTCATTCATTCAGATGGCTGCGTAAGTTCTGCGCAGTGCGTGGCGCAGCGGAGCGGAGCGGAGACGCACGATGTGGAATTTGCCTGTTAGGGTTTGACATCGAGGCGGAGGGTGAGGGTTTTGTGGTAGAATTTGCTGAAATGCATGTGTTGGCAAAGTGTTATGGTAAATATTGATGTTAAAATTGGACCTATCCACATGTGACAAAAGCAATTGAGTGTTTTTATTTGTTTTTTTATGCAGATACTGATATCAGGTTTATGCAGGTTTTAGCAACTCGAATTTACTGCTTTTTATTGTTGCATTTTAAGATTTTTAATGTCATAACCAACGTCAAAACAAGACATTTGCGCTTTTATTTTGTCAAAACTACTGGCTTGTAACCGTTCCATTGGGCAGCAGAATTACCAGAACATAATAAACGACTTTATCAAAAAAACTAATAAAACATTAAATCGTGCAAATGTCAGAGACTCTAAATATATCTGAATGTTAAATTTTAAAGTAAAAACATGAGTACAGCGGCTCTGAGGAGACAAGGACTGCAGTAATTATTTGCTCTTCTCTTTGATATGTATTGTTACGACGGATAAATCTTTTTTTGGGATTGAATTTAATGCTTTTTATTGCATTTTAAGGCCTTACTTTTTGCCGAAACTCATTTAATGGCTTTTAATGCTTTTTAATGCCCTGCGGAAACCCTGGATATAAGAAACAAGAGCTGCCGATGGACAAGAAGTTTTACCGATATTTTGGGCCTATTTTTGACAATTCTTTCCAAAGTATATGATTTTAAATGACCAGAGGTGGAACCGAGGTTTGCAAGTCTGACTTAAGTCTCAAATCTTTATCCTCAAGTCCAAGTCCCAAGTCAATGGCCCACAAGTCCAAATCAAGTCCAAGTCGTCTGCTTTGAGTTTCAAGTCTTTGTTCCAGATTATGGTTTTAAAAACATTGTTATTTATTAAGCATCAAGTCGTTTCAAGTCACAGGCGCTAAGTCCAAGTCGAGTCCCAAGTCTTAGTCCATTTTACCAAGACAAGTCTGAAGTCAAGAAAACAGAGACTCAAGTCTGACTCTGCAGGATCACGCCTCTTCAAATGACCACTAGCTTGGTTACTGTATTTTCACTGTTCTGCGAAAAAAAAAGATTAAAACGATTATATTAGACATCCTGTTTTAGTGCTAACTCTTAAAGAAACAGTGTAGTCACATTTTGTTTGCCATTGCTGCAGTCAAGTGTTATAATAAAGATTTATGTCTTTCCTTTGGCCCTAAATATTGGATTATGCTGGAGATTTAAGGCAAATATCACCTCTATATTATCGGTCACAAAGTTTATATTATATCAGCAGAATAATTTATTTAAAAAAGAGTTATTTTTTCATAAGCCTCAACAAGTAGTAGTGGCATTATTTCAGTCAAACCAGCTGAACAAGCAACAAGATTTACCTACTTTCTGCGTTCAATCCTCAACAGAATATAATCAGGTTCACATTCTAGACTCTGATGATATAAAAATGTCAGATGGAGGGCAGGAGTCATATTCCTCTAAAGGTGATTCATTGTTTTTTAAACCTCAAACGGATAATCCACAAATGTTGAACCTGATTATTTTTTGTTTGGGGGATTGGGTTCATAACACTATTAAACGTGTTGTTCCTTCCGCCTGTCATAATAACACCTTTGAACAAAATTGAGGTTATGCACCGACATCATTTTCATTTTTCAACATCCTGACAGTGACGGCACACTGATGACATTTTATTACTCTTTTGTACCTTCTTTGAAATTTTGTCCCCCTCAAATTAACTTTAAATGGCAAAATGTAAACTGAAAGTAGTTTCTCTGTTGTTGCTCTGGCTGTGCGCTTAATGTTTTTCCACAACCCACTTCTGCTACAGTGGCTTGACTAGAAAATGTAATTTTTTTTTATTGATCTTTTTTAGGGTAAATTCAGGGTTAGGATTAGGTTTAGGAGTAGTTAATTTGGTTAAAGGCCCTGTACCTGATTTTTACTGTTTTGAAACATGAAAATAAAATTAGTTCATTTCAAAGTCTTTACATCAGTCACATGTATCGCAGTCCCAACATCCTAAATATTCACCTCCATGAGTTTATAAGCACCTTTCTCTGAACCCAGAATGTCACAGACCTTCATGGGTAAAGCTAACAAACATGAGCATGCTAACACTTCCGGCTTCTCTCAATGGATAAATCGTTCTGTAAATAGATCCAGATTAGAAGTTAAGGTTTCATTATCACCCGAATAGATGCTTTTACAATAAATCTGTGCTGGGGCAACACAGATTTAACTTTATTACCTGCAAAAATTGAGAACATGGACTAGTTCTGTTTTTCCTGTTTCACAACAGTAAAAATCAGGTACAGCACCTTTAAGTTTAGGACTTAAGGACAGATTAGATAACCGTTTTTTGTTTTTTTTTAGCAGAACTGCGAAAAATATTGACACTGACTGTTCAGAGCTTAAGTAGCTTGTTTGCTAACAGCATGTGGAGATAAAGGACATTTCAAACCACTCACAACTGTTAATTTCCTCAAGAGACAGACTCAGAAACTGTAACGTAAGGACAAAAGGTAATGAGTTCAACTGTGCTTGATCCCAAAGTCTGTATCAGTGATCACTGTGAGCATAGCAAACGTGTTCCTGGTTTTTTGCGAATGTTTTCTTTTTAGTTTAGTTTGATTTTATTTTCTTTAAACAGTTTAGTTGCAGATTTTTATATTTCTTAGCAACCGTAGCAACTCTTTCACTTTTTAATTGAGCTTTGAGCTCTTCATTACTCACTCAATTTTTCCATTCACTGCTAAAATGTCAAATGTTATGATGTCAATGGCGTAACCTTTATTGTCACATTATTATCAATTTGTATTATTATTGTCAAAAAACATGGGCGTTCGTGCCAATTTTGGTTTCCTGTGGATAGACCCAATAATTAGAGCCATTTACCGTAATTATCCAGATCTCGACATTATCAGCAAATTCTACACCAGCATTTCGCCGCCCTCCGTGACGAGTTTAAACCATAACCTCTTCACATTTGCCGCTGTGAAACCGCATGAACACAACCCGTCGTCACGTTCCAAGTCTGATTGCCTTATTTCCCCTTTGGTTAATTAAAAAAATAAGTGGAAACATCATGGTATTTTGATTTTTTCCAGGCAGTGATTCTTCCAGCAGAACTGCGGACGGCTATTGCACACAGACATACAAACAAACAGACACAAGTGCACAGAGCAGATACAGAGAGAGAACTGGAGAGAAGGCAGCGGACCACGAAGCGTCGATAGCGTCATGCCTGCACAAGTCGGTTGGAGAAGATGGCAGTAGAATTGTACAAAACAGGAAAGTGTTCTGCAAATCAGTGCGTTAACAGAGACATGACTGGTACACCTTAACATTTTTACACAAATATTTGGCTTCTTGTTATTAGTTTTAATCATTCATTCGTATTTTTCTGTCAGCAAAAGTAGCAAGAAATTAACCCGAATCGAAGCAGTGTCTTTTCTGATTTCAGCGCAGGCTCGTACACTGTAAAAAATGAACATCGACACGAGTTAAAATGACTCAGGGCTGACGGAAGTGAAGCTGCGCTAACTGCACTCCGTCAACCACCCAGGACAGCAACTGACGATCATTTTACGAATCGATTAGTTGTTTAGAACGCAAAAGTCACGGGAGTTTTTACCAAATTTGACCCACATGAAGCTGAAGTGACACAGTTTGAGGATCTTGTTTTGAGTGTTTTCATCAGAAACATTAAATTTACACATTTTCTGCATCATTTTCATGCAATTGCTGCTAAATTTGAGTCATAAAACTTCTTTTCTCAGCTCATGGCATGTTTTGGAAGCTGTGAATAGACGCTTACGATTATTCGATTACTAAATTGGTTTGGTAGTTGCGATTAATCATTGAACTTAGCCCTGCAAACACCTACCACTCACCACGATATCAATGCAAGGAGGGTGAAGTGTTTTGCTCAAAGTCACAGCGAGGGCTTTTGAGGACACATTATTTCTGGGCATTGGCCTTTAAACATGTTTTAGAACTGAAAATACTGTATCTCCTTCATACATTACTTTATACTGTATTTCTTATGAAATTCCTCATCAGGATTAGGTGTTAGCACTCCATCTACTGGCAGCAGAGGGAATTACCAGGAGCAAATACGTTTCTGAGGCTCAAAGGGAGAGGTCAGACTAAACAAGATTCATCAAACAAGCGTGAACGAAGCTAATAAATACTACTCCAGGTATGTTTTTGACGAGGGAACAAATTATAATAAGGCTTAAAGGACACATATTATCCTATTGACCCTTTAAAAGTTTGTAAACAAAAACATTTTAAATTTGGAATGGAGGCAAAAGTGAAGTGCAACATAATGTGATTTCACTGGAGAAACTGGGATTTAACCTCAAAATACCACAAAATATGAAAAATGTAGATGATTTCGTAAAAGTAAAAGCACTCAGACACATGAGAAACTCTTTGCATTTTTAATGAAGAAACAATCTAGATTTATGGGATTTACTGGAAAAATGTTGAACACACGATAACTTTTCATTTTATCTAGAGATATATTAGATACTATTCCACAAATTAGATTCTTCCGAAGCTAGAACACAATTTTAAGGTTAGAAAATTGTATTTTGTCCATCATTTGTTTCAGAAAAGCAAACTAACTATCCGATCCTGGACATTCAGATGTTGATTTTTTCCAACACTAACACTTAAAACCAGAAGAATTTAAATCTAATGTGAGCTAATCGTGGAAAAAATTACAATCAACTTTCATTCATTTTGCCTCCAGTCCATGCCAGAATTTTAATGACATCACATTTTAAAGGGTCTATAGTGACTTTTTAGAGCTTTTAACCCTGCCAAGCACTGTTCCCTCATAAACACAATAACAGCAACTTCTAGGCTAATTAGCATCTCCCGAACTCAAAGAACTGCTTTGAGTATTAACATATTTTAACTTGTGTGAGCACTATACAGCCAGTAGATGGCGCCTAAACTCAGTAAGCACCATTGGAAACAGCAGAGATACAGACGTTCATTTTGTTCATTATAAAAATTTTTTTTTTTTTTTTTTAGTTCTAAAACATGAGATACCAAACTTAAGTTACTCAAGAGCATGTTTAAAGGCTAATAGCAATAGAAACAAATGCAAATTTTCCTTTAAAGTTCAACAAAGTCCGTTGTGCATCAGTGTCCTTTAACTTCTTATGTTCATTTCTGACGGTCAATCTCAAACGACATTTAAAGGTGCACAATGTAACTTTTCTGCCACCTTCTTGTCTCCACGGAGATGTTATTGATTTGCCAGTGTTCCACTCCATTACATTTATTCAGTTATAGGCGTTTTAATTTAAGTTTAATGCCATACTGTGGAATATTGAGTAACATCTCCAGATCCTCCACCAGAAAAGTTACACAGTGCACCTTTAAAATACATCGGAAATAAATTGAGTCAAGTAATCTCTAAGTCAATGTTGTAAACACATATAAACTAGTGAGATTGACTGAACTTATGAAGCCTTTGTCAGTTTAACTCATGTAGACATATTTTGCAGTGTACTGACTCTAAAAACATCCAGACTTTAAGCAGCAAATACAAAAAGACCTTCGAGAAAACAGACACTGCTCCCATAAGTTCATACTCACGATGACGCGCTCTGTACAAAACTTCACATTTTCTTCCTCCTGAAAATTAAACGTTGATAAATAAAGGTGTGCCGTTGTGTAAAGACATTCTGTTTGCAGTTTTGAGCCCTGGATTCGTAACATCTGCCAGCGCAGGGCATCTTTAGTGTCACTGCAAAAAAGAACACGCAGATGAGTTCAAATGACTTGAATTCAGAATATTAATCTTAATTTGAGTAGCTTTGACAAGTGTATATTAATTTAACGGACTTGTTTGACTTGTTCCTAGATGTTTCTGACTTGTTTCAAAACATTACCGTATATTTAAGATGACTTTTTGCTACAGGGGTAAGAAAATGTCACTACCCCATTTGGATTAATATTTTATGAATTCAATTATCTAGAAACCAGTTAGAAACATCATGGAACTACTTAAGTTACAATACAAGCAATTAAAGCACCAGAAGTAGTTAGTTGGAGCAGCATTTGCTTACAAGGACTGCAACTAACAATTATTTTATTAGTCGATTTGTCAGCGATTATTTCTATTGTACACTGAGACTTTTTGATAAGTTTTTAACTAAATAAAGGTTGAAAGGCTTCTAGATAGAGACTATTTAAGAATAAAATGTATTATTAATGAAAATCTGGAATGGTTTATTCTTTTTTTTTTTAGCATTTTGATTTAATAATGCCACTTGTCTTTGTTATAAAAAGTAAAAATGTGTATGTGTTTTGAAGTCAAGATAGTCCTGTTTCATAGATTCTTAATTTAATAGTTTGCCATTTTGAAGTGTCCTGAGTAACTTCTTTATCAAAAAACAATAAACAAAGTAAAAATAAAAGAACCAGACACAGTGGCACTGGTATGGACAATATTTTCTACATTAAATACCACTTTTTTCTCCGAAATGTTTGTAGGTGATGCGCCACAGAATATTTTCACCCAAACAAAACCTTCCGTGACTCAATAAAGGTTGAAAAACACTGGTTCACGTCACAACTACGTTTATCAAAATACAGCGACAACGATTTTATTTATATAGTCGACTAGTCACAATTAGTCGATTAATCTTTGTTTCCCATTAACCAATAAGTCTGTGGTTCAATTCCAGCTCTAGTCGTTGTTCTCGCCTTGATAAAAGGTGCAGCAACACTAAAGAAATAGAAAGAGAGTGCGGGAGTGAATAAAAAATGCAAGAAATGAGCACGACTTTGCGATATTATCATTAAATATAAATAAGTCAAAATGAATATTCCAAGTCCAAGTCATTTTAACTCATACTTGACATTTCTTTTTTACAGTGCGGTCGAATGGAAAACTACCAGACTCACTGTACTGTAAAAATCAGCGGTGTAAAGTGCTCAAAACCCGAACAAAATGAGACTGCTTTACACCAACTCCAACTCAGACTTTAGATTTCAACAAGTCAAGTATAAAAATAAACATTGTTCCAACATTGCATAAAGAAGCAATTCATAAATAAATTCATTCAAGTCAATAAACAGTTTTTGTTTTTATCTTAAAAGTTTCTCACACAATCATCAGAGTGAGAGGAGATGGTGCTCCCCAAACGAAAGCAATGGTAAAAGATCATGGCTGTATGACGTTCAAGTGGATCATGCAAAAAAAGTCCAACGTCCGTCACCCAAATATCCTCAGGCGCTAAAGAATAAAAAAGAACTAAAAATACTTCCTTTAGTATTACTCTCATGACTTTCACACTCCAGCAGCTGCTTCACAGTAATCGCGATGAGCAGGAAGACGCCGATCTACTTTTCAGTCTAAAAGTCTTCTGTTCTGGTCCCTGACGCTGTTGTCTCTTTCGAAAATAAAAGCCAACATTAAGTCCTTTCCTTCAAGCTGTCGTCACCAATGATTTCGCCGAGTAATTGCTCTATTTACAGCGTCAACATTCACCCATTTTGATCTCCTTTTGTTCGTGGATGGTGGCGTGAATGGTTCAAATTGTGGTACTGAAAGATGAGATGTGGTGTAAGAAATCATACTGCAACTGAACAGCTTTTGAGGCGACTTCATGACGTACTCAGAGTATTTACATTTATATGACAGAGCTCACACGGGCGTAACCCAGTGCCGTCTGTCTATTGCTGGTTACAATTTAGATATAAATGTTTTGCATGTGTTTGTGTGTAAAGACAGTGGAGGTGTAAGTTAAACCAGCTCTGGATCTGTGAAAACAGCTTCCTTCCACAAGTTTGTTCACTGTTTTTCATTTGACTCTGAAACTCCTTTGATGGACTTGCAATAAAAACATGTACTGCCCTCTTGCCTCCAGTACATTCAAATAGTGGTTATTGTCTTCATATTTTCGCAGCTCTGCCCATGAAAAGCATCTGAGGGTTCATGTTGTTAAGTGGCTCGTTTTGGTTGTCGTGGAGTGGAAAACTTTCGAGTGATGGATGGATAACAACAGTCCAAAGGCAGCCTCTGATCTGTTGGATTGCATCAGTGCAAAAAAAGATTTGCTTATGCAGCTCTGTCTTTGCTTGCTCATAATTCTCTCGGTCAAACCTGCTCGTTCTGCTCCTGCGTCACAGCCCAGTCCTCCCGGCCTACTATGGTTCAGTGCAAAGTCTATACAGTGCTGTATAGGACAGGTACTCCATAGTAGAACATGCATACAAAGACAGAAGGAAGCACGAAGCTCATGTGTGCAGTGCCAGTGCAGGACAGGCCTGTACAGCTTTCCTCTGGTGCATTTCACTGAAACACACGGCGCAGTTTCAGTAGTTTGGGTCCGGTTTAAGAATCCTTTATCTTTTAACTGGGATAATAATTTCATTAACACTATCTAATATGTGGATAAGCTGTAAACAGAGTTTAGTTCTCCCAAGGGAAAACATTAAAATCTTATTATACACGTATACACTGATTTTTCTTTGTATTTGTTTTTAGCTTTATTAGAAAATTACTCTTATTATAATGTCCTCTAGTGGTTTGTTTATTATTAGAGGATAGTGACAGGATTTCTTGTCTTCATAAAAGCATGCATGTTTCCATGACCTCCTCTGGATCGGATGTGAGTTTGTTTCCCTGATGGAGATGCGACAGTCTGGTGCTGCTTCCGCTCTGGTCCTTTGGGATGTAAGGCTTACAAAGAAAGAGGAGTCATTTGCATCATTTCTATTGACTCAGACTCAATGTTCCCCCCATGACCAATGAACTGAGTTTTGAACCTGAAACGGAACAGAATAATAGATATATGTGGTGTTACTATGCTTCCTTCAGCTCCAGGTCAGTTTGTAAAAAGGAGTCTTGACAGTTGACTTCAGATTCTTGGCATCGCCGCGGCCGGCCCCTCCCCCTCTGGCTCCTGCTCCTGTGTCTGACTGACATCACAGGGCTGCCGCTCTGTGATTGGCTCACACGGCGGTTGTCCCGGACTACTGCCCCCCGAGGCGTCCCCTTGTTGTGTGGGCGGGGTCAGTGTTGCGGTCTCTGGCTCCAAGCACAGTGTCCCCTCTTCTTCCTGAAAAACAGAGGCTTTTAATCAGATACAACCAGCAGAACATTACTATTCAACCTTAAATATGTCAAAACCAGCGCAGTAAATGTAGGAAATGTATTCATAAGGCTGTCTGTTTCCAGTGCCTCGCTGCTGCACTGTTACACGGCTCATATCATTATTTTATGTAAGCGGAGCATGTGTTGACCTTACCTTGACCTCCTCCTCTTCCTCTTGCTGCTCCAGCAGCGGAGAGTGTTCACTGCCCACACTTCCCACTATCTCGTCCCCCGAGGGCGCGTACAAGCCGGGCTCCACCACAGCCGACACCCCCATGTATCCCCCAGCCTCCGCCTGGTACGCCTCCATCTGCCCCGTGTTCCACAGGTCGACCAGCGGCGGGTGCACCTGGTGCACCAGGCTGTGGATGGTGCTGTTGGGCGTCGCTTGTAACGAGTGGTTGGCGCTTTGCAACTGCAAGATCAGAAATAAAAGAAGGATGAGAAAAGATGACAGCTGAGCAGCATGTGAGAAAACACAAAAGCACAAAGCCTACACGGTAAACATTTACAGATGTGAAGTGAAGAAACGGTTGACATTTGACACATGTGGAAGTGTAAACAGTGTAAACAGTGTAAAGACTTCAGAAACACGTTCTGTGAGAATCTACACACATCAGCATAATATGTGCAGCCTCAGTGGTGCTAAAGATGAATGTCTTCAGCACAGCTCAAAGCAACAGTCGACACACTCACAGGTGTCCTGTGATAGAGTGTCTCTGGCCAGCGCCCCCACCTGTTGTTGCTGGTACTGCAGCATCTGCTGTTGCTGGTAGTGCTGCAGCTGCTGCAGCTGCTGGAGCTGGTTCTGCTGTTGGAGGCTGAACTGCTGCTGCTGCAGGAAGTGAGCCTGGCCGTCGAAGCCCTCAGGCCCCATCACAAAGGAGCCGGCCGGAGGAGAAGTCACTGCCGAGGGGTTGGAGCTGATGGGATCCCAGCCCTCTGAGGACGACAGGCAGTAGTGTCCCTGTGAGATGTACGAGTGCGGCCAGACCTCTGCCGCTGTGTGCTGCATCATCTGATCTGCAAAAGAAACACAAATGGCAGATGAACAGCTTTGATTGAACGGTTTGAGCTCTTAAAACTGTTCCAGTCTGTTGAATGCACAAGTTACAGACAAAATCTATTTTATATTCTAGCTTTGATCACATCTGTTCTGAAAGTGAGTTTGACTGGAGGCAAAAAAAAAAGATATCTTTGCATCTTAGCAAGTTTTATAACAGAACTCTACATTGTGAACATTGACGCATGACAAACTTGATCCTCTTAAACACTTCAGGCAACTCAGCAGTGTTCTCAAGGGAAGAGTATAAAATAAGCCTAACGGTAAACACACCTACACATCCTCCTATTAAAACAGTCAATTAGCTTAAAAATGAAATAATTTTATGCTAATGGTTTAATAAAAGTTAATAGCCTGTAGAGGCACAACAAAGCTCATCGTGAAGCTCATTAAAATCACACATACAGCACATCTAATGTCTAAGGCTGGGGATTAGCATTGAAGGGACTAATGTAGGGAAATACATTAAAACATGTATTAAAATGACAGATGCAGTGTCTTTTACTTTCAGTGAGATGAATAATGAGTATCCCTGAAGCCACATGAAATGGAACAGTGTGTCCTCATTAAACACATATGTGATAATGCTAACGTGCTAAGGCTACACAAACACCACACATCTGTTTGAAAATGACCTCTATTCTTTGGAAACACTGAGTTCTCTTTTAAGTCTTTTTTAACTTGTATGTACATATTTATTTTTTTGCTACTTTTATTTATTTTTTGACTATTTGGGCAACGCATAAATAGTGCGGGACGTGATCCAGTGTGTGTGAAAACTCTCCTTTTAGTAAAACGTTTCAAGGTGAATTATGTGTATTTTCAATTTATGTCACAACTGAGTCTTAAAGGATATTGTAGACATAGCGTTATCACCGAAAAGTAACCGGTTTGTTCTGTGGAAGTTAAAATACAGCATGCAGCGCTAGTATCATTTGCTGACTTTAGCCTGCAGCGACCATTAGCATTCTTGGATAATTATACAAATTTGTGATGTTGGACCACTTTATTCTTCTTCGTGTCTGCATTTGGTTCAATATAACACCTAAAGTCGGAGTTTGCTGTTGTAGTTGTTGAATGGTGGATGATAAAGTAGCTCTTCTACCTTGAAATGAATGGGTTGTTGTTTTCTCCCTCAGAGGAAACAGAGTGGGGGTTCCCTCATATGTTGACTGTTTATCAAATATTATATTCCGTTCTGTATTGTCCAATGTCATGTCTGTTCCCAAATAGAAGTTTCAAGTTGTTGTTTTTTTCATTTTATGTCTATTATTATTTGGGTCCAGTTATTGATAGTTGTTTCAGTCTTTGTCATCCATTTCTTCATAACAGTTTCCTGCCAGAAGTGTTAAAGAGATGTTAAAGAGAAATCAATTTATTGTTTCCATAGCAGTAGTTTTGTGTCCTAGATCATTTTATTTTTATACAAAATGTACCTCTTTGAGTTTTGAACATTGTCGTAACATAACAACATCCTTCATCATCAACATACCTCGAACTGTATTTAGCTTCATTCACGTTTGTTTGATGAATCCTGTTTTGTAATTCCTCTACCTCTGAGCCTCATAAAAACACTCAATTTAAAGGAAAAATATTCAGAATTTTTCATATTGCTGTTGGCCTTTAAACTTGGTCTTGAATTCCTTAAATTTGCCATCTCATGTTTTAAAACAAAAAAAGTGCCTTGACCTGTTATCAGTCACTATGAAATTACACTTACTGAGTGCATCCAGCCAGCAGATAGCGCTAGCGCAATATACAATCTAGTGAAGTTAGTGCTGAAAAGACGTTATGGCGTGGCTTTGCTGCAGCAGTTATCGTGTTTAGAGGCAGAAATGCTCAGAACTAGTTTAGCGATGATTTAAGAACTTAAAACAGTGGAAGATTCTCTGATAAGTGACGTAGATGTCATGAGCTTAGTGCCTCCTCCCTCCTGTGTGTGTGTGTTTCCTCCTCCCCTCCTGTGGTGTCCTTGTTTGGAGCTTCCTGGGCATGACTGATTGGCACACCTGGAACCCATCTGCAATCAAGCATACACCCTCTGCAGTACAAAAGCTTGGCTCATTCATCCACACCCTGCCAGATCGTTCAGTCTACTTCCGTGGTGAACTCCTTGGCTTTTTTGTATCTCTCGTTAGTTGTCTCTTGTGGATTTTGCTTACCAAGGACTTTTTTCCCTCCAGCCTGCTCCTGCCTGCTATCCTGGTTCTCACCTGTGCTCCTCGGTCCTTCCTGCTCCTGCCTGCTGTCCTGGTACTCACCTGTGCTCCTCGGTCCAGCCTGCTCCCGCCTGCCGTCCCGGTCCTCACCCGTGCTTCCTGGTCCAGCCTACTCCCCCTCAGCCAACTCTCAATAAATAATTCTGTATTGATCCATATCTCTGGTCTGCTTCATTGGGTCCGCCTGTCGCATTCCTAACAGAACGATCTGGCCAAACAATGGACCCAGCAGATCCAGATGCGCTTACAGAAAATGATCGCCACTCAGGGGAATCTCCTCGGCCAACACCACACATCTAAGCAGGAGTTGAAGGAATCTAATCAGTCTCTCTGAGCCCAAGTCACAAAACTAACCAGGTTGGTGGAGCACATTACTCATCAATTATCTGCCCAGTCTGTCTGCCAGCCCACACACCCCTACTCCTGCTGTCTCCTCGGCTGTGAATCCTCCCCGTGAAACTCCTGTTCCTCATCCTGAGCCATATAACGGGACCTGGGTAAAAGTAAAGGCTTCCTCTCTTACAATGTGCCACCGTCTTCACCTGCCAACCTCTGACATTTTCTACAGACCATTCCAAGGTAGCTTTTTGTTACTGGATTGTTATGCGTGGAAGAGCACTTGATTGGGCTGAAGCTATGTTGGGTGGTAGAGGCGCTGAAAATATCAGTTATTCTGAATTCATTGATGACTTCAAAAGAGTTTTTGCACACCCTGATTGTGAGGCTAATGCTGCTAAGGGGCTTCTAGATCTCCACCAGGGGAACAAGAGTGTGGCTGATTACGCTATTAAGTTTCGGATCTTGGCCGAAGAGTCTGGGTGGAACGAGGCAGCATTAAAGGGTGTATATTGGCGGGGTTTAAATGACACCTTAAAAGATGAGTTGTCTCTTCGTGATGACCCTGGTTCTTTGGAGGAACTAATCTCTCTCTCTATCCGCTTTGACAACAGATCAAGTAGAGCGCTAAACGTGAGAGGGTGTCCCAGCATAACTTCTTCTCTCCTACGCCTCGCTCCTTGCCTCCAGCCCCTAGTTCAGCCTGCCACCAATTTACCCGCTTGCCTTCCACCTCTCAATCCCCTGACATTCCTATGCAAATTGGTCGGACCAGATTGACAGTTGAGGAGAGGTCCCGGAGAATTCGAGCAGGCGAGTGTTTGTACTGCGTGTCAGGGAGGCCATTTCCTCAATCAATGTCCAGTTCATTCAAAAGACCCCGCTCATCAGTAAATATGGGGGTACTGATGGGCAAGGTATCTAAAATCCCCAATGACCCACCTAGACTCCTGTTACCTGCTACCCTCTGTCATAACCACCAGTCACTTCCTCTTCAAGCCCTAATAGACTCGGGGGCTGAGCAAAACTTCATGGACTCTACTTTAATTTTACAAGCAGGGATCTCCACAGAACCTCTTCCAGAACCAGTCCAGGTCAGTGCTTTAAATGGTTCTTTTCTAGCTCAAATCACTCACCATACTGTTCCTCCATTTGATTTTTTGTCTGGTAACCATCATGAAGACATTCTGCTTTCTTTGTTTTTTCTGCACCCCAGACTCCAATTGTTTTAGGCTACCCCTGGCTCAAGATTCATAACCCTGTTATTGACTGGTCTCTTAATAAAATCATTAGTTGGAGTTTGTTTTGCCATCAGTCTTGTTTGCAGTCAGCTCTCCCCTTCATCAGGGAGGTTTTACTCAACAGCTCAGACCGCTCCCGATCTGACTGCAGTTCCATCGGAATACCATGACCTGGGGGAGGTCTTTAGTAAGGAGAAGGCACTGTCTTTGCCGCCGCATAGACCCTATGACTGTGCAATAGACCTCCTTCCAGGCGCCACTCTTCCTCCTGCTCGCCTCTACAACCTGTCCCGACCTGAGAGGGAGGCCATGGAGACATATATAAAGAACTCTCGCAGCAGGTATAATCCGCCCATCTTCCTCTCCTGTCGGTGTGCCGGGTTTTTTCTTTGTTTCTAAGAAAGACACGACTTTAAGACCATGCATAGATTACAGAGGTTTGAACAATATTACAGTTAAGAACAAATACCCCCTTGCCTCTGATCTCCTCTGCCTTTGAGCCATTGCAGGGTGCCACCATCTTCACCAAACTGGATTTGCGAAATGCGTACTCATCTTGTCAGAATCAAGGAAGGTGATTTAATGGAAGACGGCATTCAACACGCCTTGGGACATTTTGAATACTGTGTCATGCCATTTGGACTCACCAATGCTCCTGCAGTGTTCCAAGCTCTGGTAAACGACGCCCTTCGGGACTTTCTTAATCGTTTTGTTTTTGTCTACCTGACGATATCCTTATATTCTCCAGAGACTCGCTTGAACATCGCTTTCATGTCCGCCTAGTCCTGCAAAGACTGTTAGAAAATAAACTGTTTGTGAAGGCAGAGAAATGTGAATTCCACGTCAGCTCCATCTCCTTTCTGGGTTTTATCATTGAGAGTGGACAAGTTAAAGCAGATCCCGTGGAAGATCAAGGCTGTCTCTGATTGGCCCCTCCTTCCAATAGGAAACAACTGCAAAGATCTCCTTGGTTTTGCCAACTTTTACAGACGGTTCATTAGAGATTACAGCAAGGTTGCCATACCCCTCACCAGACTCACATCTGCAAAACTCCTTTTCAGTGGACTGTCAAGCAGATTTTGCTTTAATAAGCTCAAGAGGTTATTCACTACAGCACCGGTATTGACCCAACCTGATCCGCCCAAACAGTTTATTGTTGAGGTTGATGCCTCCGATGTAGGAGTTGGCGCAGTTCTCTCCCAGCGCTCTGACAGATTCTCGCCTCCACCCTTGTGCCTTCTTTTCCAGGAGGTTGGCTCCTGCCGAGTGCAACTACGATGTGGGCAATAGAGAACTTCTGGCAGTAAAGCTTGCACTAGAGGAGTGGAGGCATTGGCTAGAAGGAGCAGAACAACCCTTCGTGGTATGGACGGACCACAAGAATCTAGCCTATATTCAATCAGCAAAGAGATTAAACTCTCGGCAAGCCAGGTGGGCCTTGTTCTTGGGAGGTTCCAGTTTACCATCACTTACCGCCCAGGTTCAAAGAACGTTAAGCCTGATGCACTGTCCCGTCAGTTTGACCCATCTGAGCAGTCAAATTCAGAGACTATACTTCCTAGTAACTGTGTCCTTGGTTCTCTCCACTGGCAGGTAGAAGCAAATGTAAAGAAAGCGCAGGAGGCTGAGCCTGATCCGGGAGGTGGGTCCGTCCAATAGACTCTATGTTCCATCATCTGTACGCAGTGAGGTCTTACAATGGTCACACAACTCCAAATTTGCATGCCATCCAGGTATAAATCGCACCTTGTCTGGTCTCCGGCGTAATTTCTGGTGGCCAACTATGGAGGCAGACACTCGGAGTTTCGTGTCTGCCTGCACAGTATGTTCCCAGAATAAATCCTCCCATGCTTCCCCCTCTGGTCATCTGAGACCTTTACCCATTGCCAACCGCCCCTGGTCACACATTGCAGTAGATTTTGTGACCGGCCTTCCCCTCTCAAATGGGCAATCTGTCATTCTGACCATCGTTGACAGATTTTCTAAGGCTGCTCACTTTGTAGCCCTCCCTAAATTACCCTCAGCTCGTGAAACCGCAGACCTCATGGTGGAACATGTTTTTCGTCTCCATGGCAGCCCCGCTGATATCGCTTTCTGACCGAGGCCCACAATTCATCTCCCAAGTTTGGAAAGCATTCTGTCAATCTCTGGGTACCACTGTCAGTCTATCTTCAGGTTTCCATCCACAGACAAACGGTCAGACTGAAAGAACCAACCAAGACCTGGAGTCTGCTCTCCGCTGTGTGGCCGGTCGCAACCCCTCTTCCTGGAGTTCACACTTACCTTGGGTAGAGTACGCACATAACTCTCTAACCTCCTCCGCTACGGTCTCTCCTTTCAGTCCTCCCTGGGCTACCAACCGCCACTCCTTTCTATGGAGGAGATTGAGGTCTCCGTGCCTTCGGTCCAGGTCCATATGCGGAGGTGTCGTAAGATCTGGAGGGAGACCAGGAAGGCCCTGTTACGGACTTCTTCCCAGTGCAAGACCCTTGCTGACCGCCATCGCCGTCCAGCACCAAAGTACGCCCCAGGTCAGAAAGTCTGGTTATCTTCCAAAATATCCCTTTGAAGGCTGTTTCTAAAAACTGTCACCTCGTTTCATTGGACCATATGAAATCGAAAGAATCATTAATCCGGTTTCTGTCCGTCTCAAACTTCCTCAAGCTCTCCGTGTCCATCCTACTTTTCACGTATCCCAAGTTAAGCCGGTACGATCCAGTTCTCTGTGCCCTCCATCCGAGCCCCCACCACCCCCCCAAATGGTTGACGACCATCCAGCTTATACTGTGCGGCGGATCTTGGATGTCCGTAGGCGTGGGCTCCAGTACCTTGTCGATTGGGAGGGGTATGGTCCTGAGGAGCGGTCGTGGATTGGTCGTGCCCTGATCCTGACCCTGACCTGTTATGGAGTTTCATCGTGCTCACCCTGAGAAGCCTGGTGGTGCGCCAAGGGCGCCGCTGAGGGGGTACTGTCATGAGCTTAGTGCCTCCTCCCTCCTGTGTGTGTGTGTTTCCTCCTCCCCTCCTGTGGTGTCCTTGTTTGGAGCTTCCTGGGCATGACTGATTGGCACACCTGGAACCCATCTGCAATCAAGCATACACCCTCTGCAGTACAAAAGCTTGGCTCATTCATCCACACCCTGCCAGATCTTTCAGTCTACTTCCGTGGTGAACTCCTTGGCTTTTTTGTATCTCTCGTTAGTTGTCTCTTGTGGATTTTGCTTACCAAGGACTTTTTTCCCTCCAGCCTGCTCCTGCCTGCTATCCTGGTTCTCACCTGTGCTCCTCGGTCCTTCCTGCTCCTGCCTGCTGTCCTGGTACTCACCTGTGCTCCTCGGTCCAGCCTGCTCCTGCCTGCTGTCCTGGTACTCACCTGTGCTCCTCGGTCCAGCCTGCTCCCGCCTGCCGTCCCGGTCCTCACCCGTGCTTCCTGGTCCAGCCTACTCCCCCTCAGCCAACTCTCAATAAATAATTCTGTATTGATCCATATCTCTGGTCTGCTTCATTGGGTCCGCCTGTCGTTACCTCCTAACAGTAGATGATTCGAAAACATGTCCCGGTTAGAAGGAGTTCGCAGAAAGTGTGTTTGACGTTCGGAGGGGGGAGAATTTTTTTGATGACGGAACATTGTTAGGACATGGTTAAAAGCTCAAAAAATCCTGAACGAGGGAATAGCTCACAATATAAAGTAATCTATGCAGTCGAGACATTAAGTTCTAAAACATGAGATGCTAAATTAAATGTACTGAAGAGCACGTTTGAGGACCAATAACAACACAAACATAATACATAATACTTTAGGTAAGTATAAGTAGGATATTAACGTTGAAAATAACATGCAGTGCTTCATTAATCTCAGTCCAGTATTTGTGAACACTTCCCTCTTGTTTCCGGTGCATTTCTGCGAGCTGGTCTGTGTTTGACCTTGAGCTGCTCTTACCTCGGCTGGTGATGCTCTCCTGGTTGACCTCGCTCAGATGTGCGACGCTGCCCTGGTTGGACCCAGACCTTGGACTCTCTCCGTCCATAGACGACCAGGCTAAGAGTGTTGCTTCTGAAATCGCAAACTGCTGCAAGATGCCTGTAGGATTGTAGATGAAATGTCATGGAGGGGAGCGTGGTAAGCCAAGCAACAGCATAAATAGCATACAAAATACCCACACGACTTGAATGTTGAAAATGTATGTTGAGCTGAGTAGTTTTGACTGTATATTTTTACTTCTAGCTCTAAATGTTATCTTTTACTTTTGTTTAATTACAAGCGCAATTCTGTTACTTATTACTTATAAAGTGCTCAATGTATTAAGCATTTATGCACACAATCAGAGCTAAAACAAGTTAAAAGATTAATCGCAACTAACCGATTATTGAAACTGTTGTCAAGCAATTTAGCAATCAAATAATCACTTTCTGTACCATACACCAGCTCTAAAGCATGCCAAGTGCCGAGATAAGAGGTATTAGGACGGAGACTGAGCCAAATTCAACCAAAATGACGCCAGAAATGTGTAAAATGTGTGTTTTAAATGAAAACACAACACTGTGAAGACGTTCAAGGGGCACATCTTGAGCTTCGTCTTGGTCAAATTTGGTAAAACTCACAGGCCTTTCTCGATCTAAACAACTAATCGGTTAATCAAAGAAATAATCAACAGTCTAATCGAGTCCAAAATAACCATTAATCACAGCCCTACACACAACCAGTCACTGACACAACACATTTATACCAAATCAAATTATATTGATCTCAAAATCTGTTTTAAATTGAGATTTTAAAGCAGAACTCAGTAACTTCAGCGACAGAGCTCCCCCTACAGGTCTCTTGAGAACGTACACTCCCAGTAAAATGACAGCAAAAGCTTTTTTTTTTTTCTTTTTTTCCCCTTCCTTTTTTATTGAAATAAGGAAGTTTAGTCACATATAAAAACATTTAATGTCACCAAATATAAAAAAGAGAGCCAAAATTTCTCAGGAGAGTTGTCTTTGGGTCGGCGTCAGGAAAGTTGCAAGGCTGGACAGCAGGGGGCGACAGCGGGGACTCCAAACGACCCGAAAATACATTTACAACCACCATGTTTAATAAGGTAAATATGTTACTTTGTTCTACTTTAAAGATGCTCAGCTGTAAAAGGCTTTTCTACAATTTCAAGCATAATTTCAGATTTTTCCACACTACTTCTATTGCCGCAGTTCCCCTGTTGCAAAATTAAGAATGTGTGGCTGCCAATCTGCCAATCTGCGCTCCTTTAACAACCACTAATGCACTGATCGGAGCTGGAGTCAGAATCTCTAATTGAAATCATCCATCTTGATACTAACTGTTCCCAACTCAGCTCAGCTTCATCTAATAAACAATAACGCATTTGTTTTTTATTGTGTCGTTTTTCACACTCAAAGTAGATTTACAATTTCATGCATCGCTCATTGGCAAGGTTTCTGTAGCCACGGTCGCCCTGGGGAGCACGACAGGAGCGTGGCTGCCAATCTGCACCAACCACCACCAATATGTGTATTTATTTAGATTTCTGGAGTCGTTGCAAAGTGTCCAGCTCAAGGACACAAGGTCATGACAAAAATAAATACGATTTTTTTATGGATCACTATATAACTTTTATGGTAGAAGGTTGGCCAGTCTTCACCGAGATGTTATTGCCAAAAATGTTCCGCAGTATCGCATTAAAGTGCATGTGACAGGATTTCATGATTTTCTCATTTTGGCTTTATTCGGTGTATTAATACCTGTTGTGAATATAAATGTTAGTTTTACACCAATCAAGCAGCCATTTGTGGAGAAAAGTTGAAAAATATGTTGAAATTTACAGAAAGTAAACAATTTGATGACAAAGGTTATGCATAATTGAGAAAAAAGACACTGACCCTTTATACATGAATTCAACAAAACAAAGGTATAAATAAACAAATCTGTGACATTAGATGTTTTGGCCCAGTTTACAGAATAGTTGCTGGGTAACTTCCTAGTGTGATATCATCATTTACAACCAGGAAGTAAAGCAAAAAAGCTAAAAAATTGCTAAACCGCGATAGAATTTGTGATATATTTTAAGAAAATTTGCAATATATTTATCTTAACTGCATTTTTCTCAAATGAGTAGTCCAACCTGTCAGAGGCACTTTAAACCTGCACATCTAATAAGTATTTTTAATTACAGCTGTTTTGTTTTTTAATTAGAAAACGGTGCATGAGTGCCGTTTTGATACGGCTGTGAATCACGGGGTTCCACGCAATACGCAATACACAATACACAATATATACGATAATATCACAATACTGCGATAAACGATACATTGCTCATGATATTCTACAATACATTACTGTTTTTTAAAGAACCCAATACATTTTAACATTAACCTTTAGTCAAACATACTATAATACTGTCAAAAAAACAGGAATTGCAACAAATAAAGAGCAGAATTAAACACTTTAGTACTTAGTTGGTATCTATAAAGAGTTTTGTATTACTTATTACATAAAAATACCACACTATTGCAAAGAAAATATACACACGATAAATATTGAGACCAAAAATATATCGTCCCATCTATCCTATATTGAACAATAAGTCGATACAGTAATTATTGTGACAGGCCTAAGTATAAACCAGTTTTCTTTCTCAAAACAACCAACAAAACTGTAGCTTTGTCCAAAAATAATTCAGTAAATTATATCAAACGTTACTCATGGCAACATATCGACACAGCAGCCCATGATATCGATCCTGTATCATGAAATTTAGTATCACGATATATCGATATTTTGGCATAACCCCGAGTTTTTCAGGATCTTTACTTTATGTACGTTTTTTTTTTTGATGAATACTTAATACTTTTTCTACACTACATTTGAAACACAAATATAATTCTTCCTCCTCCTCTATGTTCCTAAAAAGCCTCAAAGCAGTCGATACTTTTGAAGAGGAGTTTTCAGTTTCCAGACTTCAGAGACTTGAGCAGTGTAGATGTGCTGTCACTGAATCACGACAAAGAAGGAGTTTTGCCGTTGTTTCGTGGGCGCCATGATTGATTAGTCGGCTTGCTGTTGTGACTTGCTTTAAACAATTTCATGGGACGTTAATAAAACCTGCACTTTTGTCTTAACAAGTTTAGAGCTCACTGTTTTTAAGGTAGTAAATAACATAAATATACTGTAGGTAGGAAAATTACATCTCTGTTGCCAATTTACTCATTCTAACTAAACATGTCACTTAGCTTTATAATCTTATAGTTTACATACTCTACTGGTTTTACAAGGTGAACTAGATAAAACTATTTTTTTTTAGAAGTGTAATGTATATTATTAGGCCAATTTTTTAGGCTGCAAAATTATGAATGACTTTATATCTACACAGAATATTTCAGTACTTTTGAAGTACAGGTTAGATGACACATTTCACTAAAACGTATGATTATATTTAAGATTTTACTAAACATTTTGTCTATTTGTTCCCAGTTTGACAGTTTTTGTAAAGTTTATAATGTTACTTCCTGGTTGGACATAAGCAGCACATATGACATAGTAGAGGAATTCCACAACTGTTACCTAGCAACTATATTGTAAACAAGGGCCAAAATCCATATGAATTACATAATAATTAAGAATTGACAATGAACAATACCTGATAACACCTTTATTTTGCTGAATGATCGTTTAAACTGTCAAAAACAGTTGCAGTAAATTGTTTTTGTATTTTCAACGGTACGTCGCCTATTGATGACATCACAGAGGGATTCCGTTTTAGAACTCAGCACTACTTCCTGTCATTTTAAGCATTAATTTTTCTAAATTTCTTCACAAACGGCAACTTCACGGATGTAAAACTATGATGAATATTTACCACACGTGCTATTCAACTAAACTAAAACATGAGAACCTTCATATTCACTTTAAAGTGGACATATCATGCTTTTATTTTCACCTTTTGAACATTTAAAACATTTACCTGGGGTCTAAATAAACTATACCTGCAATCTACAGTCTGAATTCCTCCTAATTTTCTTTCTACATGCCTCTCTTTTACCCCTTTTGTAAGGAGCGCTTTTGAGCGCCTTGTTTTGGCACTGTCTCTTTAAATGCAAATGAGTTAGTTCGCACCCCACCCCCTCCCATGCGCATTGCACACAGACTCCGCCCCGTTCAGCCATTGTTGTAGTCCCAAACACAGTCCGTCTGTCGGATCCAAAACTTCTCCAAAGTTAGAAAAAAACGTAATGACAATCGAAAAATTGACAAGCGAAGACATCAACATCCAGCCTTACATGTACGAGCCAGAGTCTGACACAGACCAAGAGGAAATCGAAGACGACGATCCTCCGCAGCAAAGACTTCAAATGGCTGCATCTCAATGGTTTGTTTACTACTATGTAATTTCGCTACGCTCCGTTAGCTTAACTGTGTGTGAAAGATGTTAACAGGTTGTCTAATGGACCCTCACTTTACCATCTTACTGCAACAACAGTCCGGGAAAAAGGCTACTGTCAAGTCAGTCAGCGTGAATTACGGTGCTGCGGGCTACGCTGCTGCGCGCTAATGCTAGCGACATGCTAACGTCAGCTACGAGCAGTCTGATGTGAGTTCTGCCTTATGAAAACCTCAAAAATAAATGTATTATATGTATATATAAAGACATGTGCCCTAAGCAGCTGGAAAACAGCCGAGTAAAAGATGGGCAGCTACAGGTGTAATGCTAATCCCTCACAAATGGCCAGCACACAGGTAAAGAATGACTGGATAAAAATAGGTCTAATAAACAGTGTTTCAGCGTTTCTTGACTTACCGCTCCGCTATATCGTCATCTCCATAGACCGAAGGAACTGACCCTTCGATCAAATGCAATCTTTGAGCAAATCCCTCGTTGTACTGGCGGAGGTTACTGAAGCACTCCTCTTTGAAGTGCTTAGCGCACACAAACTGAACTTTCCCCACTGTCGGTGGTACATTACCACGAAAAATAAAACGTAACCATGCCGATCTCCGTTGTTCGGATGCAGGCGGTCGGTGTAATGAGTTGTGCTGGTTAACACAACCAAGAACAGAGCATTTTAACTTGTCCACTCGCACCTTTGACATCTTTGCGCTTGGACTACAAAATCGCTACGAGGAAAATAAAGATGGCGGTCTCTGCCGGAAGCTCTTGACCTTGTTTAGTAGTTCCGCTGTGACGTGATAGATAAAAATACGTAACAGATAATGCGGATATTCGAACGAACTGAGAAATATGTTGCAAAATGTATATAAATATATCTCTGCAGCTACTTAAGTGATTAATTTCAACTTTTAGCCACTACCAGACACCCACAGTACACAATAAAAGGCATCTAAGGGCCAAAAAAGTAGATTTTGCATGATATGTCCCCTTTAATAATTTGATAGCCTACTTTTACTTGTATTGGAGTAATATTTGACCAGGTGTACTTGTACTTTTTTAGTATAATGCAGTACTTTGACCATATTTGGAGACAGATAGGTTTAATGCCATCCAGTGGAACATTCTAAGCAAAGCAATCACATCAGACACACCTTTTTTTGAATATGAAACAGTATTTGACGGTGTATACGCTCAGACAAACCTGCAGCAAAGCGCGCCTCCTTCTCGCCATCACTGAGGTCGCTGTAGGCGTCGTTCTCCAGCCGCCGCGCCTGCTCCTGCTCCTTGGTGCTGATGCGGGACTGCGGGCCGCCCACCGTCGTCATGCCCCAGTTCTGCCACTCGATCATGTGCGCGACGCGGCCCTGAGCCATGGCCGTGGGCTTGGTGACCCTCTCCTTCATGGTCCGGGTGACTCCTGCGTCGCCCCGAGGAGAGGGACACACAGAAGTATATTACGCGGCCGAACGGGAGGCGAAAGAGGAGCGCGCGTGAGGGAGCGTGGAGGTGATGGAGAGGTATGAGATGTCAGGGATAAGATATGAACCCAGCGTGGGGGAAATGAGAAATGGCTTTGGTACACTGCAAAAAATATATAGATTTGTAGACGAGTTTAAATGACTTGATTTCAGGATATTCATCTTAATTTTAATAACTCTGATTAGTTAAAATGCATTGTTTTGATGGACCTTCTTTTACGACATTTCAAGCCAATTTTTACATTTAATTAACTCGTGCGCAAATCAATTTTCTTATTTCAAGCTAAATTATCTCTCAACCAGTAAGAAATGTATTGAAACCTGAAATATTCTATGTTACATAAGCAATTAAGTGTGTAGGATCTGGTTAATAAAAGGTTAATAAATAAATAAATCTTGTCTGGTCAAAACTGCTCAAATTTGGATTCCGATTTCAGATAATTAGGTTTGATATTCATTTTGGTTGCAGTGTAGATTTATTAGTGATTGGTTTATGTGCTGTTGCTTTAAATGCTACATTACTTTTATTTTATTTATCAAATGTACTGCTTTTATTTGTTGGTTTTTTTGTTCTGGTTTACTTTACATGGCCTAGTTCCAGTTATTTGATTTATTAAAATTTTTGTTTTGATGACTTTTAGAGCTAAATATTTGTTTTTATTGCTATTACTTTGGAATCTTGTTTATACAATGTGCTGTACAAATAAAGTTGGACATGATACATTGTACTGTATTAGCTTTATTTCCATTTCATTTATATATTTATTATTTCATTTATTTGATGTATAAGGACAGCAAATTAGTGTATGTGCTCTATAAAGTCTGCTAAACTAAACTAAAATGACTTCAATTCAGAATAGTTTTCTTAATTTGAGTACCTTGACTAATAATTAATATGAATTTAACTGATCAATAGCGCAATTTAAGTAATCATGAGTAATTTCAAATGATTTTAAATGATTTAAGAACATTTTAGGCATAATTATGTTCTTATTACAAGCCAAATTATCTTAAAATACGTGAGGAATGTTAAGTTAGAGATTCTAGACTTTTAAATTAATCCACTTGAGTCAAATCTACACAAAATAAGATTAATCATAAAAGTCATTTCAACAGTGGGCATTTCTTTTTTGCAGTGTAAGTATAAAAACAGCTAAATGCCAAAAGCTGCTGAGGCGAGGCGAGCGTGGTAAATCATAGTAAGCCATTGCCTGCAGAGAGTGAATGTATCTTCTGTGACAAAGGTGCATCATGGGAGTGGACAGGCTAATTGGGGTGAGGTGTCCGTGTGGCATGAATAATGAGAGGTTTGCTTGTTGACACCATCGCTCTCACACCTTCGCCGCCTAACTGCACCAGACAAGGAAAAGCACATGTCCGAGTCCACATCACCGTCTGCTGTATCTGCCGCACGAGGGCTAGTGGTTAAGCCTGCCTCACGACCAGAGGGTCACGGGTTCTGTTCCTACATTGCAAATAATGAATATCTACAAATTAAAATGACTTGATTTAAGAATATCAATTTAAAGTGGTGTTGACTGAGATTTGTTTAACTGACTTTGAAGATGTGTCTGACTTTTCCCCATAAATTACACTGCAAAAATTTATTTCTAGATTAATTAAAATGTCTTGATTTTAGGACATTAATGTGAATTTCAGATGTGAAATTTGTTAAACATTAAGATTAGTGGAGACTATTTATTTTAATGGAATCAGATTATCTTGTTGTTTCAAACCGTTTCTGACTTGTTTCAATACATTATTTCTTTCTTGTAAATGTATCCAAGCTTAAAATGGCTTGAATTTCTCATTTTATGTCTGGATTTGAGCAGTTTTGAGTCAATGAGAGCTCATTGCTGCTGTGATTTCACTGGTTTCAAGGTATTTCTGACTGATCCTGCGATAATTTTGCTTAAAATAAGAAAATACATTTGTAAGTAGGGTAAATAAAATTATCTTAACCCACTGACAGATAATTTGGATTGAAGTAAGAAATAATGTGTTGAGTCAGAAACAGTTTGAAACAAGAAAAATAATCTAGTTCCATCCAATAAATACTCTCCACTAATCTTAATGAGTCAAAACGTCTGAAATTCAAATTAATATCCTAAAATCAAGACATTTTAACTCATCTAGAAATTATTTTTGCAGTGTACTCCTTGTTTTTTTAAATGTTTTTGTGCTGCACTTTCATTGGAAAAATACTTTTAACTAAATAGTATTTTTTTTTTAGATTGCTGATAGGACAAGCATAAAATATCTTGTTTTACTTAAAATAAGAAAAAGAAAAGCATTTTTTTAAAGTTTAAATTAGACAAAAGAACAAAACTTCTATTCTATTGGCAAATCTTATTTTGAGAAAGTAAAAAATATTCTCAAATCAAAATACAATGTAATTCAATCACTTTTTAAACTTGTTATCGTAAGTAAGATTGTATTTTTTGTATGTTTCAGTTTATAAAATGCGGTGTATAAATTAAGTGGATTGGATTTTGAACTGAATTATTTGCGAATGCTGTAGGAAAATGTATCTGACCCTATTGGTAATTGTGTTTTTCTTATTTCAAGCTAAATCATTGAGTCAGAAATGTCTTGAAACTAGTGAAACATTTATTATGATTAAATCTAACCACTCAAATCCAGATTCATATTCAGTTGAAGGACAGATATTAAATTTGCAAAACGAACTAATAAAGCCATTGTCCCTAAATTATTGTCTTTTGAAATACTTAAATGTGTGCGTGTAAATTCAAATGTTAAAGGGACACAGCTGACGAAAATTGTAGATTTGCAAACTAACCATTACTAACAAAATGTGTGAAAATAATACATTAAAATTGTTGTGTAATGTACTTTTGAATGTGATTGTTGTTTTATGTGACCCCCAGGATGAATAGTTATTGCTGCGGTAATAACTAATGGGAATCCAGAATAAACGATAAAGATACAGATAAAGAAAATTCCCTACAGGCACAATACTTAATCTGAACCTTAGTAAATGCAGATACACACTAGAATAGATTTTCTGCTCCATTGCTAATATTCACTGGAATCCTTGCATCCTCCATACGTTTTGAGGCCGACTACTGATGACTTACAGTAAATCCCTGCATGCTTCATTTTCTCTGATGGCGGTGCATGAAGATGGAATTTATGAATAAATTATAGGAATATTATGGGACGACGCTGCAAAAACGAATATCTAGCATGGATTAAAATGACTTTAATTCAGATTACCAAGCGGATTTGAGAAGTTTTTGACTAGATTTGATTTAATTGCTTATAGACTAGATTGTCTATAGTTTCATGACATTGCTTTCTGGTTTTAATTTAGCTTGAATTAAGAAAGTAAATGTGCCAATCGCCTGGAAAAAAAGACCCAATATAAGTAAATAAATCTAAACTAGTAAAAACTTCTCAAATGAAGATTAATATTCTGAATTGCGGTCATTTGAACTAATCTAGATATTTGTTTCTTGCAGTGTGAGTTTCACCACAGCACCACTAGACTGTACTAAACTGCACTGCACAAAAATACTGCAAAAACAGAGGCACTTCACTACACTGCAGTCAGAAGAACTAATACTGTTTAAGGACACGACAAAGACTAGAATCATTAAACATAACATTTCACGACCACTGGACATGATATCTACACTCACCTTAGAGCAACAAGCTGTGTGACCATGTCGTGTGCTTTATGTCAGTGATTCTCAAACTTTACCAACACATTCTTCAAATATTAAGAGGTCTAAACCAGGTCTAAACCAGGTCTAAACCAGGTGTAAACCAGGTGTAAACCAGGTGTAAACCATGGATAATCTCAGACAGACTAAAGAAACATGAGATGAAAGTTACAAATATAACCATGGTTCTATGAATCCCATCACAAAGGCATTTCTTTATTAATGTATTTATTTGACAGAGACAGTGTACACTAATAAAGTGCACCATTATGTGTCTATCCCCTTCATATTTCTGTGACAAAGGACAGATGGATGGTTTTCTGAATCTCAAGACTCTGTTACTTTTTGTGGTAAAGTAGCATTTTAATATTCTCTGTGGTAAAAAGTAACAAAGTACAAAAGCAAAAGTACTGTACTTAAGTACATTTTTAGGTATCTGTATTTTGCTTAAATACATTTTACTGTGGATGCTTTTACTTCACTACATTTAAGAGCGCGTATCTGTACACTACATTTTTTAACTGAACAAAAAGTAAAATTATTTTTTTCTTATGGTTTTAGACATCATGAATATTTGTGAATAGCTTTTACGCTATATAAATCAGGGAAATTGCTTCTGATGACCATTAATCAAGACAATTCTTTATCAAGAGTACAATCTAACGCTTTAATAGTTCAAAATATGTGTGAATTTTACTTTTTACTCTTAAGGTATTTTTTTAAAAAGGTGTAATTTAACACTAATTTTACACTTTTTTCTCCTGTATCTGTACTTGTATCTGTACTTATGTAACAAAAGAGAGTACTTCTCAAACCACTGAACATTCTACACCTTAAATATGGAATAATTCACAAAAAGTCCTGAAATTAAAAGCATTGATTTGAACAGGTCAGCTTATTCTCTAGACTTGTGTCGATGTTATGAATGAACTGTGCGGCTGTCTTAGCCAAGACTTCCTTGAAAAAGAGATAAGTAATCTCAATGGGACTTTCCTGGTTAAAGAAAGGTCAAATAAAAAATAAACAACAGAGGGTGATATTGAAAGCACTGAATGTTCCCTCCATGCACTGTATTGTAGTCATTTTAGCTCTTTTATGAATGTTTACGTAGGAACTAAGGCAGGGTTAGATAAGGACTTCAGCACAAAAGAAGCACTCTCTTTTGTTACTGCTGTAAATTACAGATACAAGTGCAAAGAAATAACTCAAGTTTTGAAGTACAAATTTGAATTTTCCAATTAAATGTGTTTTTTTTTGCTCAAACAATGTTATCAGCAATGTGCTATAAATAACTCCTCAAACATATAAAAATCATTTTCTACTTTTCAGTCAAGTTAAAAATGTAGTGGAGTAGAAAGTACAGATACTGCTCTCAAATGTAGTGAAGATACAAACTGCTAAAATGTTAACTTAAGCACAGCATTTTCCCTTTGTATTTCATTATTTTCCACCACTGATCACCAGCTCTAAACCACGTCTAAACTAAAAGACTTACACCATTAAAAGAATCCCAAGTTTTACCAAAAGTTCCTAAACCAAAGTTTGAGAATCACAGTTTATTATTTATTTACTATTCTTGTAATTCCCGCCTGAATTACATCAATGTCTCTGAAGCCGAGCCATTGACGAGGAGTTTTAGCGTGTGTGTGAAGAGGGGCGTGATTCTGAAGCGGGCGGGGGGGAGAGGGGGGAGGGGAACCCATTTTCGGGTACCATGCTGACCCGGACGCGCCCCGCGGAGCACTGGGCCAGCATGGGGTCGTTTTACCATTTCACAGGACAGACACACACCTGACACACCTGACAGAGACGACTTAGCCAATGCCCCGATCCCGTACGCGTTTGAGTTCCTCTTCAACCGAGGCAGGATCGACGTGGTGTCCTCCATCGAGAGCTAGAGGGGGAGAAAGAGAGACACGGGATGGAGCGTGGAGGAGGAGCGGAGGAGGAGGAGTGAGGGAGCGAGTGAGCACACCGAGGCAAAGGAGAAAGAGAGTGACAGAGTGAAGAGAGGTGATGTGGATGCAAGGGTTAATTCATCGTGACACAAACATCTGAGTACTTTTGTCTACAGCTGTCCCACTCTTGCTTTTGTGGTAGGACAGTAAACTTGTGCTCGCTATTCGACTATGGCAAAGTGAAACTGAAAGAGTTGTAAAGCAGTGGTGGAGTGAGAGAGGGGAGAGCCCGGAGCTAAAAGGGTGAGTAAAAATCAACAATAAACACTGCAAAAAAGGCTATCTACCTGAGTTATTATGACTTCAGTTAAGAATATTTATCTTGTTTTGTAACAGTTTGTATGCATTTAGTTTGTAAAGTGTGGATTTTAGGATGGGGAGGGTTGGCAGCCTCAGTTTAACCAAGACAGCTGTGTCTAAAAGAGCAGTTTCTCACCAAGTAAAGGGTGAATTAATAAAGTCTACAGTGAGTGTAAGGCATTATTATTTCTGATTAGGTTTTTCTTTTCTATTTTTTATTGTCTAAATTAGAGATAAAGCAGATATTTTTAGGGTGATCTAAAAGAACGATTTTGATAATTTCCCCCAAAATATATGATTTGAAATGACTACAAACTCAATTACATGGCACTGCTTTGACTATAAAAGTAAAATACGGAAAAAAGATTTTTAGCCTTGTTTTACAAATAACCTACAAATGGAACAGTGTAATCCCATTTTGTGTAGCATCCTCTTTGAATCAAAGAGTTAAAATAAAGTGTTATGTCTTTCATTTATGCAGCTGGTCAGCTCAAACAAAATATCAACCTATGTAAGAGATTTATGGCTGATAGCTATAAAATGCGAATATCGACCAGATATATCAGTCAACTGATATCGGTCTGATATCTGCACTGTGCATCCTCAGGTACGTTTGGCCCAAAATGGCAACGCTCCATTTGTAACAAATCTGTTTTAGACCCTTTAAAGGTTTGTAAACAAAAACATTCTAAATTGGGAATGGAGGCAAAAGTGAAGCGGAACATAATGTGATTTCAGTGGAGAAACTGGGATTTAACCTCTTTAACCTAACCTTAAACCTAGAACATCCCAAACTATGAGAAATTTAGATGATTCTGGAAAATGAAAAGCTTCAGACACATGTGAGTGACATCAGAGCTGCTTTAAACACATTCATTATTGTATGTCACATCATGTTTAAGGAGATTATGATAAACTTTGCATTTTTGATAAAATTTCTTCATCTGGAAAAATTCTCACAGAAATGTTGAGCTCACAGTAATTTTTCATTTTATCTAGCGATATATTATGCTGTATCATAAATTAGATGATTTTGAAGCTAAAATTGTATTTTGTCCATCTTTTTTTAATAGAAAATCAAACTTACTGACCTTTCTACCCTGGAAATTCAAATTTGTTGCTTTTTTGTAGAATTTAGATCTAATGTGAGATAATCATTGAAAAATTTACAGTTGCCTCCATTCCAGAATTTTGATGACATCACATTTTAAAGGGTCTATACAACTTGTATAATGGACGGGTCTAAAGCAGGGGTTCTCTACATTTCATACCGGAAGCCACAAAACAGCCCTGCAACTGACTCAGGACTCCCGGTGTGATATGAAAATGACAGTAGTAAGAAGAAATTTAAGTGTCAAAACCTATCAAATCAGGTTTAATGTTATTTATTTGAATAGATTATTGTATTATTGGACCCAATTTCACTCTTAATTAAAACTATAGCAAATGCAGTTAATCATTTATCTCTTGAAATCATCTTGCGACCCCCAGCTCATCCCTGACAACCTCCCGACCCCACTTTGGGAACCACTGGACCAAAGCACTTTCCCTTATTGACTTTTTACTTAACTGAGTAAGTGCTTTTTTCTTAATCCACTCACAGACTATTCTTCTTAAACCTTAGAACCATTCCCAAAATCCTCTGCAAACAAACTAAACACAATCTGCACAACTCAAAACTACTCACAACAAGATTAATACACTCAATTCAAGCTTTTTACCTCCTGTAGAGAAACCGTTTTGCAGTGAGTATAGAAAGTAGAAATAAAAGATGTGAGCTATAGATGAAGGAACGATGCCACAACACTTACATTGATTCCTTCCCATGAAAACTCTGAACGTCCATGCTGAGGGAGAGAAATAGGGATGGGGTTGGAAAGAGTAAGACAGAGCCAACGTCCACGTGCATGGGGCCGCGAAATGGGGCGATATGAGGAGAGAGAGGGGCCAGAGGGGGGCGCAGTTTCACATTAGACATGGAAAGGAAATGAACAGGGAAGAAGAAGAAGAGACAGATACTCAGGATTTTCACGTGAAGAAGCAAAATGACAAGGCGAATTAAAACCAGGATGAGTTTAGATTTGCTCAGCAGCGTCGCACGGTGAGAACGCAACGCATGAGGGATTGGAGGGATTAGTTTATATTGGTTTGAGAAATGTGCTGCTGTAAGAGAAGACAGGATAACGCACTGCAAAAAATATCAGTAGGTTGAAATGACCTGAACTCAAAATATTTATCATAATTGTTTTGACTAGGATATAGGATTGAATTGTTTTACTTGTTTCAAAGTAAGAAAATTTTAGAAATAAACAACTCATTTTAAAAAAATTGGTGTCTGAACAATTAATAGACACTAAGAGTGCGTTGACATTTGCACAAACATTAAAATTGTGATTAATATTGTACTAAACTTGAAACTAGACAAAGCCAGGACTAAAACAGCACCAAACCAAGTCGACATCAGAATTAAACTGGGCTCAAAGCGGGACCAAACAAGTACAGGTGTTAACTTGTGAAACGTGTCCTAGATAAAATCCTAACCTACTTTCTCCTAATGTGTTGATTTGGATTTTTTCTCCTTAATCTGATTTAATCCAATCTGATCTAGGCAGCACAAAGGAAATAATTCCTTAACTAATTGGCAAAGGCAAAAGACACTGCAGGTGTAAAGGAAAATATCTTACATTTAGAGATATCAATTTGAAACGTCTTCTGTAGTTGATTTATTTGAAAAGTGTAAAAAAATAAGGAATTTTATGTGTAAAAATGGCAGAAAATACACATATTTTATGCCCTAACCCTAACCCTAAATCAGAAAAATTTATGCAGCCAGATTCTTGCTTAATTTTGTTTTGAAATTGCTGTATGTATATTGTTTTAACTTTCATTCTACCCAAACTGAACTTTGAAAAGCCGTTATTTTTTAATCTTATTTTAGCATAGTCCATACTTTTTTATACTATTACTATACGCAACACTAATAATTTTACTATTCACTATTGGTAATTTATTTTGAAGAAACTGAAAGCAACCACGCTAAAAATCAACTTAACTAAAAGTAAATCTGAAATAGTCAAAACAACTTAAAATAGTCACTTTACCTCATAGATATGGGTTTGTTTGTCGTATCAGATGATGTGTGCGTGTCGGGCTGGCGTTGGTGCCGCGTGTGTCCGAGTACATATGTGTGTGTTATGGGCGTGACGGAGGCGATAAGCGCGAGCCTCTGCCTCTCTATCAACCGGACTGACACGCGCTAACCCAAGGACACCGAGGGCCGTGTCTCTCACACGACTCTGAGCTGATTTACACATTCAAGGCTGACAGCAGAATTTATCTCGCTGCGAAAATAAACATCAATTTCATTCGGGTTTGAATCGAAACTACATAGACTACAACAGTTCACCGCTACTTAATTCTATTGCCGTAAAGGTGAGCGATTGAACTTTTCTGGTAGAGGGTCCGCCACCTGCTCGTCTCCATGGAGATGTTATTGCTTTGCTTAGAATGTTTCATAGTATGGTATTAAACGATTCAATCTCCATGTTGAGGTGGAAAATATATCCAAAAATTGATAATATCGTAATTTTGGGGGGGGATATACGCAAATAGGCAAAACAATAACATCTCTATGAAAACCAGCAGGTGATGGACCCTGAAAAGTTACACAGTACAACCTTAACCCCACGTGTAATATTAACAAGTGAAAAATCCACATAACACACAGTAGAGCCCAGATAATCAGAAAACTACAGGTTTATCGATTTGAGACAGGAACAGACCGGACATACTGCTGTTGTGCACTTGAACAAGACACTTTTCACCTCGGCTGCCTGAATAAATGTTTTATATAATGTCGCACGGTGATAGAGTGGTTGACACATTTGCCAGGTTCTGTTGTGGGTTAGATTTCGTCAGTTTGCTGAATGCACTTCCCTCTCATCTCCTTTTAACACTACACTTCCCTGTCCAATAAAGACGGGCCTAAAAATCCTTTTTAAAAAAGAGAGAAAAAGAATGGGAGCCACACTTCTGCTTCGACTAAGGAGTGAGGAGTGAATAAATAATGCACCAAACAACCCTGTGCCTTGACATGCATTACATAAGACGGCCACGCTTACGTTACAGCACAGTAATAACGCGGTAATAGAACGTAAATAACAACGGGACACTGTTTCCAAATTATTAATAATAATAATAATACTAAATAAATATAATAAAAATAATAAACCAACATGTAATCCAGCATAGGATAGAGGCAGGATTAGCCATATTACTATGAATAAATCTCATCAAATTGACGTACACTTCCTTGGTAATTAACATCAAATAACCATAATTAAATCCAGTATATTACCATGCTATTAATATGCAATAAGTAAACTACTACTGACATTTTAGATTATAGAGGATAATTTTTCACAGTTTTTTTACAACACACCACGTCATAATTGGGACTAAACCCAGAACTAAACCAGGACTAGAAAAGGATCAAACCAAATCCCCATCAGGTCCAAACCATAATGCAATTTTTCCATTTCAAACCTATTACCATGCTATTACTGTGCAATAAGTAAACAAATGACAACGGTATTTTAAATTATAGAGTATCATTTTGTTAACAGTTTTTTTCCAACACAGCACATCACAACTGGTACTAAACCAAGAACTAGACCAGGGCTAGAACAGGATCAAACCAAATCCACATCAGGACCAAACCATAATTAAATCTTCCTGTTTTCAATCTATTACAATGATATTACTGTGCAATGAAAACACTAGCTTTAATGCCATATTGTAGATTATAGAGAATCATTTTGTTGATAGTCATTTCCAACACACCATGACAAAATTGGGACTAAACCCAGGACTGGAACAGGATCAAACCAAATCCTCATCAAGACCAAACCCTAATAAATCTTCAATCTTCAATCCAATCTATTACCAGGTTATTACTGTGCCGTAAAGTAGCTAGCAACATTTAGATTATACATTAGAGGATAATTTTGTTCGATTAGGCCATAGCTATTTCCAACACACCACATCAGGACTAAACCCAGAACTAAACCAGGACTAGAACAGAACCAAATCTACATGAGGACCACACTGGGCTCAAATCAGGCTCAGACAGTGTGCGCGCTTGTAGCATCTCATTCTTCCCTCATTATCGCCTCCTCACATTCATTCAAAACTTTATCTTACCCAGTGATTCCTGTTATTACGTTAAATTGTTTACTTGTGTGCAATGTACAGACTCTGAAATCTAATCCAACTCCATAGTGAAGAAGCGGGGTAGTATTCACGGCATATCTCATCACACTCTCTCCAGAAAGCTCATGCTAAATCAATAACAGCCTCTTGGTTCTCTTCTCGTTCTTCTTTTCTCTCCCTTTTCTTGTAATTCTACCCTTTGCACACGTCTTCTCTCCATCACGCCATCACGGTTTTGCTCCTCTGCCTCCACAGCAGTCAATGCATGCAACGATAGATTTAACACAGCTGAGTGGTAAAGCTAGGCCCTTAAAACAGCTTTTCCTTTGCGCTTTTAAATAGCCCCGACCGCCACACTGTAAAAACTAAACACTGAGTTAAAATGGCTTGAATTCAAGTTGTTAATCTTTGAGTTGTGTGTGTTGTTTATGTTTGTTTAGTTTGAAAGTGTTTACTTCTTTCAAGGCATTTTGTGACAGTTTCAATATTTTTTTCTTATAATTTCTAGCTAAATTGTCCATCCATAGAGATTTTATTGACTTATTATTCAGTTTTGACAGTGAACATTTCTTATTTCACTGACAGATATTGTTTTTCTTGAACTTAGTTGAACAATTATGAAAAACTAATATATTAAATAGTTATGTAAAAAAAAGCCCCAAAAAAGTGAACAATGTTTAAGACGAATCTTTGCTAAAATATTAATGAAACCGTTGCAGTAAAGCAATAAAAAATGTATGTAAATACAATAAAATACATAAATAACCTAACCCTATATGTCACCTGTAAATATTTAATGTTTAATGAACATATGTAGATCCTCTTTAATCTAAATGCTCATTATTGCTTTGCATCAACTTAAAATAATCAAATGGAAAAAGGTGACATTAATTTAGGATCAGCATTTACAGTTTGTGAGTGCTTTAAAAACATTATTATTAACATTCCGAATTCAAGCCACTTTAACTCTTGTAGATTATATTTTGCAGTGCTCAGTGTGTATGTGTGTTCTTGGTATTTTCCAGTTGAAGGGCATTCTGGGGCATGATGCATAAATAAATGATGGTCCACGGTGCATTTGGAGGAAAAGCTGACTTCTGTGCGTTTTAGTCCAAAATGGTCGCCTTTCTCTCGTCTCTTCGATGGCACAGATCAGTTAAACAGGAAAAGAGGGAAGAATATACACAAAAGCAAAGACAGAGAAAATGACAAGACTGGGGTGATTTTGATTGAGTTGATTCAAACACAGCAAAAAGGAGTAGTTTGTGAATTAAAATGACTTGAATTCAGAATAATTTTACTAGTTTTGATTTGTTTACTTAACAAACTTTGTTTATTTAACTTAAAACCTTAACATTTACAGATGTTTGTAACTTTAAACTAGGGATGCAACCATATACAAACTTTTATCATGATTCTCCCGGTATAAATATATTTACTACAATGTTGTGAAAAATCTAGCAGAATTACACAAATCACACCTTTTCCTTCTAAAACGCCTTGAAATGCCTTTGATGCAAACAATAATTACTGTCATTTTCCAAAGAATTAAGATATAAAAATTCTACAATTATACAAATGCCTTTATGTTGTCTGCACTGAAACGAAGCAAAGGATCATGGTATATGTAGTCCTTTCTGTTTCTTTAGCAGTTGCGGCAAACAATGCATTTCAAGATTATTTGATATTTTGACGACACGATATCACGATATTTCAGTTAAAGTTTCATTCCTACTTGTCACTATGCATTGCTTTTATATTCTCAACTACCTTCATTGCCACTTAGGTAAGAAAATTGCACTTACCAAATTGGTAGAGTTGAATTTGTAATTTTAAGATACCTTATTTTCAAATCAGTCATAAATGTCAATGAACAGGCACTTCACCATATGGTACAATAATAGTCTGGTGTAGGATGGATATAATAAGTAAAAAATAGATGATTTATTTTGCTCTTTTTACATTTTGTTATTAAGATCATATTAACCAGGTTTTTTGGTCGTCATATACTGGGTTAGAGTTAATCATATTACCATGAAATACAGAATAATCACTAAATGTTATATTATTTATATTACATCATGGAAACTCATCCCATCAAAGTTCCCAGTGATGCTTTTTCCTCCTCATCACCAGACCATTACTGTGCTGTCTAGTAAACTGCTACCCATAAAACAGTTAAAGCGAGCTCAACACATCAAAATAGGGATTAAACTGGGACTAAGGGTGCTCACAATGATCTGGACTTGGTTTGGTCCTGTTCAGGTTGTTGTTTCTCCCTGGTCTAGTCCAAGTTTAGTCCTGATTTCGTCCCAATTTTGATGCGGTGATTGTGCAAGTATGAACACACCCAAAACTGGAACTAGACCGGGAATAAACCAGAATTTAAGCAGGAACAGGACCAAACCAAGTCTACATTATAGACTAAGGGTGTGTTAACTTTCCATTTTTGGTTCTAAATTGACCCCATTTTAGTCCTAGTGTGGTGATGGTTTGGTCTTGTTGAAGTCATTGTTTAGTTCTGGTCTAGTCCAGGTTTAGTTTCAAGTTTAGTCCTGGTTTAGTCCCAATTCTGATGTGTTAAATGAGCAAGTATGAAGACAGTTTAAACTGGGCTCAAACCAGGCCCAAACCAGGTGTGAACCCAAAATAATCTATAATAAACCATAAAATCAAGTGATAAATATGAAAATACAACGTTATATTCTGAATTTAAGTAATTTTAACATGAAACAGACACCTTTTTTGCAGTGAATATGGAAATTAAGCATGAAGTGATGAGTCAAAAGAATGGGTGACCGTTTTTCTCATTGTGAAACAGTGTTGAGCGGACTGGCGTTAACATGGAGCTTGCTATACTCTATTACACTGGCGTACTACACACTCGCCACATGTAGTTTCCTCACACCAAGCTGGACTTAAAAAGCAGCAGCTACATTCCCCCGGGGAGTGAAGAGCCGCTGGGGAATGCCATTTTTCCAAAGTCGAGACCACTTTGGAAAAATGCCATCTGTGAGTGTTGCTGGTTAAGCACTGACCTGCTCTCCATCCTTCTGGACTGGCACGCCATCTGCCGCTGGAGGGAAGAGAAAAGACAAGTGTTAAACGTCTACTCTGAACAAAACATGAATACAGACGTTAATTACTATTAGTTGGTTAAAGATGCAGAAAACACAACAACATTGCGCCACAAACTTGGAGTCAGTACACATTTTTTATGATATGATACGATATGATTTTATGATTTATGATAATGCAGGTAAGATTTGGATTTTATTTATCGAGAAAACATTAGTTATGCTTAGGTGACGTCAGCCCCTGCGATCGAGGACCTGACTATGGACACCCTCCAAATCCACCTGGGCCAGTGGAAACGTGGCTTTATGTATCTTGCATTAATTAAATCCTATGTGTTTTATTGGTCAAAAATACCTCATAAGACATGCATTACTGTGTCTTCAAGTAGATAGAAACATTGTAATGCCATACTGTGGATTCCAGATTCCAAGCAAAGCAATAACATTTCTATTGAAACAAGCAGGTGGCAGGCTCTCCACATGAAAAGTTACAGTGTGCACCTTTAACTGGTTTAATTGCATTTCAGACTGGTTTTAACAGGAGTGCAGTTTTCTCACCCTATTGGCAGATATTTTTCCATTAACTTCAAATAAAAAGTATTGAAACATCCAAACTACCCAAATTATGACTCAGAATTAAAGTCATAATTCAACAAATCATCATTTTACAAAGACAAAATTGTAAAAGCGGAGCGCTATTGAGGCGCAATTATAAAGACTACTTGTTCGTGTAATGTTTTGAATAGTCTCACAATGTTCTGATATTTGTCCCCGGCTGACTGTGAATGGTTTCCACAAGGACAGGTTTCTACTAATTCCTTTCAAACTCTCTCCACTTCATATGCTTTGTGTTTTTGTCTGCAACAAGGTCAGAAGAGCTAATCAATCCTAAAATAATCACCTTAATGGTATGCTTTTTTTTCATCCCACAAATAATGTCAATGAGAAACTAGTTGATGGCTTTAGTAAAATAATACACTTAAACAAAACTGACTACACTGCAAAAACATGAATATTTAGATACATTAAAATGATAGGATCATTTCAGTAGTTTCGGGTATAATGAACTTGTATCAAGATTTAGCTCTTGGTACAAATTAATTATACCCGAAACTACTGAAATCATCTTGTAACTAGTTATAAATGTTTTCAAACCAAGATTCTACGTCATATAAAACTACATTTAGCCAAGTCAAAACTCCAATCCAGATTAATATTCTTAATTAAAGTAATTTAAAGAATATACAAAATAAATGAGGCTGAAACCCAGAGGTACTGATGGTTGTTGAAATCCACGGCGGTGTATAAGTGACTGATCGTGCTTCTCCTCATTCCTTGCTGCTCAAATCCTAATTAAAACATTGGTTTAATTAGAGGTCTGTTCTTCTAATGGAGTTTAAACACAGCCTCGGTCTCTAGGTGCCGACTCGCTATCGGAGGGTCTGCTCTGTGTGCAACCCTCCTGGGGGTTTCCTCCTCCAACCATCACTGCAAAAATACACACACCTACATGGAGTAAAAGGACTCTGGATCTTGTTTTAAATCGTTTTTACTAGTTTCGATTTAGTTAAGATGACACTGAAGTGTTATTAAAGCTTGTTCAAAATTGGTTTCACATGTTCTCTTCAAATTGTTCAAATCTTCAAATTGTTCATATAAAGCTGTAAGACAATGCCATGTGAGCAAAAATACATTGCAAGATTAGCCTTGATTTCAGATTATTATTATTATTGACCTGTTTAGATCTATTTATTTGATGGACTTACATTATTTTGCTTGTTTCAAAATGTTTCTGACGTATTTCAACACTTCTTTCTTCTCGTCAATGGGACAACAATTTTACAAGCTCATTTAAAAAAAAAAAAAGTAAAACTAAATGATGATGATGATGATTTTTATTTATAGAGCGCTTTTCCACCTAATAGGCCCGCAAAGCGCTTTATCTTATAACTGTCTGAATAAAAGTCAGAAATGCCTTGAAACCAATGAAACATTCTTCAGCATTTAAATCTCATCGAGTCACACTACTACACTCGAATCCAGAGTAAAATTCAGTATTCAAGTCATTTTAAGCAAGGCTGGATATATTTTGCAGTGAATATGACGCACTGGGAGGAGAGCTAATTGGATGTCCACTCTGTTTCATTTGTGCCTTCATTTTCTTGCCTTTTGTTGCCTTATTATTATTGTTCTCTCTGGTCGTGTTCTGTGTTCATTTTTTTGTTTGTTATTTCCTTGAAAAAAGAAAAACTGTGTTAGTGGCCATACTAGCCATTAATCAAAGGGTTAGTGAGAACTAGGAACAAATTAGATGTTCTTCTTCCTCCTTTTGAAAATCAGGTACTCCAGCTTTTATGTTCTGCCTGATAAAGTAAATAAACAAGCCTTCAGTGATCTGCAGCCCCTCAGGCCTCAAAGGAAAGCAGAGTAAGTGACTGACCCCCTGATTCACAAACAGCTCATGTCTGTCAGCACGTGTTAGACCTCTATAAACATCTCAGTCCTGTAAGTACTATAACATCTATAATTGAATAAATGCAAGATGAATGTAATGCCATACAGTGAGTTAAACTGATAAAATGTGTTTCTTTGCTTTTTAATCTAATTTTTTGTTTCGCTCAAATTAACTTTGTACAGTAAAATGGAAACTGAAAGTAGTTTCTCGTTGTTGCTCCGACTGTGCAGAGCTCCGATAGCTTGTTGGCTAACATTAGTTGGAGATAAAGGACATTTCGACTGCTGCACAACATTAATTTTCTCAACACTTGGACTCAGAAAAATGTTATTTAAGGAGAGAAAGGTATGACTTCAACTGTGTGTGATGCAAAGTCTGTATCAGTGATAAATGTGAGCATGTTCCTGTTGTTTATCTTCAACTGTTAACCTGATTTTCTTTTTTTCTTTTTAGATGTCAGGTACAAACTAAATATTTAGCAGAGTTGGACACTTAAGCAGTTTGTGTTTTAAGCTTTTATAGAAGAAAATATCATGATTCCCCATTGAGTCTCATACATTTTTGCCACTCACTGCTATAATTCAGAAGTTATATTGTGCACCTTTATTTAGAGTCATTTTAACTAGATAATTGTTTTGCTGTGAAGAAGGTCTTTGACATCTCAGTCCAAATCATATACGGTTTTATGATATCCCATTGTTTGTATCAAATATTTCAGCGTCTTTTGGTTTGTTTAGTAATAATGCTAAAATGAACCACATCTAAACCCTTGATCCAGCAATCCACTTAGATATTTTCGATAACTCTATTTCTTCTGCTGGTCGGCTGTATGGAATATATTATAGGATACAATACAATACAAAATCAAGTCACCTTCAGTCTAATCCTGTCATCAAGCATCAGCAAACAAAACGATTACTGCATTGTTTGGTAACATTGTGCTCATTGTGAGTCTTACTGAAGTGAAATTGCATTGAGGCTCTACATGTGAGCCGCCTCTTAAGCCTCCTGAACAGACCTTGACCGATGGTTTAACATTAGTCAAGGACAAACTCGTTACAATCTGGAGACGGGCCAAAACAGGACCTTTATTACTAACATTTGAAGAGTCCAATTACAGCATTTGTGGGGGATCGTCTGAGCTGCGTAACCTTCTGCGTTCGAGCCTTGACAAGCGGGTACGGCCACATGTTCAGTATCGTTGTGTGTCAAACAGAGGAAGCTTCACCTGCCTGTCTCTCGGTTTCCCCCAAACAGCCCTCATCGTCACTCACTCACTCAGGACTTTCCCGTCAGATCTGAACTCGAGGTGACCTTTGCAGGATTAGACGCTCTCCTCTGTGAAGTGTAGTGTGGACGTTTCTGCTGATACCACTTAGACGAAGAGATAAGGCCTTTGTATGTGGGCGGGGGACTGGCCTAGATTTCCTCTCTATTTTGGGCTAAAAACTGCAAACGCAAACAATATATGAACATGTGTGTGCACTTGTGGGCGACATCCTCGACCTTCTATAGCTCACATGTTGCTGTTCCACAAATAAGTTAAGAAGAAGTTCCCCACAAGTGCAAAGTACAGACGAGAACTATAGAGCTCAAAATAACATTGCTCATCTTTCATTTATGGAACAATAAGCTGATAAGGTAAATAACAAGAATGCACTACAGCGCGACACGCCCTTAGGTCTGTCCTCCTCCGTCTCGTTAGGCCAATTAGGAAATAAGCAGTTCCTCTCCACATGAATCACAGCCTGGATCGAGAGTGGACTGCAGTAGAATGCCCTCCAGTTCTCACACTGCAGTGCACGGACATGATGCTAATGTCTGATTCACAATACTCTGTGAAATGACATCAACAGCAGTGTGGAGCGTGTTAAAGTTGTGGTGTATGTAATGAGTGATGAGCGTGAATGTTAACTAGTCTCTTAACACACAAGATGTCTGAGCGCTGTGGGTCAGGAGGATGAGCTCTGCAGCTGTGTTGTGGCTACATGTGTAATTGTGTTCTTGAAGACAGGCAGGGATCCTCCTCGACCAACAGCAACAACAACAAAGCACATGACTGAAGCTCGGAGCCAGCTCTGCCTCCCCTGGCACTGCCTCCTCCCCCGCACTACCGCGGAGAGGCTGAATACAGCCCTCAGGCCATCGGGGAGCCAGCTCAGCCGAAGGAGCAGAAGACGAGGGGCGGGAGCGGGCGCGATGGAGAGAGCAGCCAAGCAGAACAGAGCCACACATCTGCAGCGCTGCACTGTCAACTCCACAGCACTCCAGAGGCGCATGGCTGAAGAGGGAAGCACCCAGTGTCATCTGTCTTTTTACTCCAAGTGCCCTGCGGCGGCAGCAGCCACAGCAGCCAGAGCAGAGTGAGCTGCGAGAGAAGAGGGACGTGTGTTTACTCTGACAGCTGCAGTACGGCTGAGGCACCAGCGACAGGCCTCTTGCAGAGTCATGTGCACATGAACCAGGAGCAGGTCCAGATGGCACAAGTGTCTGCAGTGAGCGGCAGATTCATTTACTTTACACACATAAGTCATGCTCCAGCACTGCGGGAGTATTATCCACCAGATCCCAGCCGGGGTACACTGCCATCGACAGGCCTGACACGGCTCATTAATCTGTGTGAGCTCCAGTGCAGTGGAACCTGTGCAGGTCCAGGACTGTGTGGGTCCAGGACTGTGAGGGTCCAGGACTTCGTGGGTCCAGGATTGCGTGGGTCCAGGACTGCGTGGGTCCAGGACTGCGTGGGTCCAGGACTGCGTGGGTCCAGGACTGCGTGGGTCCAGGACTGCGTGGGTCCAGGACTGCACGGGTCCAGAACTGCACGGGTCCAGGACTGCACGGGTCTAGGGCTGTGTGGGTCAAGGACTGCAAGGGCCCTGCGCAAGTCCAAGACTGTGAGGGTCCAGGGCTGCGTGGGTCCAGGACTGTGAGGGACCAGGGCTGCGTGGGTCCAGGACTGTGAGGGACCAGGGCTGCGTGGGTCCAGGACTGTGAGGGACCAGGGCTGCGTGGGTCCAGGACTGTGAGGGACCAGGGCTGCGTGGGTCCAGGACTGTGAGGGACCAGGGCTGCGTGGGTCCAGGACTGTGAGGGTCCAGGGCTGTGCAGGTCCAGGGCTGCGCGGGTCCAGGGCTGTGAGGGTCTAGGGCTGCGCGGGTCCAGGACTGCACGGGTCTAAGGCTGTGTGGGTCCAGGACTGTGTGGGTCCAGGACTGTGAGGGTCCAGGACTGTGAGGGTCCAGGACTGCACGGGTCTAAGGCTGTGAAGGTCCAGGACTGCACGGGTCCAGGTCTGTGAGGGTCCAGGACTGTGAGGGTCCAGGACTGTGAGGGTCCAGGGCTGCGCAGGTCCAGGACTTGCAGGTCTCCACCACTCACAGTCAAAGGCTGAGGCTCTGGTGCAGACTGAGGTAATAATTCACAGCCCACAGTGACTTGGCACAACTTCAGCATCATCACCAGACACTCACAAACAAACAGACTAATGGACTGATTAATTTATAATGAACACTACCTGATGGAGGAAAAACTGTCTACAGTGATGAGACACGAGACAAACATCTGAAAATAATGCTTCTCAGACGCCAAATCCCTCACCATAACCCACATAAAGTGACATCTTCTGTTCAGGAGCAGGTTAGTGATCATCTGCGCTGAGTGCAGAGGCTCTGGGACATTCTCACTCACAGATCTGCTGCGCCTGAGTCATGTTGTTTACTGAAAAGCCTGTCATCACGAGCCCACACGCACAGGCCTCTTATTTCTGATTTGCCACACACTCTGAAATCTCACAAATACAACTACTCTACAAGGCCCTTTACTCTAAGGATCATTTTACTAAATATAATCAGCGCGGCTCTCAGGCTGCTATCGGGTGACAAGCTGAATTGTAATAGCACATGGAGAGCGAGGCAGTAAACCTGGATGAATGTGCAGCCATGTCATGCTACAGTGGAGTCCTTGGAGCCCGGCGCACACACACACAGACATGACGCTCTGACACAGGCCGTGGTCGTGGGTCTTCACTTGGAGGTACTACATCATCGAGGCGTTCACCTTGGATGTGTTCATGTGGACCCTGAGTCTCTCGCTGGACAGGGGCCAATCGCTCAGCCTCGTCACAGCGCGGACACACTCACAGCCCATCTGCGACTCACAGCGCAGAGGCAACATGTTACACTGAAGAAAGTCATATCCAGGTAAGTTAAATTACTTGGATTAGGAAAAATATAGCAAAGTGGCTTAATGGTTAATGGTTTGAAAACTTGAATTCACAACATATTAACTTGATTTGTGTAGATTTGTCATTTGAGTTTTCTCTACTGCCTTCAGACTGTCACTATGTTGTTCCTTATTCAAAAACGAATAGGTATTTCAAATCTTTTATTACTACTACTATTCACCTTTTCTATGTAGATGTAATGGTTGGGTGACATTTAGAGCTCATCTTTGTTCAGAACTAGTGCTGTATGTTTGGTTCCTCCATGTTTTCCTCCAACTAATTGCCCAAAAGTCTTGAACACTGATTAATTTTACTTGTCACGTCAAATCTACTTTCATGAACGTAGAATGTTACACTGGTTTAAGGATGGGTCAAATGTAGAAGAAAATTCTCTATAGAAGCAATTAAGTCAAGTCTACTGAGTATGTGCATATTATAGTTGGCAAAAACTGAAAATGCAAAGTGGTTGTGGGGGTGTTTAATTCTTTTAAAACAAGGGAATTCCTTTTTGGACAAAGAAACAGGAGAAGCAGAGGAAGGAGCTGTGCCAAACCCACACAAGAAATATAATCCTCGCAGCAAGAAAAACACTACGAACCTATTTTTGAGTTCATTTAAATTGTGGGTGTTACGGGTTTAGGCAGAGAAATGTACATGTCTTTTTTGGCATTTGGATTCTTTGGAGACAAATGCAAACAATTGTTCTTTGGAATTGGTCTCAATGAGTCTAAATTATAGCTGTCAACTTTAATTTTTAAGTAGAATTTATATTGCACTTGGGATGGCGGGAGAAGAGAACATACAGCTAATGGTACACTATGGGGCATATTAAATATTGTAGCAAGCCCGAGGTGAAATTTTGAAAAGATGAAATGCGTCAGAGAGTATGATGCATAAGAACTTTAAGGTCACTGAAATGAATAGTCATTTGTGTTGTAAAACAGCACTGAATTCTAGAAATAGTGCCACATACTGTTAAACGATTGTTACTATTGAAATGCACTGAAAAGGATCAGTCCAGTGATGTGACACAAACAAAGAAAATAAGTCTAACATTTAAAATTTAAATCTAAAAGTATTGAAGCCTGTTTAAAAATGTACGTTAAGAGGAAAAAATTAAACGTATTTGTCAAAGATTTTGAGAACAGTGAAAGCAATAAATGCAGTAATAGTGCTGATTTTTGGTCAATATTAGCTACTTGATAGATTATGTTATGTATATATTTTTGTTTGCTCAAAGCATGGTCTTTCACTCAAAACCTTTATAAAGGATGTCACCTTGAACATGCTTAAAAACTAACCCCTCAGATATTTTAAGTCAAACCATCAATAAGAGTACTTTCCTTTTTTCAGTCCGGTGCAAAAATGTAGTGGAGTTGAAAGTACAAGTTCCCGCTCTCAAATGTGAAGCAAAAGTATCCACTGTAAAGTTTATTTAAAGGGGCACTATGTATTTTGCTGGTGAAGGGCATGAAACATTCTATTCTCCTGGAGATGGAATAAAATCAAGAAATATCCTGGAGACAAGCAGCAAACAAAGTACTTTTTGGGCAATAAAAACTCTTTTGACAGGATAAATGAAACAGATGAGTTTATATCTTGAAGGATGGGTCAAATGTAGAGTACAAATTTCCCTACGGGGACAATAATGTGTACCTTAATCTAACCTAACCTAACCTAACCTAACCTAACCTAACCTAACCTAATCTTTATCTTAATCTTACTGTGGAACCTTCCAGGCAAAGCAAAGCTAATTTTATGAGAAAGTCAGGTGACAGACCCTCAACTAGGACACAGTGCACCTTTAATTAAAGTATAGTTACCTAAAAAAAGAAGAGTTCTTTTACTTTTGTACTTACTTTTGTTCTACTTTCCACCACTGATTAGACTTGATGGATGAACTGAATGTGACATGTGTAAATGAAGTTTTGTGAGGCATGGTAGCCAACAGCATAGAAACATTTCTCTTATTTCAAAGGTGCATCGTGTAACTTTTCTGGTGGAATGTCTGTCTCTGAAATGTCTGCTGCTCTGAGAATCACTTTGGAATGATATTCATAGTTTATAAAAATATTATTATTAGTAGTATTAGCATTAGTAATAGTAGTGTTGTTGTTTTTATTGAAATGTTTATTCAATTCTATAATATCACACAAAACAAAAATAAAAAAAGAACAAATACATGTTATCGTCATTTATATTGTTATCATTCATATTATCTCCATGGAGACAAGCAGGTAATGCCACCAGGTCAGATCTGTGGAGAGGCGACACCACTCACAACTAACAAAGCATGTTTTTCAATGGATCTTTTTAGTAATAGCAGACCTGTAATAGAAGAAGAAATAGAAAAGCTAGACTGAAATGTTTAATTCCTTGCTGTGCATCTGTAATTTTAGGACGGAAGCCGGACTCAAAAGTAATCTTATTATGTTGTGTACTGACCCAGACATTTTATCTATACTATTTTGCCAAAAGCATCTATCTGAACATTACTTCCTGCCTGTTTCAAGAGGATTAATACAAATGTTTGTATTATGATGTAGTTTCCTGAGCTCTACTGACGTGGCATTATATCTGTAGCTTACTGCACTATCTGTAAGTGCTTTTTGATTTAGTAAGCGTCGTGTCAGCACCGATGCCAACTAAAATATAACTTTGAACAGGATAAAGTTTATGAAGTGAAGTAGAGTGTTGTTGGCTGAGAGTTGTGTCCCATATTCACAAACACAAGCCTGTCCAGCAGCTCAAACTATAGTAACAGTGAACACAGTGCCCTGAATTATGCAGTGATTAATGTTTGAGGGATAATTCAAGCATAAAGAACGAGGAGCAGAACAATGCATTGTGCTCGGCCTTGTGTTGGCGTGTTGTGAATAGCCTACTTAATAATAATACATTTTAACAAGATACTCAAATATGAAAAAATGAACGGTGCAGGAGGGAAATCGCTCAGGCAGCAAAACGCATCCTTGAGAACACTCTTTTAAAGGAACACGGCTCACAGTTAGAAGGTATTTCATTTTGAGCAATAAAAACTCCTGTAATTTAAAAAATGCAAGATACAGTAGATAAGTTGAATGCCAGGCAACAATTAATTGACTAATCGTGACTAGATGACTGTAAAAAATAACTGTAGTTGTATTTTGATAATCGTAACAGTTATCTGGAGTATTCAGACTCGGAAACACATACAAAAAGACCTTTTTATAACAAAGACAGTGTCATTATTAAATCAAAATGTCAATAAAGAATAAACAATTTTTGATTTTCAACTTTCATAATACACTTTATTCTCTATCCATTTTCATTCACCATAATTAAACCATTATTTGATTGATAATATAGTTCAAATTTACTTACAGAAAAATAGAAATATTTCTTACTAGTCGCAAAAATAATCCCTGACTATTCGACTACTAAAGCCCTAATAGCACAACTACATTTTATAAAGTGCTTTACAAGATTTGTTTTTTTAAATTCATGTTATAAGACTATCACTTCAGTTGAATAACAAACGTTATTTAAACTTTCTTTTTTTTTAAACCAAAGAAAATAGCCTTGAGCACACTCTTTTAAAGCTGCACCGTATCATTTTCGAGTCTGCCACCTGCCTGTTTCCATGGTTATTTGCCCAGAATGTTCCACAGCATGACATTACACTACCTGCATGGAGAACATTGTATAGCTGGGCACCGTTTTCCAGATTTTGTTGCAGTTTGATGACTCATTCTCAAACTTTACAAGAACTTAGACTGGTCAGCACAGCACTTAATCACAAAATTGCAATCTGCTGTATTTTCCCACTGGCTGCAGGTACATCTGCTCTCATTTAAGCACTGATAACCTTTTCTCTCCTCAACAAGCTGCCTCAGAGTTTGCATGCACCACAGTTAGAGAGCCAAACTTCAGTATTATGTCAACAATGACTGTGAATGAGAGAACTAAACCAGGACTTAACCGTGTGTTTATCCAGGCTAACACAGGTCTACAGCAGATCTAAAGAGGGACCACACCGAGGCTGAACCAGGACGAAATTAAAAGTAAGACCGGACCAATCTAAGACTACACCAGGTCTAAACAAAACGGCTGCAAATGTAACAATTATTTTAGTAGTCGACTAGTAAAACAACTATTTCTATTGAATAATTACACTTTTTATATACATTATCAATCAAATAGAGGTTGAAATATGGTGAAGGTTTCTAGATAGAGAGTATTATTTACCAGTAAAGTGTATGGTTGATGAAAATAAAACTACTACTAAACAAGGACTATACATGAACAATATTAAATAGAGCTGCAACAATTAATCGACAACTTGTGAATGTAAATGTTCATAATCGTAATCGTTATCTGACTCTAAAACATATACGAAAAGACCTTTTAAATAACAAAGACAGTGACATTATTCAATCCAAATGAATTTATCTGTTTGTTTGTTTTTTTTTTACAATTTCTGATTATATTTTATTCATAAACTGTCTCTGCTTGGAAGTCTTCAGTCACCATCTTTCAACCTTTATTTGTTTGTATTTGTGTATTTAAAAAGACTCATTGTACAATAGAAATTATGGTTTGACTAGTAGACTTCTAAAATGATCATTAGTTGCAGCGGAAAGTTATTTATGCAATACATTTGATGCTGTTTTGATAATTAAAATGAGTGTATTTAATTTTAAGTTTGTGCAGGTAGCGATTTAACAAAGAAACACTGCTATTACAATGTATTTGTTACTAACAAATGAGTGATATATTGCAGAATATCATGTGCACTATATAGATTATCACAAAATCATAATATTATCCGGTATCGACTCATGACAGACACTGCAGCTCCCAGCTCTTCTGCTACGTGCCAGTGATGCTGATTGCAGTGTGGCTGTGATGGACACGACAGCTCATTAAAACGAGTTACAACTAACTGTGTGGTCGCCATGGAGACCGAAAAACCAAAAATGCAGAAGCAAAATGGCACAATAGCTGAATCGACAACGTGTGAAAGGTCGTTTGTGAGTCATTATAGCAAGGATGACGGCTTCATTAAAACATTCACTAATGACTTTACATCTGCACAGATGACAGGAGGAGAGGTGCATTATGTAACTTTTCTAAATGAGGGTCCGCCACCTGCTTGTCTCCATGTTATTGCTTTGACTAAAATGTTCCACAGCATTGCATTAAAATGATCCATCTTGCATTTATTTTATTGTCTCACGCTTGACTCTCCACAGATCTGACCTGTAACTTGGCCTGGTGGTAACATCCATGAACATATATGGGTTTAATGACATACTGTGAAACATTCTAGGTAAAGCAGTAACATCTCCATGGAGACAAGCCGTTTCAGTTAATATTTCCTGCCTGAACGAATGAGTCAAACTGTGTTAAAATAAAAACTTAACAGAGACAAAATCAAGGTTAATTTGGACTGAATAAGGAAAGTAATGAATAAAATTATCCTTTTTAAACATTTTCGTTTTAAATGCTGTTAAGTTTTGTCACATGGAGGACCATCGTGCTATTGCAATATATTTAGTTTGTTGCTATATATTGTGCAGCTCTAGTGCATTTTAATGACCTCTTCTTTATGTACGTGCAAATGCAATGAAATGGAGTGAGTCAGGAGGATGGACCTGGTGTGAAAGCTAAAGGTCAAATCAATGCATTGATTTATGCCAATTATGGATTGTCTGACCATCAGGTTTACGTTGTATTTTAGTTTGTTTTATGATTTTTATCAACACCTTAAATCACGGACCAGATCTAAATCAAGTCAATTCAAAATGAAACAGTTCTAAAACAGGACTAAATTGAGCCTAGGACTAAACCAGGACTAAATAAAGCTCCAAACCAGGACTAAACTAGGACTAAATAAAAGACTAAGCCAGCACAAAGACAGGACTAAATAAAAGACTAAACCAGGACTAAACCAGGACTAAATAAAGTCCAAGCCTGGACTAAATAAAGGACTCAACCAGGACTAAATAAAGTTCAAGCCTGGGCTAAATAAAGTACTCAAACAGGAATAAATAAACGACTGAACCGTGACTAAATAAAGTACTCAACCAGGACTAAACCACGATTAAATAAAGTACCAAACCTGCACTAAATAAAGGACTCAACCAGGACAAAACCAGGACTAAAACTGAAACACAACATGCATTTGTTGCTACTTCTTTCGTCCTTCAAAGAATAAAAGTAAACAAAAAACTAGAACAAGACCAACTAGAACCTAGAGGTCTAAACAAGCACTAAAGAGGTATAAGATACTACAGCTGTAAAACCAGGACTAAAACTGGTCTAAATCAATTGTAAAAGGGGTTTACACAAGCACTGAAGCAGGTTCTGGCTGAAGTCAATTAAAAGATTTATTGGTTGACTAAAGGCTCTGTGCAGTGTGCATCAATTAATCGACTGAAAGGCAAAAGCAGTTAAACCTATAGTGTATTATCTGTAAAAGGCAGATTATACCCACAATTCACTCCCAAATCTCAATAAAACTCACTGCATGCTTTCTACTTTCAGCTGTTGCAAAGAAAAACTCTTTAAAATCCCACAAAAATAGTCCTAATTAGTCGAGTAATAATATAAAATGTAATTGACCAAGATTCCATCGATCGATTAAACGACTAAATGACTTAAAGTGTGTATGATGGGTTTTTATTATTTTCTAATTCTTTATTCAGAGTAGCAATACCTTTTGTAAATATAAATTATAGTTTTACGCCAAACGGGTAGCTGTTTGTGGAGAAAAGTTGAAAAATATGTTGAAAATTACAGGAAGTAAACAAAATGATGACATCATACTTGGGAGTCAAAGGTCAGGCATAATTTACACAAAAGAACTTGACCCTCTAAACATTGATTCAACAAAACAAAGGTGTTCACATGTACTTATCGTTGTCAAAGGAAAAAATCTGTGAGTTTCGGTGCACTGTACAGGATGGTTTCTTGGTAATTTCCTAGTTTGATGTCATCATTCACAACCAGGAAGTAAAATTAAAAACCTAAAAAAAAAAAGCTAAACATTTAAAACCATTTTAGCAGAATTCGAAACATGTTTTAAATCTTAACTGCATTTTAGTTAAATGAGTGGTCAAACCTGTTATAGGGACTATAACTAAAGCCCTAGAACCAGAACCAAACCAGGACTAGAATAGCTCCTCTTTGTTTTAGAGTAGCATACAGATAATGTACTCCAGCATGAGGGCCATGGCCTCTATCAGCCGCACCAGGGGGAGAAGGGTCATGTTTCCACCAGACAAATACACCAGGTCTGCACCAGTGAATCTGCCCTACAGTGTTTGAAGAGGTTTATTGGATGTAACGACTAAACCAGGACAAACCAGGTCTTATTCCAGGCTAAACTAGCTCTACTACTATATACCAGAACCTTAAACTAGTACCCGGTCTTAGGACTTAGGCTACGTTCACACAAACACCACATTAAAACTGGGACTAGAAATGGACAAGGCCAGGGCTGAACCAGGACTAGAACTGGACCAATATCAAAATTAAACTGTGACTAAAACAAGTAAAAGTGAGAAAGCACCATGAACCAAACCAAAACAGGACTAAACCAGGGTTCAGGGTGCGTTCACACTACATCAACATTGGGACTAAACTGGAACTAAACCGAGAGCCAAACCTGGACAAAAGGAGGATTAAAGTGGGACTAGAACAGAACGAAACCAAACCTATATCGTCACAATGTTTGAAAAATGTGTAGTGACAGTAAAGACTAAACCAGGACTAAACCAGGTCCTATTCCAGGCTAAACCAGAACTAAACACTAAATAAGAGTCTTAACCAGTTCAAGTTTTTGGACTAAACCAGGCCAAAACATGGACTTAAGCTGCATTAACACTTTAGTCCTGGTTTAGTCCAAACTTTAGGACCAACAGGACCAAAACAAAACTATCTCAAGAGTAAACTGGGCTCAAACCAAGACCAATCCAGTGTGAACACACCCTTTAGGTAAACCAGAATATAAATAAACCAAAAGAATCAATCTAGGTCTATGACTACACTAGGTTTAGGACTGAAGCAAGTCTAAAGCAGGACACAAGAAATCTACTCATTTACAAGAGAAAAGTCACGTACTGCCCCTGTGAATCCGAGCTCGGGAGGATGGACTGTAGCTGAGATGGCCAATCAATAACTCACATTAAAGCTATTCTAACACAGGATAAACACAACACGCCTTTGCTGCTGCTCATTCCATCGCTCAAGGAAAAACAACCTCAGACCAGGTCTAAACAAGGACTAAACCAGGTCTAAACTCTGTAAACTAGGGCTAAGGGGCCAGGTCCAAACTAGGACAAGGTCTTATCACGTACTAAACCAGGGCTTCACCAGAATAAAAGCAAAACTAGTCTAAAAATAAACCAGGAATAATCTAGGGCTACACTGGGACTAAACCAGGCCTAAAATAGGACCAAAACAAGTTCAAATCAGCCCCAAACTTGGACTAAAGCAGGTCTAAACTAGAAACTTCACTGCTGATCATTCTGTTGTTCAAAAACAAATGTGGGCACCTTTGGCAAACTAGGACCATAGCTTAAGGACAAAACAAACCAAGAGCAGACCCAAACAAGAACTAAAGCAGGTCTAAACCAGGTCCAAACAAGGACTAAAGCAGGTCTAAAACAGTAAAGCAATAAAAGCATAACTAAGAACACAATTTGTCTAAAAATAATGACTATGAAGTTTGATTTAAAGTGGCAAAAAACACAACAGCAGCAGGAGTAGCCAAGGGACACAAAGTCTAAATTTGGACTCAACCAGAAGAAAAAAAACAGATCTAAACTAGGACTAAATCAGGAATACACCCAGACAAATAAAGCAGGTCTAGAGCAGGGCGAAACAAGGACTAAAAAAGATCTAAATAGAACTATAACAGGTCTGAAGTTGGAATAAATCAGGTCTAAACTATGACTCTGCTACGGCTCGTTCTGTCACATGAGAAAAAAACTTTTTCCGCCTCACAAAAAAGGGACTGTTTGTGTATAATATTAAGATAGTACACAGTGTAGATGTAACAATAAAAGTGATATTGTTGTATCAAAATATGAAGTGTCTTGTAAAAATATCTGTTTTTATGTTTTTGGTAACTGCACACGTTAGCAAACACGGCCTAATAAGATTTTAGATTGTCTGAAAACTCAAGAAAAAAATACTAAATGGATTTAATCAACACATTTTCACATAATCACTGCTGGTTCTGTTTAAGTGTTTGATTTCCAAGAAAAAGATTGTGTGGAAACTGAAAACAGCTGACAAGTGGTAGCTTGTGACTTTTGAAAAGGACTTGTTTAACAGCACAAATCAGCTCACCTTAGTTGCAAATAAGTCAGTTCTTTAGTGGTCAGATTGTGTTAAAACAAACTCAGATTAAAGCCCAACTTGAGCTTCTTCAAACAGAGCAGAATCCTCTGAAATATGACAGAATAGAGGTTATACACTGACATTCTGTAATTCGAAAAATGTTCCTCAAAATTCTGATTTTCTTTGCTTTTTTTTTGGCTTATGTTTTGTCTGTGGAGCTGCTGTTTCTCACAACTTTATACAGCAAAATGTAAACTGAAAGTAGTTTCTCTTTTGTTGCTCCGACAGTGCAGAGCTTAACTAGCTTGTTCGCTCACGTCAAGAGGAGATAAAGGATATTTCAACTGCTGTACAACAATTATTTTCCTCAACAAACAGACACAAAAACATCTTATTTGCTGCATAGCTTCTATTCACCTTATTTCGTCCTGACCACTTTTGCCTCTTTTTATGTTTATGAGCTGCACACTTGTAGTAAAAGGACTTCCAGTTTGACGCTAACGGTGTTCGCGTAAATGGCGAACGAGTGCAAAGTCTTGCTAAAATGTTTAATATACACAAGCAAAAACAAGTCAACAACGCACTGATTTCCTGGGGGGCCTGAAAACGGCTTTTTATTCCGTGTAGAACTTTTTTTCTGTTGAGCTCGTCTGCATCTAAACTACAATGGAAAAAGATGGCGGCGCGTAGGGAAACTTCTGGAATAAGGTGAAAAGAATTTAGCAGCAATAGATTTCTGGACATTTCTATTATACTGTTAACCTAAACCTCACCATCATACAGCGACAATTGTCAAGCGAAAGAAATATGGCCCAAAATAAAATAAGATTAAGATATAATAAGAGATAAAAATCAATAACAATATAACTGACAATATAATGCTTGACACTTAATGGTGGCATTTATACTTAACATGTTAAGTCATAGTCATTTGTTTTGCTTCTACTCTTTCGTTTGTCATCGTTAATGTTTTTAGCCTCTGCAGAGCCCTCACAGTCAGTGTTTAAGCTGCTCTGAGCATTAGCAGTAGCAATTAGCCACAATCTCTGCCTACCTCCCCTCGCAATTTTGAGAAAAATCTGCTGCAGCGCAATTAATTCACAATATTCCAAATTCCTTATTGTCCCCATAGCAAATCTTCATTCTATCACGTCCTTAGAAAGCACTGGGTGGAAACATTTCAGCTTTTGTTTAATGTTGTGTTGTTTCATTTCTTTGTGCTGAACTATTTACGGGTGCCTCTTGTGGACCCTCAGCCTGTTATGTTTTGTTCTCTGTGTTTGTACTGGATGTGGATATGTTCAAAAGTGTAAACAAAATATTAGGGTAGCAACAACTGCAACCAGAGAACAGTGTGCATAGCTATTTCTGTGGACAGAGGAAAACAAACCCTTCTAGTAATGCAGCAGGAGCAACGTCGATAAGGACTATGCCAGATGTAACCCAGGGCTAAACCAGAAGAAGAAAAGGACTAAACCAAGTCTAACCAGGATAAAAGCAGGACTAAACCGAAAGTGAGCAGAACTAGGCCAAAACTAAGCCTAAGGTCAGAACCAGGTCTACGCAAGATCTAAATCTGAATTAATCAAGAGTTAAACCAGAATAATGTCCACTGTCCACACATGACTAAACCAGGACTAAATCAAGTTTTAACAAGGACTATAAAGAGAATTTGGAGTATCAAAAAGAAAGTAATTGATACTAAATCATAACCCTGGATAAAAGGAATAAACTAAAAGTAAACAAGGACTAGTCAAGGACAAAAACAGAATAATGTCCACCATGTCAAAAGCAGGATAAAAAAAGGACTTAACCCGGTCTAAACCAGGACAAACTCAGGATTTAAGGACTTAAGAGAGTTTAGAGTAGAATTGTGAAAAAAAAAAAAAAAAAGAAAAAAAAAAAGAAAAGAAAAAGTGATCAAACTCAAACTAGGCTCAAAACAGGCTCAAACTAGGACTTAGTCTAAACTCAGATTAAACTAGGTCTAAACTGGGACAAAATAAAGTCTTACTATTAAGAGGGTTTGGTTTGGAACTGTAAAAAAAACAAACCAACAAACCCAGATATAAATTGATATTAAAACTAGTCCAACCCTGGATAAAGTACTAAAAGTAAACAAGGCCTATTCAAAGACTAAACCAGGAAAAAAAATCATGCCTTAACCAGGACTATTATCAGAGTTCAGAGTAGGATTGCAAACAAAACTGATACCCAGATACTAATCAACACTAAAACTAGTGTCATTTGAAAGAGTAGAAAATTACACTGAATTGTCTAAAAAACAATTGAGTTTTGAGCATCAAGTCTTTTCCTTATCATCTAAAACAAGCACATATTTCAAGTTCTCTCATTTACAATCGCATTCCCATTATTTGAAGTGGCTTAAGTCAATGGGCTCTTCTGCTCTTAACAACCTCCGTCCTGACAGAAGATATTTTAACTTAAAACGTCTCAAAAAGTGACACATTTTGCGAAACACGGCCGACCCGGACTGCTCCAGGAGGACGCTTTGTGCTGGTTCCTGTTTGCACCTGCTTCTGCATCTGTGTCATGGAGGACTCCGTCTACAGCACTTAAAATCAGAGATATTTTTAAAACCCTCTTCATCAAAAATTTACCTTTCACTGTCGGAATGAGACTTGGGGAAACACTGGATGCTCTGTGTTGTTGAAAGGGCTGCAAGAATAATCAAATTGAAAAAAACGTCCAAAATATTTAATCTTATTATGTATTAAACTTGCTAACCTTGTAGTTTAGACTCCTTTAACCTTGTATTTAGCAGTTCATTTTTAAACCTTTCTACAAATGCTCCAGGATGGGTTTAAACTGCTACTGATTCCTGATTGTAAATATAACTTGCAAATCTAATTCCCTGTCTGAAAGAAAAATGGAATTATACATTTTCCCTCCAAACCTTTTCATATTAGATTCTGATTCCTGAAGGTATACACATTGCTGTATTACCGATTCTGCGTGTTGAAGCAGCTAACATGCAAAGTACCTCATGCATTTTTCACGGCTTTGAGGTCTATTTAAGTTCATTTTCACCTTTGGGCGTGAGTTTGTGTGTCCTTGTTGCACCAAGCCGTCATACTAAAGTGATAATACATTCTTGCTCGTTACACCAAAGCTGAGTTAAGCCTTTTGAGGCCGTGTTTTTCAACAGTTTTTGAGTCGCAGCACATTTTTTTCCTTTTTTTTCTAAAGATACCATGGCACACGACCTACTAATACATTACCAAATCAGACATTTAACTAAAAATAAGGTGTATAACGTGGCGACTAATGTTCATGCCACTGTCCAGTTCTAAAAAAGTTACAAAGGTGATTATTTTGTTTTCTTTTTTTGGTGCAGAAGTATGTTTAGGATACTCCAAATTAGAGCTGCAAAATTACTTGCACCTGAATTGAAATTGCAAGAGCAAATCACAAAGACTTCAGTTTTTGAAGTACCATAATTTCTTCTGCAAACAAAATATATTTTCTTATCCTGAATTAAAACTGTTAACCGTGCACAAACATGTATTGGCATGCATGTGATTCTTGTAGTTTCAGAATTTATATTTCAGTTTTTTTTAAGCGTTTTACTGTTCCCTCTGAGCTTTTTGCACATGCTTTCCAATGTCATTTTGAAACTACAAATGGCAATTAAAGTAACTAACAAACTATCTAGCAAACTAACTAACATCAGCTTTGAACAGAATCCTATTGTTAAAGCTGGGGTACCTGATTTTCACACAGACAAACAAGCAAGCTTTCAAATCTGTGTAACTCAATCTTCGCTTTCACAAAACCCTTTTTCCACATCGATAATATTCATTTTCAGGTTCATGCATGGCTTTAAAACAGCTTTTTTCAAACAGCTAAGTGAAACTGGGGTGGACCACCCAAGCACAGCCAATCAGAGCGCCGCTTTAAGTCCTTGACAAGATAGAAAATACTTCATACACCGGCGCAGCAGTCTAATTTTTGCTGCTTTTATAATAAACTCTTTGGTGGAAAACTAAATGTACTTTTTTTTCTTAAGTCAGGTAACCTAGCATTAAAACATAAATCGCAAATCTAATCTAATCACACAACAAAACTAGATTCTTTTTTGTTCAAAATACTAAATTGTTTAACTAAATACATTTATGAATTCAAGTTGGACAATTTTTCATGACAAACCTGGCAGCACCTCAAGGCGCAGCAGTGTTCCCTGGCACTATGCTTGAAATTCAAGATTTCAAAGTGTCATTTGTCTGGGCTTCACCTGAAAACTCCTATCCAACCCACGCACCCTCACTGGCCCCTCCCTCTCTCTTTCTCTCCATCCATCCCTGCACTAAAATTCACGCTCTGCTGTTTGGCTGCCTTCTCCATTCTTCAGCACTCATTCAAATCAAACCACAACAATCCACTGACAATGGCATTATCCCTTTTGCCCCTCTGTTTCCTTTCCTTTTTTTCCTCTTTTGGACCATGCGTGCCGGCCTATAAATAAGCCTTACATTTCCCTGTTCCGCCTCTCCTCCTCCTCCTCCTCCTCCTCCTCTCATCCCCGTGTGCCTTCTACTCACACACACACACACATATACATACTGCCAAACAGCATCATAAATCAAGGGATAGTGGTGGTTGGAGAAGGGTACGGGGGGCGGGGGGTTCTAGCGAGATGGAGGGGAGGGGGGGGATGCTACAACACTGAAAACACACGCATACACACGGCACGTTTAAAGACATCCCGCCCGGTCGTACAATCCGACGCCGGGGTCCGTCCGACACTGCAAAAACACGTCAACAGCAAGAAGCCACACTCTGTTCGCCGGCTGTGTCCCGTCGTCGACCCCCTGCGTTACCCCCCTCCGCCAAACACTGCAGCGCGGAAAAAAAAAAAGAAAAAGAAAGAAAGAAGACAAGACATAACATAACAGGGATTGGCTTACTCAGTCTCCTGGAGCCTATGCATCCCATGGTGTTTTCACAAAGGCCCTGGATACAAGCGTGAAAGTGTCACCCAAACGCGTAGCATTCTCCTTCTTCCTCCTGCGACTCCTCTCGTCTATCCGTCCGCTTCTCTCTCTTCCGTGCTTCTCCTGCGCTTCCTCCCCTTCCCCTCTCTCTCTCTCACTCTCTCTCGCTCTCTCACCTCGCTTTCTCTCTCTCTTTATCCATCCTTCTCACTCGCTCCGGTGCAGTGTCTTAGAAGAGATCTGGTTAGTAAGTCAGTATGCCTGGAGGAAACAGATTAGAACTAAATAAAGATCTGAAGCATGATTAGCATTAGTTAAAAATCCACATATGTCACGTGCCTGGCGTTTTGTTGTGTTGCAAACGACAGCGATCAGCAATGACACGTGCCGGGTATTGTGCGTTTTCGGGGCGGATTTTGGCCGAAAACTGTAATTGAATTAACAGGAATGACGTCAGGTAATTAAAACAAGCGTCAAGTCGAAATCTGATGAGATTAAAGGTTAAAGATGCAATTACACTGACAGCGTGTGTACGGCGCGGCCACTGAAAGATCAATAGCGCAGAGCTGAGTGTCAGGCTGCCATTGTGGTGGAGATCTCTGCACTGGCGTAATGTTGTGGGGGGGGGGTTTCTCTCTCTGCCTCCCTCTTTTTTCCTCCTCTCTCTCTCTGTCTCGCTCTTCTGTATGCGTACAATGCTCTGCAGCGGTTTTCTCGCACCTCTCCATCACTCCTCCCTCCCTCCCTGCCCGTGCTCGCAGGCCCGCCCTCGCAGCGATCGCTCCGTTACGTGCACGCGCAAACGCAAAACGACCCTAAAAAAAATTCAGCAGGGCTTTCCTCCTCCACTGCTGCTGCTGAGTCTCCACCTCTTTAAATGTGTCATCTCTTGGCACGGACCCACCCACAGATATTCCTCGTCTGTCTGTTCAAGGCTCAATAGTGCAGTCTCAGAGCGCTTTATCAAAACATTACTTTCACAGCCATGTCCCAGTCGTAATAAATATGATGTTTTGTCATTAATGGTTGATACAATTTATTATTCGGATGGTGTCAATGGAGCAGAACGGCTAAAACAAACGGCAAGATAATTGTGTGCGACTAAACAAACTTGGAAAGCAAAGTCCAAAGCAAAAACCTGCACTGGAAAAAATGACCATCTGAAACAAGATAACCAGTAAATATATGCTTGAAATAAGTTGCTTGTTATGAATAATAACTTTTTAACTTAACTTTTTTATTTTTTATTTTTTTTACTTAAAATAGGAAGAAAAAAATGCCACTGAACTTGAAATAAGAGCAAAACTTGGCATTGGCATCTTATTAAGTTTTTTATTAATTGGCACTGTTAAAACAAAATGTCAAAAAAGAATAATGAAAAATGAATAGGTGACTAGTCAACCTCTAAAATAATCATCAGCAACAGCCCTATTATGTTATTCATATACATTATATATTCATTATTTCTCGTCAGTGGTAACAATATTTCCCAATGTAGAAAGGATTTCAGGGGTTGTCATCCGGACGTAGTTTGAAGATCGAGACGTTTCGACTTTTATCCAAAAGTCATTGTCAATCGATATTTCCCAATATTTTATCAAATTAATAAAATTGACATCCAATCATTTGCAGATTGCAATTATTGGCTGGATATTTTAATTTGACAGGTCTACACTGCATTCTGTGGTTTGTAGCAGATTTCAGAGTTTAGAGAAATAAATAGGATAATTGTTTGTGTTAAATGGCACTAGAAGTTTGTTTAAAAAGGCTCTATTGTCGAGATTCACAATAAAAATAATATTTGTTTGCTTGTCCATAACATTTAAAACCATAACATTTAAAATCAAGAATGATCAATAAGAGTAAAAGAAAAAAAATGGGGCTGAAACACATTAATCGTTTGATTGCACCTAATTGATGACTGAGATAATCGTCAACTAATTTAGTAACTGATTTAATGTTATCTTGACTATACACAGACTCCAAAACTTACCATGTGCTGAGAGCTTTTCACGAACCAGACAGAACAGCCAATACTTCAAAAAGACACAGGAAACATGTGAATTTAATGTCATTGATCAAAATATGTTTTGTAAATACATCAGGTTGTCCTCAAGTGACATCATCTGAAATGTATTTCTTTATTTGGGTTAAACTCAATAAAAATCTGATATTTGCTATTTGATATCTGATATACGCCCTTGTCAGTCCTGCGATGAGTTGGCCACTGTCCAGGGTGTACCCCGCCTAAGGCCCAAAGTCACTGGGATAGGCTCCAGTCACCTAACGGGAATAAGCGGTAGAAAATGAATGAATGAATGAATATACGCCCTTGTTTCCTAAGAGTTTCAAGGTAAAGATTAATGCGCTTTATTGCTCATGTCATTAAAGTTACGCGAATCAAATTAAGAATCATTAGTCCTTTGGCTGTCTCTGTGTGCAGGAATCAAAATATTGGTTAATCTAACATAATTCATTCATTCATTCATTTTCTACCGCTTATTCCCGTTAGGGGTCGCGGGTGACTGGAGCCTATCCCAGTGACTTTGGGCCTTAGGCGGGGTACACCCTGGACAGTGGCCAACTCGTCGCAGGGCTGACACAGAGAGACAGACAAGGACAGACAACCATTCACTCTCACATTCATTCACTACGGACAATTTAGAGTTCTCAATTAACCTACACAGTCATGTCTTTGGACGGTGGGAGGAAGCCGGAGAACCCGGAGAGAACCCACGGTAACACGGGGAGGACATGCAGACTCCACTCAGAGAGATCGTGTGATGTTAGGGTGGTTCAGAATTCGAAACCACGATGTTGGGGTGGTGCGGGATTCGAACCCACGATCTCCTTATTGAGAGGCAGAAGCTCTAGCCGCTCTGCCACCGTGCACCCCCTAATCTAACATAATAAATATATTAAATAAATTAAATCTTACTGGCATTTTCTAAGTTAAAAATACCAAAGCTGCTGAAAACATGACCATCTTCAGTCTCTTAGTGTTTTAACAACTCTTTTATGCCTAATTTTTTTCACTACAGTATTAGCTTCCCTTGATGAGCTCATCTCTGCGGGGCTATTTTACATTTTTGTGCTCCGTCCAGTTTATCGTTTCATGTTTGTCCAGCAAACGATGCGAGCTCCGTCTGGGCCACAAGAGAGAGAAAGAGAGGGAGAGGATTTCGTTTGCAAAAGGAGTGCCCGGACAGTCCTGTTGACTTTTCACCGACTGGAAATGAGGAGCAGGAAAACACTCAAGGACAAAAGACTCAGACAAAAGGTGGAACGATTTGGAGAAAATATCTCCTTGCAATGTTTCTGACAATTAGGATTTTTTTTGTGTTCATTATGATTCAGTTCGCGGTGCATAATTTAAACACATCCAGGAGCATTAACATTTGAGAGAACAATAGAATATAAATTGATAAACTGATAAAAGAATCACATGCATTTGAGAACATGATTGTGTAAGTCTATTTTATCATTTAGATCTATTACCTCAAAAACGACAGCCTTACCATTTGTTTAAAGGTGCCTTATGTATCTTTTGAGATGTTATTGTGACTAGAATGTTCCACTAGCACTGCAACTTACAATTATTTTAGTAGTAGACTGAACTAGCAATCATTTTTTTCGATTTTTGTAAAGAAGAAGCAGTGGGGTGCGCTTCAAGGCTCTTCGTGCGTAAAATGATAAAACCTGTCAGGTGCTTACTTGAAGTGGCGGACGTGTATAAAATGTTCTGTGTACTTTTAACTTTATTGCTGTTCATCTGGTGTACATTATGCGGTTTATTGTGTTTATTTTCTGTGTTCAAAGCAGGATACATGGTCCTTTATGTGGGAGGCAGCATCACAAGATCTAAAATCAGGTCTAACAGGACTATTTTTGGTCTTAGCCAGGAATATTTCAGGTCTTAAACAAGGTCTAAAAGACTACACCATTGCAACAGTAGAACTAACTCAGAACTAACCAAAAAGAGGAAGAAAATTAGAATAAAATAGACTCTGAATTAAACAAACACTAGAAGAAGTGCAGATGAATCCACGTACAACCAGTGACACACATACCACAGTTTGAGAAACAGCCGAGACAATTATTACACTTAAAAAAATATGAATATGACTATTTTTTATATTTGACTAACCTAGATTAGTCGATTAACCGTGACCGCCCTAGCCCAAGCAATAGAAATGTCTGTAATTGACATAATGTTCGACGCGACCTAACGGCTGCTCCTCCTACCGGCAAAGTCATTTCTGGTCCAGTTTGTAGCCCAGCTGATGTGCTGAGTTTGGCTTCAAAAATCATCTTATGTCGAGCTTTTCGGACGTGTCCGGGACCTAAAGAAAAAAGGACCTAAGACCAAAAATTACAATGAATGATGTCGATAGACTTGTGGATTCTCTCTCTCCTGCTCCCTTGAGTAAGCAAGAAAAGGGACTTAAATCGCACATTTCCAGCTACATCCACAACTCTGAGGGTAAGTAGGCTATGCTAATGAGCAGTGCTAGTGTTGCTGACGCGATAAAATGCAACACTTGCTATCTAACCTTTATTAATAGCCCGTTTACACTAACACAACTAACACTTACTTTTTTCTTCTAACTTCTGGAGAGCTAGCACACTGGTAACGTAAAGTATCTTGGTGAGAAAAGCAGCCGAGTGCTGGACCAGAAATGACTTTACCGGTAGGAGGAGCAGCTGTTGAACGTTTATGCATGTTCGGCCAGATATTTATAAAAAAAAATTCCCTTTCTTTCTGCTCCTTTTTGATTGTGGTGGTACATTTTTATTGATTTGAACGTATTACACTACTGAAATGAACAATGCAATAAAAAAATAAAAATAAAAATTGACTATTCAAGTTGCGATTCTGTTTGATTTCAGTTAGTCTTGCAGCCCTAGCTGGACAGATGGACGGACGGCTAAAGAACAGTTGAGTCACAGGCAGGAGACGAAGGGAAGGACAGCGCGGCAGGAATGTTAAAATATCAACACTTGGCCGGAGACATCAAAAGGCTTCACAATTAAAATGATAAACGAGTTCCAAGTCGGTTTAAATAGAGATATAATTTGTCCAGACCAAACAAATCATACCTAATCCAGCTGATCCTCGCTTTGTAGTTTAAATATAGACTGTGAACTCTCTCGCCTGGGTTCCTGCTGGGCGAGCGAGCGGAGGTACAGACCGCCGCAGGGGTCAGCTTTACTTCATGCTGTTGAACCAAAAAGAGAAAATGCATAATGAGATGTGTAATTAGTGCTAAGTTAGACATGCGATGCTTTTCAAGAACACAAAAGAATAAATAAGCTGTGTTCGTGACGTTGTAGGATTTGACGTGATTGTTTCAGACGGAGGGCAGGGGACGATGTAAGTGTAAAAGTGTCCGAGCGATTCACTGTTTTTGAGGAAATTAACCAAACTGAAATCGCACAGATGTTGAACTTCACAATTTTCCAGTTTTAATCTTGTGTCTTTTAAGTGTATCTGACGGGTTAGACTACATATTTCTCAAAAACCTCCAGAGTTTGACAATTGTGGTGACCCTTTTACTTCCTGGTTGGACGTGAGCACCAGATGTGACATATATAGAGGTAATTCCACAACTGTTACCAAACTGTAAGCAAGGGTCAAAATCCATATACAGTGATCCCTCGTTTATCGCGGGAGTTGCGTTCCAATTTATTTATTTTACAATGCAATACTGAACTATGGAATGAAACCAAAAAACAAAACCTGTTTTAAAGCCCAAAATGTTTAAAACAATAATTTTAATATAGTAATACAAGGTTGGAAACATTGTCACAGTCGTATTTCACAGTCTGTGCCTCTTCGTCCTGACTCCGCTCCGCTGTAGCGTCTGTTTCTACGTTGTCGGCGCAGAGCGTTTCTTCGACATTGTGGGTTTTGTCACAAAGAAAAAAATGCAAACGTAAAGTTGGCAGAATGTACAGAAACGAAAACTGTTGACAAGTGAAAAACCAATACAGTACAGCGTCAATATTTTATTTCTAGACAACAGTAAAGCCCCTGAGCCAATCAGGATTCAGAGCACAATGCACTGTAAAAATATCCGCACTGTAAAAAAAATCCGTGAAGCAGCGAAGCCGTGAAAGATGAAGCGCGATATAGCGAGGGATCACTGTAAATTAGCCAACAGTTATGATTTGACAAATAATAATACTTGATAACACCTTAATTTTGTTGAATGATTGTTTAAACTGCCCTGAAATGTGTCAGTTTTGTGTAAATTGTCCCTGTATTTTTACTGGAATGTCGCTTATTGATGACATCACAGAGGGAGTTGGGGTTGCTTTTATTAGAGCTGCATGATTTTGGAAAAATATCACATTGCGATTTTTCTGACCAGTATTTGGATTGCGATTCGATTTGTTATTTTATGTTTGAATAATAGGATCCTGTTCAAAGTTCACATTTTAAACACAACCAGGAGAATTGACAAAAAGACTGAAATATGAACTAACTAATGAAAGAATCACATGTTTCAGAATGTTTTTGTTGCTTTATGTCACGCTTTTAGTTGCTTTAAGTCTTGTTTAATTGCAATCTCATTTTTGTTTCAGAACATGTTTTAACAAATCTAAACTGCAGGCTGGCAGTTTTATGTTAAATAAAACAGGAGATTTTACAGTTTGGAGGAAATGATTGCACTTCCAAAATTGCAGCCTTTGCGATAATTGCACCCGTTCAAATTGTGATTTTAATTTGATTTTGATTAAGCCCTAACTTTTCTTTTTCAATTTTTCTTCACAAACTGCAACTTCACAGATGTCAAACTATTATCTACCACAGGTGACCCCCCACCAAAACTAACTAATAAGTAGAAAAAACATGAGAACCTTCAAATGCACCTTTAGTCCATCAGTTACAAACAGGCTTTTGTGTTTGAGTATTTCACAATTTTTTGGAAGATATTGTGAAAAAAATCATTTCACTTTTCAGATGGGTGGACCGTCACCTGTTTGTCTCCATGGATGTTGTTTTTGCTTTGCCTGGAATATTCTATTTTTTTTAATTGCACCACCTGCTTTGAGATAAATAAATTCAATGCCGTGCAGACTTTTTCTATTGTACATTGAGACGTTTTAAATACATTATTAACCAAATTAAAGTAAATATGCTTTGTTTAGTCGACGAAAAGGAGCATAGCACTGGCAAAAGCTCTAGAATTTATTAGGATCTCACACTAGCACTTTACACACAGAAGTACACGTAAAAAGCATCTTCATGAGTGGAAATGCAGATTAAACAGCTAACTGTCACTCCATGCATTCTACTTTCTGTTGCTGTGCAAAGAAATCCTCATAATCCCAATTAAATCGACCAACAAAAAATAGAGCATATTCGACTGATTGATCAACTAAACGATTAAAGGCTTACAGCACTGCAAGAGATTTAACTTTATGTCAGTTTTTACATTTATAGACCCAGTAATTACACATATATTAACCATAAACCAAATGTAAAAACAGCAGCATTTTGACAGTTAAGGCGAGACAATACAGTAAAAGTATTTTTTTTTTCATTTTTTGTCAGTTTGCTCTCTCAACCTATTGGCTTTTATGTAGAAACAAACTTGTCCAATCTGCTCTTAAAATGTTTTATTCTTGCATTTAATTCACTTAATCCATAGATTTTATGGGAAATGAGAAATTATGTAACTTCAATGGTCGTTTTCTTAAAATGCATTTTCCTCCTCTAGAAACAAAAGGACCACCACTTAAAGCAGATCCCACACACACCAAACTTTACAATCTTGTACTCAACAAGATTTTGACGAAACATACTGAAATATTTTTTAATATCTAATTCTAAAACTGATTTATTGATGTTTTAAGTTAAAAAAAAAAAAAAGAAGAAGAAATTTGAATATTTAGGAAAGTTTTCAGTCTAATCTAGTTTACTTAAAAACTAAATGAGAAATCCTAAATTCCCTCTGTAAATTTGTTTATAACTAATATGTGTACAAAATGAACCAAGAAATTCAAACCTGGTTCTGTCTATTTTTCAGGTTTATATGTTTGGCAATTTTTACACATAAAATGCCTTATTTTTACATGAAAACATGACATGATGAAAATCTTGTGATGTATTTTTTTCGTACATTTATGTGAGTAATCTACAGGAGAAGTTTCTAATTGATAAATTTAAATTTAAGATTTTTTAAAGAATTTTAAACTCTAAGTCTCTTTAAGATGTTGTAGTGTCACGTGAACTCAACCAGATAATAAATCTTACCATTGTTCTAGCGGTTATTGATGCATTTAAATGTTCAGTTCTCAGATGTCAATAAAAGCCCCGTGGACTCGCTGTGCACCTGCGACAAAGGCAAGACAAGGTCAAACAGACAAAGAGCAGTACACAGAATATTTGAAACACTAAGGTCAAATATACTGATAGTCTCAAGTCTTGGTTTAGTCTTGGCTCAGTTCTGGTTTAGATGTGATTAAAATCCTGGTTTTAGTCATCGTTTGATTCTGGTCCTGGTTTTTCATATTTGTTTTTGTCTTGGTTCAGAAGAAACATCACAACAAGCTTGTGATATTAAGATTTACTCTGATGTTTTTAATTGGTGACTGTGGTGCAGTGGGTAAAACTGTTTTTGTGCCACTGAGCAAGACAACCTCACTCTGCTAAGTAAATTTTATATTACAAGAAAGCCGTTTAGAACATCTTTGCATCTTTGAGTTTAAGCAAGATATATTTATTTTATAAAGATTTGATGAATTATTCTGGGGTTTTCCCTGATTTAGTCCTGATTAAAAGTATTTCTTGACCCTGTTTCAGTTTTGATTTTGTGTCTCAGTTTTGACAGTACTTTAGAAATGGCCATATCTTGGTTTAGATCTGTATTGGACCTGGTTTATTGAGGATAAAGTCCTCTTTGGTACTGTTTTACTTCTTGATTCAGCCCTGTTTTAGTACTGGTGAACTAGGGCTGCAGGTTCTAAAACACATGAAGAACTTTTTTTTAATAACAAAGCAAGTGAGATTATTAAATCAAAAAGTAAAAAACTATTTCAAATTTCATTAATAATACACTTTATTCGTAATTATTGTCTATATAGAAGCCTTCAGTCACCATATTTCATTCTTAATTTGGTTGATAATGTAGAAAAATAACTGAATAATTGACAATTAATTGATAATTTAAATAAGCTGACTACAAAAATAATAGTTAGCTGCAGCCCCAGCGGATCTTGTTTATTTGTGAGGTTTAGTCCTGTTTTATACTGGTTTAGTCCTGGTTTAATCCTCCATAGTAGATTCACAAATGATTTTCAGTTCACCGAGTAGAAATGTCCTCACTGTAACAGCCTGTTCTTAGCCTTCCTTCAAACAAAGATGTGACACAAATGCCTTTAATATGCCACACACGCGGCGTCTTCCGTGTTCAGATCCATTTGCTGCGAGGTTTCTTCAGCGAGGCGTAGATCGTGTAGAAATAAGCGCATTGACCTTGATTAATAATATCATGTTTAGGCGATCAGTGACTTTCATGTACCTGTCACTATTTGTCCATCAACTTCAGGTAGAAATGCACGTCGCAATTCAAGGACTCGTCTAAGTAAGCAGAGAAATGCTGTTCAATCATGTGGACGTGTTTCAGATGAATCAGTTCTGTCATTTCATTTCTAGTAACACTTTTGTTCTGAAAACAGTTGGATTCAGGAATTTGTTAAAGCATTACACCGTAACAACAGATTTCCCAGAGGCCAAAATGATGCTGACTCGAGCAAACACACTGGGGCGACATTAGAATAGAGTAGCTGCGTTATAACAGTAAGGTTTGTGGTTCAATCCCAGCTCTGATCGGTGCCTCTTGTTGTGGCAAGACGCTTCACCCACTACAGCTGGGCCTTTTCATATCTTTCATGATTTATCATCTTTTGCTAATCCACTTTTCTGTTTTGGGCTGTTCCTTGTATAGCGCTAGTTAAGAAGTGTATAGTCCTATTTTAGATTTGTTTAGCTCTAATTTAGACCTAGAATAGTCGTGTTTTGGACCTGGTTTAGATCTGGTGAAAGGTCAAATATTATCTTTGGTAGTACCTGGTGTGAAAAGTTCAAGAACCAGTGGCACATTAACACTGACTGTGATCCTCTGATAGACCTGGTGAGTCACTATCCTAACCAGCTATTCCCACTATCTTTCAATATCATTCAATTTGAAAAGACAGTGGGTCTGGGCATGATCAATAAACCCCCATTTCAGAGCCAGTCAGAGCCAAGAGAGGAGGACGTCACATCCTCTGTACCGCGTTTACAAGCGATAACAAGAAAGAATGGCGTCCACGACAGAGAAAATCGGAGCAGCTCTCTCCTCTCTTTTAAAAGACCAGGACGTGTCGTTAAAACTACAGCAAGATGAAGCTTTACAGCGACACACCACTTTCACACAGCTCTCGTCGCGGTGCTGTCGTCACGTCCGCTGTTCATCTGATTGACGCATGCTTGTCCCGCCCCACTGAAGTCAAATAGTTTGGTGGCATTTCCAGACTAATTGACAGCATTGAATAATACATGGAGATTAGAATGGTGGCCAGGCAAGTGAGTCACTGTCCTAAATATCTGTCTGATGGGAGGTCCTAAATACACTGAAACTGACACAGTTGTTTACAATAAGGAGTATCTGTTGTTGAATCTACTGCTCGACCCTAAGCTGTGAATTGTCCTCTTAGTCATATAGTATTTCGCATAATTGTACATAATCTAGGGCAATGACTTACCAGATCCCTGTCAGAACTGAAGAAGCAAGTTAGATGAGTGATGACTCCAAAACGCTACATCTATAAAGTTGAAAGAATTCACTTTTCTTTTACAATGACTTGGAATCTACCTGGTGGGGATAACACAGACATATATCAGTGAATACGCTGCTTAAATCTAAGGCACTAATAATTATAATTTTATTTGCACCTTTAATATTTTCAAGCAATCTTGAAACAACAGCTTGGGGTGCAGTATGTAACTTTTCTGGTGAAGGGTCTGTCACCTGCTTGTCTCCACGGAGATCTCATAAGTTTACTTTGTATGTCTTAACTTTTCTACTGTATCTCCATGGAGACAAGCAGGTGACACGTTCAGGCCACGTTACAGGTCAGATCTATGGAAAAGCAAGTGGGAATTGTATTTTAAAGGTATTTTTTTAAAGAAATAAAAATAAGTTTAATCTCATACGGTGGAACCTTAACAGTAACATCTCCATGGCGACAAGCAGGTCTCTCCAGTAGAAAAGTTACATAGTCCACTTTTAATAAATTTAGCATTCAGCAACAGTTCTGTTTAGCTCTGCAAATTAAATAATCTTCTAAAGTATTTTTTAAAATAATTATTTATGTTGTTATTGTGATTTTACTGCCTCTCTCGCTGTTATGTAAAGCACTCGCTCTGTCTCCTAAAGCACTTTGAATTACTTTGTTTATGAATAAACTTGCCATGCCATGCAATTTCTAGTCTCTATTTTATCGTATTATAAAGTATTTCCTTCCGAATTTCTACAGCAGACCATAAAAGCTGCAAGATACGCTTATCAACAGCCTTGCATTGTGAATTTTCTTGCCCCTTCTTCTATTCCGGGCCGATAAGAACCTAAAAACTCTTGCTAACGTACTGCACAGCCCTGTGGTGTGTCGCAGCCGCACCAAACGTCTTTTATTTGGAGAGAGCTGTGAAATCGAAGTCTTAAACCACAGCATTCAGTCCAGAGGTGGTGAATGAGTGAGTGGGCGTTATATGGAAAGCATTGAATTTCATGTACGCTGCAAAAGGGAAAATGTAACTATGTGAGAAAAATGGTTTGAAATCACAACATTTATGCTGTTTTTGATGGTTTTGTAGTACAGATTAATTGGTTTCATTACAGTTCAGTAATAAAGGGCTGTAACTAACAATTATTTTAGTAGTCGACTGGTCTGTAATTATTTCTTTTGTGCAGTGACTGAAGGTTTTGAGAAAGAGAATATTTATGAATGAAGTGTATTATTGATGCAACTTTCTGAAATTTCTGATCTAACAGATAGAGCTGCACGATTTGGGAAAATATCTAATTGTGATTTTTCTGACCAATATTGAGATTGCGATTAGATTTGCAATTTAAGTTTTAATTATAGGATTCAGTTCAAAGTTCACAGGAGAAAAGACAAAAAGACTGAAATATGTACTGAACTGACAAACTAATAAAAGAATCACCTGTTTCAGAGCGTTTTTGTCAATCTTTGTAGCATTTGTGTAACTTTTAGTCAACTTTTTGCCACTTTCAGTCACGTTTATGTCACCTTATGTACTATTTTTGTAACTTTTAGCATTGTTTTGTTACTTTTAGTCACGTTTTGTCACTTTTAGTCAACTTTTTGCCACTTTCAGCCACATTTTTGTCACATTAAATACTGTTTTTGTCACTGTAAGTTGCGTTGTTTTTTTAAATAAACTTGTAATCGTGTTGTTTTATTGTTTATAGTAATTGTTGTTTTTTTAAGTTTTTTTTTTGCCCAAACAGCAGGCATATGTGCTATGTGCTGTCACTTATAGTCATGTTTCGCTGCTTTGAGTCGCGTTTTTGTTGCTTGTTTCAGAACATGTTTTACTGAATCTAAACTATAGGCTTAGCAGTTTTTATTCAGACTAAAACAGGATATTTGATTTTGATAAATTGTGCAGCCCTACTACCAGATTTTCAATGTTTTGACACTTTAAATTATTACAGTTGTAAATTACACTTTTTAAAGGGATTGTCTGGCTGTTTGTAAGGTTATTTTGGAGAATGCAGTCTCAGGGGCATATGGTCTAGACAGAAAAAGATCCATGGATGCAGGTTATAAAGAATTCTGTAAATAATTGAGGGTTTTTTTTCGGGGGAAGTAGTAAATGTTTCGCCTCAATAAGAAAGAAAACCAGAATCCAGTAGAGATATTTTAATTATGTACATAAACCCGATCGACCACAGGCGACACCAGGCTAATTACACTGCAGCTCTGCCCACATTAGACGCTGCTGATTCTCACAACACCATTTATATCTCCTCATTGCCCCGCCACCTGCTACGCCCTTTCTTTTCCTCCTCAAAAACAGCTCGCCTCTAATCTTTCTCTCCTCCTCCTCCCATTCCAACATATTTTTAACTGTTTGCACTGTAAGGCGTCAACAATTAATCGTCTAATTGTGACTAGTCGACTAAAAGATATACTCTTTATCTGGACTATGCAGACTCTAAAACATGTACGAAAAGACCTTTTATAACAAAGATGGTGGCATCAAAATGTTAAAAAATGAATAAATAATTTCAGACTTTCCTCAATAAAACACTTTATTCATAAATATTCCCTATCTAGAAGCCTTTAGTCATTATAGTTCAACCTTCCTTTGGTTTATAATGTATTTTAAAGCCATAGGCACTTATTATACATACTGTTATAATACACTTAAGTCACTTTACCTGCTATTTATTCTGTCCATATTTTTTGCACTGCACACATCCATGGTCATTGCCACTTACAGAACATACAAGTTTTTATTTTTATTAATTTGTTTGTACTACATGCAGTATATTAGATTTAGCTTGCCTTTTATTGCCACACTGGAATTTCCCCTTTGTGGGACATATAGCGTTTGTCTTATCTTAAAAAGTCTCAATATACAATAGAAATAATCGTTGGTTTGACTAGTTGACTAATCAAAAATTAATAGCTGACTAGTCGACTACTACAATAATCATTACGGTAGTTGCATCCCTGTATTAACTATAATATTGCTAGCTTGCGCCTATGTCTTTAAGTCTTTTGGTGGCACTTGGACCACCACTGCATTTTTGGACTGCTATTCGTGTCGCTCACTTCCTGAACAACTCCATATCACGCTCAAAGTCGCTCCATCTGCACCTTCACACATCTGCCAGTCTTTTATCTCATCTGGGGCTGATTTGTTCCCTGTCAAGATTATGGTGAAGAAACACAACCCTCAAGGCAGTGCAATGAGACTGACACCTGCTGGTCGAAACAGTTAACTACATCTTAACAGAAGCTTTCATGTGGCAACAAATGCATTTCTCCAGTGGGTCCTGCAAGAGTTTTATCTTGAATATGGCGGTGGTGCAGTGGTTAAGGCTCTCGACGTGCAGCTGTAATGTGCTGGGTTTGATTCCTGGTGGTTCTCTGTAGAGTTTTAATGTTCTCTTGCTTCTCCGTTAAGGCTGTAGTCGACTAAAGAAATTCTCGGTCGAATAAAGACCTGCCCCATCGACCGATTAGTCAACTAAAATGGGGTGTGACAAAATACATCTAAACTATGAAGTATCTCCTTATATCTGACTGCACTCAGAAGACAATGCACAGGAATTCATGTAAAAATAACAATTTATACAGAAAAGTACTAGTGAACAGCATTTTGTTAGATACTGATGTACTCCAAAATCTTCAGCTAACTCACTCCACATCTTCTCGTTTTAATTACATCAATTTGTTAAACAGAAACAAAATAATTAGTCAACTAATAAAAATGTTAGTCGACTAAGACACCATCGACCGATTAATCGACTAAACGACTAAAGGATTACAGCCATGGTCTCCGTATGTTCCTCTGGTGGTTACATTTTTCCCTACCACCAGAACCATCCAGGTCAGTTTGGCCCAGAGTGCAATCTATTTAATTCTCAACAAGGAAATTAGGGCTGCGAGATGTACCGCGATCTAATCCAAATCTCACTTTTAATTATTGGAATTAAAATATTTCAAATATCGCAGTTATTTAAGTTACATCTTTTCTTTTGCAACAACAAAACGCCTTTCCTGTCTTATTAAAAGAAAAACTAACCCTTTAATGACCTTTAAATGCTTCTGGACATGATTAAAATGGACAGTCTGAACAGAATTGTATAAAACATAATTTGCAAATATAATTCTAATGGCAATGCTTGTCAGAAAAATCCCAATTAAATGCTATTCAGCAGATAAACTACTTTATTATGTTGAGCAACATAATAAGTGAATAAAGCTGTTACCTTGCCTGGAATAGAAGAGGAATGTAGATCCAATATCTCTGATGTTTAATGCTTTAGTGCGCCAGAAATGTCTCCCTTGAGAAAGAGGTTTTGTCTCAAGGGACTTCATGGCAAAAGGTAAAAAAAAAAAAATAACATGCCAACAATCAAGACAGCCATATTGACAAATTGTTCAAGATATGAAACGTGAAATATTTTGGGGGCTCAATATTTATTGTACTGATTCTTTGCACTTGTGGCAAACTTTTGTAGTCTGATAAAGTTAAAGCTGTAGAGTCTATAAAATAACATCAAGGTCTCAGTACAGGCTGTTATTAACCACTTTTCTGTTTTATTGTGCTTTCTACTTACTACAGTTTAATTCAGTCATGTTTTCTTTCCGATACGGTTCTTAGAAGAGTTTCCTAGGATTATCTGCTTTGAGGTGATTGTGTCAGAGACATTAGGGATTTTCGATTTTATTGTTTATTCTTTAGCAATATATTGTACTTCAAAATGTGTTATTGTGACAGGCCTATCAACAATTTCACCTAAGAGCTTATAGTGCTGTCTGTGTTTTAAAAAGGTATTTGTATGTGTTTTAGAGTCTGCATAGTCTGGATAACTGGGATTATCAAAGTAGAGTGATTAATTTATATAGTTCAGGCACAATTTGTAGATTAATCATTGCAGCCCTAGTCAAGACAAAACCTAAAGCGTTCAAATGGGTTAATGTTTTTCTTATTTGCTATTGAAGTCCAGCTGGAGACACTATGTTCTGCTTGTATATGGATCTGAAAGGACCAAAGGCTGCACATAAAGGCAGGTATGACTCATTTTAGCAGTAGGAGGTAGAAAGAGAGAAGCGGAAGGAGAGATAGGAAGGAGAGCAAAAGTGCATGTGTTAGAGGGCACACTGTCAGATGGAAGGATCAGTTTGATGGAAAAAATAAAGCATTGCCTGCACAGGAAGGAAAAATCTGCATGTGAGAGAAAGGGGAAAGAGAGCAGCGCGAGAGGCTGGGGTGAGGGGGAAGAGGAACTGCTCATTCCAATGTTTGGCTGCATTCCAGGCTGTCTGGCTCTGATTCCAGTGTTTTTTTGGACTTACCTACGAAATGTGAGGACCTCTAGGTGTCTTTTCACTGCCTTATGTGGACTTTTGAAAATTCATTCACAAAGGCACCGCCCAATCCTGGAAAAAGGAACATAAAAGTATCAAACATGTGTCAGTTATGCTTCCTTTTCAAACTAATTATTGGAAGTATGGTCTCAAGCAATCTCTGTGTTTCATGTAACATGTGCTTTACCAGTTTAAATTTGAAGGACACATATTATGGATAAATTGTATTGTTATTGACCTTTAAACTTGATCTTGAGTAGCTTTACTTTGAGATCTCATGTTTTAGAACTTAAAATAATGTATCTAATGAAAGCATACATAATGTCATATAACTGTGAGGTGTTCCCTCATCAGGAGAACACCATCTAATGGCAGCACCAGGAATTACCATGGTAAGAAAAACAAGCTAGCTTATCCATGACCTGCTATCATAAGCATGTAGTCATAATGAATGGGATTTGACATGAGAAATGCTCAGAACGAGTCTTGCAATGACCTAAAAACTGCGCAAAAGATTTCAAGCTCGACCTATGACATCACAAAACTGGAAAATTTGAAACAGGGTGTTTTCCTGAGGCTCAGAAACAAGATTCATCAAACAAGTGTGAATGAAGCTAAATACAACTCCAGGTATGTTAACAATGTTACCACAATATCACAAGTTTAAAATAGTACATTTTGCATAAAAGTGGAGGGTAGGTCAGAATTTTATGATATGGTTGCCTTTTAACTGTCCAAATATTTTGAACTGGTTTAATTTAATATCTTTGTAATTACTGGGGTACATGAAATAAAAACCGGCATAATGCTCATTATTATTTATTAATCTAAAATGAATTAATATTTTTTCTCTCAATGAAGTGGCATTACTCTAACACAAAGGTGTGATTTTTGTCAGCTGAAAGGACTTTAAGAGTGAATTCCCATTTATACTTAGTTTATGTATAATTCTGAGGTAGACTTGGTTTGGTCCTGATTTAGTTCTGGTTAATCACTGATCCCTGGCCGTGTCCAAGTTTAGTTCTGGGTTTAATCCTAGTTTAGTCCCAATTTTAAAGTAGTGTTTGTGAAGTGTGAACGCAATCTAACCCATAATAAGTTTAAGTTTGTAGACCTGAAACACAAAACGATAATTCAACTTTGCAAAGCCTCAGTTTCTTTCAAAAACATTCAATCCATCGAGTTATATATGCTCCTTCCCTCCATCTGAAATTATGACATCATTGTGGTAAAAAGTCAAGAACTCAACTTATATGAGTAACCTACATCGCCCACCGCTCCAGGAGGCAGCAACACCGTGTGGGCTCAATTTGTAAAGTTATATAACCTGCAAAGTGGGGGAAATTGGATCATTTTTCACTGCGGTGGGCGAAATTGTGGGCTGGAAATGTTCCGCGTTGGACAATAGGTTATCAAAGATCCAAATGACCACTCCCTGTGTTTCATAAAAAGGCAGAATATGGTTGCGCAGGTTACACAACAGAGAGTGTTCAGACATCAGCTGAGCCAAGCCTATGATTAAACATTAATCACAAGGATATTACAAACGCGTATACCAACATATGACTACGTACGCATATGATTATTACTGGGCTAACAGTGGGCGAGTTAATAGATTTCATGTAATTTCTAACTAAATATGTTTCTTGCTCAGTGAATTCATGTTACTGTTGAGTTTGTATTCACTAGTTTTGATTCTGCAATTCCCTTTTATACCATGGAAGTTTGTCAAAATCTAGTTGAAACTATTTATGTTTATATGCAACTTCTTTGAGAACAGGTATTTTATTTGTATTTGTTTTAAGTGTCATGATATGATTTTTTTTTTTTAAAGTTGTTATTTTCATACGTTTTGACTTTGTCTAAATGCATGTTCAAAAAAACAAACAAAAAAAACACATTTACTATAGGGCTGTTAAGTTAAGAGTATTAACTTGATCATGTTAGAAGCAATGAAACAACAACGCCTGACAGTTATACAATTCAAATATATTTTTATGTGTGGAAAAGCAAATACAAAATGCTTGTATATGAGCTGGGAATTGAAAAGTTGTGTTAATATTTAGGAGACGTACCAATGTGCAATAGGAGAAGTACCAGGTGCATCCAAATTCCATGTTATGTGGAGGAAAAGGGACAAACTGCTATGACTCAGACTCAGAGTATGTGCACTGTGACAAATGGAAATGGAGATTTCAACTGTTTCTGTGGGTCCATTCACACTTGTCAGGGTTTGTTCTCGGTTTTGACCCTTTTAGTGCTGATGTAGACAATGTTAGGTCCTCTTTATGGGTGTGTTCATGCTTGTCCTGCTTTAGTTTTGGTTTGAGACCTGTTTATCCTGATCTAGGGTCAGTTTGGCCCAGTTGTAGTTTTCGTAATGTCCTGGTCTCGTCCAGGTTTAGGGTACGTTCATACTAATCATTATTTAGTCCTAAATTGAGCACATTTTAGTCTTGATGTGGACTTGGTTTGGTCCTGTTCTGGTCCTTGTTTAGTCCTGATCTAGTTCAGGTTTAGCTTCGGGTTTAGTCCCAAATTAGTTCAAATTTTGATGTGTTGAATGTGTGAACACATTCTTAGTTAAGGGTTTAGTCAAAGTTAAATCCCAAAACCCCAATTTGGTGTTATCTGTCTGCAAATGAACATAAATCCTGGTCTAGTTACAGGTTTAGTCCCTGTTTAGCCTGTTTTTATGTGATTTGTGTGAAAGTGGGAGTGTACTCTTTGTCTGCATGTTTAGCAAAATACATCACCCCACACACAAAAGAATTAACTAATGTTTTTGTTCCTGCCATCACTTATTGAAAGACATACACAAAGCTAGTCGCTGTTGTCTGAAACAAACATGTGTTTCAAATGGAGGAACAAAAGCCTTCTCGCCTCTTCCACGCTGCACTTCTTCTGTCACTGAAGCCGTTTACCCCTGTAGCCGCTCCAGTGTCTGTATTTAATCAAGCCGTAGCCCATATCTCTCCCTCCCTGCTCCCTCCATTCCCTCTCTGACCTTACAAGGAGAGGCAACAGGGTTGATGTTATTGAATGAAGAATGCTGCAAGAATCTAGAGAGGGAGAGCAGCGGAGGAGGAGGGTCTGCCCCAACCATTTGTGAGCACACACGCACAAACACACACCTAACAGAGGGAAAGAGAGAGAGAGGGAGAAGAGGGAGAGAAGAGGAGAGAGAGGTGCTGTTTACAGTGTAATACACAAGCCCTCTCAGCCAAACGAGAAAGAACTTGTTTGGAAGAGTAGTGTCATTCCTTTTGGAGACCAGGAGGAGGAGGGTCTGGAAAAGAGACATTAGAACACTCTAACTCAGAAAGAAAAAAGTTTGGAGAAAAGAAGAACAAAAAGCAAAAAGAGGAAATTCTACCTCGCAGCTGTTTCAACAAGGTAAGTGTTTTCTTTTGCCATATAAGGAGGTGACCAACTGAGTATGGTACAGTGCATAGTAATAACATAACTGTTTGATTTTAATAGTTTTGTTGCTTAGAACTAGTGTTATATTAAAGTTATATTTTACTTTTGCTTTATATGAGCAGCACTTTGGAAACTGTTCTTGTTTGTGAAATGTGATGATACACAAAGTAGATTGGATTGGATAATGGTCTAAGAAGTCTCAGTTTACCTAATAAGGTAAAGACACAGGTTTCAAAAGTATCCACGCGTAATGCTATGTTAATTGTTTACTACACTCAAATAAGAAACTTTTTTTTAAATATGAAACAGGCTTGCATACCTCGCTGGATTGTTATCTTTCTGTGCACAACATTAGAATACGTTAAACTTCAGTGCACCAAGACTGTCCCGATGATATGCGATAAGATTTTGGGCAATGCGGAAACAGGAAGTGTGGCTAAAGTTGAGCGTGGCTAACTTGAGCGCACAGTTTTCAGGCATCACAAGCGCAGAGGAGAAGCCGGTGCTGCTGCTGCTGTGGCGTCAGGGTAAGAAAAAGACGTGCCAATCTCTGACAAATGACACGTGTGCCGCTTTTGTCGCGTCAGTTTCATTCAAGGCTAAAGAAGCTACTGACTTTAGCCGCTCGGCGCTTGTTGACGCACGGCCAGGTAGATTTTACGCACGGCTTTTCGCGTCCCCACCAGCGGCTGCAGTCGTACCAGTGTGGTTTAATCGTCGTTTTGTCTCACTACAATGGTGTCAGTCTTATGTGGGACGCTGTTATGTTGTTAAATCGCCAAATACGTTGACCGCAGAGGCGCTGCTGGTTGTAAACGTGAGTATTTTACAATCAGATTCACGTTGCTATCGAGGAAGGCTAACGCAGCTTTGATTTTGCGGTTTCAGTGGGGTTCATTTGTTTTCAGTTGGGGTGATCTGAAAGCACAAATGTCGCGTTGCATTGGCCTTCATTTCGCTATTGAATCTTATCAATGGGTTGAAGTGGGTGGAGCGCCAATGGAATTCAAGGAAATCCTATTTTATGCGCAATAACAGCACTATTTGTCATCCGAGTGGCGACACGCTTTGTGTGAAATAAGATATGACACACAAGGTTTGAATGAGGTTACTTTTGATTATCCTGGGAGCATTATGATCCATGGTTGACAGAATAGTAAGACATTAGGACCGTTGTCATAGCGATTAATAAGTTAAAACTCAATATTACATCTTTAAAATGGGAAAAGTCCTCAAAATGTTTCATATAACAGTAAGCTGAAATCCACGAGTAGTCTAATAATAATAATCTTATATATATATGATGATACTAATGATCTGATTCCAGCTGCTTTTGTTACAACTGTGGTTCCATCGAGACAACAATATTTAGTATAATAGTATATTGTCAATTATTACTATTATAAATGTGTAAATGTATGTACTGTATAAATATGTGACCATTTACCATAAATATATTTTTTAATGATGCCCAAAATCCCCCAACAGTACAACTTAACAAGATTCTGACGAATCTTACTAAAGAATTTGTTGATATCCAATTCTAAGCCTGATTTATTACAATTATAACTTTTTTTTTTTTAATCGGGCATCTTTTATGTTTTCTGCAGCTCTATGCTTGAAAACAGATTATTTTTCCACCGACACTCCTTCAGTTGGTCAACCTCTGTCATGCTGAAAGTGACAATTGATTTAACCAATTACAGTGAACTTTCTGAAGAACGACCAACATTTACATCATAAACATGTATATATAGCGTACATGAGCCGTGATAAAATTGTGATGTGGCCCCAAGAAAATTGTGACATACATTTTTTTGTCCTATCGTCCACGCCTATAGGATATTTCCCTGGTTAGGAAACACTGGGTTACATAACACAGTCCGTGGTGGTTTGTATTGCAGCTTACTGGGAGCAGCAGTCTGAAATGTTGACAGTTTTATGACAGATTTCACTGTTGTCTCCAAAGAAGAACAACATGTGTGCAGCATGGATGTGTAGTGACCTGTAAGATTGGACTAAAAAGGGTTGTTTGTTCCACAACGGTGACCCCCGGCTCAGACAGACAGGCTTTCCCAGAAACGGGGTGTGCTATTAACCTTCAAACAATGGAGAGTTTCATCAGGAACACACCGATACAATGACACAGACCAAACAGAGCCACTGGAGCTTGTCTGGGTTTCAGCTCCTGTACATGTTGTTACTTACAATTAAAGATGTCCAGCCCATTCAGTTAAATCATTATTGTGATTTTTCAGGTCACAATATCATCGAAAGAACTTAAAAAATATATAATAGTGAGCATTGAGCATGATTTTGCATTTGATTAGTTAGGGTAAATAATTGTAGCATTTTATATTGTAACATTCTTCTTACTCTAAATGCACAAATTATTCAGAGTTTGTTTTTGTTTACGATTATTGGTCCATATTTCTGCTTTTTGTAAATAGGTTGTGTTCACGAGGGCAGGGGCCTGTGTAACTCTAAGGGAGATAAGATTGAAAGAAATATCCAAAATAGAAATCGGGACTGGCTCCACAAACTTGACATATTATCTTTCAACTGATAAAAATCACGTCTGGGGTTGAACAATAGCACAACTTTCTGATTATGTGTAAAAACTAATTTCACTTTTGTTCAAATACTCTGACAGAGAAGATGTTGATGAACTTTTGCCAGAGATATTAAACATAAAACTGGTCAACAAATCTGCTATCTGACAATTAAACTGCAAATTCTGCCATACCAACTGTTCATGAATTTGAGAGGGATGAAAAAGTATTTAATTTTATTTAAATAAACTGCACATACAAAGATGTATGAAGAAGCAAAAAAAAAAAAAAACTAGGCCTGTTGCCATATTTAAAACCAAATATTATATCTTTTGAATGAACATAAAAGCATTGATTACAGGAAGCTGAAACCGATGAATGGATTCTCTCTGTGCGCGGCTCGTCTTTCCACAGATCTGACCTGTAACTTGACCTAGGGCAACACCAGGAGATTGATACGTTTAATGCCACTGTGGAACATTCCAGGTAAAGCAATAACCTCTGCTTAGACACAAGAAAAAATACATAGTGTGCACCTTACAGTTGTTTTGTTGAGGTCGACATGTCACTTATTAATTCTGCTGCTTAATGTTTGATTTCATGTGTATACTACAAGAAGAGTTTTTTTTAGACTTTGGGGGATGAATATTAAACAATGGGGGTCCACCAATTGTTTATTAATGGGACACACCAATTTATCATTTATTTATCGTTATCAGTGCCATATGGCTTTGGCCTCTACGCTTGTATGTTTTTTTAAAAGTCCACTTCATTGGAAAATTAACTTGTAATTCAATAAAACAAAGCCTCAGTAACAATTAATTTTTATTTTTTTTCAATGCAAAATCAATTTTATCTAACGTATAACGTATTTTGTTCAGACGCAAACATTTCAAACTCTTTAGATACCAAGGAGTTCAGATGTCGGTCTCACAATGATAATAAAACCTTCTCAGACTATAGACTTTCATTTTCAGAAAAGGTCCAGTGTCGTTCTGTTTCAGTGTTTCTTATAGATTCTGCTGAGACTTTGGTGGAACATGCGATCGCATTTCTATAAATCCAGAGTATAAATGACACCTATTACCTTTAAACAGTTCCTTTTTGCACAGTGTAGTTTCTTTTTTCTAATGTTTAAACGGTAATACAACAGACAAAAAGTATTATTTGTCATACCAGTTTATTGCACAGCTTGTATTTAGACAATATGGGATAAAATTAGACTAAGGGGCCACCGTAGTCTCCTCTATTAACGGGAAACATTGTATTGTATGTTATTTTCAGTATCGACGCTGGTTCAAATCAGTATCTACTAGTTTCAACTCTAGTTTTAGTTCAGTTTTTTTACAAATCTATTATTGGGATGTTAAGTTATTGTTCCCCTCTGTGTCTGGTTTCTTCTTTCATTTTAGGGTTCGTAGCTGTGCAGGTTTTTAGAGAAGTGTTAAAACAATGTGTGAAGCTCAGCAGCAGTTTGCCTGCGGGTCTAACAGGAACTAAATTTAACAAAATACAAAGCTGCATCCTCTTAAAAGGTCGTATAAGGGGATGTTCATGTGTGGTGAGTCATTTAGCTCGGTAAATAACGGCTCTGTTTGGATAAGACACCGCATAACAAGAAGGCAGCACCCACAGTCCTGCCCTTGGCCTTTTCAAAGTTTATTTAGTTTTATCGGATGATGATATTGAAGTTATTTCACAGTGGAGAAATTAACTTGCGGCTCCTTGTAAACAAGTATAAGAAAGTGTTAAAGCAATCAAAATTATTATTGCCTTCAGTTTGCATTACGTGTTTCCAGATACTCAAATATAAATTAATCCCCAGCACATGATATTGGTACTTCTATGAAATATGAAGTAGGTGGGTCAGGTTTTTGGAGGTCTGTTGTCTGGAGGCTGGACTGCAAAACTATACCATAATTTGATGTTTACATCCAAAATCCACAAACAACTCGCAATGATGCTGTTCATCAGAAATCTACTTTTTTCTCACACAAAAAGAATCATAGCAATATCACTCTGTCACATAAAAACAGGACAAAAGCAGGACTAAACAAAGACAAACTCAGTGTAACCAGACTTTAAACAGGCTTGAGCCTGTTCACTCACATAAATGTAAGAAAATAAGAAAAAATATATATTACAAGTTTTTCATCATGTCATGTTTTCATGTTGAAAAATAAGTTTTTAAATGGCCAAAAATACACACACTTTTTTTTTTTACTTAAAACTTCAATAAATCAGTTTTAGAATTAGACATAAAAAATCCCTCTGGATGTTTCAACAAAATCTTGTTGAGTCCAAGATTGTAAAGTGTGGTGTGTGTGGGATCTACTTTCAGGCTGATCTTTATGTCCCGAGGGGAGAAAAATGCATTTTAAGAAAACGGCCTTTGAAGTTATGTCCCAGAGAAATCTATAGATGAAGTCGATTAAATGGAAGAATAAAACATTTTAAGAGCAGATTGGACACGTTTGTTTACACATGAAAGCCGATATGTTGAGAAAGCAAACTGACCAAAAAATGAAAAAAAAAAATTGTTTTGCCTGTAATGTCTCGCCTTAAACCAAGACTAAACCTAAATCAAGACCTAGAAAATAGTATATATCCATGGACATAAGCGGGGCCCCTCACCTTTTATAACATGATTTAAAAGGATTGTATGGTTGTCGGTGTTGAGTCGTTTAACAGGATGATGGTGGTTTAGTATATATCATAACGTGTATTAGTCTACTAGTTTATATTATTTAGATTATGAGCATTTATAATGGGACAACAGCAAAAAAGAGAAGATGCTGAATGAGGTAGCAGAAGTGCATTTAATCTACCCTTTACCTTTTATACTTTTGTCACTTTCATGCCACTGTTCCCTTTTAGGCAGCTAATCAGCAGGGCATATATTTAGTCGACCAAGATCTGTAATCAATTGCAGCCCAAAAAGATTGTGTGCCGCCACAGACTTTATAAAAATCTGTGGGAAAACGCTGCAGAGAAGCAATATCCTAAACCATCTGTAACACTATGATGTAAACCTCTCCAGTCTTGTCTTATTCATGTGAAAACTTGTATAAACCTGATGTGAGTGAAGCGCAAAGCCAAGAGATGATGTCATCGAGGTGCACTGCCAAAAGTGGTCCTCGGCTCAGGGGCTCCGCTCTGAGGGATCGCATTTCCTCACCGGGTTAAAGAGTGAGCGAGTGGAGAGGCTGGTCTTACTGTTACGACTCCTTTGGGACGATGTGGAGAAACAGATGGCACAAAGTAGTTTCACTGTTGATGAATAATTGAGGACCATTGAACATCGTCTGTTAGAGACAAGGTAGATACGTAAAGCTAATGGAAAGATAAATCACAGTCTACACCTCAGTCTGACAAGCACTTTTAGGAAGAAGAGGATAAATGTAGTCAAATAATTACTTTTTTATTGCCTTATATAGTCAAGAGTAGTGTTGTCACAATGCTAAAATTTCAAACTCTATTTCAATAATAAAGAAAAGGCCAAATTTATTAAAAATCAAAATGAAAACATGGAAATAAAAATGCAATTAGGCCATATGTTTACAAAATCATGCACCCACATTAATCCATTCTGTTATTATTAGGCCCGAGCCGAGGACGAGAATCGTCCCGGCGAGGGACTAATTGTAATTCTTACGGAATCGGGGAGATCGCGAAATACGCATAGTAAACGATGACGGATATGGCCGTGAGTGGTGTCGAAAATTAGAACTCGGTGAGCTCTAATTTTGAGTGAAGGCCCCGCGAAAAAATATTGCACGACGGCTGAGTAGCGCCCCCTCGAAAATGGATTAACATTGGGCCAATGGGAGCCCGGCCATGAAAAATGTTACGCTAAAAATCCAACTCATGGCCCAAAAAATAGAACAGGTCAGGACATGTAAAAAATCCTCTTATGACCCCGCCCCCAACCCAACAGGAAGTCGGCCATATTGGATCAAACCCGGGGCTGAGAAAAGCACATACCTGTGTACTTTTGACTCCTCCTCCAACAGTTTTCATCGAAATCACTTCAAATTTGGCCAAAACACACTAAACCCATGTGGAATGACATACTATCAATTTGAATGTGATACATCTTCAGATATGGTCATGGTGAATTTTATACAAACTCTTAAATTCTGGAATATTAATAAAAATTATCTATTTTGCACACAATTTTTTCTTGGAAAATGCTAATAGAGCGTTTGTGCAGATTTGAAAGCTGAGCGGACTGATATGCAAATCAAGCAGCTATCTGATAAAATGGCTCTATAGCGCCCTCTTCAAATTTTATTTTTAAAAATTCATAACCGCCAGGCTGTTTGTCATGGACGGCTGAAAAAATCTACAGAGGGTTTATTTGTGATGGGCCACAATGTGACAAAGTGGCATGACTCTAGCTATTGTACTTATGGAGAAAAATAATAGTGGAAAAAGAATTTTCCGTTATTATTATTATTATTATTATTATTATTATTATTATTATTCTTTTCGCCTAAACCGCCCCTGATTTGACCCCCTGAACATTAACGAAAACTCAATTTTATTTGACCCAAAATTCAAGGTCGGTGAAAAATTTGTTTTTTTGATATCCCAAAAAATTAATGATGCACAATGACTCGCTAGCGCCATCTCAAAAATCAAAATACATTACGGCAATGGGAGGCCAACTTCATCATAGACATATGAAATTTGGTACGAAGGTAGGTCATGTCAAGACGAGTATAACATTCTATTATGACCCCGCCCTAAACCCTACAGGGCGTCGGCCATTGTGGGCGGAACTTGCTTTTTTCACAAATTTACAATTCGCGTTGTATTTTTTTACACCGTGGATTTTCAATCAATGTGCTTGAAACTTTGGAACAATGACCTAAACCCTTGTGTGGTTACAGATGATTCATGTGATTTTTGATATCTTGAAAAATGTGGGTGTGGCCAACCCGCAAATCAAAACACTCAATTTTCAAAGTCTTTCAACTTGCGTATCTCTGGCCAGGAGCGTCCGATTTTCCGGCATTAATATACTTTTTTGTTCGAAATCACGGGCTGAACGTAAAGGTATACAATACATACGTGTATGTTCTATAATTGCTCTACAGCGCCCCCTTGAAATTTTGAATTGGACAAAAAATTTTAGTTTGCAGGACATTTACAAAATTTGGGAAGAAGATACTTCTTACCATTCTGAACAAAAAAGCCAATGACATCACACCTTTATCTGTAAGCATGTTACCGTGGAAATGCAAAATATGTGCCATTGAAATACATGGGATTTGGTAAACAGGACACAGATTCTGCTCAAATTCTTCCCAAACACAGTCTGAGGGCTTTGGTGATTGACACCCTGTCCCTGCACTGGCCCCTCCTCCTTGTAAAAGGTGAGGAGGAGAGAGAGGCGGGGCAGCAGCGGCAGTGGCTCAGTGGCAGAGAGATTGTCTTCGGATCCAAAGGTCAGCGGTTCGAATCCCGCTCCTCACATAAACATCCTTGGGCAAGACACTTAACCCCCCTTGCCCCCAGTGTCTGCTACTCTGGTGTGTCAATCATAAATACATATGTGACCGTTTACGGAGCGGGGAGAGAAATGAAGAGGAGAACAGAGAGCAGTCTGCCCCCTACTGGCCAACCCGCGCAACTACCCCGCCCTTACGTCCCTCAACGTGAGCGCGCCTCACTGTGCACGCACCTCCACCGCGTGGCGAAGCCTCGAGCGGAGCACAGCTCCGGTAAACAGCGACAGACTGGAATAAACTTTTTCTCCGTCATGACGGTGCGTCGTGCTGAGTCCTACGTCCTGGATCTAACCTGGAGTTTGGTAAATAACAAGCTAACTCTTCTATCTGTCGTTTCTTTCGTGTAATTACTGTGTAGCATTAGCATTAGCTATTTTCTATCGTTTTACGTGTACTTGCTGCAGTTGTAAGACTTTAGCCACAGAAACAGAGAACGTGTGCTGTCGAGAAAGTCCGAAGGCGAATGTGTGTTTTGTGTCGTGAATTAGAGTTCAAACTGGGGCAAACAGATCAGATGTTCTGACAGATCACGTGGCTAGTACCGACCCGTTGTGTTCACAGTAGCAGCGCTGGAACTAAAGAAGTGGCGTTCAAAGCGAAGTGACACTAAACAGACGCGGTTACGGTCGCCCCAGAGGGCTTTACGGTTCTGCCGCGCGCTCCACGGAGCCGCGGCTTAAACTCCGCGTCATCCGAGTGAAGCCGCGTCATCTTAGTGAGGAGCCCCGTCTGCTGCTCACCCGAGGGGGACGGTTTGGTGTTCTTTACCCGCTCAGCTGTTTGTCCCGTCAGCTGAGACGGGCTGTTAATGGGATATACGGGGCAGTGCGCGCCGCTCTCTCTTTTTCTCTCTCACGCGGCGGAGCGGCTGGCGCTGGACCGAGGAAGAGCGGTCACCGGCCTGACACACGGACTGTGGACCGGGTTTGGAGCAGGGACGCGCGCCTCGACTCATGGACCGACAGCGCCCGGCTCTTCTTCTCCGGTGACGCCGTTCCTTTTCCTTTACCTCGCGGAGGTGACGCCTTGAGGCGCCGCAGCGGCCCAGCTTTGGTCTTCGTTTTGGGATTTTGAGATCTCAAAAACTATTTTTTCTTTTTGGATTGTTGTGGAGCCCACGTCTTGGCCCCGGTGTATTTGTTGTTCAGCGCCATGAGGTGGAGGAATCTGTTCATGGCCCGTGGGAGACGGGCGCGCGGGCGATGGACTAGGAGACATTAAAGGGGATGTATGAACTTTGATGGAGTTTTTATGTTTGTTTGTGGAAAAGGACAAATTATACTTTGTACTTTAAACAGATTGCATTTTGTCATTGTTTTGTTGGCTTTGAGATTCACAGGACATTACAGGCCATAAAAAAGTGAAGTCATTTACTCAGATGAATATTTGTGTTGGTAACATCTCTCATTATGGGTGAGTGTTACAACCCCATATCAAGATAAGTTAAAATGATATTATGACCCCGCCCTAAACCCTACTGTACAGCCGTGACAACGTCTGACCTTCACTCATCGCACACAATGGAGTTGCAGTATATGGAGGTTGTTTGTGTGGGAGCGGTGATGCAGGGGGTAAAAGCGGGCGGGTGAGAGGCGGGCTCTTGGTGTTGGCATGGGGGGCGGGGCGAGGGCCTTTAACGCCGCTTGCGGCTTTAATTACTTTTGTTATTATTCGTTTGTAAGTGAAAAGTTCATTTGTCAACTTTAAATTATTTAAAATTTAAATTTGTGGGTCTTGCTATGAATTTTTAAATCTGCAAATATTGGTTTACAGCAAGACAAATATCGGATATCGGTATCGCCACAAAAAAAACAACATATGGGCATCCTTTTTTTTTTTTTAAACAATAGGCTGCATTTTCAACATAAAATACTTTCTTTTTACATAACAATACGTTCTTAAAGGAAACATTCTGCTCAAGAGCCTTTACACATGCTCTTGAGTGCCTTAAATTTGCCATCTCGTGTTTAAAAAAAAAAAGAAAGTTTCTTATTCATTCACTGACCTGTTATCAGTCACTTTGAAATGACATTTACTGAGTGCACCAGCCAGCCGATGGCGCCAGCGCTATATACAATCTAGTAAAGTTAGCGCTGAAAATCGTCATTGTGCGGATTTGCTGCAGCAGTTATTGTGTTTAGAGGCAGAAATGCTCTGAATGAGTTTAGCAATGATTTAAGGACTAAAAACAGCAGATAAGTGACGTATGAAGTCTGAAAAGTGTTTGACGCTCTGAAAGGGGGAAATTTTTCTGATTAAAAATGTTCTGATTAGTATTGCGATTAGATTTGCAATTTCTGTTTTTATTAATAGGATTCTGTTCAAAGTTCACATTTTAAACAGAACCAGGAGAATTGAAAAAAAAAGACTGACATTTGAAACAGAACATTTTAGTATATTCCTTAGTATTGGAATCGAGTTTTAAATGTTAGTATCGTGACAATACTACTTCATGTACATAATTAACAATTTTCTCAACACCAGAGTTATGAGCAAAACCATAATTATAAACCATGCATGTTTGCTTTCACCAAAATTCTCATAGAAGTTGGGACTTGTCCTGTCGTAATTATGAATTGGAGCCGCTGTGTCGTGTTACAAATACATTAACAGTCAATAAATCCATATATTTTTAAACTATTTGAAGGACGCCGCTTTAAAATGAGACGAGCAAACACTAGAAGAAGCAAATGGATATTTCCTGAGCACTACAGGCGTTTTGTCTTGTCAGAACTTGAGCTTTTGCCCATGTCCCAACCAAAATGGAATGAAGATGAGATACGAGCGAAAGAGCTATGTCATTCTTTACGTCTGTCTAATGTGTTATTTGCAAAGTTAGATGTCAACATTTGTACTCTGGACACAATCCTTTTGTAGTAAAATATTAGGGCTGGACAAAAAATTTAAATCAAACTTGTTTCCTCATACTGATTACATTTTTTTACTTTAATTGTAATCATAATAAGAAATATTTTTTCCTTCTCCTGAACAAGTAGACAAGTAGTAAGATGGCATAAGTAACTAATTTAATTTTCGTTTCTTTAATTATCATAAATGTGTAGTTTTTTTTCCCTGTTAAATTTGCCACCATAGTTTTGACCTGTAAATGCCACCGTATTGTGAATTGAAATTGTTTTTCAAGAGTAGTTACTTGCAAAATCAGGATTTACATTCGAGCAGCTCGATTGTTAGTACGTCAAGTTAGTACATCAACCTAAATGCACTGGAATAGGCCAAGGCAATATTTTTTTTCTAAACGTCAAGGCTGGGCAATATGATTTATGAAAATGGAACTCAGAACAAGCAGATTACTTTGTTTCCTTCTAATATGCAATATATATTAAAGAAACTGTGATCTGATCTTAGATCTTATTAATCTAAGATCAGATCACATTTTATTAATTTTGGCATTCCGTCCACTCTGACCATTGTATTCAAAAATTGTGAACATTTTTGGATGCAAAATTAAGTCTTTCTAATTCATGGTCCAGTTGAACTGGCTGTTTTTGTCAGAAAGTTTAGTTTTGTAAAGCTGGTCACAAAGCTGAGGAATAGTATTAGACAATGGGGGAAAATGTAAGCGTTCACTGTTTGGTTAAGGTCTCTCTCAATTGTGAATAATCATTTATTTATTCAGTCGTGTTCTTTTTTTCCTCATAGTAATCGTAACCTTTCAATGAGCATAAATTATATGATACAAATTTTCATTTATAACATTTGGGAAGGAAGAAAGAAAGAAAGATGCCAAGAATTGATTGAGGCCTGTTAGCATTTTTCTCTATAAATGACAATAAAAGAGTCTTCATTGCTGTGGCTTAAAAGGGTCAATAATAAAATGGCGGCTTTCATTCTGAGGTCGCGTCCACTCGGCTCTTCTAAGAAATGCGTTAGGACTTGGTGAGGAATTTTGGTGGAGACATTGAGGTTAGATCAACATTTGTTAACCACCAAGTGTAATATTTGAGCTGCCCCTTTTCTGACGTAGGTTTACTGAGAACATTTATGGTCAGAGAGGCCCCATTCAAAAGGATTCAAGGTTGTATTTACGGCCAAAACCAAAATCTGTTAAAATGGGGGTGCTTTCAAAAGTTCACAATTTACAAACCCAACATTCAAACTGGGACTGAAAACCCAGAGCTAAACCAATGGATCAGGATTTAAGGTGCGTTCACATTTGCACCGACGCCATGTCACAATTGAGACTAAAATGGGACTAAACTTTGGCTAAAACTGGACTAGAACTAGATCAGGACTAAACTCAAACTAAGACAAAACTAGGACTAGTGGGAATGCGCCCTAAACCAGGACTAGAACAGGACCAAACCAAGTCTCCATCAGGACTAAACATGGGCTCAAACCAGGACAAACCTGGTCAGGCGACTTGGGGCTGTAATTCTTTAGTCGTTAAATCAATTAATCAGATGATGGTGTTTTTTTATTAATCAACTAATTATTTTATTTAGATATAAAGGGTTTCTATGGCAAAAACGGCAAGAAAGAGAAGATACGGAGAGAGTTCGCACAAGATTTTGGAGTGTAATCTAATTTTTATATATCTAACATAAATATTGTACTTTTCTGTATAAACGTATAAAATGTTTTGGGTTTTTTTGCATTAAATCATGTGAAGTTGTGGTCTTTTGAGTGCAGTTTGGGTTTGATACAGCGAGATACAGTTTATCCCTTTTTGTCGACTAATCGATCATTAGGGCAGGTCTTTAGTCGACATTCCAAGCAAAGCAGACCCTCAAACAAAGACGTAAACAACAGAATTGTGCACCTTTAAGTAATTTCTAACTCATAAATGTTTATTTTTTTGCCGTATAACTAGCTATTTAGATGCTCTCCTATAACTGCACTAAATTGTGAGGAAAAGTAATTGCTGTTTTACTGTAATTGTTAGCTGCAAATAACGTTATGTGTTGGTTTTTCCATTTGCACAGCTACAGTGACATCAGAACAAACTATGAGGCATTTTACTGGCAACACTAATTTATTTCAGCGTTGAGATAAGAGAATGAAAATATAGGGTGTTATAAATGGACTGTTGTGAGACCCAACATAATCCAAAGTACTTCTGATTTGTATTTATGTCATACAGTGGTGCACAGTCTGGTAACAATTACGTGTACTAAACTAAACTGCAGTGGACATGTTTTGTTGATGTGTCACCACTAATTCTCTGACAAAATACCTTACGCCACCGAGGAATGCGTATGCTTTGACCCCTGAGCCGAACAATAGAGGAGAATTTACAGGCTGCGCGTCACTAGGAGCTGAAAGATGAAGCGTACTCGCAATTATCTTCATTCGGCTTGTTTTGGTCCTCGTTTTGCTCAAGTTTAGTGGTAACGTTGTCAGGATTTAGTCCTCTTGTAGTCTTGATTTAGTCCTTGTTTGTGAGGTTGTGTGTGATTGCTGCCTGATTATGTGGACTTTATTCTAAACTATTTTTAGGGAGATTTTAATGATGATAATCTGCAGATATTTTGTGGTAAACCATGTCTGTAAATGTCTTAGTTGAGGTCAAGCATACCAAGAAAAGTGGATGGACTGTAAAGGAAATTCAGATGTGTAACAATATATATATTTTTTATACTTTCTTTTTTGCTGTTTTCAAACAACATCTTGTAAATTAATTTTGATTAATTAAATGTGTAGGACTAGAGACTTTTTTTCTTCTTAATAACTTGCATTTTCATAAGTAGGTCTGCAACTAACACTTATATTAGCAAGATTATTTCTGTTGTACATTGATTCTTTTTAATACATTTTTAACCAAAGAAGTGTTCCAAAATTGTGACCGAATGCTTCTAAATAGAGTATATTTATGTATTAAGTGTATTGATTCTTTTTCGTCTATTTTCTGATTTAATAATGCCATCGTTTTTGTTAGAAAAGCTAAAAGCTCTTTTTGCATGTGTTTTAGAGTTTGTATATTAAAGGTGAGGATTAAAACAATGAAAATATATCTACACTTGAATTATTTGACATTATTTGATTATTACTGACAAGAATTGCTGTTACAGTTTACTGTACAGTGGGATTTTGTTCATCGTTTTACTTTTAAACAACACAAAATACATTTAAATTTGTCCAGGAGAATGAAGAAAAGACTGAAATATAAACCGGCCAACTATGTATTTCCGAAGACGTTTGTACGGATCTAAATGTCAACCTTTGCAGCTTTTATGCGGAATAAGAAATAGTAGATTTTGTTGTTTATGAAGAAAATCATTGTACTTGGATTTGATTGTGATTAATCTTGCAGCCCTACAAGTATTAAATGATTCTGATTAATCGTTGTAAGAAATATTAATTAAGAAGACTGACACATTTTGAACCTGATCATTCATGACTGGGCCCTTGACTTCACCAAAAACTAAATTCAGCTCATAAACAATAGTTATGTCCCTCTCCATCTCCATTAACTAAATATTAAAGGCGTGAAGAATGTCATGATGTCATCTCAAACCCGACCATTGCTCATCTCTGGTTACTTTCGCAGCAGCTGTTAAAGTGACCCAACTGTTTACGCTTTTCCACAGACAAGCACATAAAATGGACAACGGTAGCAGCGGCAAGCCATTTATGGTGACCTCCTCGTTGAATTTCAAAGTCACCACCCCCTCCTTCTACAACCAGCCAAAGAAGTTTGCCTCCGTAGCACCGCCGAGACCCAAGAGCCAGTCGCCGCCCTCAGCCCCGTCACCGACCCCAGCCAGCACCGCGGTGATCGGGCGAGTGGGAGACCTGCCCCCGCCGCCTCCTACAATATGTGACGGTATCTATTGATCACTTTATCAACAAACACGCTGGTGGTTTTCAGATTGTAGATCGATGTGGTGATGTAATTCTCCCAGATGGCACAAGAGACAGATTTTCCTGCTGATTACATGGTATTCTAAATGTCTAAAAGGAAAATGTACAAATGTTGAAACTGATCATTTCTATTTGTGTCCAGGCCTTACAACAGACACTATTTCTAAATCCAGAAGGGGTGCAACCAGTGAATCATTTTGCTAATCCATTTGTCTTATAGTTATTCTTGCTATAAATTGTTTTCTTGTTTAGAATGCGCGTGATCAAGAGATTTTTACTAAATTTGACCCAGATGAAGCTGAAGTGAAGCCGTGAATGCCTCCCTTCACAGCTGCAAGAAAAATCGGACCAGAATAAATTCATATTGACAATCTATCTAATCTAAATCAACTAAAGTCATACTCGGTGCTTCCGTTAATTGGCTAAAAGGATAAAGTGCTGGCAAAGCTCAAACCTCTATCTATAATTTGACAATTAATTTGTACACAAACTACATGAGACTACAGGAGATCACACTATTACAAATATTATAGAAATTGTTATGTTTGTTTTATCAGTGAAAAGGTAGAGTAAATTGACAATCCACACCCAAATCTCAAGCAAACTCACCAAATGCCATCAGCTGTTGTGAATATAAATTCTTTCAAATCCCCCAAATGTACGACTACTACAAATTTTGGTCAACCAAGACACCATTGGCCAATTAATTAACTAAATGACAAAAAGTGTACAGCCCTAAAATGTAGTGTAAAACCTGTGGCAACTGTTTTTTCCCCCCTTTTTTAGAGTTTCCACCTCCACCGCCTCCTCCACCTGTGGATGACGACCTGCCCGCTCCTCCCCCCACGTGCCATCTGTTATCCGCAGGTGATGCCCCCGCCTTCCCTGCCCCTCCTCCCGTGGTGGATGACTTGCCCCCTCCCGCTGATGATCTGCCCCCTCCGGCTCCGTTTGAGGGCAGAGCACCCGCCTGTCCTTCGCCTCCTCCTCCTCCACCCCCTCCACCTCTCCCAGCTTCTAATGCCACTGTGCCAAGCCATGTTGTGACCCCAGCGGTGAGTTTCGAGCTCCTCCTAAAGCTTTGTCCTGTCAAGAAGGCAAATTAGTCCAGCTTTTAACAATAATTTACTAATTGACATATCTTTTGATTATTCTTTCAATTAATCAATTAGTTGTTTAAAATGAAAATATAACTAAATACTAAATTTCATCCTGATGGAGTTTTAATCAAAAACACAAAATGTACACATTTCCCGCATCATTTTCATGTACATGTACACCTGCTCAATCTGAGTCAAAACACGAGAGTTAGGTTTGTAACTGTGGTTCTATGAATTCCTGCACATACGCAAAGGGAGTCATTCAGTGCTGAAGTACTGGAACTGGAAATGGAACCTCTTTTCTCAGTTCATGGCATGTGTTGGACCCTATGTATAGACCATTTGAACATTATTTTATAACTAAATTAGTTGAAAATTATTTAAATTAACAATAAGTTACAAATAATCAATTAACTTGTTACAGCCTTAAGGCAAACAAAACATCTGTTTACTTTAAGGCTACAACAATTAACCTAAATAATCGTGACTAGTTGACTATAAAAAATAATTGGAAACACATGCCATTTGAACATTTTATAACAAAGGCAGCATTTTTTAATCCAAGTGCCATTGGCATGCACATCTGCACATTTAGACCATTATTCATTAATTAACAATGCTATGAAGGAGAATCTGATTTCTTTACAAATAATTCCCTCCAGTCTGCTTGAGTACATGGGCTCTTTGTTTGTAAAAGTGCAAAGTGTTATGTATGTACTTATATTTTTGTATACAGATTTCTAATGGCATGTATGATCTTATTTCAGAGGCCAATGGAGAAACAGACGAGCTTTGATAAACAGCTCGACTCTCTGACTGATTTGTTGTCTGAAATGGAGACGAGAGGACCCTTCAACCCAAAGGTACAGAATCACATAATGAAAATACTTAAAAGTTACTTAATAACACAATATTTAATTGGATTATGGTGACAATATTCAGACAATAATACGAAAATCCATACGAAATGTGTTAAAACAAGTTTCTAAATATCTTGTTTGTGGTTCAGTTATTGTATTAACTGTAAATGGACTGTATCTGGACTGTAATCAACTGCAAAAGAACAGAAATTGTTTGTTTTATTTTTAATCAGCAATTATTACAGTATACTTGATATTTTAATTCAGCATAACTCCAAAACAACAATTGCCGTTATCATTTTCATCTCATCTCCTTCCTCTACACATGAATGCACACATACACTTACATGAGGAGACACTCTGTATGGAGAAAGTGATGCAAATTTGCAGTAATGGAACAGAGCCAACTGAGAATGAGTCATGCATTGTAAATAAGAATAAGGCTGAAATGTTGCCAGATATGATTATTTAACATGGATTTATCAGCTCAAGTCTAAAGCTCAAAGAAAACTGAACTATTGGTGAACATAGTTGGTGATTCATGGAGAGAGAAGAGGCTTAGATGAGAGTAGTGTGATTAAAATGGTGCTGTCGGAGCGAGAGGGAAAAGAAAGGAGCGAGAGAAGGAACAGAAAGCCATAAATGGAAAGTGTTTAGTCCAACTCTGCCTCGAGATAATGCTTTGTCCTTCTGATATTTCATTTTTCTCATTGGAACAAAGTACACTCAAATAAAAATGTAGTATATATGTGGGATTTGTCATTTGATATACTGTATAAACATGACCCATCTCTCACATATTAAGTCAATGTCTCAATCAAATGCTGATAACAGGTGTAATTTCACATAATTTTTGAGTTGTTTATGTTTACAAGACATATTGTGTTCTGGTTCACAAGTGTCCCACTTAGGGTTGCCAGATCATATGTCTAAAACCAGTTTGGAATAAACTTAAAAGGGCTCCATGATTTGACACGTGCGAAGGGCTGAAATTCCCATAAAATTTACGTAAACATTAGTTTGGGAAAAGGTAAAAAAGGTTTTTATGCTCATATTATAATATCATGTCAGCCACTTCCCTATTAATACAACAATATCTTACTTATTTGAACGATTAAACATTTTTTGTTGTTTTTTTTTTTTTGGATAATATATCAAAATATAATAATATATATAGACTTCATCAACCCCTAGTTGTCAGATCTGGCAATGACAACTTTTTGATGCTGTTGCTCTCTCCGCTGTATTTGTGAAAGCACAAATATTTAAGTGTATCAGCAATTCCATGTGGTATGTTTTCGTAAATACTCCAGCAGTGTTTATTCTAATTAATTCCCATATATCTCTGTTCATTCTCCTAAATTCCCGATAATTCCCTTGGACATTTTCTAACTTTTTGCAACCCTAGCTCCGTGTATGACAGCTAAAGGCATCCTAGGCTCAGTTGTAATTCTATTTTTTAAGATGGTAGAATTGTATGTATTAGCCATTTATTTCCTTTGAGTAGCTAACATGCACAACTTGGCTTGAAACTTCTTTTTTTGTTTAAAATTAGTTGAAGTGATTTATTTATTTATTTATTTATTTATTTACTTCTGTGTTCACAGTTACCAAACCAGTATTCATCACCAGCAGCCCCAAAGCCTGCAGCTCCTCCTCCCACTGCTCCGAAACCTGCGCTCTCCTTCCTCCCACCTCCAGAGATGGGCGACCGTCCGCCTCCTGCTCCCTGGGCCGAAGAGCTCAAAGCCAGGACCAACAGACACGGAAACTCCAACCCTGCTGCGTCCAACTTCGCTGCCCCCGCCGTAGCCCCTAAATCCCCTTTCGGAGGCAAACCCACAACTTCAGCTGCCTCCTTAGCACAAAAACTGAACCAGAGTTTGAACCAGAACAGCAGCCCCATCAGTAGTACACAGAAAGCCAGTCCATCTCCAGCCACCAGCGTTTTCCCTCCTCCTCCTGCGGCTCCTCCAGCGGCTCCTCCTGCAGCTCGCCCTCCTGCGGCTTCTCCAGCAGCTCCTCCAGCGGCTCCTCCTGCAGCTCGCCCTCCTGCGGCTCCTCCAGCAGCTCCTCCAGCAGCTCCTCCAGCTCCCACCAGTCCGTTTAACAAAAATAACACCACTAGCGCCCCCTCCAATCACGCTAGAGGTTCTCCTTTTGGTAGTCAGCTTAATGCAAACCAAAACACTGCTGCTGCTGCCGCTGCTCCTCCTCCATCCAAGACAGTGACGCCTCCTTCTGCGTCCTTCAACAAGCCCATGAAAACTCCTCCCTCCTCATTGGTACTTTACTTCTTTCATTATTGTAGTGCAGTGTTTAGTAACCAAGTATTTGAAAGGTACACTATGTAACTTTTCTGGTGGGGCGTAATAATGGGCGTTACCAGTGACCAGTTTACTTAGTGCATTTTTGTTTTTTTCTTTTTTACAATATAACCTGTATTGCCTGTAGAATGCAGTATTTTTTTTTATGATACAAACGTTGTTCTCACTCTTTCTGGCACACAGCCCTCTGTCACAGGTCAAATTGGAGGAGTTCCTCTGAACATGAGGGAAGTGGAGGAACTGGAGAGAATGACGCAGGACTTTATAAAAAACATGGACGCTCACGCCCCAGTCATCACTTCTCCCCCCACAGGTACATGAAGGTTATCACACAATTTAATTTTACTTTATCTTATTAAAACCTACATTTGCTTTCAATTCAAATTTGATGAACATAAACAATACAGACTTTTGATTTAATAATTGTCATTGCCATTTAATCGCGGTGATAAAATATTTGTATTAGATGAAGACGGCATGTAGTAGTCGGATTTTTGTCACAAAGTGCGGTTGTTACTATTCACTTTATGGAGGGGAAAAACTAAATTTACAAACTTTAAAGCGAAAAGTTGGATAATTCGCTAAAATAATTTTCCTTCTTATTTCTTCAGAGGTTTGTGGTAAATGTGGCGATGCCCTGTCCCGTACGCAGCCTGCAGTGAGGGCCATGGATAAACTTTTTCATTCCAACTGCTTCTGCTGCGTGACCTGCCATCGCCCTCTGCAGGGCATGCAGTTCTATGACAGGGACGGCTCCCCTGAGTGTGACGACTGCTACATGGTGAGACACTAAATCATTAAAATACACTCTTTGACAGGGCTGAAAAATTATGGACACATTTTTATTTTATTTTTTCAAAGTTTGCTTTGGTGATATGGGCCAACACAAAATAATAAAAAATAATTGTGAAATAAAAACCCTTAACAAAATAAAAGCCAGCAAAAAATCAGACTCTGGCTGAAATGAATCATGACATGTATTATGTGTTTGCAGAACTCTCTGGCTGTGTGCTCCAGATGTGGGGAGAGGATCACAGACCGTGTGCTCAAAGCGGTGGGACAGTGTTTCCATGCCCATTGTTTCCGCTGCAGCACCTGCTCCTGCGTCCTGGAGGGGGCGCCGTTCATCACCGACGACAATAACAACCCCTACTGTGTTCAGGACTACCACAGGTGTGTGCCATGTGTGTTTACCACTTTCTAATTTCAGATGGTGAACAGGGTCCTTTATAACTCCACAGACAATCAACAGTTATCTGGACCAGATATTAATTTCAAGTACTGATACTGAAAAACAGTATCTGAATAGCCTTGATCTATATCAGAGCTAGTATGGGGCCATATTAACACACAATATTAACAATACCTACTAATATTTTGGTATCAAAATTTAGTTTGAAACTAAAGTATTACTAGCAAGTAATAAGAGATATGAATTTAAAGTAGAACACATCTGCATTCTGACAGTTAAAATGCAAATTTCACTCTAGAACACTGATCTGCCCTCCACCTAAAATTCAAACTATTCATGGGGTTCAACTTCCTGTTATATGCAAAATTTGAGGATTTTTTTTCTTATTCAAAATCTATTTTTATTTTTAAATTATTCAATATCATTGTCATTCATCAAATATGGTAACAGTCCAATTTTTTGATCATTCTTAAACCTATGGATGGAAGAATGTCATGTGGTGTAATTAAAGTGTATTGTAAACTCATTCTATGTTCCAGGCGTTTCTCTCCTCTGTGCGTGAGCTGCAATGAGCCCATTATTCCAGCACCAGGAAGCGAAGAGACCGTTCGAGTGGTGGCCCTCGACAAAAACTTTCATCTTAAGTGTTATCGATGTGAGGTAAGAAATAAGAAAGGTATTATCTTTAGTTATTGTAAATTAGTAGGGAAATTACAATCTCAATCCATTATATTTTCTAGGACTGTGCTCGCCCTCTTTCCATTGAGGCTGATGAAAATGGCTGCTATCCTCTGGACGGCAAGATCCTGTGTATGAAGTGCCACACCCAGCGAGCCAAGCGTGCTGCATAGGAATGTCTTGTGGCCCTCAGTGAAACTCTGAACCAAATCAGATCTGCCTTTGAAACGGTGTGAGCACAGGAGTGAGTGTAGACGGCTGAGTGAGAGGATGCATGCTGAATTACTGTAGTATTTCCCTGTCCCACCACAGTGCAGAAGTAATGTACTGCATTGACCTGGTGTCCCGTTGTGAAACTGTCAAAACTCTAATGTGGCCATTAAAGGCCTACTGCGGAACATTCCACCCAAAAATGGAAAATTGCATTTTAAAATGATCGTTGGACGCTTGCAATGTCCTCCGTGTTTTCACAAGTCAAATCTATTTTAGTGCAATAAATATATTATTTTAGTCCTCCTTGATTAAATCCACTCAACATTGTTTTTCTTGATAGTATTGGTATTGTGTAGTATTTTTTGCAAATTAAGCTCTTGGTTCCTCAAGTAAATTCAAGTAAATAACTTCATTTTAGAATTTCCTAAAGAAATGAAGTCTGAATGCCTGCTCGGGGCGAATCAGCTGTGTGGTAACTAATGACCACAAGACCTATAATTTTATCTAAAATCTGTTTTCGAAACTTTATACACCACAAAGTTATTATAACATTTAGTAGAGTTTTATGTTTTAAATGTGTTTGTTTTGGACTGAAAACAACTGCGTAACAGACTTTACTTGGAACATAGCTGGTTATTTGCCTCTGTCGTGCCTTTAAACTCTTTATTATTTAACTTTTTATTTGAAAAGTCTATGGGAAAAATTCATGGTCAATTTAATATGGGCTTCAAAGTGGGTGTGACTGCTGAGAGTTTAATTCATTAAACATGTTTTTATAGCTGAAAACTATCCAGAAAAACATTGCTTTACTGTCAGCGTGCTCGCCTCTCAACAGACCTGACTCGTAGTGTAAATTGGCCTGCTTGTCTCCATGGAGATGATGCTGCTTTGGCCTTTTTACTTATTTATGAACATATACATCTTTTGAAACCTCAAAAAAGTCTGAATAGTTTAACATCAGAAGCGTGCTATTTATTGCCGTATTATGAATCAGTGTTTTGGGAAATTTAGTGACAGCCACAAACCCTGGAAAGTCCCGCAGTATGGCTTTAACGGCTAGATGGTTTCTCCTGTGCCAATTGTATGTTTACTCTAAAAAGCATAACTTGCACAAAAGGTTTGATCTAAAGAACACTCCGATGATATAAGTTGCCTTTGCTTAACGACGCGTTGGCTGTGCTTGACGTAGCGAACCAACAGAAAATGCCATAGGGCTTTAACTGCTCTGCCAATCATTGTAAATTTATGAATGTTGCTGTTCTTTTGTGACGTGAAAGTTGGTTAGGAATGCAAACCAGCTTAGTTTTGCCGAGAAGAAAATTAGAGAATAAAAATTATATTGAGCAGAATAGTCAGTGTTATTAAATTTGAGATGCATGGTGATTAGAGCAACAGAGAACAAAGGAAAAGCACAGATTTTCTTAAGAACAATTCTGAAAAACATTGCTAGAGCATTGCATGGCATAAATGGGACCTATCAAGAAGATTTGATATAATAGTCATGTTTTATAAGCATTTTCCATAATTGCTTTAAATATTTTATTGTGTACATTCTGATTTGTGTTTGCTTGTTTCTTAACCACATATTCCAATGTTAAGGCGCTCAAGGAATAAAAGACCAAATATTTGGTAGGAAAAAGGGTATTGAAACATAACCTTTTTTTTTTTGTGAATCCTGTATTTTGATTGCCACAAATTGTACCACTATTCTAGTGTCTATGTAATGTGTTATTGTACGGTATTATGTTTCTACTCAATGTGTTTTTATCTTTCCTCGGGCAATGTGCCTTTTTCACAGCCTTTTTCTTTGCATAATACATAAGTTCTCTATTATAAAAGTCATGCTTTCATTGTTTGGTGCAGTCAGTGCAAAAGCACCAGGACAATGATTCAGCGCAATCTGCTGGCTGTAGACAGTAGCATTTACTTATTGCTGTAGCAGCTGCTTGTTTTATTAAACGTTTATCATGAGATTATGTGACCATCAAGATGCCTTTGCTATTACTTTTATTTGTTGTGACATTTTATAAATTGTGTTTTCATATCTGTGGATTTGTACATTAAAAAAAAAAAAAAAAAGCCTCAACTTGCGCTTTTTGGCTGTATTAAATAAAAACTAATCTGCTATTAAGGGGTGTTTTTGTATTTGTTGATCATTTTGTGACTGCAATTTATGGGAAGGTATTCCCATAAGTTGACATATTCCCATTCCCACGGGAAGGTAAATATAAAAAAAAATGGTGGGTTGAACATAGACTAATAAAATCCAAGGAGAGCATGAATGCAATCTGATGAATGTGAGACGTTAAAGGCTCAGAACAAAGATGAAATTAACTTCCATCCAGTGTGAGGCTGCTTGACATTACAGTTCATATAAACTATGGTTACTATAAACATGTGGTAACCACAATAGTAATTGCATAAATTACGTGCTTTTGTAGGTAACTTTATAGTCTTTACAGACACTGAACCTAAACTAATATATTTAGAGATAATATTTAGTTTTTTGTCATTAACAATTTTTGTTTTCACCCTCATCCCAGTTTTTTTAATCAACTCAAAAGAGGCACAACAGGTAAAAATTTTCCAGTTCAGGTTCTGAACAAGCCGCACTTAAGATCTGGACGCTGCACTGCAGCAGCTCATTTCTCCTGAAGAATGGATCGATGCAGAGAAAGAATTTTCTTCATGAGAAATTAATAATGTATACCTTCCGCGTTAGATCAGTAGTTATTAGAGCACATTTGTAGTCATGAGGTAAAAACTGTTACTGAAACTCTCTTATTACCAATATGATTTCTTAAATATCCTGTAAAATATTTCCCCGGATCCATTACCCCAAACAAACATGAGAAAGGGAATATGTTCACCCAAACGTGGGACTGAAGTGTCCCCCTCTCCTGCTGCTGCTGCCGTTTAACGCTGTGGGTCGCGGCTCTATCAGCTGTTACCAGCCATGTGCGGCGCTGATAATGACGACAGCCTGTGTGCATTTAGCCTTGTTTACTGACGAAGTTCTTTACTGAGAACTTTGAGACCCCCGCAGCCAATCGCAATAACGCACTAGGCCTATTATATACAATGTGGAGGTCTGGACTTATAAAAAGCCGGTGTAGGGTTATTTAAGACACAGAAGACATGAAGACTAAGTCCACAGTTCATTTTACACCAGTTTTGAGGACGCAATGGGATTATAAACATTTGTAGATGATTTCTGACACGAGCTGAAAAGTTTTATCATCGTCACAGGAGAAGAGAGTGAGGAGAGATAGTGAGCTCAGATGACAGTTACTTCACAACAGTGGATCTGACCTACAATGCAACAGGATAGAAAAATACTCCTGTGATGATTATGACTGAGACTCCAGCAGAGCCTGAGGTAAGATCACTCTTTCTGCAGTAAGTTAGTCTAGTTGTGTGACTATTTGCTTTGTAACATGTAAAGTGAAAAAACACAGTTTATAGTAAAGTTATGTAAAATGAATATTGTATTGAGAATTGTAAAAGGATCAACACGTTTTAGTCAGTGCTTTTTGATTCTTTGATAAAAGCAACTCACATAATACATTTTACTCAGCACTCAAGCCTAGTTAGTACAGCCATGGTCTGAGATCTGATACCATGATTTATGATTTGGTTTATTTCCAAACAAACAGGAACAATCCCAGATACAACTGGACATTCTGTCCCAGGCTCAGAGAGTCACAGAGGACTCCTCTGAGGTTCAACAGAGAGGCCCGACTGATGAAGACAAGCCTCCACACAGAACACAGCGGAGAAGGCTACTCTTTGTGGGCTCCTGCCTCTGTGCTTTTATTATAGGACTCATTTACTACGTTCAACAACTTCAGACCACAACAAATAGACAGTCAGGGCCTGGTAAGAACAATGAGCACATTTGTATAAGTCATCATCATAAACATCAGTCCTTCTAAAGCCTCTTATTTTCTCTTGTAGTCCGGCCGTGTGAGTCTGAAGCCTGTCTGCAGGCCTCAGCTCAACTGTCTGTGGTCGCTGACCCTTTCACTCAGCCCTGTGACTATTACCTGTTCACCTGTCTCTCCGACTGGAAGCCGGGCAGGCAGAGGGGCCTGGGACGACTCCAGGACCAAAGACCAAGTCCAGAGCAGGTGGACCGGCGGCTGAGAGAGAAGAAACTGAGTGACAGGAAAACACTCCTGTTGCAGTATCTCAGGGAGACATTAGGTACAAACCTCTGCTGGATCCTTACTGCATAGTGCATAATACAAATAAACATAACATCACATTATTTCTCCTTGTCAGATTCTAATGAGAGGCCGGCGAGCTCTGCAGAACAGAAAGCCAAAATGTTCTACCACTCATGTTTGGACACCAGGTCCATAGAGACGGCTGGGGCAGAGCCCTTCCTCACGCTCATTGAAAATGTGAGTCCTCCTTTTTCCTTTTTGATTTAAAAACATGAAAACAGACCTTCTCTCTCTACAGCTGGGAGGCTGGGCTGTGTCGGGCAACTGGAACCAAACGGATTTTAATTCCACTTTGGGATTGCTCATGAGAAGCTACGGAACCTTTCCCTTCTTCAACCTCCTCGTGGGAAAAGACCCAAAAGAAACAACTCAAGAGACATCGAGAAAATACATACAGGCCTGTACAAATGATTGACTGAAATATAACTGAACAGAGAATCAATAATCATTTCACTTTTGACCACAGATAGACCAGCCAGATCTGTTGATACCCATTGAATGGAACAGCCAATCTGAAAAGTCTCAAGTAAAGACTGAGGTGAGAGTCCACCTCATGAACTACACCAAGAACAAATGACACGTGCACTTACCTGTCGCCTCTCGTTTCTCAAAGACCCTTCGTCCGTTCTTTTCAATGTGTGAGAGGTACCTCGCCCTGTTGGGGGCGCCAGTGAACAGTCGTATGAATCATGTGGGCCTGTTCATCTCTCTGTCGTCTGAACTGGCTGTGGCCGCAGCGCCGCTGCAGTATCGCCTCACCAAAGGGCAGCTGTACCAGCGCATGACAGTCAGGGACCTGCAGGTGCACAGAGAACACACACAACACTTTATTCTCTTTTTCTTTCATTTATTATTCATAAATATGTTTGCAGATCCAGGCTCCTCTGATTGATTGGCTCAGCTGTTTAAAGACGGCCTTTGAACCAGTGACACTCACTGAAGACGACCCTGTTCTTGTGCATAACTTACCTTATATTGTAAAAATGTCCCAGATTATCAGCAAATGGTTAAACAAGCCAGATTACAGCAACAGGTTCAGAACACCAAAGATACAACACATCACTGTATATTTTCAGGCTTTTAATTGCTTGTTTCTCCTCACTCAGTGGTCCACTGCACACCTACATGCTCTTCAACCTTCTACACACGATGATGCCAGCTCTGGACTCCAGATTCACTGAAACAGTACGACATTTTTGCCTCTGAATCTGAGTGGCCTAGAAACGCAGAAAATGAAGTGTTTTTGTTAATCAGGTGGAGCAGGTAGAGCCACGCTGGAAGAGCTGTGTGCTGGAGACTGAGCGAGGATTTGACTCTGTTCTCACGCAGCTTCTAAATGAAAGGATGGCACACACAGAGGTGAGGACTAGAGCTAATGATATGAAACATAAATGCAATATTTGATAACTGCTTTGTATTGCCATCAATCATGACCAATCAACATGAGGAAAATACAGGACTTTACACATATATTTTACCAAATTACAAGGACGATTAACTCTCTACAGGGCACAGAGATGATTGAAAACATCCTTTCCTCTCTCAAGCTCAAACTCCATGGGCTTCAGTGGAAAAATCAAAAGACTCACAAGGCTGTTATGAAAAAGGTTAGAATTAATAATTTAATGTCATGTCATTTTATGGGGTCTCATTGAGAATGTATTTTCAGGTTCAGTCCCTTATTCCAAGACTGTGGACTTCAAATCAAACAATTGAGGCAGAGCTTGACCATTTTTTTGCTGAGGTAAACTAGAGTACACTTTTATAATCACAAAGTGGTGGAAACTGTACTGTAGATTTTTACTCAAGTAAAACTCAGAAGTAAACATGAATACCACTACTCGTTACTATTTTTTACTTTTTAATGCAATTTTAATGGTATTTCTGAATTTTACACAAAACATGACTGATTAAACAGTTTAAGGCAAGACACTACATTCAATCAACTTAAAGATCAGTCCTGAAAGTAGCACCTATACACACTTAACTTTACAAGATTTTGGCCGATTGTACAGATGAACAGATTCATTGATATCCATTTATTCAAGTTTTAACTCCAAAAAGTAGGCAAAATTTAAATCTAGTTTACTGTAATACTAAATAAGAAATAAAAAACCCTCTATAATACTTTTTTCTCCATACATTTATTTAGATAAACAGCCAAAGACTGCAGTGTCTTGACTTTAAGATGAATTACATTGTTTTAAACCACAATCCACTCTAAGCTCTGGTCAATCAGATCAGATGTAGTGTGTTTTTAGAGAGAGGATCAGACACAGCTGTGAGACGACGACATGCATTGTTAGTATCTACTATGACGTTAAATATAAGTAGTACAATTATATGGCTAGAACACAATCCAAGTCCATGTTCAAAATATATCCTAAAAAGGTTCAATCACTACAAAATGAGTTATCTTCCAGCTCTGTTATCTCATAATCATAATCTCCATTATATTATTTGACTGATCTGATGTTTACAGATAACCGTGGGCACTGACTTCTTTTGGAACTATGCTCAGCTTCTTTCTTTGTCTCAGAAAAGGAGAATTAAACTTTTGGAGGAGCAGACTGAAGGCGTTGACATGTAAGTATGAGAGAAAGTGCACTTTTTTCTGAAAGAAGGTCCGCCACCTGCTTGTCATGAAGATGTTATTGCTTTGCCTGGATTGTTTCACACTATGGCATTATCTATGTATCTATCTTGCATTTATTCAATTCAATGAGGTATTTTATTGCTAAAAAAAATACCTTGAAAAACATGAATTCTTACAGTGAGCTGGATTGTTGGCATCACCTGCTTATCTCCATGGAGACAGACTTTCACAGATTACTTTTTACTCTTACTTAATTACTTAGTAATTTTTGGGCCACTATGAAAATATGTTTAACAGTGTACAGCACTAAGTATGATAACAGAGACAACAAGAAAAAGGTTCCACTGTTTTGTTGGAAGCTCCACCAGCTTCTTTCCTTAAATACGTTTTTGCCACAAATATTTCACAATATCAAACTTAGACATCTGGGAGACAAGCAGATGGCATCACACGGCCAAGTTACAGGTCAGATCTGTGGAGAGGTGACCCACTCATTGTAACAATGCATTATTTTTTAGCTGTAAAAATAATAAGATTTCAATTACTAATACTAGATCCTATTAAAGGAATACTGTAGACAATTTCATGAACAACGAACATTTCATAAACAATACATCAACATTAGTCTGTCTATTTGCTTTTTTGGTATTAATTGTGCTATCAATAAACTTTTTTTTTAACCTTATCACTGCTGTTAGTTTCATATTAAGTCTAAATCAAATCAAATCAAACTTTATTTATAAAGCTTTTCATACAGAAATTGTAACACAAAGTGCTTTCCAATTTACATATTAAAAACAATCCCCGAAACCATCCCCACATTAAAACTTCCAGACAAACACATACACGCACACACGCGCACACATTCACGCACACACGCGCACACATTCACGCACACATTCATGCACACATTCACGCACACATACATACGTTAAGATAATTGGCATAAGGCTGAAGTCTGGACTTTATTACATCCGTATCTATTGCATAATTCACGGTGAATCACGATGTTCATGGATGATCTTTTGAATCATGATTAATGTTTTTGTTTGTTGTCAAAACCATGAATTACTTGTTTTCATGGTAGGTTTAAAGATTATGATGAACAAAGATGATTTACATGCTAGTTGATTACAGTAGTAAATGGTTTGATTCATGAATGAATCATGATCACTAATGCATAAATATGTCGTCGATTCATGCATTAATATATCATGAATGTATGCATAATAATGCCTTTATTATAAAATGTTACCATATTTTCTCTTTTGCATCAAGCTTGTCTGTTAGGCCGGTGCTCAATGGCAATGAGCTTGTTTTTCCACTGGGAATGTTTGTCCCGCCTCTCTTCCATCCCACCTATCCTCGGTAAACCTTATCTCATCTGGTCTTTGAAAGGTTTTGGTCACTAACTTCATGCTTAAACTGTTGTTTCTTACAGGGCGGTAAATTATGGAGTCATTGGTTTCCTCATTGCAAAAGATCTCCTGCACCTGTTGCTTCCTGACGGTGGGTATATTTACATGGTCACATAAAATCATATAACTAGAATAATTAGATAACCCAATAATTAGATCTGATTTTGTTGCATGCCTTAATGTTAATCAGTCGACATTTAGAGTAACTTTTGTACATAGAAGGCAACGTTCAATTAATCCTTTAACATTTTCTCTTTCAGTTTTGTCTTTGCCTTGCCACATTAGTTTATCCTTTTTTGCATACACTTCAATCAAAAATAAATCAGATTATTCACATCAGATTTATCTGATGATTCCATTTTTGGATGTGCATGTAAATATAGCCACTGCTGAGTAGAAATCTGTAAATGAAGCTAACGGATCATAAGAAATTTGAGGAAGTTTATTTGTCATGTGCAAATAAACTTCAAATTGAACCAGTGGGATGTTGAAAGTCTGATGAAGGTGTAAAGACACGGAGGAACAAGTTCAGAAATCCCACCTCAACTTAAAATAAAATACCTAAACGCAAAAGTCAGTCAGTATAATTTAGAACCTTAAAAAACTCAATTCCCTGCTCTGTTTGGGTGTCGTCTGTGTTCAGTTCATGGCCACAGTGAGAGCGTGCGCACAGTGGCGTCTTGTGTGTGGACTCATTACCTCAGTGCCACAGACGGGAGCAGAGCTGGAGACCCGTTGCTCACCACGGCGCAGCAGCAGGAGCTGTGGGTGCAGTACTCGGCTCTGGAGATGGCACTGCAGGTGAGACACACAGGAAGTCACTATAACAACACAAAAGTGGGCAGAGTCTAGGGCTGTAGTACTTCAGTCGTTAAGTCAATTAGTCTTAGTCTACTAAGATTTTTATTAGTCGATTAATAATTTTATTTATATTATATTATTATAAAATTATTCATATGGCAAAATTTGAAGATATGAAGTGAGTTAGCTGAAGATATTTGAGTCTTAACATATAAATACACTGTCTCCTACTACTTTTCTGTATAAATAGTGTTTTTGCATGAACTCCTCTATGGTGTGTTCTTTTGAGTGCAGTTTGGTTTAGATACATGGAAATACTTCATAGTTTTGATATAGTTTTGCCACACCCCCTTTTAGTCGATAGGACAGGTCTTTAGTCAACCAAGAATTTCTTTGGTCGACTACATCCCTAGCAGTGTTATTGGTTATTAGATTTTGTCATAATTTCTGATGGAGCACAAGAGTGAATTCAGGGGTTTGAGTCACACGGCTTTTTTTTTTACTATGGACAGTAATTACAATGAAAAACATGAAAAATAGAACTAGTTCATTTTAAAATAAATTTCCAGCAGTGACCCTTTAGAGCTGCTTTTACAATTTATCTATACAGGGGCATAACAGGTTTTACTTTATTACATGAATATAATCAGGTAAAGTTCCTTTAAAGTCAATGAAAAGCAATCCAGAGGCCAATTACATCTTGGAAAGAGATGTTCAGACAGAAAACAAATGTTGAATTATTAGCTTCACAAACCTACAATATTAATTTTATGGTTTAAAGTCCTTTTAACTGACAACAATAATGACTTCCTGATTGAATAAAGATTACACTACATTTTGAAGCTACAAATAAGTAAGGATTTATTCTTAGTTTGATTGTGTTGACAGGGAAGATTTTTGCTTCATGTGGATTGCAGGTCAAAAATATCTGCGTTTCAACAGTCAAAGGACTCATTCTATCATAAACCTTGCTGATTTGCCCTCCAGATTTTAAACTTTGGTCTCTTTAGAATTAACATAAAGTGACCCCAGACCTTTTGCCTTGTCTTCAGGCTTATCACCGGAGTTTAGAGAGCGACTCGAGTGACACCTCTTTGTCTGGATTCTCACATACAAACCTGTTCCTCACGGCTTTCTCTCAGGTACATCACCGGTCCTTTCCACAGACATTTGTACTGGATTGATGGATTTAGTAACAACATTAAGAGGAGAAATCCATATACCAAAATCCATTTAACAAAAATGAGATAGATATACTTGACAACACAATATAATACAATTGCAAAAGTATTGTTATCGCAATATTGGCTTTCATGATCTATCTATTCTATTCTAATCTATTGCAATAACATCAAGGTCATTCATCTGACAGAAATGTACTGTTTGAAAACTTTCAAAAAGGATGATTTTTAGTCATGATTTTCCTTATTCAGTGCAAATTAGCGTTGGTATTGTCTCAAGTCTGACATGGCATGAACATATACGTTGACTTTATATCCTGATATCAAAAAATATATTTAAATATTGCAATTACTTCACAATTATTATTGCAATAATTTTCAACATTCTGCAGCCCTAATACTTTTGTATGATTTTAGCCTATTTTATTGTTATATAAAGCTTATTTTTAATCAACACTTGCATGACTATATTACCTAAATAATAAATGTGCAAGCATTTTCTGCCATTTCAACAACTTATATTGTTTTTATTATTGGATAATTTTAATTTATTTTACGGCAATTTGACCATGAAGCCTGTGGGTGGCAGCATGAGTCAAGAAAATTTATTTTAGTAGCTACAGTAGTGTGGTCTCCTTATGAAATAATAACATCTTCAAATATACATGTTTGTATTCATTCTCTGTCTATTCTTGCTTAAAGCTCCTTGCTTGCTTAAACCCTTATTTTAAGCATGCCTTTAAGTAATTAAAGCCATTTAGTGCTCATGAAAATGTACACCTCACTGTGATTGGTTTAATCCACCTGTCATTTACCCATGACAGGTGGATTAAACCATGACCAAAATGAGGAGTGTGTGTCTGTGTTTGAGGAGACCGCTGCATTAAAAAGAGAAATAGTGAATTATAACATAACAATACGACTAAAATAGCAGATTGTCACAGGGATAAGATCAGGATTTGATTTTCAACACCATATCACCCAGCCCTAGCTCTACATATCTGTACCCACTCATTTTCTGTAAGATATGTGTGAATGGGGCTTTAATTATCTCTGTATCATCCAACAGATTAACTGTGACTCTGATCCATACCATGACTTGATGCCCTTGGAGCCCTCGTTCCTGGTTAAAGTCTTCTGCTCCAAATCTGACATGTGCGACCTCCAGTGCACCAGTGACAAACATCAGCATTTGTTAAAATCATGTTGACCTCATGAGACTGTTCTGCAGAAAGAAGAGCATGTTAGTCCATTGGAATAGAAAAGAACATCTGTTCATCTTTGTACAGCATAGTTTATTTAATATTTTAGCACATGTATGTTGTTTTATCATTGCAGGTTGTTTCAAATAAACATTTAATAAAATATGTGTAAAATATATTTGAGCAAGGCAGCAACAATAGAATTCAGGATGGAACATCAAAAAACTCGCCATATTTGCTGCTGGTGTTGCTAAACTTAGTTTAAAAACATTTTTTAAAAAAAACGTAAACAAAAATGGAATGACCTAATAACCTAATAAACTGCTGGGTCGCTTCTGATAAATACATTTATCAATATAGTGTTAGAATATGTTTGAATTAACGCTAAGTTTAGTATTTAGCTCTGAAAATCTCCATTGATTTAACATTGGGCTAACTGAAAATTATGTTATGTTAGAAGTCACGATCCCGAGCACAGCAGTGGTTGGCTAGAAGCTAACCGTTTCTCACAGCTACCTCTTAGCTATTAATGCTAACTTTTATTGAAAGGTAAAATATAAAAAAAATAAAATGTAAAGTAAAGACTAATTTATTGTTTTATGTAACTATATTATTACTTTTTAAAGCTTAATTTGTTTTATTTATTTTGTTTTGCCGTTATTTTATCATGCTTCACAATTAGCATTAGCGTTGACCCACAGTGATCAACACAGCGGCAAGAGTCCGCTGGAGAAGTGTTCATCTCATTTGTAAAGTCAGTGACACCCAAATGCAGCTCGTTGTTAACTGCCTGAGCTTTTTAGAGAAATTCAGCAAAAACTGGAAAATAGAAGCAGACAAGTTTTGTTTCCCTGGAGAGAAAAACATTGTTTTTGTTCAAACCTCGCATCGGGATCACTTCACACTCCTGCGTCCTGCTCACACATTCACTCAATAGGCTCATTTACGCAGTTTTAAGAAATAATGCGAAGAAAATCAGCAGAAAACAGGGTCAGGATCGTGACACCGGAAAAATCTCACAGCATCGCGGGAAAAAACAAGTCTGTGGCTCCGAAAAGTCGAGGGACGTTCAAGAGCCCCGCTGGAAAAGGCCTGGGTAAAGCTGGAGCCAAGAGACTGGGCCGACTGCTGAAGAGAGCAATCCAGAGCAAAGTGGAGTCTGCGAGGCCCGAACTCAGCCTGCCCAGTGAGTATGAGTCTATGAGTGCAGGAAACCAGTGAGTATGAGTCTATGAGTGCAGGAAACCAGTGAGTATGAGTCTATGAGTGCAGGAAACCAGTGAGTATGAGTCTATGAGTGCAGGAAACCAGTGAGTATGAGTCTATGAGTGCAGGAACCCAGTGAGTATGAGTGCAGGAACCCACCCCAGACTGTAGAAAAAGATTGATGTGTTGAATGTGGTGGGAGAGACTCAGGAGCTCATAGTTAATAACACATATAGTGACCAACTGACTCTGTTTGCGGTTGGTCTGTTTGTTTTTAAAATGGCTAGCTCAGTAACTGTTACTTCATGTCCAATTCATTTCTATGGGGTTTTTGCCCAGTCAGACTAAAATGAATAAATACTGACAGACCCTGCAGTGAACAGTGAGTTGTGCTGGATGTGTCTGAAACATGACTTTACAAAACAAGTGAGTACACCAAAGGACACTTGTGTGTTTATAAAGGGACGTGTTTGTGTCTCAATGCTAACGCTAACGCATAACAATTTAAAAGTAAACAAGCCAACTGCCACCTTCTGCACAGAGTTAATGCTACGTTCACACTGTAGGTCTTGACGCTCCGAGGTTATACAGAGACATTCTTTTATTCAGAAAATGCTCCTCAACATTCTGACTTGGCAGCACCATTGATGAAATTTGTTTTTTTGCTTTTCTTTTGCCTAATTGTACTCAGTGAAGCTTTTCTTTTGCTCAAATCAATTTTGGTATACGACGGAGTATAAGGGCCAACTGAAAAAAAAAAAATGCGGACATTACGAGAATAAACTCGTAACATTTCGACATTAAACTCGTAATTGTATGACTTTTTCTGGCTTCGACTTTATTCTCATACATTTACGAGATTAAAAGTCGTAATATTACGAGAATAAAGTCGTAATATTACGACTTTTAATCTCTTAATATTACGAGATTAAAAGTCGTAATATTACGAGAATAAAGTCGTAATATTACGAGATTAAAAGTCGTAATATTACGACTTTTAATCTCGTAATATTACGAAAAGAAGCTATTTCTTCCAAATCTGTTTGGTTCTTCCGACGAAACAAACCCAAACGTCTGCATTGTCGCTTCAAAGTCCTTAAACTAATGATAATGTGGTGATGCTGTGCTAAAAGACACAGTATTTCTTCGTGTGTAAACCCTAGTTCAAAGTATAACCGCACAAAATGCTCCATATCTCCATAACACAGGTACTGGCTTCATACACATTTTCGACTGTATTCTCGTAATATTACGACTTTTAATCTCGTAATATTACAATTTTTAATCTCGTAATATTACGACTTTTTATCTCGTAATATTACGACTTTTTTCTCGTAATATTACAATTTTTAATCTCGTAATATTACGACTTTATTCTCGTAATATTACGACTTTTTCTCGTAATATTACGACTTTATTCTCGTAAATGTATGAGAATAAAGTCGAATCCAGAAAAAGTCATACAATTACGAGTTTAATGTCGAAATTTTACGAGTTTATTCTCGTAATGTCCGCATTTTTATTTTTTTCCCCCAAATGGCCCTTATACTCCGTCGTATTGGTAAAATGTAAACTGAAAGTAGTTGCTCCAACTGTGCAAAGCAGAGCAAGCTAGCTTGTTTGCTAATGGCAGCTGGAGATAAAAGACATTCCAACTGCCCCTCAACAATTAATTTCCTTAGCACTTGGACTCAGAAACATCTTATTTAAGGACAGAAAGTTGGAGACATACATTTGTTATCAGACTTGTAAATAAAATGTGTCTCCAATCAGTTTTCTCGACTTGTGAACACAACAGCTCTTGTGTCTAATGTGGAGAAGAACCGGACAGCACCGTTTGTCAATACTTGTCAGTCTATAGTCATCATCTTTTGTCCAAAGGCCAAAGTTGACATTTTATCTTTATTGCACTTTATAAATACATTAAGTGTTTTGCTCTGTCTTGCTTTGCTGCTGTTGTTTGCAGGTTTAATCTGTAAAACCTGCCTATTTCAATAAAATGTGTCACCTGTAGCAAAAGTATAAACATGACTTGCCTGTTCAGACTGCTGTCACTTTGCAAAATATCAGATTTGAATAAAACTTGTTCCACATATGAAAGTGGCCTGGGCCGCATTTGAAAAACTCAGATTGGGGCTGTTCACACCGTCTTCAAAATCTCAGATCAGATCCCAGCTTTCTGTTCCTTCTCAGTTGGACAATACAATTTTTGATTTTTAACCAAATAATTATAATTCAATCTCATTTTCAGAGACCCCAGTTCGTCTTTTCAAGCACCGGATCCAAAACACAGATGTAAATGGAGCTCGGGCCAGAGCCCCACAGAGGGCGTCTCCTCAGATCTCCCACCTCATCCTCAGCCTCGTGTCCCAGTGCAGACACAAAGGAGGGATGACCATGGCCGAGCTCAAGCAGACTCTGACCACTGAAGGCTACGACGTCGCCAAGAACAACAAGCATGTGACGATGATGGCCAAGAGGCTGCTCAACAGCGACAAACTGGTGCAGACTCGGGCCAAACGCATCAGATTCAATAAGGTAACATCGCTATACTTTAAATAAGGGTCGACTTGAGTTCCACTCGATCCATACTGCTGTTGTGTCCTTGGGTGAGACGCAACAGTATCATCACTATAGGTTACCATGATCACCATGGTAACCTATAGTAAAATACATTCTTTCGTTTTAGGAGGTCTACTTGAATGTGTCTTTCTCTTTTATGTATGCATGAATGTGAGCAACGGACAGCAATGCAATTTCCTTCGGGATTAATAAAGTATCTATCTATCTATCTATTCAGTTCAAGCAGTAAGTTGTTACTGTAGAGAAACACTTAACAAATATTTTATATATTTTGAATGAGAAACACTCTAAATGTTGCATAAAATAAGAAACCGGAAGAATGAGACCCATAAATAGGGAGCTTGACTTTTTAATTTAAATTTTCTCATAAATACTTTAATCATTTGATTTTTTATATTTGTATCTAAAGTGCATGTTCTACCATACCAATGAGAACAAATCTTTTTTTATGTTTTCATTTAAGGTAATAAATTCTAGGCAGGTTAATTCTGCATGAAATACAGACAAGTAATTCAGAGAGTAAAACACGAGTTCCCGACATCATTATTATTAGGTCCACAAATATACCATTATACGTCTATTTAAACCTTTTTAAAGTACATTTGCAGATGCAGCAATTCATTTTTTTGTTCTAGGACATAAAGCTATACAGACATGTTGAAATAATAATATGAAATTATGACTAACAAGTTTGTCGGCTTTTGTTTTTTTCCCCTAGCCATCTGTAAAAACTCTTCCGAGGAAGACGCCGATAAAGAAAGACGCTCAAAAAATATCAACAAAAGGAGTGACTCACCCAAAGTCAACCACAGTTAGAGGCAACCCCCCCAAAACACAAACACAAGCAAGAAGCGCCCTTAAACGTGCTAAACCAGAGAGCAAGCGATCGAAGAGAGTCATCAAGCGAAAAGGCAAAACACAAACAAGGACACAGAAGAGAAGAGCAACGACTGCCAGAGGGAGACCCAAACGAAAGGCCATTAAGAAACGTAAGACAATGTCAACAAAAAGGAAGGATAGGACATAAAGTCAAAACTCACACAAGAACTCGGGGAATAAATAATAAATGAGCTTATAGAATAACATTGTGTTGTTTTGTATTTTATCAAAATTTATTTTCGTGTTGTTTTGATCAATCTAATGTTGCTTTTAAATCTTTAACCACAAGTCTATATAATAATAAGTCTTTTTTCTTCTACATTAACATTTGATGGTACAAAGAGATTTAAAATAATTGTGATTTTTCCCATAATCAAGGATACCCAGTTTCATAGTCCATGTATTGTAAAGGAATCTATGTCAATCAATTGCGCACACAAATCATGGAGGAAGTATTATTTTATATGTGAAAGAAACATATTGTAAAAAATTGATATTTATAATTCATGGTTGCCAGTCACCATTATATAAACACATTTTTGGAAAAAGTCCACTGTATAGATTTGTCAACACGAGTCCAGGGGTTGTATTTTGTCATAAGACTCCCCACACTTCTTCAAAGGCTGAGCACATCTTTGCACAGGTCAACGCCGCAGACAGAGGGTAGTTACTGATGGAAACTGTCTTTTCTGTGTAGTCCACGTTCACCTGGGCAAAACAGAAAAAATGTTATGTTATTCAAATTATAGTCTTATTTGTTAATCTAAATAAGGGGTTGTCCAGACTTTTTTCATCGAGGGTAGCGTATTAAAATGCTTGAAAAATTGGTGGTCAGTATCGTAAATCATTCAAAAAATGTTGCGTTTATCAGATTTTGAAGTTCCACCACGGCCTAAATCAGTTTCAGAACCTTCGTATTAGGTCTGTCTCACACCAAATATTATTTATTGAGGTTGTAACGGCAGAGGATTGTAAACTTGCAGTAAAATGTACCTTTCAAAAAAATGTGGGCCAATCCAGCAGGAAGCCTGAAGGCCAAAAAATAGCTCCAAGGGCCACATTTTGGCCCCGGGCCTAAGCTTGTATGCCCCTGATCCGAATGGTGTGAGTGACATGCTAGTGAGCTAAACTACACCAATTCTTTAACCAACTTAGGCAGCTATATTTCAGAATGATTTAAAATGTGTTTGATTTCATTGTAAATAACTTATTAGTATAAAAAAAAAAGTCTTTATACACTTATAATAAATACACATATACAGCAAAACTCCCTATGAAGTAAAACCTACTTTCACTTAAACTTCACAGAGAACAGCTTCTAATCTCATATGAACAGTTTATTGCCCCAACACTAAAGCCAGTTGTCCACTGTACGATTTTTTTCGTCTCGTAAGATTTATGGATGTCACACTGCAAGACATTAAGAATTAGAAGTTGTTAGACAGAACGCAGTCACATTGTGTGATGAATCATACGATCAATCGTAGTTACGACAAAAGTTTATTTGAGCAAATATCAGGCTCAGGCTCCATGTGATAAAGTCATCACAGTTGTACTCGTTAGTGGAGGCTAGCATGACGTGCTAGCTGTGTTTTTGAGTTTGTAAAAGTTGCTAAATGAAAGAGAAATGAGAATAAGGTCCCGTGTGCGGTAGAGCTTCTCTGCTGTTAGTTTGCGGTACGCTTGTGTTTACATTTTTGAGAAAGACTGATCGTAGACCCAGCCACAGGAGGGTCATTCTGCGATCAAGATTCAAAACTATCAAACAGGTTAGATATGAATCGTAGCTTGTCTTTGGTCATATGACTGTTCTAAGTTTAGTCTTTGTTCCCGTCACACTCTGAGATCTACGAGCCACGATTTTGAGCTACGACTTAAGATTCTTCCCACGATCAGAAATCTTACGTCGCAGACAAACAAACTTGTGCAGTGGACACCAGGCTTTACACAAGTAGCCCAAATATGCATAGAACAGCCTCTGATCAAATTAACTTTTCCTTTTGACAAATAGATGAACTTTGTTTATTATAATAGTACAACTAAAGTGCATACATCTCCTCCGTCCTCAGATGGGGCACTGAAATTCAGATCAGTTTCTGTTTGAGTTTAGCCCTAAGTTTGCTTATCTAATATTTACGTAAATTGAAGTGGGAAGTGGGAAGTGGGTATGCACAACAGTGGGAAGAGGAACAGAAGAAACCCGAGTGACTGCGTGATGAAACGCCATTGTCAAAGTGAGTCTTATTTCTCGTTCTACGCTGCAACAGAACATTGCACACCCTTTGAGGCCGTTTATGTATCAAGAGAAATGAACAGCCATTTATAGGAACCTTTTGCATTTCTGGGGACTGTCTTTTGGACATTCCTGATAAAAGAAAAATTCCAACAACAACAAAAGGTTCCTGCGGTGTGACAATGACAATGATATGAATTACTCACTGCTCCATGTGCAAATGCTCCTATAACTACAGCCGCTGGTCCTTCAGGCACAAGCGTTCGGGGACAAACAGCTTCTCCAGCAGAAAAAGAGGTGCAGATACGTGGACAGCCAGGAGGAAGGTGGTCAGACACAGGGTTTTTGATCATTCTCAAGAGCTTCTGAGGACCATCGGCTGCTCGAACACTTAGCTTATGGAGCAACTGAACTAGAATCAAAACATAAAATCTATTAGAATTAATTAACACGGGATAAACTTTTGTGAGAGTATGTAAGATAAAATATGCTATTTTTAAGCAATACAAAATTATAATGGTAAGAAAACTGAGCTGATTAAATAAAAAAGAGCAAACTCTTGCAGTGAAATTGTGCAAACAAGGGAATAAGATGATTTTTCTGCATATATGATTTCCATTTTGCAACCATTTGCATATTTTTTGTTAGTATCGCCCAGCCCTATGTGAGAGCAGTTGAACACACTTAAGTTTACCCATTAGGCCACAGAAGCGAGGGAATGTTCTTGGGATACGAGTTTGTGGGTTGATCTCTATTAAGGCGTTCTTCTCAGTGTGAATGTAAACCTGCAATAAGCCAGCCCTGTTCAGAGGACTGTCCATCAGCATCAACAAACACTGTAAGAAAGAAGGAAAAAAATATTTTTTAATAAGCACACAATAATTATTTTTATCAAAAGTAATGATATTGCAACAAAACATATTGTAATAACACCAAGGTCCTACTTTTAAAATAAAAAGATTAAAACAGACCTTTATGATTAGCCATGAGCCATTTGTCTGAGTTAAGTTTTTGCTTTGACGTAGTTTGACTAATACATTAAAGCAGTTGTCCGAAAGTACAGTATATTCAAATATCACAATGAATATCGCACATAATTAACAGCCATATCACATATTGCTTTCCAGTGTAATATTTTTAATATTATGTATTTTATAGAATATCATCGTATAGTGCAGCAGCTCTAAACCATTCATTAAACCTGTTCCTAACCCATTTGAAAAGCCAACATAAATCTGTGTAGTTACCTTTAGGTTTGTAGTATAGACACAGACATATAAAAGTAACTATATTTATACTGTAATCAGTGCTTTTGGATCAGCAATAAGTGACATCTATTTAATATAGTTGTATTGTTTGACACTAGATTGTCTGGATAAACCACTAAACATATGATCCCGGGGAGGTACAGGAGAACATATTGCACCCTGACGCCCAATTCCGTGCCAACAGCCAAGAAAAAGACTAGACGTGGACCCTGTAAACAAAACAGATGCTTACCTGATGAGTGATGTCAGGTCTGATATGTCCAGGGTCTCTTCCACTTTTGACAATCATGTTTTTGTGCTGATCGCAGTTTAACAACTCAAAAGTTTTCCCAACCTGGAAAAAAAAAGCATTGGCAAGTGTTAAGTATGATGATTATTCTGCGTGCTGCAGCTTCAGTTACATCACATCACACGTAACTCGTCTTTACCTTAACTGTCTCTAACGAGGCTCCTTCCAAAATAACCACCAGTCTTCTCTCTGCCATGCGGTCATGCAGGCTGCGGAGATGTTTAGCTGGTTTAGGTTCATATTCGTCCAAATGCTCAAGACCACGCTTTTTGCCATTAGCCGCCATGCTGCTGGACGACTGCTCCTCGTTCTTGTCGCACAATCAACGTCACATAAACAAAATTGGCAATTTTTGTTGCTTTATAGAGCAATAACAATTTATTAAATCTCGTCAGTCATTTTATGTACTAATGAAATAAGAACACACTATATAAAGGCAATAAATTAAACATAATATTTGCTGTTTACTTGTGAGCGACATTCGTACGTCATCATTGTGCGCCGGATGTTGGCTGATCCATCGCGCAGAAGAAAATTCACGTGTGACTTTTCCTCGCAGCGTGTACACACCAAAACAGGATTAAAGGTGTATTTTAATCGGTGAGTATACGTGCAATTATTTCAGTTTAACATGTGCGTGTATTTAATTTGCGTAACTTAAACACGAAACGCGTGAATAGTTTGAATAGCTAAACTAAGCTATATTGGTAAAAACTGTCACCAGGCCTGAACATTACACTGGCCAAATGCAGCAGGATATAGTTATTCCCAGTTTATAACACATGCTTTTTGTCTTTAATGTACACCTTAAGTTTAACCACTGTTATGCCAGCCTGTAAAAAGTTCTCTTTATTTAAAAGTTTTGCTTTGTTTGAATGAAGGAATAAGTACAAGATGCACATTTTAGTTACTTCTCTGTGGCAATTGTCAAAGAATTCTTACTAATGACTGTCTAGTAATACAAGACAACTTCCAAATGGCGTTTATAGCGTTTAAAAACCTGTAAGTAAAATAATAAGAGTCATGTCCTTTTTGTCACACGCGTTATGCTTTAGTTTTCATTTGCAATTTAAAACTTGTAAAATTTATTAAATTATCAATATATACATTTCGTCTTTTTATGAGTTGAATTATGTTGCTGTCATCTTTTGCATTGAATTTGTCTTCTCTTTCTCAGTTGTAGCTTTAAGTGTGAGCAATGGGTAGAAAACTTGATCCAACAAATAAAGTGAAGAGGGGCCCTGGAAAAAAGGCCAGAAAACAGCGAGGAGCAGAAACAGAACTCGCCAAGTTCTTGACTGAAGGTATTTTTGTTTGGCTAATTTTCCATTAGAAAAGTTATTCAATGTTGTAGTTGTACTATTTGACTTAAAACATGTTCCGCATTTGTACAGATGACAATGAACCTAAACGACTCTCAAGCAGAGGGAGGAAAAGGTAAGTCATTTTGCTGAAAATTTCTCTTGTTTTCCCTAGTTTGACAATTTTGTGGAGTTTATTATTTGACTGCCTGGTTGGACATGTGCTGCAGCTTTTACAGGGAATTCTGTAACTATTACCCTGCAACCACACTGTAAACAAGGGGCAAAGCTTGACAAATGTACACAGTAGTCATGATTTAACAAATGTATGATATTTTTATTTTATTTACATGTTTAAAGTGTCAGAGAAATGTGTTCCTTGTGTATGAACTGTTTGTGCATTTTTGATGTAGTTTTGTTTATGACACAGAACTTAATGGTACTTCCTGTATTTTTTAACTTTTTTTTAAATTTGATTCACAAACTTCCACTCCACAAACTATTATATTATTTACCCAAGATATTTTCCCACCAAATGAAGTAAGAATTAGAAAAACATGAAAACCTGTCAGATGCACCCTTTTATTTTTGCTCTTTCACAGAGCTGCAAAAAGAAATCAAACTAAAAAGCCTGAACAAGCTGACCAGAAGCCCACGAAGGGTAAACGAAAACTCAGACATTGGATGTTTGAAAAAGTTTGCAGTATTATTTTTATGGCTTAGGTTTTTTGTTTTGTTTTTAATCTAGGTTTCACTGATGAAAATAATAAATGGCTGAAACCAGCTAAAAGAAAGCGTAAAACTGAAGAACCAGAAAATGAAGATGACAGTGATGAACACTGGGAATTGGACGAAGACGATGAAGAGGATAAAATGGAGAAATCACAAACAAAGGGCAAGAAGAAGAGCGTAGTGAGCAAAGAGGAAGAAGAAGAGGAGGACGATGATGATGATGATGAAGAAATGGTGGATGACTACGGCACACAGGAGGATGGAAGTGAAGAGGAAGAAGAAAGTGATGGAGAAGAGGTAGAGTGCCCTTAATTATATATTGACACTTTTGAGGAGAGAGAAAATGCTCTGTGATTTATTTTTATCATTTTAATATTTTGTGCACAAGGTTTAAAGGATTAAATTATAGTCATTAAAAATGCTATAAATGTATATAGTTTTGAAGTTTATCCATTGTTCTATAAATGTGTGTAAGTATGGAAATGCATTTGGTCAAGAACACTATTCTGATGTGTGTTGTGCTTTACCTAGATATGTAAGTTTAAGATGACGGGATTTATTATTTTCTCAAATTGAAATGTTTATCTTGTCCAAATAATTTCTTTAAAGATCAGTCAATCTCTAAAACAGAAACTCTGCTAATTTTTCTTCACAAAAATGACCCTTTCTGAAAATGTGGTGTTGTATTTTTAAGCTTCTTCCTATTGAGCGGGCAGCAAAGAAGGAGAAAAAGCTTAAACAATCTGTGAGCCCTGAAAGTGACGATGACGAAGAGGATGAAGATGAGGAGGAGGAGGATGATGATGATGATGAAGAAGAGGAAAAGGATGACTCTGATGCAGAGGAGGAAGACACGGTCCAAGCAAACATTGATGAAGTGGACTCAGATGCGTTTAGGCTTCCCAAAGCTGAAGAGAGAGAAAAAGAGGGTAAATGATACATTAATGTGGTCAGTGTTTTAGTTCTGACCTTCTTAACTATTGTTTCTCTGTTTTAGGTGTCCTGCCTTTAGATCTGAAGCAAATCTATCAAAGAATAAAGGACAACGTTGAGGTTTTGTGTAATTTCTCAACAAAAAGAGAGGAAGGCAAAGATCGGTCTGAATACATCTCACTTCTAAAGAAGGATCTCTGCACATACTACAGCTACAACAACTTCCTAATTGAAAAATTGATTGACCTGTTTCCTCTATCAGAGGTTGGTTTTCTTACAAGAAAGTAAACTATGTTTTGGTTATTCTAGATCCTAATTTATTCCTATTGTTACTTTCCAGTTAGTTGAATTCCTTGAAGCGAATGAAATTCACAGACCTGTCACAATTCGAACCAATACTTTGAAAACCAGACGGCGAGACCTCGCACAGGTAATGGCCCACATTATAATAGTGGTTTATATGTTTCATTGAATATGTAAATGCATATTTATATATTTCTGATCTTGCTTTAGGCCTTAATCAACAGAGGAGTAAACCTTGACCCTTTGGGTAAATGGTCCAAAGTTGGTTTGATCATTTATGATTCCTCTGTTCCTGTTGGTGAGTTCTTTCAGTTTGAAATGTTCTGTATACTAATCTTTTTACTTTGCTTTAATAACATATTTTATTGAAATAATTGAGAGTAATTCTCTCATTTTCTAGGTGCCACACCTGAGTATCTGGCTGGTCAGTATATGCTGCAGGGAGCGTCCAGTTTACTGCCGGTCATGGCTCTGTCTCCACAGGAAGGAGAATATGTGCTGGACATGAGCTCAGCCCCAGGAGGCAAGACCACCTATATCGGTAAGACATGTCATTAAAGACCGATGTGAGTGCTGTGCTGCTGATTATTCAATGTTTTGGTCTTTTTAATGCAATTTTCCCCCTAGCACAACTCATGAGGAACACTGGGATTATTGTGGCTAATGACGTAAATGCTGATAGGCTGAAAAGTGTTGTGGGAAATATCCATCGTTTGGGCGTCACAAACACTGTTGTTTGCAACTACGACGGCAGACAGTTTCCAAAAGTAAATCATTTTTAGTTAAACGTAAATAAAAATACCTTTAAAAAATGTCATGATTGTCTAATGATTTTCTTTCCTTATTACTGTAAGGGTAAACATTATATGTTTTTTTGCGTTTTAATGGTACTATTTCTCTTTAGGTCATGGGTGGGTTTGACAGAGTCTTGCTGGATGCCCCATGCTCCGGCACAGGGGTCATTGCCAAGGATCCAGCTGTAAAAACCAGTAAGGTAAACAGTTTTTGTTTTAGTATAATCATTAACACTTGTAAATTGTTGTGGTAACTTTTATTTGTGTGTTATTTCCTGACAGGATGAGGCAGACATCCTGCGCTCAGCTCATTTACAGAAGGAACTTATTTTGTCAGCCATTGATTCTGTCAATGCAGAGTCTGCGACAGGAGGATACTTGATCTACTGCACATGCTCAATAATGGTGTGTAAATGAACAAAGTCTGCATTTCAGAAACATTTTTTAAATTAGATCATAATTTTCAAATGTTTTTTTTGTTGAGTAGGTTGAAGAAAATGAATGGGTGGTAGACTATGCTTTGAAAAAAAGAAATGTAAAATTGGTTCCGACTGGTCTTGACTTTGGCAGTGAGGGCTTCACCAGGTAAATATTTCACAGAACCAATTCCATTTTGACAGACCAGTACTAATTGCATTTATATTTATATTGTATGTTTATTTTTTTAGGTTCAAAGAGCGCAGATTCCACCCAACACTGCGCCTCACCCGGAGATTTTATCCACACTCTCACAACATGGATGGATTTTTTGTAGCTAAATTTAAGAAATTTTCCAATGTTATTCCTACTGTTCTGCCAAATAAAGGTAACTACTTCCTAAATTAATTAATATTTCTTTGTATGACGTAATATTTTTACTTAATAAACTAAATGTACTTTATAAACTAAATAAGTGCATTGACAAAATTATTATTTTCTTTAGAAGAGGAGAAATTGGACGCTGACGATGCCACAGTGGCGACGTCCTCAGAGGAAAAATCTTCAGATCAAATCAAGGTAAAGACTGTTCCCGCTAAAGGAACATCTGCACAGTCCCAAACAAATGGAAAGTCTGCCAAGAAACCAGACAGCACAAAAGACTTGCACTCGGGACCAAAGAAGGCGAAGATTAAAAAATCTGATGAAAAGACTGCACCAAAGGCTAAAGTGGCTAAAGCAACAACAGACGAAGGTAACACACCAAAGCCTGAAAAGAAAGAAGGCAGCAAATTTGAGAAAAAGCTGGGGAAAACAAGAAAAATATCCATGAAGGCCAAGAAGAGGATTGGAAAGAACAAATTCAAGAAGTTGAAAAAACTGTTGCAGAATGCCGAATAGCCATAGTGTACATTGAGCTGTAAAATGCACTTAGATCAGTTTTAGCGGCCTCTCAATGAAAGGTTGAATATAGACTGGGCTGGTTGTGTTTTGCCCCGAGTAATTATAATGCTCGATTTAATTTGTATTGCTCATGTTGGTTATTGACATTTTCTACTGTTAGGGCAAAATGTAAAAGTATCAAAAGGTAACAGCCGTATGTTTTTTGTATGTGTAATACAAAAGACAAATAAAATGGTGTCAGCATTTGAGATTACAAGATTTGTCTGTTAAAAATAACAAGTTAAGAAATCTATGTTTCTTTCTACATGTATACACAGCTGTACAGAAGACTCAATAAAGACAATAACCCACATTTTACTGTAAAGCATTTATTGGTTACATATTTTTGCCACCATAAAGAAAAGATGTTCCAAACCCTCAATAAATTGACGTTTCCTTTTTTTTTTATGTATTGTTTGGATAAATTGTTTTTATTTTGGGTGGAACTGTAAAGGAAGATGTTTAATTCTGATATTTTTACATGCAACAACTTAGTAAGAAACAACTCAAAAATATTTTTATTGCACTTGGTATCACAAAATGTGATGATTCAGTGCAAAGTTGTCTAAATCTGAAATGTTTTAAATAAAGTAAAATGAGCAAATGAAATCCTGTTTTGACCGGAAGCGGTTTTGTTTACATTGTCCAAGATGGCGGCTGGGATGTACCTGGAGCATTATTTAGACAGTAAGATCATTTTGCACATATTCACTGGGTGAAATCGTTATATTTAAACATAATCATCTTCTGTTTTGTGTTTGAAGTGATGTGATGACTGTCTGGTGTCTATAAATTGCACAAGCCCTTTGTTTTAACGCGGTTTGTTGGGTTCTCCGCTGTAGGCGCTGGCTACTCGCTGGAAAATGAATCCACGGGGGAAAAATTGACCGAATTACTCACCAGATCCTTGCAAACCTTATCAGAAATGACAACGATGTGTAGTCAGAAATAATTTAAACACGGTGGTTTGTTTGGGGAAATTACTTGCCTTCGTGCTAACACTGATGCTAAGCTAAAGGCTAAAGCTGTTGTGTCTCTTTTCTCAGCATCGCCTTTTGTTTCTTTTTCATTTGGTTGAGATACGTCAGCTAACAAGCTAACTAAAATCTTGTAATGTTGCTAGTTTCTTCAGTGTTTAGATTTAGCTGCACTTCTAGACATTTTCACTGAAACCGACACTTTTAGACACATTTTCACGTCTCTAGAAGTCTCTGTTGTAGAGTGTTGTAATATGTTTGTCAAATTGCAAGATAACAATAGGTCTTAGTTGACTTATTAAAGTCCATTTAACAGGTTCTCATGTTTTCTCATTCTGACTTAGTTTGGTGGGACGGCACCTGTGGTAAATATTTATCATAGTTTTACACCCGTGAACTTGCAGTTTGTGAAGAAATTTTGAAAAATAAAAGTTGAAATTTACAGGAAGTAGTGATGAGTTCTAAAATGGAATCCCTCCACCTATGTCATCAAAAAGCGACATATAGTTGAAAATAAAGACAGTTAACAGTTCAGTGATCTTTCTGACAGATTAAACAGTCATTCAATAAAATAAAGTTGTTATCAGGTATTATTATTTGTCAAATCATAACTGTTGTGTTATTTTATGGATTGTTTTCAAAATGGTTGCTAGGTAACAGTTGTGGAATTACCTCTAACTATCTTATTCGCTGCCCATGTCCAACCAGGAAGTAACATTATAAACTTTACAAACTGGGGACAAATAGGGAAAATGTTTAGTAAAATCTTAAATATAATCATGTTCACTACGTTAACTAACACATCATCAACCGATTACTCAAATAAATGCTTACAGCACTAGATAAAAGAACCTGTATTTGTCCCACAATAGATACATTTGGGTGTTGCAACGTACAGTTCAATAAAAGCAGGAGAATAGAAACATGCAATCAAAAATTAAGATAATAGCTAATAATAATAGATGCAAATCTGACTGAAGTAAAGTAAGAATAAAGAAGGATAAAAATAATAAAATTCTTTCCTTTCAGGTATAGAAAACTTGCCCTTTGAATTGCAGAGAAACTTCAATTTAATGAGAGATCTTGATCAACGCACAGAAGGTACGGCCTATTTTATGAGTCATTGCTGCACTCAAAAATGATAATAATGTTGCTGTTGTTTTTTTTTTTTTTTGCACATTTCAGATCTTAAATCACAAATTGACTCTTTGGCAAAAGAATACACCTCCAACGCCAGGACTCTTTCCTCTGAGCAAAAACTCTCCATTCTGCGACAAATTCAACAATCCTACAGTAAATGCAAAGAGTTTGGAGATGACAAGGTGCAACTGGCGATGCAAACCTATGAGATGGTAATACTGTCTAACTATTTGCAAAAGTAGGGCCCGACCGATACGGATGTTTGGGAGCCAATACAGTTGTAAAAGAGGTGCTCATGTATTTAGTGTTGAAATAAGACATTTGCATCTGTTTATTACAATTGAGTCAGGCTCTATTAGGTTTTAAGTTTACTGTTATACTGCCTCTTAAGTCATTTTTAAAGACTGAAAGTATGTTTGCATAACCTTTTTTTTTTCAATAGACTAGCCTTCTATTGAACGTCTCTGTAGGAGTGGCTAATTAATATGCATAAATGCACATCATTAACATCTCTTTTCACAACTCATTAACAGCTCATTCATGTCAATGTGCGCCCAGTAAACATGGATAAACATGGATACATAGGTTTATGTGAGAACAAATGGCATGTTTACAATCTGGTGGTAGCGCACTAACTAAAGTGAAAGAAAAGTAGAGTCAAAATAGACACTTGTAAGGCAAGGCAAGTTTATTTGTAGAGCACAATTCGTACACAAGGCAATTCAAAGTGCTTTACACAACAGGAAAAATTGCATTAAAATCACAAGACATACAGAATAATTTAAAAGAGAAGAGTGCAGATAAATGTTTCAGTCTTTTTTTAACATAAATATCAGCTCACATAATTTTGCTGGCTGGCGTTAATGTCAGAATTAACTATGAATCACATGTTTTATTTTTCCTTGTGCTGATCTTTCTAAACCATCTATTCTAGGTTGATAAACACATCAGGCGCCTGGACACGGATCTTGCGCGATTTGAGGCGGATTTAAAAGAGAAGCAGATCGAGAGCACAGATTATGATTCCACTTCAAGCAAAGGAAAGAAAGGTCTGTATGTCTGTAGTTTATGATAGAAATATAAATACTTGGTATCAATTTGCAAAATGTTTAAATGGTAAGATAGTATTTTGAGTTTGGGTCTTGGTTCAGATGATGTCCCAAATGTTTCTTTCCACTTTGTACACCATGATTTCACACTGTGATCTTTTCCAGTAATGTAGTGGTTCCCATTTCTATAAAACAGTTATTCTTATCTGAAACAGTGGATATGTTTACTACTTTTCTCATGCCTTAAAAACTACTGTAGTCTTTTTAATAATTTTGATGGCTACAATATGTTGTAGAATAATAACTTACATTTTAAATGCCATCACTTCATCATATTTCTAGAGTTCTAGTTTCAACCTCTTTTTTTTAAGAATCCCCAGTCGAAACCACTACAATAGAGACAAAAAATCGTATAAAAACAAACTACAAAAAACAAGGTAAAGGCATTTAAAAATGACTCACTGCATTTTTAAGCTACTAACCCAATTTGTGCTTTTGATGTTTTGTGTGTCCATTTTGAAATCTTAAAAATCCTGTCTTATTTTAGGCGATACGAGACAGAAAGAGAAGAAAACTGCCAAAACGAGGTCCAAAGTGAAGAGTTCAGACGAAGACGGCAGCCCAAAGAGTGCTCAGAAGAAAGTGAAGCTCCTCCAACCGTATGAACTTTCTTTCATTCTGTGGTTTCTGAAATCTATTGGTAATTTGGTAAAAAAGGAAAATGGGTATGTAGAATGTTTAAAAAGAGGCAATAAACACAACTGAGCCTGGATTGCTTGTGAATTACCCTGCATGAGAACACAAACACACTTTTTGGTTCCTTACTCTCAGTATATATAGACTTACTTTGAAAGCTTTTCCAATCATTTTTTTGTAAATAGTTGTATTTGCCCAAACTCCCATGCAGATGGAGTCTTTCGAGTGTGATTGTGAGATTTTCAGCTATTGGATTGGATTGGATGGGCATGTTTTTGGTCAACCAAGAATTTCTTTAATCGACTACAGACCTAGATTGCAATTATTACCTGTGAACCCTGATAGTTATGTTACGATATTTATGAAATATTTCAAATAAATCCTACTTACCCTGTCTTGAATTTGAATCATCGTTATCTTGTGCCCTTTGTCAGTGGAGAGTTCAACAGTCCTTCCTCCAACTTTGGAAATGTACACCCATCTGATGTCCTGGACATGCCTGTGGATCCCAACGAGCCCACCTACTGCCTGTGCCATCAGGTGTCCTATGGGGAGATGATCGGCTGTGACAACACTGACGTGAGTTTTCATTCAAGAGCTGAGGGTGAAAAGTACAAAAGTAACATTCTGGGCAATTAATGGCAGCAAACTGTTCAGCTACAAAAATGGCTATTGCTTATCTATTATCAATGTGTAAAATGGTTAAAATAAGTATGAAAACTTTATGCAGTTTCTGGATGAAATTGAGTATAAATGTGTTATTTACCCCTTCGTTTTTTTTATCCTTTTGGTTTGATAGAACATAAAATTATTGTTTTGGCTGGAGCTGATAATATGCTTCCAATCAATATAAGACTCAAATGACCACAAAGTCGTGTGTCTTTTTCTAAATCTTGAATTAGAATATAATATTGACCATTGTTGGATGTGTTCTGACTAATTTGTCTCAAAAACAATGCCTTCCTTTTTCTTTAACTTTTGTCTCTAGTGCTCCATTGAGTGGTTCCATTTCGCATGTGTGGGTCTGACCACCAAACCAAGAGGCAAATGGTAATGACGTAAAACATAGATCAACTGTGGATTTCCTTTTATTTATCACATTAGCCCTAATTTTGTATTTTGAATTTTCTGCCTTACAGGTATTGCCCCCGATGTTCCCAAGACCGAAAGAGAAAGTGAAACTATATGGATGTTCTGACACATTGACTAAGAAACACATGAATAATATTTCATAATTAGTGGTTAGATTGTTTTTCTCATCCCATAACATTTGGTGCTTCTTCTGGTTTACATTTTTTTTTTTTTGCCTTGGTCAATACTATAGCAGTGTGTTTGAAGGAACTACATGGTGGTTACATGTGTATTTATGTTTTTTATAACCATACTTAGTTGTTTAAGTAATCTTTTGGTGCTCTTAATTTTTTACATTTTGAGTTATTAATGAAACACTACAAATGCCCTCAATGAACTTTAAAACAATACTGTAGAATGAAATTGATGTAATCCCTCATTTGTCCTTGAGTGATCCATGGTAGAAAAGGTTTCAAATGTAGTTATCTGGGCATTATTTTACAAATCCAGATGTTTCAATTTCCATCTTCTTGTTCAATAATGCAGTGTAATCTTTTCATTACAGTGAGAGGCCACTCAAATTTCACGACACAAGCTGTAAGAGTGAAACAAACAAACAAGGGCAGGGCAAGTTTCAGATATAACCCCCCCTTTGAGCAGGACTCATCAGAGCTCAGGAGAGAATTAAATGCTGCTGATCAAACCATTCCCATCAGATTGAAAATGACTCTAAATATGTCCAGGTGACGACATTTAAAACTACTACCAATACTGTAGAACGTTTTCAACTTTATGTCAACCATTGAATTTTACTTGTAATACAGTATTTTAATATGGCTAGATTTGTAAGTATTATCTTGCTTATTTTATTTCATTGTAAGGTAGTGAAAATGCACAATTTTCACAGTATTAGTGCATTATAGTTACATCATTTCATTTTAGCATTTGACTGAGTGCTATAATTGACAAGAATTGTAACTTCTGTAGCTGACATTGGTACAAAGGGGTTGGGTGATTGTGTGGATCAATCAATTAAAATACAGCTACTACCTCAACTACATGTCAGTGTGTTTTTCTATTTAATTAGTGGTGTAATGCCATAATTTGTAAACATTTACTTACCAGAAGGATGTGTTGATATCTAATTCTAATAGTTAAGTTTTTACTACTACTTACTCAAATCTTAAAAAAAAACAACACATTTGTGTAAGTAAGCTGCAGAAGAAGTTTCAAATTGATAGATAGATTGATTTGAATTTAAGATTTGTCATTCACCTGCTGTGTTTTCGCCCTGGTCTCGCATGTACGAGACTCAAAATATCCAGTATTATGCACAAAAGTAAATTTAAAAGCAGAAAGTGGAAAAAAATGTAAACAATGTCGCCTGTCGATGACGTCACTGGCGCCTTGTTTTGGCGCGAGGTCGGCGCAGATTTGAAAAGCTCGGGACCGTTTGTGGGACAGACGCAGGGGGCAGAGGCAGCGCAAAGACCTGCACAAAGATCGGCCAGCACTTGCGGACGGAGGCAGCAGAGGAGGTTACAGTCGGACCTTTAGGCACTGACTACAAGTAAGCGCGTTATGGTGTATTTACAAAGCTCCAGCAGATCCTCTCCCACGCTCTTTGAAAACAATGTGCAGTTTTGCTAACCAGGCTAAAGCTAACTTCACAGATCTCGACTACTTTACTGGACCCTGTTACTAAAGGCAGGGTTTGGAAGAGTACTGATAATTTGTGCTCAAGTAAAAGTACAGTTGCATGGCTTAAAATGTAGCTACTCAAATATAAATACAAGTAGCAAAAATATATTGTACACATGAAAAATACTTCTCAAAACTAAGTACTAAGTAAGTTACTTTTTAGTAGTATCCGGCTCGATCTAACACCTGAATATCCTAATTGTTTAAGCTGAATTAAGTTGGTTTAAACCACACTCTACATATTCTCTGAGCCAGTCCGTGCTGTAGATGTAGTGTTATCGTGTGTTGTTTGTGTCGGTTTAGAAAAAAGCCGAGACAGAGGTGAGACAGCCATGCATTGGGACATTTGTGCTGTACTCAGTCACTCACTCACTCAGTGGTGATTTTAAACCCAAAAATATACTTACTTTCCATCCCTGCTAAAAAGACTAGGACTTTTATCAATGGGTGAAGGACATTTCTCTCTGAAGGTTGATCTGTGTGCCAGGTGTCCACTTGTAGTACATACTTTTACTCCCACTTCTTATTAACAAGGAAAGGCAAGTTTATTTGTACAGCACAATTCATACACTAGAAGAAGTTCAGGCAGCGCTCACGTCCCGGTTCGTTTTCTTTTCAGACATGTCTTGGGACTTTATTGTGCCTGTGTGCGTTGGTGACTTGGTGAAAACAGGAGGAATCAATCAGTATGTGGTGCAAGATGTGGTTTCACCAAAACAAATACCACAATGTATCAGCAGTAAGTAGACAGTCACAGAAAAGATGATTCTCTGATTTACTTTTTTGTGCAATATTTTTAAGCAATATATGGTTTCTCTTTTTAGGATTCAAGACAGAACTGCGAAGCAAAGGTCCCATGTGCATTTTGCAGCACTTTGACACGGGTTACAGCTTACTGCAGTAAGAACATAAAATTATTCATCCAACTTTTAGTTTTTACTATTAAAGAGAACATATTAGGCAAAATCAATTTATTATCAGTTGTAAAACTGTTTTGTTCCCTTATCATTACTTTACCCAGAGTTGTATTTTGATTGATTCATTCAAGTTTGAGTGATTATGCATGTCCTGCATTTGAGGACGTCAAAAGTATCTCCAGTCATGTGCTAACTGATACTAAAACTGGTATCATATAGCACTCATATGAACAAGTATTGATACTTTTTGAAAAAGTCTCAAACTGAAAGAAATGTGACCTTTCCTGAACAGTTTTAGAATGATCCTGAGCTCTATCAGATATTGTATAAAATCACATAATGGTAACAAAAGAAGTACAGGAAATAGTCTATTGTCTAAAATGAGCATTATGGAATTTGGGATCAAGGCTATTTGTTAGTATCGAAGTCAAGACTGAACTTTAGCAGTTTACAATTAACTAAATGTAAAATGACTGTCTACATATGTTTATGAGTAACTTTACCCCTTTTCCAGGCACAACAAATCCGTTGAACTTTGTGTAAAAGAAGAGGCTTTAGAATTGCTGATTCAAGGTAAGTCACTGTGTAATTACCAACACAAAACCATGTATTGTGATGTTAATGTGTCACTCATTACGTTTACATGTGTCTGTCTCTTTTAGTTGTTGCGGGCCTGGCTGCGTCTCTGCCTTCTCTCCTGATGTCCACCACCACACCAGCTCCAGAGCGCAAAGAAAACCTAAATGCTGTCAAAATGAGCGTCTACCTGCTTTGCAAACTCACTGAAACGCTTGAGAGCGACTCCTGCAGACAAAGTATTATCACTGCACCGGGAAAGGTATAATGCAACTTTTTCCTTTTTTGATTCAAAACAAAAATATTAGGTTAGCGTTTTGTTTTTAATGTTTCGGAAGTTATCCATCCAAAACACACGTTGAATAATTGAAATGAACTTCCGTAGAACTTTTCCTTTTAGCCTCTTTGCCCATTGATGAGAATATGGCAGATATCTGATTAGATCAAACCATAAGATTATCCTCTAGTTTTCTGTTCGGTGGGTAATCTTGACAGTGTGGTGTAGTTTTGCTGCAATGTTGTAAGGGCCCACCTACAGTTAATCTGACAATTATCTTTTAACTGTCTGTTATTAAAAGAATAAGATTGGACAGAGAAGATGTCAAACAGTGTGTATGTATGTTTGTATGTGTGTGTGATTGTAGAATAGATTACTAGAGGATTGTCTGTTTAAATGGTTTGACTTGTATGAATTCTTCTTTGGTAATCTGAGGGCATATGATACTCCTGTTTTTTTTTTATGTTAAATCGTCTGAAATTATTTTGGTTGATGTAGTGTATTGAATATTATTTTCTTTCTACAGAGCGGCAAAAAGGGGAAGGCCGGAGACGGGATGCACCAGTGGGACAGTGAGAGGGAGGCTGTGCTGCAGGCCTTGGTTCAGCTCTTCCAGTTGGACGTTCGCTCTCTGTGGAACCTCTCCCTGGTTGAGGAAGAGTTTATTAGGTATGTTTTGATTGGGAAGCTCAGTGATTCTCCAGCATTATTATTATATTCGAGTCATGCCTTAAAAATAAGGGTCGCAGGTCTCCGTGTAAGACATATCATATCCAGCATATCATTATTTTGGAGTCTTGGTTGCAGGTAGAGCCCACCTCTTGCTGCTTCAAACCAACAGTAAACACTCACGAATAGGACCATATCTCTCAATTTCGTTTTTAAGCACAACTTTTACAAACTCAAACACAGCTAGTCTTACAATGTTAAATTAACCATGTCTTCTAGTGTGACATCCGTAAATCTTGTCAAAAAATCATGCAGTGGACTCCAGGTGTAAACACTGAGTTTAAAACATGACTAATCTTTATCTAATTGAAGAGTTGGTGTTATAGAAATACTAAAACATGATATAAATTGCTAAAAAATACACAAAATGTAAGAGCCAGACGAAGCTCACATTCCACCGGCGGTAGCTAGCTTGCGTTGCCAAAAAGGTGTTGTTAAAGTCATATGTAACTTGTATTTAACACTGCCGTCTTCTTTCAGCTGCGTCACCTGCTGCTGCTACAAACTGCTTGAGAACCCAACCATCAGTCATGTTAAAAGCAAACCCACGAGAGACGGCATCATCCACCTCCTGGGAGTAATGATCAAGAAATACAACCATCTTCTGGGTGAGCCCCTTATATTTAAAGCAATGCTGTGTATGGCTGTAATCCTTTAGTCGTTTGGCCGATTAATCGGTCGATGGTGTCTTAGTCGACCAACTTTTTTATTAGTCGACTAATAATTTTATTTGCGTTTAACAAATTGATGTGGCAAGAAAAGATGTGGAGTGAAGATGAACTGAAGATATTGGAGTTAATCAGTATCTAACAAATAAATACAGTTTACTAGTGCTTTTCTGTATAAATTGATATTTTTGCATTAACTCCTGTGCAGTTTCAGTCTTCTGAGTGCAGTTTGGGTCAGATACAAGGAGATACTTCATAGTTTAGATATATATTCGGTCAATAAGGCAGGTCTTTAGTCGACCGAGAATTTCTTTAGTCGACTACAGCCCTACTGCTGTGTAACATTCTGAATTCTTGCCAAATGTGTGTAACTGTATTGAATGTCTGTTTTTGCATTGGTCTTTTACAGGTGCGAGTGTGAAGGTGATTCAGTTGCTCCAACACTTTGAGCATCTTTCCTCAGTATTTGCCCAAGCAGTGTCTGTTTGGAGCACAGAGTACGGCATCAGAGCGGTCATTGGAGAGGTCATAAGGTTAGCTCCCCATACATTTTGATTATGCCTCCGTGTATGCTAACATATTTATCTAATTAAGTAATTTTCCTCCTTTTTATAATTGATATTCAGGGAGATTGGTCTAAAGTCCAATGAGGAACTCGCCAGAGAGGGTTCGGGAGTTAAAGCATTCGCTGCTTTTCTTTCTGAACTCGGGTCTCTCGTCCCTGAACTGTTGATCCCCTACATCAGCGTGTTAATTACCCACTTGGAAGGAGAGGTAAATCAATTAAATACAGCTTTACCTGCAGAGAGCATGTCAAAACTCAAGCATTATTTACAAAATCTTCATTGATGCTGCAATTTCTATAGTGATGCATTAACCAAAACGTTATAAAAAAAAAATGTTCTCAACAAATCTTGAGAACATTTCGATAAACTTCTGGGTGACTACTGGTAAATTATTTAATTATATTATACTGTCAGAATACTTTTGACTTAATGCTAAGTTTGGTAGTTTGCGTCCTAAAATCTAGACCAGTGTTTACCAAAGTGGAGGTCACAAGATGATTTCTAATTTTAATAAACATGACACTGTATCTGTTCTATATTTTTTTTAATTAACAGTATATTTTAGTGAAATTGAGTGAGATTTATCCATCAGAACAATAACGTAATAAAGAGAAGACCAAATCGCAGTCCATGTTGGCATTGCATTTTCATGACATTCAAATGTATTTTGCATTCCATATGTACTTTTATGTGCATTTATTGAATCTGGATGTTAATAGCTTAGATCAACTCATCTAAAAAGTAAAAGCTAAGGTTCAGAACAGAACATGTGCATGGTTTAAATTTCATGTAAATTAGCTTTTTGAATATTATGAAATACTTTGTTATTTTCTCGTCATTCTGCTGCCGAATGGAATGGTTATAAGATAGTAGTTTTGACATGATAAAAACGTAAACGTGTAACAAATATAAAAAAAAGTAAATGTCTTGTTTTGACGTTGATAGTGACTTTAAAAATCTTGAATTGTGTCATTAAAAAGCATTACATTTGATTAGCTGAAACCTACATTAACCTGAGCAGATTGTTGTTTATTGGAAAGAACAGAAGAAACGTTAAAATATTTTTACACAATAAGGAAATTGAATCTAGTCGGAGCAAATGTCACCCTTTTACAATCCGAAACTGTTAACCCAAACATAAGTAAATGCACTTTAAACAGGGCTTCATTTGTATATGATTCTGTATCATTGTGCCCTGTGATGAGACCAAGGCGAATATGAGCTCACTGAACAGGAGCTGAGACCTTCTGGCTCTGACCGGCAGGTAATCTTGGCTGAGCAGAGGAGTCTTTTTGCTCTGCTGTAAGGGCCTGCCTACAGCCAAGAGGCTTTTGACTCAAGATTATTCCTCTTAAGTTCAGTGGAATAATGAGTCAAAGCCTGACAGTTTGAGCGTGTGGTCGGTTTGTCTATCAGGGACATGAAGAGTGCTCTGCTCCATTCACTGTTTGGTTGGCGATGAGTTCTATTCTTTGGTAATCTGAGGGCTACATGAAACTTGCTTAAAGGAAAAATATTCTGCATTTTTCATATTGCTGTTAGCTGTTTATTATTCATTCATTGACCTGTGTTATCAGCCACTATGAAATGACACTCACGGAGTTCCACAGACTTCTTGAAAATTAGAAATGCTTTTCTTATACCTTTTCTTTTTTTTTTTAAACAGTCAATGTGGAAATGTTCTTTATTTCAGTGAATGTTCAAATGGTCATATTGATTTCCAGTGAATACAGCTAATCTTCAGTCTCCTTTGCTGTATTCAGAGTCACACGATGCGCACCGCTGTCTGTGAAGTGCTGGGCGAGATCTTGGTCCGTGTTCTGTGCGGGGATGGACTCGATGAAGCGGGAAAAGCCGACCGCGATCGCTTCTTTGACACGCTGCAAGAACATCTCCACGACACAAACTCCCACGTCAGGGCCAGGGTCATCCAGGTGTTCGCCCGAATCGTCAACAGCAAAGTATGACCTCATTGTTTATCACTATTTTTATTCTTAAATTAGTTATTTACTTTATTATTCATATTTTATTCAATATAAATAATGTTTCCCGTGAAATGAATCCGTAAAGTTTGTCCATAAGATACTTTGCTTTATCTTAGCTTTCTAAACTACTTTTGAACAACATTAGCACTGCAACTATTATTTTAGTATTTGACTAGTCTAGTTTTCGATTAGTCGACTAATCAACTGATTATTTCTTCATTGACTTTTTAAATATTTTATCTAAAAGCGTTCAGTCACCATATTTCAAACTTTATTTGGTTGATGTAGAATATTTACAACTGTGTTACTGATGAAAATTAGAAGAACATATGTTGATATGATTTTCATTGTTAATATACTTTACTTATGAATAATCTCTATCTAGAAATATTCAGTCACTATATTTTCAACCTTTTATTTGCTTGATTATGTAACTAAAAAGTAAAGTAGAAATAATAGTTTGACTAATCGAAAAATGAATCGTTGTAACTAATGGGTTAGTAGCAGCCCTAGGACCTTCCACCAATAAAAGTTACATAGTGCACCTTTTTGAAATATCAGCACTGTAAAAAATGAACAATTGTTAAAAGCAGATTATTTGCAATACATATCTACTTGATTTGTTTGTCTTCCAGGCTCTGCCCTTGTGCCGTTACAGTGAAGTGATGAAGATCACGGTGGGGCGTCTTATGGACAAGTCCATAAATGTTGTGAAGAGCGCCATCCAGCTCCTGGCAGCGTTCATCGCACACAACCCGTACAGCTGCAAGGTAAACCAGACAAACATGGACTGAAGGGGTGAAATCTAGGTTTGTATTTCAATGTATTTTTGTTCTAGTTGAGCAGTGAAGATCTTAAAAAACCTCTGGAGAAGGAGACGGCCAAACTCAAAGAGATGAAGGAGAAACGTGATGGAAAAGCCCCTGGTAAGAAAAATGACAGCGCAGTTTGTACTTTTACAAAATCATTAACTAAACTATACTCGATGTGGCATTCAAACTACTAGATCTGTCAAATTTAGAAAAATATTCTTCAGATTTCTATCTAATGACAGAGAAATGTTCACTAATTACTTTCCCCAATATATGTTGGGGTTTGTTTCAATCATTAAACCCCAAGTAATAGCAAAATGTGTTTTTAAAGATGAGTTTTGTGCCCTGTGATGAGACCAAGGCGAATATGAGCTCACTGAACAGGAGCTGAGACCTTCTGGCTCTGACCGGCAGGTAATCTTGGCTGAGCAGAGGAGTCTTTCTGCTCTGCTGTAAGGGCCTGCCTACAGCCAAGAGGCTCTTGACTCAAGATTATTCCTCTTAAGTTCAGTGGAATAATGAGTCAAAGCCTGACAGTTTGAGCGTGTGGTCGGTTTGTCTATCAGGGACATGAAGAGTGCTCTGCTCCACTCACTGTTTGGTTTGCGATGAGTTCTATTCTTTGGTAATCTGAGGGCTGTGAAGAATGGATAAATGTTTTTAAATGTAGGTCTGTGGTTGACTAAAGACATGCCGTGTGCAAATGGATGGTCAATTATGGAAAAAAAGAATCTCAGTGAGTTAAATCTTGAAATCTTTAATAGTCAGTGATTATTTGCTTGTAAAGATGGTTTGGGCATCAGAGAGCATGAAACAAAGAATGAACAGATGAATGAAAATAGAAAGATGCAATCTGTGAACAGTATTTCCTCTCATAAAAACATTGCTCGTCAATTTCAGTGGCAGTGGAGAGCAGAATCGCTTGCCAGAGTAATGTTTTTGTTTTTACACATAATATGCAGAGTTGATTATTCTTTTTAAACCTTTTCACCATGTTATGACCTACCTGGAGTTATACTGAGTTTCATTCACATTTGTTTGGGAAATTTGGAATGTGTTTGAGTCTCAAAACCGGATTCATCAGTTTTATGACATGGGTAGAAATCTGTGCTCTTGCCCTGTTTTAAGTCCATGAATCATAGCTAGACTCGAAATGAACGTGATTTGATGGAAATGCTCAGAATAACTGCATGTTTACATTTGCATGTTGGAGCAAGCTAGCTTTTATTTACCTCTTGACTGCCATAATGTGATAACACAAATCCTGATGGGAGATCGTCTGACTAGGGCTTATCACAATTTTCTTGGAGCCAGATCATGATTTTGATTTGATCACGATTTCTGTTCACGTTGCATTTTTCTATTGCTTTTTAATAGACCTGCAATTTTGTCGCTTTTTAGTCACGTTTTTTGTAATCTTCAGTTGTCTTTGTCATATAAGTTTTTGTTGTTGTTTTTGTTGCTTTTGAGCGCATTTTTATCACTTTTGGTCACGCTTTTGTCACTTGTTTCAGAACATGTTTGTACAAATCCAAACTACAGTGTTAGCAGCTTTTATTCAAATCAAAGCGAGACATTTCGTTGTTTGTGAAAGAAATTATTGCACTTCAAAAATTGCATCCATTAAAATTGCAATTTTGTCTTGATTTGGTTTAATTGTGCAGCTCTAGTCTGTAAGAGGTAAATAAAGTCATCTGCTCAGAGACTAAACAACAGGAGAACAGTGAATCACGATACGACGATTTCACAAAAATAGCAGATTGTCACAGGGACCAGCTCACGATTCGATTTTTATCACTGGATCACCCAGCCCTACGCTTGACTGACAGAAAGTAATGTATGATTTCATTAGATACAAAACCTGAGATGTCAACGCAAAGGTTCAAGAGCGACAATAACACAAATGAGGCATAATGTGTCCCTTAATTACATATTGAACTATGTATGCTTATTTCCCACGGATGTAATTAGTTGGACGTGTTTGACTTGTGTACTGGCAGTGGCCATGATAAAGGCATCTGAGCTGTGGGCCGCCATGGAGCCTGAGCTGCTCGTTACAGTCAGAGCTGAGCTGGAGCCCAGTGGAGAGAGTGAAGAGGGAGCGGAGGAGGGAGAGGAGGAGGGAGATGAGGAGCAGGAGGAAGAGGACGACAGAGCCACGGGGGTGAAGATCGCGCAGTGCCTTCGTGACAACAAATACAGGTAAACATTTTGTGTGTAGACTAGAGGGGGGCTGCACTGACAAATCCTGTTTTTAATTAGTCTGACAATAGTTCGAACATCCACGTGAAAATGTCAAGTGTATTTAAATGTTTCAGCACAAATTTATACCCGGGAATCCCTGTAGTTTGAATGGAGTTGGATGAAATATGTCTTTTTGTGCGGGTTGTGGTTTATATGTTAACATCGCTGTGATTACTGGGCCATGAAACAAACTGGAACAAATGTTACTGTCAGAATAAATAAACAAAGTGAAATAATTTTTCACAAGAGCTTCGGAAAACAGTGCCATTATTCAAAACCAAGGACAGGATTTTTGTCAGTTTGAAGGACTTAAAGCCATAAGAATAAAATTTGTGGAGTTGAAGTAAACTTCTACGTCTGTCGATCATAAGTTTGAATATTTCTTTCAAAAAAGCTGGTGGAACATTTCCTTGTATTTATCATGATTTGATTTTTCTAATTTAAAAAGTCTGAACTCTACTCCAAACCACACGCTGTTACAGACTGAAGATTGGCTCTTGACTTCAAATTCGGCTAATTGCGCAGTCCTGTTTATAAATATTCTTATACAGGAACAAACCAGCATTCGAGTTTTCCTTTTTTTTTTTCACAACTAACTTTATCCGAGTCAGTTCATGCACTAATTGTCCATATCTTTTTCCTCCTCAGAAACGCAGTGCGATTGTGTGTAAAGGCCCACAGCCGTTTCCCTGAGTCTGACATGTTCTCTCGTCTGTCCACTCTCTCCTCTGAGACCTTAATGGACACTCTGGCTTTCATTTTCAAAGGTAATGAACGAAGTGTCACGCACATAATTTGTTCCTCTCCAAAGGTGCCTACACTGAGTGGTTTTTACTTATTCTAATACAGACCAAATAGAGGAACATTACACTCTGATTCATTCGTATTAATATGACGCTTCCTGTTCTTTGGTCGTAATGTAGGTAAAAACGTATATACTGGGTTTTGGTTTTATATTATATACATTTATTGGGCATTTTTAGTCTTGATTATTTACATCATGGCAACAAATTGTTTCTCAATTGGGCAGAACTGTGTCTGGTGTCATACAATAAGCATCTCACCTTCACAATGATTCACTGATGATACTCTGACATATGGACTGGTTTTTCAATAATCAAAGTTTAAAAGGCTGGACAATTTTTGGAAACTCTTTTAAGCTGAAGATGTTCCACCGGCGGGACTTTGGACTCTTTCTTTTATTTCATTTTGTCCACCATCTGATAAAAGTAAACTATCAAGCTGCTACAAATACTAGACATAAAAAGAAAGCTTATTTACAGTCAAATCAATCATTCTGGGATGAATCGGGGTCAGTTTGTTCTCCAAACCCACAAATATAAAAAGTACCCAACAAATTATTTAATAGCACTTACATGGATTCCGCCTGGGCTTTTTCTTTTCTTTTCTTTTTTTTTTTACTTTATTATAAGTCCGTAAAACTCATTTTAGTCAAATTGGCTTCAGCTTTGAAAGAGGGATTGTTAATACCAGATAAAAGCCCAAACTAGTGCCAATCCAGCCCAACCTCCAGACTCCAGCTTTATTGATTCATATATTTAACAAAGACAGTTTAGGCGGACTTTAATCATAAGTGAAAACAAGCTCTGCAAAGAGGAAAACCAAAATTTAGAGTAAATCAGACATCAGAGTCCAAAACTACAGAGTCTCAGCTTCACAAAGAGTCAAAGATTTGTTTGAGTTCCAAAGCATTCAGAAACGGCTTCAAAAAAATACCCCAAAAAATGACAGACTTTGATTTAATATTTGCTACTAACAATTATTTTAGTATTCAACAAGTCAAACAATTATTTATATTGTTCGACTTTTAAAATACATTATCAACCAAATAAAGGATGAACTATTGAGAATGAAGGTTTCTAGAGAGAGAATCTTTAAGTATATTTACAAAAATCTTAAATGTATTATTATGTTAATTATTGTTTTTGACATTTTTAGTCAATAATACTGGCACATTTGATTTGAAAAGGTCTTTGTTATGTGTGTTAGGGTTTTTATAGTTCAGATAATGGTTACAATTATGAAAATAGGACTAAGATTCTTTTTTATAGTCGACTAGTACTATTAGTCAATTCATTGCTGCAGCCCGACTTGTAACCATTAAAATTTTGAGCTTTTGGTGGTTTATTTTCCTTCCCGTTAACTTATTACGTTACTTATTAAGTGAGTCTATTTAGCATTACTTGCAAATGTCCAACTTGGTAACAACTTTCCTTTTCTTCACATTTTTGTTCAAATTGAAGGCTCTGATGAGGACTCTGCAGACGTGAGCCAAAATCTGCCCCCAACACCTCAAAAGGAGGAGGAAAAGGAGGGAGACGAGAGCGAGCTGAACAAACAGGAGATGCTGGTCCAGTACTTGACCGACACAGAGGCGTTCGCTCTGCAGGTGGAGAAGGCCATCGCTGTCATCAACACCATGCTCTACTGGAAAACCACTTCAGGTAAAGAAAGGAATACTCCACACCATTTTATTTATCCGTTATAAACCGATTCTAGCTGGAACTGAGACGACTAAACTTAACTAAGCTGAACAATATATTCACCTTGACTGTCGTTGCCTGAAGAAATTCTAGTTAATGCAAAACTTTTGCATTTGCATAATAATAAATTGATATTGACTAAGGGGGACAGGGCAAAAGCTCGACCAAATCTCTATTCAAAACTGCACTCACAAGGTTCCAAGCTTACAGGATTTGATGAAAAAAAATTGTACAGAAAGATACAATTAATCAAAGTATTAATTTATAAAAGAGGCAGAATAAACTCTGTGTACCCCAAACAGAGGTGGATGAAGTACTCCATTTTGTTACTCAAGTAGAAATACAGATACAACAGCAAAAAATACTCAAGTAAAAGTATCACATTTTAAAATCTACTCTGGTAAAAGCATTAAAGTACTCCTTTAAAATATCTAAGTAATTATTTTTGGTTTTGAGAACTATTAAATCATCAAATTGTAATCTAATCTTGATAGATTTATTCTGTTAAGTTTTGATCAACTTTCCAGGTTAATATCTCTATAGAAGCTTTTTGTTTGCTCAAAGGGAACTAGGAAAAAACAGGCAAGATATTGCCATAAATGTGCTAAAAATTAAACCCCTTAGTCTTTTCGACAGGTCTAAAACCCTTAAAAACAGGTCTAAAATATCCTTTTACTTTCCAAAATGTATTGGAGTAAAAAGTACAGATGCAATGTAGTGAAGTTAAAGTAAAAAAGTATCTACTGGATTGTACTTTAGTACAGATATATAAAAAATGTACTTAAGTACAGTACTTTGACTTTTGTATTTTGTTACATTCCACCACTGCCCCCAAAGTCTTATAATCCAAGTAAGATAATTGATCAAGTACTTCAAATTTTGATCAACCAAAACTTTACTTCATCGACCAGTTTATCAATTAAAACGACTTGTCACACTGATATTGGTGTGACTAATTTTCCTTTAATCTTGTACTATCAGACAAATGAGCCACCACACTGTTAAAAAATTACTCCTAAAAGGTTAAATGAAGGCAATTTATGACAATTCAATACAAAAAGTAAATAAAATTACTAATTAGCTCTGCATAACTTTGTGAGGAGACAATAGTCGCACTATTGTCTCCTCACAAACACTAGAACTGCATAGGAATTCACATATCAACAGAAAGAGGCCTACCTTTTCTACAACATTAATAATTTTGTGCAAACTAGAGTTCATTAGATCCAATCCACTTTATTTATATAGCGTATTTTACAAACCGAAATGTTTCTAAAGTTCAGCGCACAAAAAATATCAAATACACTTGCCCATGGCACCCATAATCATAAAATATAAACCAGCAAATAAAGTAAAATAATGGTAAAAGAGTAAATAAGAGTAGAGTAAATAATCTAAAAACAATAGTGGCTAAAACAAAAAATATAGAATAAAATAGTGAAGGATAAATAAAAATAAATAAAACGATAATAACACAGAGGACCACACTCTCATGCGGTGTTAAAAGCCAAAGAATAAAAATGGGTCTTAAAACGAGACTTAAAACACTCGACTGTGACGGGCCATTCGGACGTGGGGGGGCAGACCATTCCAGAGTTCAGGGCCGACCACAGAGAAGGCCCTGTCCCCCCTGGTCTGCCCTAAATCTGGATGAGGTCCAAGATGTAATGTGGGGCCAGTCCATTCAAAGTTTAAAAAACAAACAATAAAATCTTACTCAATTCTAAAATTAACAACAAGCCAGTGCAAAGACACAAGAATTGAAGTCATGTGATCGCGCTTCTTCGTTCCTGCTTAAATTCGTGCTGCGGAGTTCTGGACTAACGGTAAGCGAGGAAGTGCGAGATGCCAGAGTACAGGGCATTACAGTAGTCCAGACGAGAAGAAATAAGACTGTGCACGACTTAACTTTAGATAAAAGACGGTGATAAAAGCCTGATTTAACTAGATGGCTATGACAAACTTATGTGTGTTTTTATTTTGCGTTGCTCTGTTTCTCAGTGTTTTTATTTTGCGCTGATGGTTGGTGGTTCTGTCTCTTAGTGGTCCAGGAGGCGGTGCAGTTCTGTGTGACCGTCTGTGAGTTCAGCGTCGCAAACTCCATCAGCGGAGTGAGGAAGATGTTGCCTTTGGTTTGGTCGACGGACGCTGCCATTAAAGACGCCGTGGTCCAGGCCTACAGGAGGCTCTACCTCAACCCCCAGGGAGACACCGTCAGGTCTGAACAACTCACCACTCCTCTAAGCAGACAAGAGGTTTAAGTCTCCCTTATTCAAAATCACAATATTCATTTTTAGCAGGAAACTAATAAATGCTGAAATGCAGAAAGATTAACTGTTTAATGTAGCTACAACGGTTAATCAGCAAATCGTGGCTAGTCGAAGCATATTAAAAATAATCATAATCTTTATTTAGAGCAGTGGTTCTCAAACTTTTTACCCACAGCACCACCAAAGAAAAGATTTGGCTTTCTGAGTACCACCAGATCTAAATTGGATCTATAACAGGATTAATTCAGGTCTAAATTGGGGATTAAGCGGGTCTTAAGTATGTATACAACAGTAGTTTTCAATAGACATTTACTACAGGAAGAGCAGAAATGTAAAGAAAACGTTCTCTAAATGAAGTAAACATTACAATTGAAGAGGTGTCCATGTACCAACAGAAGTAGTTTGTGTATCACCAGTGGTACACGGTACACAGCTTGAGAAACACTGATCTAGAGACTATACAGACTCTAAAACACATGCAAAAAAGACCTTATATAACTCTGACTGTGGCAATATGAAATCAAAATATAAAAGATGACCATTTCTGATTTTTATAAATCATGCACAATTTGTTAATATTCTCTTATCTAAAAGCCTTCAGTCAACATTTCAACCTTTTTATTTGGTTAAAAATGCAGTAAAGGTGAAGTAAAGTTCACAAGTTAATTCACTCATAAATATTAAATAACAAAATGTGTTTATGAAGGATATAAAATTGTTGCATGATTGTGTAAACATGGCGTAATTGCTGCTCTTTGTTATAATTATTTTTTGACAGACTAATGAGTAAAAATGGAGAACCAAAACAATATCTGCACCAACTGTTAATAAAAAATAAAGTTTGTATATATTGGTTGATAACAATACTGGACCCGATATATCAGCCATCCTTAAATCTATACTGAACAACAATTTGAGCATTTTCTCAAACCCGCCTCCATGTCTGTGTTCAGGATGAAAGCTCACACTCTGGTGGACAGTCTCTCTGAACTGATGGTCGACGCATCTCTGGGAACCATCCAATGCCTGGAAGAAATTGTGAGTTTCCTTTCTGGCATTACATTCAAAGCTATATGTTCTTTTAACTTGTTTAATTTACTGTCTCTTAGGTACAAGAGTTCTTTGGCAGTGGGAGCAGCCTCCAGTCCACGGTCATCCAGGTCCTGTGGGAAAGATTCACCGGGAAACGCGAGACCTCCAGCCTTCACCGGAGAGCCGCAGTGCTGTTGCTGGGCATGGCTGCAAGGTGAGCTTCATGCATCAAATATTACAAATTAAAACTCTTAAAGGACACACATTATGTAAAATGTACTTTTTTTGAGCTTTTCTACCATATTATAGCATTGTTCTTTTAACAAAAACACATCTGGAGTTGCTTCGCCCATTCTTTGATGAATCCTGCTTTGTGTAAGCCCTCTTCCTTTAGAGCCGTAGAAAATACACCGTTACAAAGTTCTCTGGTTTGTGATGGTTCTGGTTTGTTTTAAGTTCATGAATTATCACCTGATTGAACATCTCATCAACAACATTAAATGTTGTTGATGGCAGATGTTAATTACAACTCTGTGCTTACATTTACATGTCAGGGATAATCTAGCTTTTATTTCCCCATGGAGATTCCCTCTGCTGCCAGTAGATGGCGTGTTAACATAAATCCTGATGAATAAACACAAATTGGCAGGAGCTTTTTAATGTAAATACGTACATAAATTGTACTTTCAAAGATGCTACCTTATTATTACTGTCTTAAAACATGATAAATAGAAGTAGTGTCTGAACATTGTTTCAAAATAATGTAAAAAAAAATGTATATATATTTTGTAGTGGTGGGCATAGATTAATTTTTTTAATCTAGATTAATCTCACTGTAATCTTGGAATTAATCTAGATTAATCTAGATTAAAATGGCTCATTTGAATTCTGACGAAGACATTCAGAATATGTGTGCTACCCAAATAATGACTAAAAGTAAGTCTTTGAGAACGGGTTTCTCAAGCCAGGTGGCGCATTAGACCAGGGGCTCATCACATCAGTGCTTGGCCCGGCATTAGCTCAGGGATGCTTTGCGTTTAGGTGGTACTTGAGACTGGAAGAACTCCTACAGTAAACTAATTCCGCATTGCACAAGGTGCAAACAACCTTAGTCTTGTCGAGATTTCCATTGGGAAGCTTCTTAAAAATAAATTTTCTAGTCAGTGTTTCTCTGTGAGCTGCACTTTTCTCCTCTCTGATCACAGCCCCTCAGCTATAATTTGGTTTAGGTAGAATTAATTTAAAAAAAAATGGATATCATCATTAAGTTGTGTTCAAATCAGAGTCATGGTGTTTTTGCCCTCCAAAGCTTTCAGTTTTCTGATGCATTTTGATATAAAGATTGACTCTTATCCAGCAACACTTCTGTGCAATATTCATTTAATTCTGTATTAATTTAATTCTGTGCTTAAATTTCCCCTGGAAGCCTCTGGACAAAGTAACCTGTGTGTCATGTTTAGATCATAAACCCATGTTTCAAATAGGCCTAATGATAATTTACAGTTAATTCTTGAAGGATGTCATTTATTAGACTTTACTGTAGCTCTGACACAACAAGTCAGTCTTCAAAGCCTAAATAAACCTTCCGTCAGTGGCCATTCATTTTCATTCTTCCAGTTTTCACTTGGGATTATTCTGCGCATAAAGCACTTAACGCCTCGTTACGCACGCGGCTAATTTACATATCAATACACGCGAAAACTGTGCAAAGCGCTAAACTTTGTAGACGCGCTGTGGCGTTTGCTCTGATTGGTTCGTGATTCTTCACTGGTGCTGAGGACAGAGGAGTCTGTGTGTGTCTGCCGCGCTGCTCACGGCGCTCACACCGCTGCCGCGTAATGACGCGCGGAGACAAGTCAGATCCAAAATGAATGAACTCAAATCATGTTTGTCATCGTGAGTTCTGAGAGCTCAGGGTTGGGTTGATTAAATCTCCAAAAGTGCACAGTCTGACCCTGGATTAAGTTTGTGTCTAATGTGATGGTTTGACTCCAGAGGCAATGATTTTAGTGGGACTACTTTTCCGTGCGTCAGGTGGAGGAGCTCGTTTACGTGCCTGCTGGCACAGCGTGCTACCACCAAATGTTTTAGGGGTCCGCAGTAACGGGCCGGAATACGTTACTTTCAGTCCTGATGGGGAGCGTAAATCTTCGCGGTAATTTGCGCTATTCTAGACGCAATAGTTCGTCAGCTGTTTGTTCTCAAAACTACGAAAAATACGAGGCGGGTTGGTCCAGAAGAAAGACTAGTTAAAAGCGTATGGGATGTAGAACTTTAGTTCCGAGCCTTCTATTTGGCGCTATGTGTGTGTAGCTCGCGTCTCTCGCTCTCTTTCTCTCTCGTTTTCTCTCGTGCGCGACAAAGATTTTCTCTGCGCGATGCCCCTGGGAGCTGTGCGCAATTGCGCACGCGCGCAGTTTAGAGGGAACAGCGCTCCCAACCAACTTTGAGAATAGATTAACGGCGATATTTTTTTTATCGCCCGATAAGAGTCTCACGTTAACGCAGCACGTTAACGCCGTTACCGGCCCACCACTAATATTTTGTCAAAACACCCACCTCTCTGTTGTACCATCCCTCGTATAAAACATGTAAAGCCCTTGTGTACATTTCAATTCTGATACTCGACTTAAGAATACCATCTTTGCCTCCGCGGCTCTACGTTGCAGCTAAAGTCACGACTCGCAATCATTTAACTGGGCTCTGTGCCAGTGCCTTTTAAAAATGTTTTATCCCCCTTCAGCTGAGCTCAAAGACTGACGTGTGTTTGGAAGAGTAAGTAGAGAGCAAGAACTCTCTGTAGCCCACGCACACTGCTGCCTCTCCATCCACGAGCATTTATAACCTATGAAATCTACGAGCTTTTCCTAACCCAGCCTCCTACGCCTATTATAGCCGGACGAACAGTGCGAAAGTTGAACCAATAAAGACTAATGACTTTCGACAAGAGCTGCGCCATTTAAAAGCTATTGTGAGTTTTTTTGTGTATAGAAGTATTGCCATATATTCACACTTGCAGTCTAAACTAGCAGAAAGAATGTGCTCTCTAAAATATGATATTACCTAATTGCTCCCATTCAAATGACAATTCCAGTTTGATGCAAAACTACTTATGTAAAATAATTAGCTTAAAGAATATTTTTTGAATCCAGAGTTTTTTTTACTCCAATTGATCAGGATGATACTAAAGTGATGCTGTTTTAGGACTCTTGATGGAGTGTATATATACAGACAAGATTGGCTTTTCATCAAAAATACCAAATTCACGTTATGTTATTTTGATGCACTCTGTCTGACTCATAAAACCTCTCTCTCAGCTCCTGATGTTTTGAAGTCTGTGTATATTCCAAAAATGATTAACTTGTTCCACCCCTAAAAATAATATATTTAACCTGAAAATGTCTTGTGTGTGACTTTACCAGGTCGGAGCGTGAGGTTGTGCTCAGTAATCTGGATACTCTGTGCTCTGTCGCTTTGGGAGAAAAAGTGACTGAGGATTTTCTTCTGGCCCGAGACACAGTGATAACCATTTGCAGCATCACTGACCACGTCAGAGTAAGATCACAGCCACAGCTAACATGCTCATCCTAAGTGTATTTTGAATGAATGGGAGATGCATATTATGCAATATTTCTGTAAATGTGCTAATTTTAAACTCTACTTCTGAGACAAAATGGCTGCAACATAGTATAAGATGCAATGATTCTACAAAATATTATTGTACAATAGTCGACTGGTCAAAACCATAACCGCTGACTTGTCGACTACTAAAGAAATCGTTAGTTGCAGCCCAAATATAGATTCTTATAGGTTAGTTTAAACAAAAGTGAAATTGTCTTGGACAGTATGACCCAAAAAAAAAAGAGTATATAAACTCTTGTACTGATTGCAAACTTTTGTCATTAAAAACTAGTAAAAATTTCTTTCAATCATCCAATGTTTTTCTCCACAATCTGAACTGTGCTCTACTGACCTCGATAAAAAGACCCAAGCTGATCTTTGACTATTTGAATCGATTACATCTCTAGTTGATAAACATTCTTTATATTATTTGTGGGGAGTTTTATGTTAAATTTGAGTTTTTGTTTTGCAGCAGTCCAAAGGTGCTCCCTTTAGACTTCCCCAGGAACACCAGCTCTTCACGTGTCTGTCCCAGGCCTTAGCTGAAGGTAGTTTGATAACACGTTGGCCCAGTTTTTGTTTGGACTTGCTCTGACTCTGGCATCTTGAAGGTGTTGTGATGGAGGACCCGTTCTGGCAGAGCTTCATGGAGCAGGCCGTCAGACTCATCTACTTCCTGGCCGAGTCGCCGGACCAGCTGTGCTCGCGGCTGCTCCAGCGCTGTGCTCGTCTGATACTCGACCAGATCGCAGAGGGCGGAGAAATTAACAAAAACTCTGCCTCGATCCAAGATGGCTCCCAGGAGTCGGAGCAAGGTGAACACGGTGAGTCACGACAAAGTTTATTATAATCTCAAAAAATGTTATAATTATTTTGGGAAGAAACACCTCAGTTATTGACACCATGACTCAAAACATATAATAATCATGTAGTAGGGCTGCAAAATTAATAGAAATTGAATTGAAATCGCAATTTGCAAATCCTGCAATTTTTCAAGTGCAATAATTTCTTCCTCAAATGACAAAATATCCTGTTTTATTCTTTATTCTCATAAAAACAGTTAACCCTGTTTAGATTTGTTAGAACATGTTCTGAAACAAGCGAAAAAAGCCACAAGAATGTGTCTAAAGGCATAAAAATGACTAAAAGTGACAAAATTCTGACAAAATAGCAAAATCTATTATTAGTCAGTTAATCATGTTCCAATCTGTATGGCATTAAACTTGACAGCTCTGTGGAGAGGCCAACCCAGTGACAGGAAGCAAGGTTTTTCAAGGTATTTTGAGCAATAAAAACACCTGTAATCCAATACATGAAAAATATTATAGAAATTTTAAATGCCAAACTGTGGAACATTCCAGGCGAAATAATAACGTATCCATAAAGACAAGCAAGTGCTGGACCCTTAACCAAAGACTTTACATAGAGGACCTTTAATTGTGCCCTGTGTAATCCTAGTAATCTATAAATCTTTACATCTGTAGTTGTCTTTGAATGTTGCTTGCTGTGGTGGTATTCAGTTTTATTTTTCTCAAGTAAAAGTACAGATACGTGCGCAAAAAATTACTAAAGTAAAAGTATCCCATTAAAAAATCTACTTAAGTGCACATGCTGAAGTACCTGATTTGAAAATGTACTTTAAGAGTAAAAAGTAAAAGTATTTCATGTATGAGACCAGTTTTGTGCATTAAACGTCGTAATTTTGATAAAGAATTGTGCTTAATTTTGGTCAACAAAGGTCAATGTAAATTAATTTCTTTAATTTCATGTGTATATGTTTGTTTGCTTGTTGTTGAGCTTGAACTCAAAACCTTCAGGCAGAATGTCACCATCATATCAGAATAAACCTCAAACAAAATGAAAAGTACTTTTACTTTTCAGTGCAGATACTTGGTCTCAAATATAGTGAAGTAAAAGTAAAAAGTATCCACTGAAAAAACAACTTAAGTAAAGTACAGATGCTTGCTTGTGTTGTGTGCGTGGAGTAGCTCCTCTGTTTGTGCTGCTTGTGTCTTCATGTCACATGTTTCCTCTGCAGTGAGCTGCGTGTGCCTGGCCCAGCTGCTGGGGCTCTGCGGCGCTGTGGCGTTCTGGCAGGTGTCTCATCTGGAGCGCAGTGTGAGCGCGGAGCTGCGGAGGCGGAGAGGAGAGACCGAGGAGAGGGAGGAGAAGGAGAAGGGCCCGTCCAGCAAGTCCAAGGTAAACGACTGCAAACATGACTATAATGAACCCGTGTTTCCCAAAATAAAAGAGAAGGAAGCAGTGGAGAGTGCTAGCGCTCCAACTAACCATGACTGTATTTTACTTATTGATTAGTCTAGCGATTTATTCTTTTGTTCAATGGATTTGTTTGGAACGCAAAATTCACATGTTGAAGAGATTTTTATTTATTCGATCCAGATGAAGCTGAAGCGAAACAGTTTCAGGATCCTGGGGGGTTCATTTATGGAAAATGGTGTTGTCATAAAATACACAATTTACACATCTTCCATGTCATTTTCATGCATTTGCTGCTTAATTTGAGTCATAAAACTTTTCTCAGCTCATGGCATGTTTTGGAACCTGTCTAGACACAACTAAATTACGGTAGATTGATTTAATCGATTAGCTTGTTTCAGCCCTAGAGTGGCTTTACGTGGTTAGTGACCCAATCATCCTTGTCCTACCCAGGGAGCTACTGTCTTCAAAAAAATATATTAATAATTGTTTTCTGGTTAATAAAGAATTCTTAAAATAATTACGAAGTTAACATAACAATAATGATTATAAAATCCTTTTAATGTAAGCAATTCAAATTCAATTCCCTAATTAGAATTTACAAAATCTATTTCCTACCTCTTTTCTAAAAATTCCTGGGGACTCCCTCAGAATCTTTGGGGACCCAAATTTGGGTCCCATTCCCAAGTTGGGAATGACTGCTCTAGGGCCATAGCATCAGCGCCAACAGGACCAAAAATAGATGCGTTTTAAAAGTCTGTATTTGCGATGGGCCGATGTATCAGTTGGCAGACATTTACAAAAAGGGTAAATATTATCTATCAGCCTTTAAATATTCAGCATATTGAGCTTAATTATTTAGTGTGAGTCGACTAACAAACACATAAGGCTTTGTTTAACACTTGACTACAAAGAGAGCACTGCACAAAATGCGATTGTGCTGCTCTTATGAGTAAGTAGCAAAACAAGGCTGTGTTTTTTCCTTTTATTATACTTTTTATGTAGAGCAGTGCACATTATATGCAGTAATTAAGTTTGTAGTCATTAAAAATATATATTTAAGGAAAAATATAAAAATTTGCCCCACATATCAGCCTGAAAATCTGGGTTCTAAAATAACAATATTAACCATTTAAAAGTAATTATTGTTAATAACTATTTGTACAAAGGTGAATTAGATTATACTTCCAATAAGTATTTTCCTTGACTTCCTTGAAGTCAAATCATCCAACTTCAAAATCTTTTGTTATTTTGAGAGTAAAACTGCTAATGAAGCATTAAATTTTAAAGTGACTTTACAGGGGGCCAAACAGCGCCACAATTAATAAAGTGTCAGTCAGTGTCACGGCTTAATTTAGTGTCACAGGTAACATGAGCTGTAATTACTCGACTCACCAGGAAGCGGAAACAAATGACTTTTTAATTAGTGTTGTTGCGTAATTTAAAGAGAAAACATAATTCATCGACAGTAATCTCTTAAGATGTTAAAGCACTTTTGCACTTTAAAGGTACAATGTTCAGGACGTTGTAAACATTACCTCTGTGTAGATAATTGTGACTAAATCCATATAGTAAAATATAGATTGGATTTGAACCTGCTTAACAGATGAAGCACATTTGGTTAAGGATAATCTTTAAAGAAGTAAAGCACTAGTGTCCAGGCTTGTTTCACCAACGGCCACAAATTGAAACATGTACAAAGCGGAGGGCAAAAGACAAGTGAAATATTCAGATGATTACTGTCGTTGGACTAAAAACCTGATCTGTGCATCAATTAGTCGACTAAAAGCTCTCAAACCTGTAAAGCAGAGGGGGGCAAACTAAGGCCCGGGGGCCACATGTGGCCCTTTTGGCATTTAGATCAGGCCCGCGAAGCATTTATTTAAAACAATTATGAGTTAAGTTTGGTGCATTTGTCATTTTATATTTGTCTTTGACTGCAGTTGCGTGTTCATTTAAGATCAGTTTTGAGAACGGCCCCCACTAACGTGTTGGATAAAAAGAGTGACCAACTGCAATGTTCCCACTAAAATAAAGATAATGATTTTTGCTATTCTGTTGTAGTTTTTTGTATATTTTAGGTATTAAGTCTATGTGTAATCGTATGTGTGTAATATACTGTAGTCAACGACATCCAAACTGCAAATGGTCCGGCCCCTGGGCAAGTGTAAAAATCCAATGTAGCCTTTGAGTGAAAAAGTTTGCCCGTAATTGCTGTAAAGTATCTCCATGATAAGTTCACCATGTGTCGTAGCCAATTTTGCCAACAATGCCCACTGCACTGACGGGATCACAGGAGATGATGTAATTACAAACCCACGGAAAACTGTAATGTAATGTAATGTAATGTAAACTGTATATTTATCAGATTAAACTTAAAATTTACACCTAAATCTCCAGACTACTGACTCCTTTCTGCTGCTGTGAATGCAAATCCCAACCACAGCCCTAGAGCCACCAGACTGTCAATACATTTTGAAATATTAATGTCAGACATGTATTACACAGTAATGTTTGTTATTGAGCAAATTATAGTAGATTTGCATTGCAGCTTATGATCCTTTGAGAAAATGGTAACAAGAGGGACAACAAAAATATTGCGTTGTTCAGTTAAATGTAGTTATTTGTGTTTTTCTTCCTGTTTCCCCAAACAGCAGGCGGCCAATGAAAGCGCCATGGAGGAGGAGCTGGGTTTGATGGGAGCCTCCGCTGAAGACACAGAGGCTGAACTCATCCGAAAAATCTGCGAGACTGAACTTCTCGCTGGTAAGATCTTCCTTTCCCTTTCCTCTCAAACAACCACAGAGACCATGTGCCACAGACGATCCTATATTATTACAATAGCCTCCTTTTAATTCATTCATTTTATTGAAGTTGTCCTTTTGATCAGTAGTTTTTAGTAACTGTTAAAATGTTTAAGTTGTAGAATACATTTTTTGCTTAGTTTTAGATAATTCAGGAAGACTTATTTGACTGTAAGGGGTGCATATTGACGGTGTATGGCCTGTTTTCATCGATTCTTTTTGTTTTTGTCTGAAGAGGAGAACCTGCTGTGCACGTTCCTGCCTCTGCTGGTGAAAGTCTGCAGCTCTCCAGGACGATACTCGCACCCGCAGCTCACCACAGCGGCCTGTCTCGCGCTCTCACAGTACATGATGATCAGGTAAACAGAACAGGGGCCCCATAAAACAGCTGATACTTAAATAATAATGCAATTTAAAGGACACATATTCTGCTACAGTGACTTTTTTTTTTTAGCTTTTAACCCTGTTCTAACAATGTTCCGTAATCAAAAACATACCTGGAGTAGCATTTAGCTGCATTCACGCCATTTTGAGGATTGTTCATTAGAAAATCGTCTCACTCCCACAGTCAAAAGCACTTCCTGCTGAACTCCCTTGATCCATGACGTTTTCCCGATTTAAGAAAAGTCCCTTATCTGTGAATCTTCTGCTGTTTTAAGTTCTTAAATTATCGCTGGACCCGCTTTGAGCATTTTTGCCATCTAAACACGATCACTGCTACTGCTTGGCTAATCATCACATATGTTAAAGTGCTGTCATTGCAGACAGCAGAGAAATACTTATTTTTTTCTCGAAACATGAGATAACAAACTTGACTTAAGAGCATGTTTAAAGGCTAATAAGAGTATGAAAAATGCATAATATTTTTCCTTTAATGTTTAATAAGTGTGATTTTGGTCAGAGTGCACAATGTAAACGACTCCTACCTTCTAATCTTATACAAGAATCCTATGCATTTCAGAACTGTTTGTAGAGGTCTACAAACTAAAGTTAGCTTCTTTTTCAATGTAGGACATTCTATTACCCAAATAATTGCACCCACTCAATACATCACAATGCAAAATCGCCTGAAGAGCTTTTAACTATTTTAGATCATATTTATGTAGAAAAGCAGCCCAATGTTTAAAGTATTTGTTTTCCCAGCCCGTCCGCCTGTGAGGAGAACCTGCGTCTGATGTTCACGGTGCTTGAGCGCTCATCTCTCCCCGTCGTCAGGGCCAACGCCATCATCGCCCTGGGAGACCTCACCGTGCGCTTCCCCAACATCCTAGAGCCCTGGACACAGAACCTCTACGCCAGGTAACACCTTTAGAAAAAATAAGCACATTATGACTGGATGTTAAAACTTGTATTTTGAAGTCTTGTTACTGTCATTTAAATGTGACTTTTCACAAATCACTGGACTCCCAAAAGATTAGATTACAGCATAAGATTGAGAGAGATAATGGTGCAATTTAAGTAAAGAAAGAATGCATTCATACATACAATGTAGGAGGCAAAGTAAGAGCCTCAATGGAGAAAAGCAGGTCTGGGGAGAAACAAGCTATCGCAGTTCTTTTTTAGTTGTTTTGGTGCTAGAAAAACACCTGTATTAAATAATTGTTTATTTAAAGGACACATATTCTGCTACAGTGACTTTTTTTGAGCTTTTAACCATGTTATAACAATTCTCCGTCATCAAAAACAAGACGTACTTTCAGACTTCATACGTCACTTATACGAGAATCTTCTGCTGTTTTTAAGTTCTTTAGTTTTTATGTACTGAGCAGTAATCTTTAGAAGACAATTTTGTGCACTGTTGAGTCATATCGAGTTGCGTTTGGAGGAAGAAAAACATTTTAGAAATAATATAGAAAGTATTTGGAAATTCAATTAAAGTATCAGCTATCGTTCTCATTGTTCTCATCGTTCTTTTGCTAATTAAAGCCCTCTCCCTCCTGGCTTCACTCTCACCTTCGGCAAACCCCCGTTCTTGTGTAATACATGAACCAATTGTTGTATGGATCCACCACCTCGTCTCGGTTTGAGTCTGATCCAAGTCCAGTGAAGTGTTACCGCCGCCCAATGCTTCACTGAACCACGAGATGGGAAAAGTGTACTCTCGCATCTCCAAAGTTACTCCTTCAATCGAGGAGCAAACTTTTGAGATGATGATCCGTTCTAAAGAAGTGGAAAAAAAACGCTGTGATACATAACTCTCTGCTTGGACTGACCCCTCTGTTGCCATAGAAACCGGAGGGCATTTTAAGAACGAACCCTTGAGGCGAAGACTACGACTCCCCTACGTACGGCGAAGGCTGTAGATGACAATGAAACGTGTAATTACTGGTGTGAATGCCGCCGCGTGTAAGTTGTAATTATGAAGAACAATCGAGCAACAAGAGTGGAATAATTTAAACGTACAAGGTGTCACAATTTGTTTTTGTAGTTTTAAAAAGTGCAAATTTCGTCTTTGGATGGAAGCTCTATCATCCAAGCAGCTATTTGAAGTGTAATTTTAATTATAACTTCTTCAAAATGATTCCTTTCTTGTTAAGTTCTACAACGTGTGGCATTTTTAAAAAGTACATGACGATTAATGAATGTTTTTCTCTAGTTTTGCTTGTTCCTACTGCTGCACGATACAAGCTCAATCAACCAAGTAGCTATTTGAAGTTCAATTTTAATTATACTAGTTGTTAATACTCGCAGGGACTTGTTTCTCGTTATGTAAAAGTATTCCGTTTTGTTCCGGAGCACACTGTCCTCCTCGTGTGTGTGCGGCCAGATAAGCGTTTCATAGCGTTGCCTAATTGTCTCCCACTCACCTCCACCTCCACTGTTCTCTCCTCGGCCGCCCTGAATCCTCCCGATAAGAGCATTAAGAAATAATTGCTTGCTTATTACGCTACGGTATTGTAATTCCCAGCTTTGGCGAGCGCCGGTGCCATGTTGCAGGCGTCTGATCCTTTGCCAAGAGTCGTGCTCTCGTCTCAAATGGTTAATGAGGTGCTTTGTTGTGGGGCGTTTGGCAAAAGCACCGGTTTTAAAGAGGAGCGCGCCGCAGAAGACACAACTGATTTGTAGTGAGAATTGGGCAGTTGTAGTAGTCCTGTTTGAGGTGTAATTCCTCCAGTCACAGCAACAATGAGGGGCTAGTGTTGCAATACTAAAATTTAAACGTGTTCCTGTCGTGGGTGACTGGAGCCAGTGACTTTGGGCCTTAGGTACACCCTGGACAGTGGCCAACTCATCGCAGTTAACACATAAACATTGACAGACAACCATTCACTCTCACATTCAATCCCTAGGGGCAATTTAGAGTTACCAATTCCCTACACATGCATGTCTTTGGATGGTGGGAGGAAGCCAGAGAACCCACGGTTTAGTTTTGATACATTTTAGATGACTAATCGGTCAATAGGGCAGGTCTTTAGTTGACCAAGATTTAGTCGACTACAGCCCTAAATTCAAAGTTAAATGAAGCTGGAGTTGTCCCTGAGGGGATGTGTCCACTGCATTTGACCCATCTTTCAGTGCTGCTGTACCTTTCTGTCACGAGCAGCACCCGAGGACTCCTCTGCAGGTCTAGAACGAAGGTTATGGTCGGGTATTTGGCAGCACAATTAGCTTATGGGGTTTTTGTACGGTGTATTATTTTTATTTTTATTATTAGTTCCAGTTTCCATTTGATTCTCACAAAGCGTCACAAGAGACAAACCTAGACAAACGATCTTATTTAAAAGCACACATACAGGTTGTTGCTTTTTAATATAGATAGAAAGTCTGAATCTGATTATAAATGAACTGAAGGACAAGAGTGTTGTTCCGTTCCCCACAGTATAATGAGAGTAATCCTTAATGACAGAGCGTGTTCCCTGCAGACTGAGCGACGAGGAGCCGTCCGTGAGGCAGACGGCTGTGACAGTTCTGACGCAGCTCGTCCTGAAGGATGTGCTCAAGGTCAAAGGTCAGATCAGCGAGGTCGCTCTGCTGCTAATTGACCCCGAGCCTCACATTGCAAGTCTCGCCCTCAACTTCTTCAACGAGCTCTCGACAAAGGTACAGCTGCATCGATATAAAAATACGAATGTGTATATGATTGTAAACTGGAATTTTTCACCAGGAGGGGCTGCATTCATGTATATTTAAGCTATTAAAGGTTTGAATACGTTGACTTTTAATGCCTCCAGATGCAAATCGTGTTGTCCTCAATACTAAAATGTCAGACTTTTAGACAACCGACTGACATTTTCAACGCTCAACATTATAATGAAAGTCACATAAATGCGATTAAAAGAGACACAAACGTTCTGAAACACGTGATTCTTTTTTTTTGTCAGTTCATATTTCAGTCTTTTTGTCAGTTCTCTCCTAGTTGTGTATAAAATGTGAACTTTGAACAGAATTAGGGCTGTCACTAGCGATTATTTTAGTAGTTGACTAGCCAGTGATTATTTCTATTGTATATTTATAAATCGGCCAAATAAAGGTTGGAATATGATGACACTTCTAGATGGAGAATATTTATGAATAAAGTTTATTCTTGATAAAAAATCTGCAATAATTGGGTTCTTTTCTGACGTTTTGATATATTAATGTCAGGTTCTTTGTTATAAAATTTGTTATAAAATTAATTAATTTATTTTGACATGTGTTTTAGTCTGTAGTTCAGTTAACGATTAGTTGATTATCAATTTTTATAATCTATTATTTTTTATGTCAATTAGTCACGATTGCAGCACTAAACAGAATGCTTTTGTCAAAACATAAATAGTAATACTGGTCTGAAAAATCTAAATCTTTCCCAAATCTTGCAGCTCTGAGTTACTTTCACGTTTTTCTCCTACTTAAATATGTTTCTTGACAACAGGACAATGCGATTTACAACCTGCTCCCGGACATCATCAGTCGACTGTCTGATCCAGAAAGAGGAATGACCTCTGAGGACTTCAACACCATCATGAAGTAAAACTCTTCTCCTTTATTACACCAGACCCACTGAAAGTCTGTCACGCTCATGATATCACTGTGGTTTGTGTGTGATTTCAGGCAGCTGTTCTCGTACATTACTAAAGAGAGACAAACGGAGTCCCTGGTGGAAAAACTATGTCAGCGCTTCAGGACTGCCAAGTGAGTGCATCTTCATTATTCCTCTCATTTTCCCCCATTAATATTTATCACATGTGGAAAATGTCAGTGTGTCGGCCGCAACATGGTGACGCACAAATCACAAAAGAGAAATGGGATTACTTTGATTATTAAACTCGCACACTAATTACACATTGAATTCAAACTCCCGTAACAGCAACATTATTGTGTTTTGGCCTCTGTCATTTTTGGAAGGACATTTTATCAAATTAATGAATTGATTATGGTTTTTTTTTAACTTTACAGATTCTCAAACATGCGTTATTTAATTATCATAATGACTCAGAAAGTCAAACGTACCAAATACATTTTCTTAGGATTAATGAAGAATCTTGTCTGTAAATATTTATCAAGAGGGCTTTAGATGTCAGAGATTTAGCTTTGTTCAAATTTGGTTTAAATGAGACGTACCATCCATTATAATTTTCATTTCATTTACCTTTTCAAAGTTGTATTCAGATTAGTACTTATGGCTTAGTCCTGCGTCCAAGCCATTGCTCCAAAAATGTAAGTTTTCCCCTACACGCCCACTGCACAACTTTGTTTTTCCCTTGAATTGGCACATAAAACGAAGATAAATGACTTAGTTCTCAGCCTGGTCCAGCAACACCGCACTTTGTTGTGTTGATTTTTATTACGGTGATGTGTCCTAAAGGAGCAGGCGGTAATCAACCGGAAGTCAACCGGCTAATTTCTTGTTATTAAGTCATTTTAGATCAGTATTACACTTTAAAATGTACAAAATATAAAAAGCTCCACAGATGTAATTGATTACAAATATATTGTGAGGTTGTACAATTAATCAAATTCATATTAGTCATTTCAATTACTGCATTGTTCAACAAAAATTTAATTGAAAATATAATTACCGTTGTTGTTGAATTGCTGTTCAGAATGATGCATTTATTCTGCCCTTCAAAACCTGTACATGCATTTAAAACAAAAGTTCCTCAAACCATTGACTCTTTAGTGACCTTTAGAAATCACAACAGCAGTCCCTCAATGTAGAAATGCATGTAGGAAAGCAGTCCTTGACCCTCCTTCTTGACAAGGAAAAACTACAAAAAACCCTGTGGGGAAAAAGTAGAAACCTTGGGGAGAACCACAGTGAAGGAGAGATCCTACTCCCACGGACAGACAGACTGCAGATGGACCAGGACCACTCAAGAGGAAGGAAGGTGGCTCATCTAGTGTAGAGAGAGTTCCTTCAGGCACATGAGAAACTGTGTAGCAATGTATAGTATAATTATTTTAAATTAACATGCTTTAAATTATGAGCCAAATAACTCTGCAGTTCTACTACCCAGCGGACAAAAGCATAAACTTAATACATCTTTGCTAAAGTTGCAGCCTTTCATTCCACGCTGCAGTTAAACCATTTATATTAAACACACATAACCCTTTGACATCGTCGTTGAAATGATATTCCCGTTTCCATAAAACACCGGCAGCATCTGAGCATCGCGGGCCGCTCCATGAGCTCGGTCTGACTCATCCTTCCGTTCTCTCCTCAAACGAAGGGCATTTTTTTTGAACAGCACAAAAGCAAAGTGAATTTAGACAAAAGACGTTCATGGGAAATGAGATTTGGACTAAACGCCGGAACAAAGTCAGATTAATGAATGCGTTTTTGTATTAGCTATGCATTTCACATCGTTGGGATGATTGGTTGCGTTCACGACTAGAATATGATGTCATGATGTCAGATGGAGGGCAGTGGAGAGTCACTGTTTGAAAAAGGACCAGAAAATGTTGAATGTTGGATTGGGTTTACAAACTATTCCATATTAAAGGGGCTGTACCTGATTTTCACAGTTTAAAACAAACCGTATTTCAAGTTTCAAAACTCTTTCCATTAGTCACATGTATCGCTCACTTTCCTAATGCAGTCCCAGCATTCTGAATATTCACTGCCGTAAGTTTATATGCTCTTTTCTCTATTAACCCTGGCCGTCCTGGGTAAAGCTAACAAACAGTAGCATACTAACAACACACGCTCTAGTATAATTTATGACGTTTTTGCATCTGATACCGTTTCTGATGTCTAAGGGATTCACAAGTTCTGTTCAAAACAAACCATATAAATGTTGTTTATTAGCATTTACTGTGCTTGACCTGGCGGGTCTTGCATGTGTTTGTTGCCACTTAATTTTCAGAACTTTAGTTGTGATGCTTTTCTCCTTGTAAATTGGTTTGTGATAATTCATATGCAGGACACATCATTAATAACATGCGAGTCAACTGACTAATGTTCTAAACCATAATAACAGCCACTTATTTTATAAGGTGCTTGGCATTTATGAAGATGTTATTGCTTTACCAGTATTCACAGTATTGCAAGTGGGTCACAGGTCAGATCTGTGGAGAGGCAAAACGCTCTCACTAAGAATTCATGTTTTTCAATAGAAACACCTGTAATTGAATAAATGCAAGATAAATTAAATGCATTACTGTGAGACCAACTGGAATTGAGACTTGCCCTCGAGCTCAGTGTGAACCCTTTGCATTCTGTTCATTCTTATGTCTGACTTTATTGTGTGTTTCGGGGGTTTCTCTCGTCAGGACGGAGAGACAGTGGTGCGACTTGGCCGTGTCTCTGTCCCTGTTGTCGATGTGTGAGCGCGGATTCAAGCGTCTGCAGGAGTGCTGGGAGTGTTACAGCGACAAACTCACTGAACCCGGAGTCTATCAGCCGCTGCTCAACATCATGGCCAAACTCCGCCGAGGGGCAAAGATACAGTTTAAGGTGATGTATAATTCAAGTCTCCTCATGCAAAGGACGTACAGTATCAGGGGAGGATATTAAACCGGGATAACTGATTGAGAACCAGCTCATATTTCAATATTAAATTCTAAAAGTGTGATACTGTACATGTTTAATAAAAACGGTTTGTGCTTTTTTATGTTCTGCAGCAAACGTGTACATTGAAATTAGGATGTTATGAGTTTAGTAACGTTTCACAGGTTACTAAACTTCATTTTTTGGAAAGTTCGATTTTGTAAAGTGGGGAAAAGCCAGATCAAAAAGTACTTTACATTTAGGTGCTTTTGTTTTTTTGTTTTTTTTTTTTTGTTTTGTTTTTACTATAGATTGAATAAAAATATTTAATTTAGCGTCTCAAATTGTATTAGATACTGTTACTGTATTATGTCTAATATGTGACCTGAATCACAATTTTAAATTTAACCTATAATCTTGACATTACTAATGGAAATTAAGATTCTTAGCTTTTCAGTTTTAAACTATCTTTTCTTGTTAGTGTGGATCAATCGGAACAGTCGGTGTAGATCTCTGTGAAAAGCCATTCCATAGATACTGCATGTCGCAGACTTTACAGACTGTTATAAATGTGGGCACAGTAACCCCAAAGTCAAATATTAATGCAGCGCTAAAACCAGTTGAAAGTTTTAGATTCTTAAGTTACAAGCGTACGTTTTAGTTGCTTGAAGATTTCTTTGAGTCCATTGTATTTTACTTGTGTGCTAACCACAAATGCTAATCACAAATTGGCTTCAATGCAGCGAGTTGTGCGTAAAATGCTAAATTCACGTTATAAAATGTTACACTACTTTTGTATGATGTAATTTGTAGAAAATGACGGTAAAGATTGGGCTTCTGTCAGTTTAGTATTTGTTCACATCAGCAACTAAATGCAGTGAAGCGGCAGGAGGCGTTTTGGTCACGTGTCCGGCAGGAACCAACTGAACAATGTTACCAAATTAATACAACTATTACTTTGAATATTAAAACTAGAGCATCATCAATTGTCAGGATTCTTTGGCAATTACATTATATTTTTGTCAAATGTAAACACAAACATCTCAAACGGCCACATCACAAAAATGTACATGAGCTTTGTTTGTGCTAAAAGTCACTGTGTTTTTGTTTTCCAGGCTCAGGTGGATGAGTTTGAAAAGCGTCTGACGGCGGTCCACACTAAAGGTCTGGAGAACGTAGAGAGTCCAGAGATGGAGGAGGAGAACCAGAAGACCGAGAAAACAACCCTGCGCACTCCGATGCCCTCAAGAGGCCGAGCCAAGGCTAAGAGAGGTGTGGAACCGGAGGAAATATAAACAATCTACAGGACATACTGCAGGGTTTAGATACTGAACACCTTGAACCTTTCTGTTGCAGGTCAGACAAAGGCTTCTGTCTCGAGCCAAGACGGAGACAGCTTTGTGACGCCTCGGAGGACTCGCAAATCCAAAAAGTCCATGATCACGTTCAGTAGCGACGAGGAAGAGGAGGAGAATGAAGAAGAGGGTGAGTTTTATATCTAACTTCTGCATAAAACTGAACCACTCACCTGCTGCACTCAGAAATATTCCAGGGTATTTCACAATTAATTTCATTTGAATCAAAAGAAAGATTTTTTTATTGTCTGATAAAGTTGGTCAAATTGTACAGTTTGAATTAACATATTTAGGGGGAGCAAAGACGAAGAAGTTTATAACAGTCAACATTTCTTTAACTGAATCTTCTTCTGTCAACATTAAAGGACATACATTATATAAATCTACTTTTTCAAGCTTTTAACAGTGTTACAACATTGTTCTCTCATCATAAGCACCCAAGTTTTATTTAACTTCATTCACTGTTGTTTGTTGAATCCTGTTTTGCAAGTCCTCTCCACTCTGAGATTCAGAAAATACTTGATTTCAAATATCCTTGTTTTGTGTTGTCAAAGGTAGATTTTTGACAATGTCTGTGCGGTTCTAGACTCGTTCTGAGCTTTTCTGCTGTCAAATCTGTTCATTATAAATGTGTGCTTTTTTTAGCATGCAAGCTAGCTTTTATTTCCTCTTTTTAATTCCCTCTCCTGCCATTAGATGGAGCGTTAACCCAAATCCAATGAGGGAAAGCCCACAGATATAAAATAATCAGTGCTTTTATTTATTATTTACTTATAACTATTACTATTACTTGATCTACTATTAACTTTCAGCTATTAACTTTTTTATGTATTGAGCATCTTAAAATTGTAGTAAAAAGTTCAAATGTGCCTTTCAGTAATGATAATTATTATACTCCACATCCTTCCCTAAATTAGACTGTTTTATTCTCTCCCCAGATGCTGTGATGGCGGAGAGTGAGACCCCTAAAGTCACGACCCCCATCGCTCGTACCTCCCGACGAGCGCGTCTCAGGAATTAACCTTGTTTTAAAATTCTTAACCTTTTTCATCTTTCATCACTTTTTTCTTCTCCTTTTTTTTAAATGTCTTTTATCTTTGTATATATTTTAACACATGAATGTGGCTAATGATATAATCAGGCTCATTTTAATAAACCTTTTATAACTGATTATTTGTGGCTTCTTTACATTCGACTTACTTCTGTCTTCCGGCTGCATGCTTTAAGTCTGAAGGCAGAACTTTACTGCAAAAGACGGTTGAATTGCCACGTTTTAAAGGTCACTGCTTTGCTCGAGATGTTCACAGAATGTCATTAAATCTGGTCAAACTTTAAACATGTTCAGGAGCTTTAACATAAACTGTTAAGTTAATTCAATTATTGCATACATTTCAGAACAAGTTTCTACAGCTCTAAATGCCTTTTTAACAAGTGTTTCTTAAAGAGATGAAACATTCTTTGTGATTGGCCAGCTGTCCACATTCAAACTGCAAAGATTACACTTAACTTACATCTAAAGATCTATCACTATTGAAATCACAATTTGAAGAGTAACAAATAGCAAAGACTTCATTTATAGTGGACTACGCATTTCACTAAAACTTTATTATTTTCAAGAGTTTAGTAAACATTTTGCCTGTTCCCAGTTTGAGAGTTTTTGTTAAGTTTGTAACGTTACTTCCTGGTTGAAAAACTGTTGCCTAGCAACCATACTGTAAACAGGGACCAGAATCCATATAAATTATACAACAGCTGGGAAGTGACACTGAATATATACAGTCATACAGTACCTTTATTTCGTTGAATGCCTGTTTAAACTGTCCTGTCCTGAATTGTTCATGTGTTTTCAATGGCATGTCACTTTTTGATCACAAACATCACAAAGGGCTGGGTGATACAGTGAGAAAAATTGAATCATGAGCTCGTCCCTGTGATTCTGATCTGCTATTTTTGTGAAATTGTGTCTGTTCAAACACTTTTTCTCCTGTTGTTTAGCCTCTGAGCAGATGATTTGGTTCAATTGAGCAGCATGAGCCTTTAAGAAGTAAATAAAGTCAACACAAAATCACAATTTTAATGATACAATTAGCAAATCGCAATGGCTGCAATTTTTCAACTGCAATAATTTCATCCACAAACAAAATGTCTTGCTCTGAATTTGAATAAAAACTGCTTACACTGTTCTATATCACCCAGCCGCACTGTAGAGGATTACGTTTTAGAGCTCTGCAGTGCTTCCTGTAACTTTAAACTTACCTACAATAAATAATTACCACACTCCCATCAAACCAATTTAAAATTAGAAAAACATGAGAATTTGTCATACCGTACTGTAGATATTCTGTATAAAACTTGATAATTCTATATGTTTTGACCTCTTCAAACATGTTCTGATATACATGGCATTCTTGAATTAGTTTTGCAGTTTATATTTTCTCACATTTGATGCTCCTGAACATATTTAAAATGTGCTCTTTGTACAATATCCAACTTCTAAAACAACAATCTCAGTTATATGGTCAGAATTAGATGCCATAATCCGTCAGCTCCACTTGCAGCCCTACAGTGTCGGTCTGGGATACTCTTCGTACCAGTCTGACAGTTGGATCTATTTGTATTCTGCTGCTTAGTACCGTCCGACTGCTTACATTTGGTATTGCAGCTGTGTCTTTGTGTCTCTTGAGCTTCTGTCGCAGCTTGAGGAGGCGGCGTTACTGCCCTGGCCTGGACACACGCTTCTTATTGGGTTTTCTTTCAACAGAAAAGTTCCCCAGTTTTTATTGTTCAGGAACATACTTCAGGTGGAATAAAGAAACACAACAATTTCGATAAACAGTTTTTTGTGAGTCAGTGCTTTTGTGTTTGCTCGAGCAACGTTTTTAACTGTTTTTCTAAATTATTCATGAATTTCAGAATGGAAAATTAGGGCTGTTGTAGAGATTTTAAAATGTCTCTTGATGTTTTGTTTGAGCACTCAGAGCAAATTGTTTTGTTTTTTTACACGTTGTGCAAAACATGAAACCTTTTATTTAAATTAAGCTATAGCCGATACATGATTGGAGTGTATTGTGAGTGGTAAAATCTCCTCAAATGATGTCCATAAGAGGAATAAAGTCAATAAACTGAACCCAGACGTGGATCAAATACTCAAAATCCTTCAAAAGATTGTAATATATTTTGTTGACCTATGTTTCTCAAACAGACTGAACAAGGTCTGAAATGAGATGGGTCTAAAGGTGTGACTAAAGCGCGTCTAGAAATGAGAGATAAAGTAGGTCTACAAGTCAGACTAAACCTGATCTAAAAATTAGATAAAACTATGTCTAAAAGGAGAGACTAAGCCAGGTCTGGGAATGAGTCTAAATGAGACTAAGCCTGGTCTAGAAAGAGACTAAGAATGACACAAAAGCCGGTCTAAAAGTGAGACTTAGTCAGAGTTTGGTGTCACTTTTAGACCGGGTTTGAAATTAGACTAAACCAGGTCTAGAAAGAGACTAAGAATGAGACGAAAGCCGGCCTAAAAGTGAGAGATAGACCAAGTTCAAAATTAGACTGATCACAGGTCTAGAAACGCAAACCAGGTCTAGAAATGTGACTAATCCAGGACTAGAAATAAGACAAAACGAAGAATGAGATGAAAGTCGGTCTAAAAGTGAGACTTAGAAAGAGTTTAGTTTAACTTTTAGACCGGGTTCAAAATGAGACTAAACCAGGTCCAGAAAGAGACTAAGAATGAGACGAAAGCCGGCCTAAAAGTGAGACTTAGACTGAGTTTAGTGTCACTTTTAGACTGGGTTCAAAATTAGACTAAACCAGGTTGAGAAAGACGCGAAAAATGACTGTTTAAAAATTAGACTAAAGCCGGTCTAAAAAGAGACCGAACCCGGTTTAAATGAGACTAAACCACTGATAAAGTCGTTCTAAATGACTGTTAACCCAAAGAGCACAAAAACATGTATAGATTTGCCCACAGCTCCACAGTTAGACTATAGATTGCAGCCCACCTTTTGCCCAATCGTTACCTTTTTGTGTTTTTTTTTTTTCCCTTGTGTTCCTCGTCTCCCCTTCCTCCTCCTCCTCACTTTCCTCCCACACCTCTCCTCTCAGACTTCAGTCCTCCGCCCCGTCTCTGTCTCTCCATCTCTTGTTTTTCACCCTCCGTTTCCCACACACCGTCCTCCGAAAAGAGAGGGAACGTTTCTGATTTATGTTATATAATGATACTTGCCAAAAGATGAGCTCACGGTATCATTGCACCAGGCTTTATGAGGACAAATATTATTTTAAATGACAGCTTTAAACGTCACTAAGGTCAAAGCAACAGATTGAACACTCCCCTTTTCGGGTGATAAATGGAGAAATAGCCACATTTCAATAACGTATTTGCAATTGTTGTGAGAAGACGGTGAAGTACAGGCTTTTGAGTGTTTCTCAAAATGGTAGCTCTTCTAAAGTTCTAATATTTTGTTAGTTTAGAGTCAGTTTTATCCACTTTTTGGTCCACATTTGAGTAATTTATAGAACTACTAGCATTTAGGTGTGGGCAATATGGACAAAAATTCAGAAATTCAATCCAACAAAAATGTGTTAAAACGTGTTTCTAATTGACTTTATTAGTTGAGGTTTAATTATCAGACACGTGTAAAGCAAAAAAAAAAAAAAAGCCAAAAGTGCAGAAATATCATTTTATACCCTTATTTGAAAGTGTACAACATAACTTTTTAACATTTTTGTATAACATATAAAGAAGTGTAAACAATAAACTTGATATTCAAATATTGCATATCTTCAAAACAACATTCACAATATTGTCTGAATTTTTAAACATTGCCCACCTTCGTAATGATGTAGTCCAAATGTAGACCTGGTTTACGCTTAATTCAGACCTGAAATAGTCCTGTTCTAGACCCGGTTTAGATCTGCCAGAGGTGGACGAAGTACTCCATTTTGTTACTCAAGTAAAAGTACAGATACGTGTGCAAAAAAAGTAAAAGTATCACAATAAAAAATCATACGTGCTCAAGTACCTGTTTGAAAATGTACTTTAAGAGTATTTCATGCAGATTATGAGACCAGTTGTATGTATTAAATGTCATAATTTTGGTAAAGAATTTAGCTTAATTTTGGTCAACAAAGGTCTATTCAAATTCATTTCTTAATTTTTGTAGAGAATTGTATGAGTATATTTTTCTTTGCTTGTTGTTGAGCTTGAACGTGCTAAATATAACCCTCAAACAAAATGAATAGTACTGTCTTTTCAGTCCAGTCAAAAAATGTACTGGAGTAAAAAGTACAGATATTTAGTTTCAAATGTAGTGAAGTGAAAGTAAAAAGTAAAATGGCTTAAGTAAAGTACAGATACCTAATAATATTACTTAAGTTCAGTACTTTTACTTTTGTACTTCGTTGCTTTCCACTGAGAGCTGGTGATACTTTTTTTAGTACCACTGCTTTAGACTCCGTGGCAGAGCTGTCATTTCAAACTAATTTCAAACTTTATTTTGACATTGAGAAAGTCCTTTCCCATTTCTTTTACTATTGGTTCAGTTTTTAAAAGAGACACAGAACAAAAACAAGACGGAGAGAGAACTTACAAACTTTTACAAAGTCTGCCGTATAATCATCTTTCAAAATGGTCCATTTGCTAATTAAGTCTGAATGTATTTTTTTTAGATTTTTTTAAACGTTTATTACAATTTCAGTCGAGTCCTTGATCGTCGGCTCTGTTTGTGTCATCCGTTTCTTTGTGATTGTGAGTGTGCTCTAAAAGTATCCATTTATTGTGTCCATGGCAGGAGTTATAGATACATAGTTCTGGATCTCAATTGTCATTCTCAGTCCAATATTTCTGATCAATAGGACAGTCCCATTAACACATGGCAATGGTGGGCCACTTGGCGACCTTTTTCTCCAGCATTTCCTGGTGAGTTGTGAATGCAAAAAAAAAAAAAAAGAATTGTAGATAAGTTAAAATGACTTGAATTTAAGATATTAATATTAGTTTCAATACTTTTTTTTCTTGTTTAAAGTTGCTTCTGACTTTTTTTTATTTCAAGCCACTTAACTCTTAATTAAAATGTATTTTCTTATTCCGAGCAAAATTATCTTGTAACCCGTCAGAAATGTGTTGAATTCAGTGAAATATTCTACGTCACTTTAGCAATTAACTCTAACCTGGTCAAAATAATTCAGTTTAAGATTATTATTCCGAAGTCAGGTCATTTTAAGAGCAACAGAAATTTTTGTTTCCAGATTATTAATGCTGTTATAGTTTAGATATTCAAAATTCCTCTTGAAACTTGGTCAATTTCCACGATTTCCATTTCAATACCACAATCAAAATAAAACACCTTTTTTATTCAATATAATGACTTTTCCATCACAAATGAAATACATCAAGACCAATCAAAATGAGACAAAAGCCAAACTTTATCCAGTGTATGAAGGTGTTTTTTGTGTATTTCTTTTTTAACAAAACATAAAACACATAGAACAGAACAAGACTAGAAGAGAGAACAAAAGACAAAAAAAACCTAAATAATAATAATAAAAATATATCCTAAAAACATGAATAAATATTAGTCAAATCAAAGTAGAAGTTCCAAGGTAGAAATGCCAGATAGTTTGCTTTTCAAAAGAAGGACAGTATACAATTTTCTAGCTTTAAATTGTATTTGAGCTTCATAAAAAGTATAATTTATCTTAAAGTATGTACTTCATCAGTAGATAAAATGAAAAACTAATGTAGGCTCAACATTTCTGTAAGAATTTATCCAGTAAAACCTACAAATCTGGATATTTCCTTGATCTAAAATGCCAAGAGTTTATCATTATTGCATTCATTTTCTTCTGCTTTTGTGATATATTTTGTATTTTAGCTATTTGAAATATTAATATTTTTTTTAAAAGGCATCCTAAAAACATTTAATAAATATTGGCCAAATCACATTTGGTCTAAAGTCTTTTCAAATTGACCAAATGTAATTCTTTTCATGTTTCGTTTGTCAGTCAAAAACGTCAGTCCAGTCCTTGTTCATTTTTCGAAGCCCATACTAGTTATATCCCTTTATCAATTTTATTCATGTACTTTTTGCATCTCTAGTTCTTGGAGACAAAGTGGCGGACAGACATTTGGGGGCCCAAGGCAAAAATGAAGTACAAGCCCCTCCTCTTGATCAAGTGTGTTTTTTTTTAATAACTTTTCTGATGTGTTTTTGAATTGTTCTCGAAGGAAGCTTTCGTTTTTTTGTTGTCTCTGTTCTGTGTGAGATTCATAAATCTGCAGTTGTAATTGGAAGCCCTTCCCTTGAAAAATATTTAAGAATTCAGACCATATTTCCTATATGTTGGTGCGTTTTAGCACATGTTGCAGCTGATTTAAATACATAGTTTTTACTTGTAATTTGACAATAGTAGCATTTGACAATCCCACACTATTTTGTTGGTCTTTTTCTTGTTTAGAAGTACAGTACACTGTCTTACTGTGATATTGAGTGAAAAGCAGTTGTTTCCTTGCACCTGTGGTGATCGGGACCCCCAAGCAAGTGTCGCCTGTTTCCCAATGGTAAGTCCGCCACTGTGGAGATGTTCATTTTAAGGCTAATGACTAATGGCTATGTTATCTTTAACCGATATACCATTTAGTCCAAAATCTTTCACATTTGTCCATTTTCAGATTTACCATGGCAGGAGTTTTGAAGCCCATACTAGTTATCTCCCTTTATCGATTTTACTCATGTATTTTTTGCGACTCTACTCCTTGCAGACATTTTACTTTTTTGACAAAGTTACTGGCTATTACCTAAACACCTGCGTGGCCATTGAAATCACTCCTTAGAACCGTCAGCTCTCTTGACGTGTCCTCGTCGCGTCCGTCTTCGTCACTGTCACCAGAAGTTGCTCCAGGGGTGAGATCTGTTGTTTGGTTAATGACACAGGGGTTTATTTGCGCCGAAAAAAACACAGCCAACTGTTGTCAGTGATTGGCGGGTGGAATTGTCTGTGCTTTTTAGTGTCGAACCCCCTGCAGCCAAATTACAAGGAGCAGATGGACCTGACAGGACAGTAACTCACAAGAGCATGCTGGGAAAGGCTTGACAAAAGAGCACTCCAGGCTGTCACTCACTGTCCAGGTTCACAGGCTATTTTTGATCTTATAGTGCTTGCAAAAAATGTTTATTGCAGTCACGATGGCTTTGATCCAGTGTTATTTTTGGAAATCTTAACATAAATGTGCTACAATGTGTTGAGATTTAAGTTTTGTGCAAAAAATATGCTGCAGAAATATCACGTTATATCCTCGTTTGAAACCTAATGTTGCAATTCTACTTCTTTTTTCACTTATTTAAAAGAAATATTGGACCAAACTCAATATTATTTGTCATATTTCCAACCAAACAACGTCAGTGTATCCAATATTCAGTCAAAGTAAGCTTTACTGTCAAGTGTTAAATACATGAAGACAGCAGTGAGAAACACAGGCCTTAACCCTTTCTGACACATGCTCCCATTTTAGCAACTTGCAGAACACGAACTGATACAAAAAGATTAATAATTCATTTTGCACAGAAAGTGGACAAAATGATCTTTAAAAAGCACAATCATGACCTTCTGCAGTGTTTTCTGTGGCCTTTGATTCCCACAAATATGTAAAAATGAGCAGGAATAAAATCCAGTGGTAAACAATACCATTTTAAGGTCGCAGTTTTTTGTTTTTTTAGGTTTGTGAACTTAATGATGAAATAACAAGTATTTAGTTAGATTTGGACTATTTTCATACATTTTCAGAAACTCTTTCATAAATTTGTTATTATTTTAAACTATTTTATTCAGTTTCTGCAAATTCAATTTTCAAGTTTTGATTTTTGTTTTTATTCATATTCATAGAACATATGTTTCTTAAAAGGTTGGACGTTCAAAAATCTTGTATCTGGTTTGTAAAAACATTCTGAACCGTTCACAGTTAAATATGTATGTTATATATATCTTTTTAATTTTTCTGATTTATTGGGCATTTTAGCTGTTGACATGGTCAACATGGTCTTATTAACGATATCTTGCTGGAATATGAAGTGTCAGGATTGTATGAAATAACATTTTCGTCCTAAAAATGACCCACGAGACAAAAAAAGGAAAATCTCTTAGTGAACTTGTTCTATACTGTGGGTTAAAAAATATATCACAATTGCAGTTTTGGAGATTTGCTAAATTAGAACAGTGAGTTAATCAAATTTAAATAATAAAAAACACACCAAAAAGAGCTGAATAAACAGATTGCACCTTTGTGTTTCATTTTAGAGTCCATTCATGTGTTGTGCAATACTTAACCACAATATTTACACATTTTTTGACACATTTCTCATTTATTTTGCCTAAATATCATATGCATTATCCCAAAGAAATATTAAGATCGACTGTTCATTATTGCAAAGATCTCCCACCCCATAAAAAGTGAAACTACTGCTCTGGCTTCTATTCCCCCTCTTTTACAGTCAAGTGCTCACATACCCCCTGTGGTCCGCGCACCCCTGGTTGGGAAACACTGTTAATATTTGCGGGTGTCATCATCATCTGGCCCTCGCTCGTGAAATGGCACAATTTCTTTTTTTGTGTTTGCGGCGATGTGCGTTTTCAGAAGTCTTACACAGTCACCTTGGCAATGACGATCGCACTCCGTCCAACTGTGTGACATCATCCCCAAGAGAAAGTCCTCAAGGGGGAGAGGAGGAGGGAGGAGGGAAGGAGGGAGGGAGGGAGGGGAGTTGACTTGAGGGGAGGAGTGTCCCTGACGATACAAAAAAAAAACAGAAAAAACTCTGCAGCGTCTCTGTCAAAAGATGAAAGAGAGAGAGCAAAAGATGGAGAGGAGGGAGAGAAAAGGAAGGTAGTAATGCAGGGGGGAGAGGGGGAGAGTAAAAAAGAGAAGTGCAAAAGAGAGGGAAGAGGTAGCAGGCTGGTGGTAAAAGAAGAGGGAGAGAGAGGGGGAGAGAAGAAAAAACAAAATAGGAAAGTGGAAAGTGATCAGAAAGCCCTAACCTCTGGACAAAAAGAGATGGAGAGGGGCAAAAGGAGAGGGAAAGAGAGAAGAGAGGGCAAAAGAGACAAGGAGAGAGTGCAATAAAAGAGAGGTGGGCGGGCAAAAGAGAGCGGGAGATCGAGATTGAAAAAGAAGAGAAAAGGGGTAAAAAAGAGAAGACAGAGCAGAAGAGACAGGGAGGAAAAAGAAAGCAAAAAATGTGTCTGGGGTGAGGACAAAAAGAGCGAGGAGGGCAAAAAATGGGTAACAATTGTGGCGAGGGCAACAATTGTGGCGAGAGAGAGAGCAAACAAAAAGCGTGGAGGGTAAAAGAGAAAGGAAAAGAGAGCGCAAAAGAGACAGGGGAGATGGAGAGCAAAAAAACAGGGAGCAAAAGAAAGAGAAAAAGTGGCGGGGAGTTGAGGGCAAAAGGAATGAGAGAAAGGGGGCAAAAAAGAGCGGAGAGGTCAAAAAGAAATGAAGGAGAATAAAAATATAGAGGAGGACAAAAGAAGTGGAGAGAGAAACAAAGCAGAAGTGACTGGGAGTGAAAAAGAACAAAAGAAAAGAGGGCTTAAGAGACGGGGAGAGAAGGGAGGGAAAAAGGAATGATCTGCGCAAAAGAGCAAGGGAGGCAAAAGAGAAGGAGACAGACAGAGCAAAAAAGAAGGGAAGATGAGATCAAAAGAGAAAGAGAGCAAAAAAGTAGAGAGGGAAAGAGGAGGGCACAAGGGATGAGAGAGAGAAAGAGACGAGAGAAGGGGAGGAAAAAGAGGAGAGGGCAAAATGTGCTGAGGGAGAAATGGAGCCAAAACGAGGGGAGAGAAAAATTAAAAAAGGGGGGCAGCAAAAGTGACTAGGAGAAAAAGAGCAAAAAAAAAAGAGCAAGGAGGGCAAAAGAAATCAGCAGAGAGAGAGAGAGAGCGAGAAAGCAAAAACATGGAGGGAAAAAGAAATGGTCAGAGAAAAAGAGCACGGAAGGCAAAGGAGAAGGAGAGAGAAAGACTAAAAAGAGGAGAGCAAAAGAAGTGGAGAGAGAAATGAAAAGCAGAAGTGACTGGGAATGAAAAAAAGCACAAAAAAAAGAAAAGAGGGCTAAAGAGATGGCGGGAGAGAGAGCGATGAGGGCAAAAGAAATGGGGGAGAGAGACAAAGAGAGAGCGAAAAAGAGCAGTGACGGCAAAGAGACGAGAGAAGGGGAGGAAAAAGAGGAAAGGGCAAAAGATGCAGAAGGAGAAATGGAGGGGAGAGAAAGATTAAAAAAGTAAAAAAAAAAATGGGAATGGGAAAATGGGGCAAAAGAGAGCAAAGAAAGAGCGAGGTGAGCAAAAAAAATGGTCAGAGAGAGAGAAAGAGCAAAAAAGAGTGAGTGGAGCAAAAAAGAAACGAAGCAAGGAATTTAAAAGAGAAGGAGAGAGACAGACCAAAAAAATGAGGAAACAAAGAGAGCAAACAAAAGAGGGCAAAAGAGACGGGAGGAGGAAGAGAGAGAGAGAGATGTCACCTCAGTTTCTGGACGGGGAGGCGAGGAGTGGGCGGAGTCTGAGCGCGGGAGATAGAGATGCTCCAGCAGCAGGTGCCCACGAGTGAAGACATCCAGAGTCTGTGGGAGCACGACGAGGACCAGACCAGCCTCTGCAAACACGGTGAGGACTTTGGTTCAGCATTTCTGAGATTTAGATTCAGTTCTGTTTTTATTATGACATAGTTTGTGATACTGGCAAAGTAGATATTGACGTTTTAGTACAACTGTTGCAAGTGAAATGTTCTAAAATATCTGGGTTTGTTTTAAAATGTGACATATACAAATACAAAATGACGATATTAGACAGGAATATACATGAAGTTGCTAAATATTTCACGTTTATGGAACTACAGTTAAGAATAGATGATACTTTATTGTTCTATTTTTTAATAACGTTGCAGAAACCAGAGGATTTTGCCATATTTAACATTTATAGACATTTGATCTACAATAAAATAGCCCTTTAAATTTAGAAATGAGCAGTCACTTTGGTCCGATTATCAACAAACACACAAAAATGCAGTTATGTGTGAACCATTTTAGGTGTTTTTAAAAGTTTTTACGAGGGCTGCAGTGAGGAATCTGAATAACTGTGACTAGTCGACTATTAAAATGATCGTAATTATGTTTTGATGATTGTTATAGACTCTAAAACACATACGAAAAGACCTTTTATAGCAAAGACAGTGGCACTATTATGAAAAATGTCATAAAAATCAAATAAACAAGCAGTTTTTCCTCAATAATACACTTTATTCGTAAATATTCTCCATCCAGAAGGCTTCAGTCATCATTTTTCATCCTTTATTTAGTTAAAAGTGTATTTAAATAGTCGATGTACAATAGAAATAATCATTTACCTAAATAATCGCTCATTTGCAGCTCTGTGTTGGCCATAACTCACTGCTGCAGGTGTTTTGTTTTGCAGATTCCGGTCCTTCTTATCGTGGCCATGTTGTGTCCCGTGCTGCTCTGTGCTGCTCTGCTCCTGCTGTCGCCCCCGGAGACCACCGAGGGGCGCGCACTCCAGCCCTCACCCAACGCCGCTCAGGTACGGGGCACGAGCAGAGGGACGGGGAGGATCATGGGTAGGATGACAGAGAGGGGCATGATGGGAAAGAGAACAGAGAGGAAATGATGTCTTTACTTTATTCAATGGGTCCCAGGTCCATTTGTTTCTTTTTAAAATTATTTTTCATGACATTTTCTTGTGTTTATTTGTATGACAATATATACATTTAATTTATTTAATTGTATTTTTCCTTGAATTTATGTGTATACCATTTTAAATATATGTAAATAAAAAGATTCAAGCTAAATTTAAAGGAGAATAGGACTGCCACAGCTCCATTAAAGACAGACTCTTGTTTTTAATGTTAAAGGTGCACTATGTAACTTTTCTTCAGCGGTGGAAGAAGTACTCAATTTTGTTACTCAAGTAAAAGTACAGATACATCTGCAAAAAATACTCAAGTAAAAGTAAATGTATCACATTAAAAAGTCTACTCAAGTAAACGTGTTGAAGTACCTGTTTAAAAATGTATGTGGTTAAGAGTAAAAAGTAAAAGTATTTCATGCAGTTTTATGCATTAAATGTCGTAATTTTGGTAAAGAATTGTGTTTAATTTTGGTCAACAAAGGTCTATTGGAATTAATTTTTTGTAGAGAATTTTCTTTGCTTTTTGTTGAGCTTGAACTCCAAACCTTCAGGCAGAACGTCTCCATCAACGAGCTCAGAATAACCCCGAAAACAAAATGAAAAGTACTTTCTAGTTTTCAGTCCAGTTAAAAATGTATTGGAGTAAAAAGTACAAATACTTGGTCTCAAATGTTGTGAAGTAAAAGTAAAAAGTATCCACTGTAAGAACAACTTACGTAAAGTACAGATACCTAAAAATGTTACTTAATACAGTACTTTTACTTTTGTACTTTCCACCATTGCTTTTCTTCTGGAGGGTCCGTCACCTGCTTGTCTCCATAGTAAGGCATTAAACGCCTCTATCTCCATGGAGACGAGCAGGGGATGCCATCGGGACAACTGACAGGGCGCATTTGTGGAGAGATCAGCTCAATCACTGTAAGAAAGCAAAAATAGATCATTTTAATGCCGTATGGATCGTTTTCAGCAAAGTAATGACATCACCATGGAGATAAGTAAACAAGTACACTATTTTTTATTTATCAAAACTTTATTTCAGACACAATGCGGTCCATGTAGCACAATTAAAAACATTAAATTCTATCATTAATCTAACCTGTCTTACATTTATTCAATTACAGGTGTTTTATTGCTTAGAAATACCCTGAAAACATACATTCTTGCTGTGAGCAGACTCGCCTCTCCACAGAGCTGACCCGTAAGGCCTGGTTAAGTTAAATGTCATACTGTGGAACATTCCAGGCAAAGCAATAACATCTCCATGACGACAAGCAGCTGGCAGATGCTCGACCAGCCAAGTTACATAGTGCACCTTCAAAACCAAATTAAATAAACACATTGTAATATGAATTAAGGCAATAATTAGTCCATTCTTTTGATTAATCAGTTTGTTTTCTTTAGATTGTGAAAGGTCTATGAATATGAGCTGTTTTTACTAAAGCAAAAGACATGCCGCTACAGAACGACATAGTTTCATCAAACAAACACATTTCCTCTGGATTTTAAAATGTCTTGGCATGTTTTGGAGTCTGCGCATTGTTCAAAAAACAATTAGTCGATTAATAAATTGTCTAAATAATCGATTAGTTGTGATTAATTGATTCACTTGTAAACATAAACAATACTTTTACCTTTTAACTTTTTCACTGCTTGTCCTTAGAAAAATGTCAACTAATGAAACACAAGTAATTCATTAATAATAATTCTCTACAAATACATTGAATCAAGTTGGAACTGTTTCTTTATTTTAATCCTTTAGTGTAAATGTGCATCGTCTTACTCACCTGAGATGTTTAGTCTGTCTGTCCCACGTGTAAAAACTGACTGGGGAAAGAGGGCTTTTTCTTATGCTGCTCCCACAGTCTGGAATTCCCTCCAATTGGAGTGGAGACTGCGCAAACTGGTCTCAGTCAGGTGTTTTCGCGAAATGTCGAAAACAAAGAGCGTTAATCTTTCAAAAACTGTCGGTGTCTTTAAATGTACATTTTGTTCTTAATTTCTTGAATTTCTCTTAAAATGTAAACATGTTTTTGTACTTTGTGTTGCTGTTATGTTTTTCACTTTGTCCCAGGTCACCCTTGAAAAAGAGGTTTAGATTTCATTGGAGTCTTGCCTGGTTAAATAAAGTTTAATTAATAAATAAATAAACTTAAGTCTTGTAGTTGAAACATAAGTAATCCAAACACTTATCTTCGAATAGTTAAATATGCAAATAATTCTCCTCAAATACAGTTAGAATTGTTTATCTTTGTGCGGTTACTTTAATTTTGTAGTTAAAAACAACATAATTCTCTTCAAACATACTAAATACAGTTGGAATCGTTGTATTACTTTAGTTTCTTGTGAACAGATCGTGGCTCGTGTGCAGAAAGTTCTCCGCCAAACTCGAGGTCGTTTCTGCTTTATCTGTTGCCCTCGGTGAATGTAATATGACAAATGTATATTGTTCTGAGGAAGTGGGAGGGACAGGAGTAATGAGAGTATCGCTGATTCAATTACACGTCCTCTCTGCCAATTAAGTTTGATCTTTTTTCCTCTTGCGTAGTTCGTCGAGCAATTTCTGGAGCGCTACAACGACCTTTTGACCCTGGACGACTTGGAGAACATGCTGAGCAGCCCGGCCGAAGAGCTGCCCCCCTCCGCCGCCGGGTCCTCGGGGGGTAAGTCAGGGGAGTACCCGCCGAACCCCGCCTCCCCCGCCGCGGACACGCCCTGGCTGCGGCTGCTCCGGGGGGCCCTGGCCAATCAGAAGAGAGCGGAGCCCGACCGACTGAGGAGGGGCTGGAACCGGGGATGTTTCGGGCTCAAACTGGACCGGATCGGCTCCATGAGCGGACTGGGCTGTTAGGGCGGACGGGCGGGGGCGGCGGGGTGCGTTCACGGGGAGTCGTAATGTTTAAAACGGCGTGTAGTTTGGAATTAATGGTAGAGTTTGTTGTTTAAAATGCTCTGGTTTGTGGTTAGTATCTGTGTAATTACTGGGTCTATTCACACGAAACAAAAACTGACACAAAGCTTTATGTTTTCTCTTTAAGCGTAAATTAATTATATGAGCTGAAATTACTTTGCTGTCATTTCAAACTCGATTTCGAAACAAAGAAATGTGCTCAAATGGATCAATACTAGGGCTGCAACTAACAATTCTTTTTCTAACAGATTATTCTTTATTAACGGTAGAGTTTGTTGTTTAAAATGCTCTGGTTTGTGGTTAACATCTGTGTAATTACTGAGTCTATTCACATGAAACGTAAACTGACACAAAGCTTCATGTTTTCTCTTTAAGCGTAAATTAACTATATAAGGTTAAATTACTGTGCTGTTACGATACTAACATTTCAAATCTGATTTTTATACCAAGAAATGGTCGATCTATACCATGGCTGCAACTAATGATTATTTTTTATAATAGATTTGAATTAACTGATTTGTTCTTTAGATTGCAAAAGGCCTGTGAATTTGAAAGTTTTACTAAATTTGACACAGATGAAGCTAATACTAACTGAGGCCATTTTGATAGACTTCAATTACAGGCAAAACCGTTTTTTTTGTCAAAAACCCAATAAAAGTACTGTTTCCTGTGTCACTTTAAAGTAATTCTTGCTTCGTCTGAGTCATAAAACCTGTTTTGGAGTCTGTGTCTACTACAGATAATGATTATTAGATTGAATTAATTGAGGGTTACCGTATCTCAATTATTGTATAGTTGCGATTAATCGTTGAACTAGTTGCAGCTCTAATTACAACCATTTCAATAAAAAAATTAAACTTTTTGACAATAGACAATACTTTTCAACAAAAAATAATACAGTTTAGTTCTGATAAAGCTCAAAGGTCATATTTTGTCCTGTTAGTGTGATCTTTTTAGTGTTGATAATTGCTCAAATTAATATCTAGTTTCAATTCTACTTTAACTTTGATTTGTATCTGATTTCCAATACTTTTGACAATTCTTCCATGTGTTGGCTTTGCTCAGTCTCAGACGTGTCGTTGTAATACAAAATGAACACAATCCTCCAATTAAATGATACGTTTTAACATTTGTGGAGTTTTTCTTTCAAACACAGTGAGCCTCCCAGAGTTCCACAGGCCAGTCCCTCCGTCTGACGTCAACATCTTAAAATAGTGAACGCAACCTATTCACGATGACGGTTTGTTAGATTAAATCCCACAACAGAGGAGTATATTTAAGTGCAGAGCGTGGCTTTAACCTTGTTATGGACAAATGTATGGAGTTTAACTTTGGCTTTTAAAAAATGCAATGAACTAAAGCTGCTTTGTCCACTTCGTGCCAACCATCTGATGTTCCATTGTGTCCTTTAGTTCTTCATATATAGTACAGTACCTTCACACTTTCTCTCCTCTATCTTTCTCTCTCTTATTTCACACTCACTCACTCACTCACTCACTCACTCTCTTGTTTCTCTCTTTTTTCTCTAATTTCTCACTCTTTTCTCTCTTGTTTCACTCTCTCTTTCTTCTTTCTCTCTTTCTTCTTTCTCACTGTTCTCTCATTTCTCTCGTTCTTGTTTCTTCTCTCTTGTTTCTCTCTCCTCTCTCTTTTTTCACTCTCTTGTTTCTCTATCTTCTCTCTTATTTCTCGCTTGTTTCTCTCTTGTGTCTCTCTTTTCTTTCTTGTTTCTCTCTTCTCTTATTTCTCTTATTTCTCACTTGTTTCTCTCTTATTTCTCTCTTGTTTCTCTTTTCTCTCTCTTCTCTATTCTTTCTTCCTCTCTTCTCTGTTGTTTCTCTCTTTCCTCTCTCTTCTCTTCTTTCTTGCTTTTCTCTCTTCTCTCATTTTGTTCTCCTCTCTTGTTTCTTTCATTCCTCCCTCTATCTTTCCTGCCTTTATAACGGTGAAAGATAAATTAACTTGTTAGCTTAAACAATAAAGCTAAACCATGTTAATCTCTCTTAATATATTGCATATTTTTCTTTACATTCACTGTTTTGTTTTGCGTTAACCTTCCATCCACTGTGGGTTAAATTGTACAGTTAATTCCAAATATATAACATTATTTCGTTGTATTTTCCATCAGAAGAAAAGGCCAGTAACCTAAAATGTTAAGGTTTAGTCCTGCTTTCTTAGAATAGATTTCATTTTAGTGGAGACTATTGCTTATGTGGCTTCACTCACTGTAAAGAACACAAGCTACACTTAAATCATTCCAACTATTCAACTTTTATTTTGTAATTTTTGTGGCACTTTCTGTAAATGCAGTTTTTGTTTCAAAGATGTGGCTGCATTTTGCTGAGAACTACTTGCATCTGTTAATCCTAATGTGTTTTTTTTACTATGATTTGCATGAATAAATGGATTTGACATTTGTGAGGGCTGAATTCTTATCGCGCATGTACACTCTAGTTTTGTTTTTTCTTGCTGGATATATATTTTTACCATTCAAATGTTCTGCCAATTGCGTAGAGTCGTGGCTTCGAGTTGATTTCTTCTTTGCTTCTTTGCCAGACTCCCGGGGCGAGAATCTAAAGTGTTTCGTTGCAGAAAAGGACCACGAATCATGAAGAAGTGACAACAAATCTGTGTTTTAAATTCGTCTGACCCACTGGGGAAGACCGCGTGGGTTCAGAGCGTCTCAGTGTGTCTATCGCTTTGCCTAGAATGTTCCACAGTAAGGCATTAAACTAATCTATTTCCCTGGAGACAAGCAGGGGACGTTACAAGTCAGATTTGTGGAAAGGCAAGCCCGCTAACAGTAAAATGGTCACATTTATATAGCGCTTTCTACCTTTTTTAAGGCACTCAAAGCGCTTTACATCAAGGAACCAGTCACCCATCCACTCACACATTCATACACCAGTGTACGCAGACACTGGGGGCCAGGTGGGTTAAGTGTCCTGCCCAAGGACACAACGGCATTATTCATCTGAAGGAGCTGAAATCGCACCACCAACCTGCGGGTCAGAGGATCTGACCACTCAACTACTCCATGTCTGGAGTGGGATTCGAACCGCCGACCTTCGGATCAGAAGGCGCCCACTCTACCTACTGCGCTACTGCCGCCCGTAAGAACAGTAAGAATGCATGTTTTTCGAGGCACAAAAACACCATTAATTGTGTAAATATGAGATAAGTTTAATGCCATACTGTGGAACATTCTTGGCAAAGCAGAAACATCTCCAGGTAGACAAGTAGACGGTAACCAGAAAAGTTATTTATAGGCACTGCACCTGACTTTATCTTGAAAATGTGAAAAAAGCCCAGCACTAGTTCATTTTAATCGATTTGCAGCTGTCCAAAGTTAGTGCTCTTTTATTTAATGCCTTCAGAGCGTCTTAATTCTTCACCACAATAAGTTTATAAGTGCTTTTCACAACTTTCAGAGACCAGAACGGAGTAAAACTAACGCGCTTCCTGTTTCACTGAGAATAAAATACTCTATATTTAGAATCAGACAGCACACAGTGGTCTCATTTGACCCTAAGAGCTGCTTTTTCAATGAATCTGTGCCGGAACTAAACATAATTAAGTATATTCTTTTTCTAAAAAAATCAGGTACTGCCCCTTTAATGCACCAGTAAAATCATGTGTTACATTATCGGTACCTCTTGAACCGCTTCTGATTATTGATACGCTAATAAAGCTTTCATTATTTCAGTAAATCTTAAATGTCTACAGCATTACAAGCTTCAAATTCAAACAATTCGATGTTACACATTATTTTTTGTTTTTAGCATTGTCTCCTTCAGGTCACACCAAAAATTTGATACAAGAACAAAATGCGAAGATGATCATTAATGAGGAGGCAGGCAACATTGTTTTTTTCATTTAATTTTTTTTTTAGATTATACATATTACGAATAAATATTGGAAGGAAAGAGAAAGTCATTTGACAAGAGAAAAATATTCCGTAAAAGAGTTAGATACTAAAGCTTTATTGATTGATTTGATTTGATGCCACAAGGTTTAGTCCTGGTGCTCCATGACACTGTACAATGTGAGGCAGATCTTTTATACGTCATTGTGTTTGTGTCAGTAGGTGGCGCTCCATGCCGTGTCTGTTTTTACTGTTCATCAGCTGCACTTCTGGACTTTGCTCCCAGCCCCAGATCTATACAACGTCTGTCACTCACCAGTGTCTTTTACATATAATTGCTGCACATTTCCGTTCATTGGTTGCAACTGTTCCCAACATTGTGAGTTAAAGGTGCTCTACCACTTTGAACTACCCGCACACAGACCCTTCTCTTGCCTCGAATATCAGACAATAGAAGATTTTGAGACTGCTCTGAAAACAAACTTTCTCCGAAGTTTTTAATTGCTGAAAATTTAATACATGACACATTTTGAAAAATCTTTTCACTAGGTTTTTCTGCTCTTAACTTGAAAAATCCCAAGGAAACACTGATTCGATATTCAGGGTATAACTGAAAACTGATATTCCTGAGCAGTCACACCTCAAATACAGACTCACTCGAACATGAATGAACTCCAAAAAAAAATTTGACTGAACTAATGATGACAAACACTGTTCTGAAAGGTTACATAATATGTCCCCTTTAACCAAACGCCTATTAAACACAGATATCCTTCAGTCCTGTCTCATTTTCTTTCCCAAACAGCTGCTTTTACATTAGCGTCTGCATCTGAACTGGAAGAGAGAAGTCAGGTACAGGCCCTTTAAGTGTGATCTTCATGTAGGCAGCGCCGTGCAGAGGTCATGTGGTCCGACAGGGGGGCGTTTACAGTACAGAGTATAACGTAACAAGTGCGGAGTCCACAGCCAAAGTCTAATCTTAGGCCGACCTTTTCCTCCCCTCCCTGACCTTAAGCAGCGAGGCACGGGCCAAGACTGGCATGTGTGCCCCCAGGACCGAGAAGTTCAACCATGGCCTCTGCAGCCGGGGCTCCCATCCCCTGCTCACCCTGGACCACGGACCAGACCAAGTGTCTCTGTTTCATCGAGAGAAACGCTACCCTGTCACTTTCTCTGATTACGGATGATTCTTGTTGTCGTTGTCAGCAAAAAAGATGCACAAACTAGTATTTTTATTTCAGTGAATGGTGCAAACATGAACATAGAACAACAATAAATAACAAACAAGTGACTATTGGCACACTACAATGGCATAAAAAAACCAAACTTTGAAGCTGCACAGCAGATGCAACTTTGCTGAACTTTTCGCTCACCCGAGATGTTATCGGTTTGCATTGAAAGTTCCATGTTATGGCGTTAAACTTATATATATATATCGTCATGGAGACAAGCACCACCAGGTGAAGTTACAGGTCAGGTCTGTGGAGAGGCTAATCCACTCACAGCAAGAATGCATTTTTCAAGGTGTATTTAAAGCAATGCAAACACCAGTAATTGAATGCATGTAAGATAGACACGTTTAATAATGCCTTACTGTGGAGCATTCCAGGCAAAACAATAATGTTTCCATTAGAGACAAGCAGACATTACATAATCCATGTCATTTGGTTTTCCTCCAAACAAAACATTAACATCAAATAACAGAGGGCTTTATCGTGTCATGTTTCAGACGCCAAACAGAGCATCGTTAAAATGAACTGATTTGATACAAAGATCCTCAGTTTAAAGCTCCCACATGTCATTCAGCAACAAAACTGCTCAGACTCAAAGTTCACAGTGACGTAACAGGTGGTCGCAGCCTGAGACCAGCCTGCAGTGAAGGGTCGTGGTCTTTGGACATTAAATGTCAGACTGAGGCTGAGATTTGATCCAACACTCGCCCCGTCTTCCCTGTCTCTCTCCCTGTCTCTCTCTCCCTGTCCCTTCTCACCTCTTCTCTTTCTCCTGTCCCTCTCTTTCACGCACACTCCCCCTCTGTTATCCCTCACCACCCCCTCCCTCTCTCTTGACCCTCATATATCTTTCTCTTCTGCCCTCCTCACTCCTTCTCTTTCTCCTCACTCCTTCTCTTTCTTATATAATGTTTATTTACAGAGGTCTGTGGCGACTTTATGGAAGATCATCTGTTTCATCGGATTTAGGATAAAACTTTCTGGTGAATTTCTAATTTTATATGTAAAATATAATATGTAAAATATGTAAAAACATATTGATTTAAGTTTAAATTTCAGTCACTGAATTTTTCTGTCGACATTTTCAAAGTGTTTTTCTTGTTTACAATTACACTGTAAATGTTATTGTGACGACCCGCTCTCTTCATCGTCAGCACAACACGCTTTAGATCAGAGGGGGGCAAACTAAGGCCCGGGGGCCACATGCGGCCCTTTTGGCATTTTGATCCGGCCCGCAAAGCATTCAATAAAAAATTGTATGAGTTAGGTGTGGCGCATTTGTCATTTTATAGTTTCCTGAGCAGCTGCTTGTTCATTAAAAATCAGTTTTGAGAACAGCCGCCACTAGAATAACACCAAACTTTGATGCATTGGATGAAAGGAGTGATCAACTGCATTGTTCCCACTAAATAAAGGTAATGATTTTTGCTATTCTGTTGTAATTTTTTGTATATTTTAGGCATTAAGTCTATGCGTAGTAGTATGTGTGTAAAATGATCCGGCCCCCAGGCAAGTGTAAAAATCCAATGTGGCCCTTGCGTCAAAATAATTGCCCACCCCTGCTTTAGATCAATTGATAATGTCTTGGTGCAAGAAAATAGGTGTGCATTTTTTCACTGCAAAATCACACATTGAATATTTGAAAGGTTGATTTTTCAATTTAGATTGTTTGAGGAACCATATGAATTTAGATTTTAAATTCCATAAACATAACCTGAATATGAGGTAAACATTTGTTAAATGTCAAGTTATTCTCAAATACAAAACACACTGGACATGAATCATGAAGTTGTTTATGTTAATGAAAGAAAAAGAGATTTGGTTCTCATAACGATTCACCAATCAGAAAGAAAATTGAGCCTCACATGAGGCTCTCATTGGTGTTGCCAGTTTCAAAGCTGAAATCCAGTGTTTAAACCTGTGCATATTCTGTCTGATCTGAACAGTCACTGAGTCCAGCTCCTGCAGCGTCATGAATCAGTGCAGCCTCTGCAGGAGCTGGACATGAGCCACGGCCTGAACACAAACTGAGAAGAGAAACACTCAGCAGGTTAAGGATCTGGCAACACAGGTTCAGACATGATTGCAGTTTATTTTTCATGACAGTAAGAGTGCTTTGCATTCTCTTTAAACTGAGAATAAAACAATGCAAACATGTTTTTCATGGAAAAAGTGAGAATTCCGCAGCATTTAAACTCAAACTCTGATGAGACAAATGCCTTCCATTCGACCTTGACATTAAAAGTGGGCGTGACGCCGCGTGCGCGTGGCCCGGGGGGCGTGGCTTGAAGTCCATCATAAAAAGTCACGCTAAACTCCGCTCTTCCCCACTCACCGGGACCCACAAGACAGACGCACCTCACAAACGGTAAAAGCTGCGCCATGCATGAGCTCACTGCGTGTTTTGCGCAATATAAAGACGCAAAGTGCATGCCATTTATAGATTTTTATCCACTGATTTTGCATAGATTTGCGTTAATGTTTTGACAGAATTGAGCTGTAACTTGTCTGTAAGCTCAAAGAAAGTTGCACAGTGACTCTGTAAAACTGAATGAATGACGTTTTGTTTTGTCTTGTGTTTTCAGAGGACTTGACCCACTCAGGCAAAATGGTGAAAGTTGGCATCAATGGGTAAGAGAAGAACACTGTGCACATGTAACTGAAGACCGCAGGCTAACAGCACTTGGATTATAAATACTCACATTAAACCCTGTGTGGAGTCAGCACTGCTCAGAGCCAAAACAGCTCATATAATTCACTTTTATCAAACCACACAGGTGTCTTTTTGGATGACAATTTAAGCCTGCAGAAATACTAGAAACACTGAGTCATGCCATTTTATCTCCAATGAAATAAACCTGAGGAGGAGCTTATGAAAGTCTTTATTCTAACCTTGAAAACTGCAGAGAATTGCCTTGTAATGTTTGGACACAAACATGTTGACGACTGCATTTTGAACTTTGAACTTTGAGCAGAGAACAATTGTGGGCCGTGGTCACCAACGGCCGCACGATTTGATTGAAGAGGCAATAGCCAATAAGTTTAAAATGACGATAAGAATGCAACGTTTATGTGTACTGTAGTTTGACACTGCACGTTCACTTAATTTAAACAAAAAATGTGCATTCCCTTTATTTATTCATAAAAAAAATACTTTACAAAGACTAATTCAAGATCAAAACATGCCCAAATAACTCCGGTTTCACTTATTTTATTAGTTTTTATATTGAATTTCTTTGCATTTTTTAGACATACGTGATTTTTGCTTTTAGGTTGAAAATTTCTGCAAATATTTGTCAGATCGAGAACCTCAGCAATATGAAATTTAGCTTCATTCAAATCACGTTACTTTCATATATTCACTGTAATAACAAAAAGAAGGGCTACAAAAGATAATGGATAACCAAGGCAAGAGTACTGACGTTAACTACTGAAGTAAAAGTACAATTGTTGAAAGAAGTATTTTCAGCTGTACTTTTGACTTTTTAGAGTTAAGTAAAAGTACAGTTGCCTAAGTAAAAAATACAGCTGAAACTACTAAAGTAAAAGTACAAAACTACATCATCGTCAATGCACATAAGTAAAACAGTGAACTCCTAACATCTGATATTAACTGCATTTATAATTAGTTGGGTTTTTATGCTCTGAACGTCAAAGCAGAGCGTTTTGACGTTTCTGCTTTCAGGGGGAGTTACTCTTCCGTTCCTTTGGGCCACTGAAGCTTTAGAGAAACTCCTGGTTAAACAGTAACCTTGTCTGTGGCGTCATCAGACTAATCACATCACAAGTCAAATTCGACTTTAGCCCTGGGGTCGGACGGGACAGAAGCTGAATGTCCTGAATGCGACGCCCCCTATGGGTCCTCCCCCTGAACTTTGCCCTTTAGCGCTTGTCTGCAGCACGGATCTAGTTACAGAAAAGACCGGCTCGAAAATGCGTGGCCTTTAAGCGGCGCATAAGCCAAACAATACCAGAGAATGGCATGTGTTTAAATTTGGAACTGGTCATTTGACTGTAACCAAGGCTGGGCATTATAAAAAAACTTGCTTGCCAGGTTTAATTTTGGCTTCAAACACAAACAATTTTGACATATTGCCCACCTTTAATTGGAATTTGATAATTTTGTGAATGTTTTTGAGGCTATGCAACATTTTAATACAGTTTATCCTTTCAAAGTGAAAAAGGCTGCAAAAAGAGCTAATTTAAAGGAAAAAATGGTGTTTAAACTGTCAAATAATGCAGTGTTTTCCAATCAGGGGTACGTGAGCCATTACCAGGGGATACTTTGAATGGATTCAGGTTTTGAAATCAGATGAAATTTACTTTTATTTGAATAAAAAGTGTTATTTGTTATATATTCAGCATCTTTTTGTGTATCTTGAATCATAAATACAATAAAATAGAAATATTGTACAATATGCAACTAGTAAACCCATTTTTGTGCCTGAAACTCAACTTAAGTCGTACTCAGAGTGAGACAAAGCTTAGAGGGTCCTTGAGACAAAAAAGTTTGGGAACCACTGAAATAATGCATGCAATGCAAAGGGTTATTTCTGCACTTGTGTGATGAATTTTACTGAAGATTCACATTTGTCTGATAATTAAACGTTTAAAGACTTGTTTTAACATGTTCCTGTATGATTGATACTCCAAAAAAACACGAGATATTACTTTTGTCTGTTCGAATAGCTACTTTGAGCTTTTGGATGTTATGCACAGGCCTCCTAACATCATATAATGTAATAGAGGCTGAAGGCCTCATCACAATTAAATCTGATTACTTTCCTCTGCTGTAGTTCACATATCTATACTTGTCAGTTCATATTTCAGTCTCCTCATGTTAAGGCTCCTGAACGTGTTTCAAATGCACATTTGAGAGAAGGTATCTGTATTTTCTGCTCCCATAAGCATTTTGAACTGGACTGAAAAGTAGAACATTGTTTTAGGGGGTATTTTTTAATATGTTTCTTCATAATAACATCCTGCGTAAAGGTCTTGAGTTCAAGTCTGATCTTTGAGCAAATAAAAATGTAGGCCTGCACATAAAATCACTACAAAAGTAAGAAAAAGATCACTATATTATAATAAAAGTTCACAGGTCTCAAATTTTGTTTGAAATCCCTTTATATTTCCTTTTTGAATATTTTTAAATGTAGATTTTTTTTAATGTGTTAATCACAGGAGCAAAAATTATGAAAATGTACTTAAATAACAGAATTAGTTCCACTATTGAAATGTACACTTTGAACAGAATCTATTAAAATATGCTTTGGAATCCTATTTCTATTTTCCACACATGACGCATCCCTATAATGTAAACCATATTTCTAGTTAGATTTGATCCCTGTCCAGACATAAAAACCATTAACAATAACTTTATGATATCTTAATTGATACTAGGCATGTACACTAAACTATAAAACCCCACTTCTCTGATAACTTTAGAATAAGACAGTTGGCAGTGACTTAATACAGTATTTATAACCTTCAACACAAACGCACCAGTCGTCTGAGAGGTGTGTGTGTTGCACCCTCTAGTGGAGCGTTTGTTAAAGTGCATGTGTCTCCTCAGATTCGGCCGCATCGGTCGTCTGGTGACCCGCGCCGCCTTCCACAACAAGAAGGTCGAGATTGTGGCCATTAACGACCCCTTCATCGACCTGGAGTACATGGTGAGCTCAGAATGATACGAGTTTGAGACAATGCATTTTTGACCCTCAGGAAAAGAGGCACTACAGGTGCATAGGAGAAAAATATTGAAATACATTTTGATCTTAAGCTGAACTTTTTCTGTAGTTTATATAAGTTTACTTTTATGTGTAAACATGTCCAAAATTGCACATATTTGGGAAAATGGATAGTCAAGTCATGTTTGTTATTTGTACTTATCCATGTCTTATGTATTTGAAGCACTTTCTCATCTTGTATTTTTGTAAATACTGCTATAGAAATACATTTTACTTAGACACTGATATTAAAAATATTGTGCTTCAATTTGCTGACATTGGAAACAAAACAATTACACAAGGGATTTTGGATATCTTATTTAGTATTTGAGTAAAATGTATTTTAGTAGCGTTTGAGTAGATTTAAATTGACTCACATTTTGAAATAAAACTTTCATAATGCGACTTCCCTCTGTACGATCAGTTAAAATCTTGTTGAGTACAAGACGTTTGTGTAGGTGATACTTTTAGGGCTGATCTTTTTGTAGTTACTTTGTCTCACATAACTCTATCCAAATCAATGAAATGAAACCATAAAATCTCGTTTGGTGCACATTGGACAGTTTTGTTGTACCTGAGTGAAAGTTCATGTATTAAATGTACAAACTGATAATGAGCTGAGACTTAAAACTGCTTGAATCAAACGTATTCACCATGTTAATGTTGTGTACTAAAGTCATCGATTAAGTAGAGTGTTTATATTGTGGCTGTTGTGCTTGATTTCCAGGTCTACATGTTCAAGTACGACTCCACCCACAGCCGCTTCAAGGGCGAGGTCAAGATCGAGGGCGACAAGCTGGTCATCGATGGACAGAAAATCACAGTCTTCCACGAGTGAGTCAAGTGTTTTTTAAATGTATTTATTTATTTACCAGCACGTATAAAGACAAAGTTAATGTGGTGGTTGGAGATATTTTGGAGATTGGAGATTTTTTGATATGAGATATGAAAAATTTGAATATTCAGTATTGTCTCAAAAAAATCTTCAAAACAAGGGAATGAAGTGATATTTCTGCCCTTTTGTGGTTAATTGTATGGTGCATTCATATTTTTGTGATACTTAAACCTCAACCAAGACATTAACAGACTTTTGCACGTTCCTGATGCACTCTTAACATGTCAGATATCACACATCAGAATGTTATCGCCAGATTGCAAAAAAAATATTGGTATTGATTTTTGTCAAATATCAGTATCACCAAAATCTTATGCAAATTAAGTTATGTATTAAATGTTTCATGTCTAAAAATGTTAGGTAAAAACTGACAAAATTGCAAATTTCTGGGATATATAAATCTGAAACATTTAAAGCTCAAGTTTAAATCTCTTGAGAGCATTTACGTTGATAGAGCAAACTGACAAAGTTTTGCCTTCAGCGTCTCTGCTTCATAAAGTTTGATTAAACACTTAGCTCTTCTCAGCCTCATCTTTCACGTGTTTATATGAACATGTGCTGCTTGCGTCTTGTTTTGCAGGAGGGATCCCGCAAACATCAAGTGGGGCGACGCTGGAGCCGAGTACGTTGTGGAGTCGACTGGAGTCTTCACCACCATCGAGAAGGCCTCTGTACGTGAAGACCCACAATGCACTGCAAATCATCCACACACAGCACTGCAAAGTCATATCTACAAGACTTAGAAATGACTTTAATTCATAATATTAGTTTGGCTTTGAGTAGTTCAGATTTATTTCTTTGTAAGTTGTAAGTTTGTGGGTTCACATTTGTCCTGGTTTATCCCAATTTTGATGTGGTGTGAACGCAGCCTGAGGATTTGACTTTCAAGACTTTTCTGACTGGCTTGATCTTTTTTGTTTTCCAAGAATTTTACTTCACACAAGACAAAAGTGGCTCAATGGGCTGAGAAAATGTCATTTTTAATGGCTGAAAACATCCAATCCATTATAAACCCAGAAGTAAGCGCCTGAAGCGATCTATGAGTGAGTGAGTCTTGGCGGCCTGTTCAAGTTTCACTTTGACAAATTAAAAAAGCTCCTCTAAAGTCTTAAGAGTTTGTGGCCCAAAGGTTTTATTTGACAGACATTTGTAGCGTGAAATGGGGATAGACAGGGGGTAGAGACATTCAGCAAATGGTCAAGATGCTGCAGCGGTAGAAACCACAATGTGCAACAGCTTAAACCACCAGCGAGCACCACATACAGTATGAGAACATTAACAATGAACCGAAGAGCTTGAGAGGGCTAGAACAAGTGACATTTAAGTCCATACATCCTCCTTTTGTGGTTTGAAAATCAGGTACTCCAGGTTTAAAGTGCACCCATGTCACTTTATCACTTTGTTCCTCTGACTCATAGACCTAGTACAAATAAAATAAAAGAGTCAAAACCATTGAATTTAAACTCTTAGTATAATGGACACAGCTCATTTAAACATGTTTGCGTTTGTTGTTGTAGCAATGTCTTTAAGCCTTGTCTTTGACCCCAGGCTCATCTGAAGGGCGGTGCCAAGAGGGTGATCATCTCTGCTCCCAGTGCAGACGCCCCCATGTTTGTGATGGGAGTCAACCACGAGAAGTACGACAAGTCCCTGCAGGTCGTCAGGTGAGAGAACAGAGCTCAAAATATCGTAGTGTTTGTCACAAGGGTCAATCAGAAATAAAGAAACTGCGTCATCACATGCTCTTGTTCATTATTATTCTAAATTTAAAATCTTATGACTCACCGAGCACAGCACAAGTGTCCATCTGCACGACTGTTTCACTGCTGTCTCTGCTCCTTTCTAAAACTACAAACTCTCATAACACCTGCTCTGATTGGCCAGAACTCAGAGAAAATGCGTATTGTGGTTTAATAATAAAGTTTATATAAAAGACTACTACAAAAACTGCGTAAAAAGTCCTAATCAACTAAAAAAAGTGCTTTGAGTTGTTTTCATGTGTGCCTTTTGCTTTTAAAACAAAACTGGTAGCAGTACTTATAATGTACACTTTTAACTTTAACTGTACGTTTGAGTGCAACGTTTGAGTGCTCTTTCCCCCACGGGCTTTTCATAAAACAAGTCGTATAATCTATTTTAGACCAACAAATTTAAAAATCTAATCCAGTCTAAGCTGCTGTCATAAAACATTGAGTTGTAGTATAAACTTTGATAAAATAAAAGGCTGCAATGTTGCTGTGCTGTGCAAATTATGATAAATTTTCATTTTTTTCTTTTTTAGCAACGCCTCCTGCACCACAAACTGCCTGGCTCCTCTCGCCAAAGTCATCAACGACAACTTTGGCATCATTGAGGGTTTGATGGTAAGAACTTTTACTTGTGTGCACATACAGGGTTTCCACGGGGCAGTAAAAGTCATTAAATGGATTTTTGCAAAAATTAAAATCCATTAAATTCAATAGAAATCAGCCAATCAAAGGTGTGTCTCCATGAAAGTAGTTTTTACTTTTAAATTTAACATTCAGATATAATTTGAATCCAAGATGTACTGGATTTATTGAATCTAGATAGATGTTAATAGCTTTGATCAAATGTTTTTGTACTATAAGGTAGTTTATTATAGTCTAGTCATTCTGCTGCCCAGTGGAATGGTTACAAGCGAGTAGTTTTGACAAAGCATCTTGTTTTGCCGTTGATTAAGGCAGTGATTCCCAACCAGGGGTACGGGGACCCCAAGGGGTACATGAGCAGTTACCAGGGAGTACTTGTAATGGTTTCAGGTTTTGAAAGAAGATGAAATGTACTTTTATCTGAATTAAAAACTGTTAGTAGTTGTAAATTTAGCGTCTTTTTAGAGTATCTTGGACCATAAATCAAATAGAAAATATATAGATAATTATAATAATTGACAATATGTGACGAGTGAACCCATTTATTTGCCTGAAACTCAAATTAATGGGTACTTTAAGAGTGAAGCAAAGCTTTGGGGGTATACAAGACAAAAGAGGTAGGGAACCACTGGATTAAGGCATTAAACGTCTTGGAATGCAGCATTAAAAAGCATTAAATCTGAGTCGCTGAAACCTGCATAAACCCTGATATACATGAACATGATATTTAAAAATTTTCCATAGTAATTTTTTTGCACAACTTATTTTACTGATTTTGATCGATCTGACAAGGCAAGCCATTTGATCATGGTATTCCTGATGTGTTTGTCGCACAGAGCACAGTCCACGCCATCACCGCCACTCAGAAGACCGTGGATGGTCCTTCTGGAAAACTGTGGAGAGACGGACGTGGAGCGAGTCAGAACATCATCCCCGCCTCGACCGGAGCGGCCAAAGCTGTGGGCAAAGTCATCCCCGAGCTCAACGGGTCAGTCCTGAAAACTCACTGGGAAAATGTAACGCCACACCTCACTTAAAGGAGACTCCGTATGAAACCGTGGTCTAAAGGTGTTCCCTCATAATTGGCTCACTCAAGTTGTATTTCGATTGATTTCCTGCACATTTTGTCTTTCATTTGAGGCTTGAATCCTCAGAATTTCTCTCTTCACCTACCGCTCATCTCACTCTAAAGGGCTAGGAAATGGATGAATTACAAACCTCTTAAATCAAGTAAAATAAATATAGGTTTGTCAATGATGTGTGTTATTTGAGATTATTTAGTCACCTGGGGTCTTACCAGGTCTTATAAAGCTTGACGAGGAAATGGCCGTTTCTGTCCAAAAACTCTGAACTTTGTGCGTTGGGGCTTTCAGAGACGAGGTGGAAGACGATAAGAGCCCAGAGAGACGAGACATGAGCGTGTCAGAGGGCGATTTTGGAAGTTTGTGTTTAGTTCTTGCTTAGTTTTTCAGTAAGAATTTCATGTTAAGTTTTATAAATGAGACCCCTTGACTATGCCTTTTGAATCGATCACAATCATAAAGGCTTTCTCAATTTTTTTGGTTTCTATTTTTGGTTTTTAAATCTAGTTAAAATTTTGTGATTTGTCCACAGAAAACTGACCGGCATGGCTTTCCGTGTCCCCACACCCAACGTCTCTGTGGTTGATCTGACCGTGCGTCTGGAGAAGCCCGTGAGTGCACAAAAACATCACTGTACAAGCACTTTTGCTCATTTATAGACTAAATTAAAAGTGGTTTCATTATCAGTTAACATCCAATCTATGCAGAAAATAAAACGACAAAGATAATTAAAAAGTAAAAGGGTTTATAGATTATAGATGGTGAACATAGTGATATTTTTACAGGCCAAGTACGACGACATCAAGAAGGTGGTGAAAGACGCTGCCAACGGTCCTCTGAAGGGCTATCTGGGATACACAGAAGACCAGGTTAGTCCATTCAACTTAAAACATTTGTGTCGAAACAAAAACACACTGTAAAACTGTCCACCTGAGCGGAAATTTAAAGGACACATATTCTGCTACAGTGACATTTTTGAGCTTATAACCATGTTCATGTATAACAATGTTCCGTCATCAAAAACATACCTGAAGTTGCATTCAGCTGCATTCACACTGTTTTGAGGAACATTTATTAGAAAATCCTCTCCTTCTGAGCGTCAAACACACGTCCGAAAATCCTGGAAGTTCGGACTTTCAGATTTCATCGCTCACTTATCAGAGAATCTAGTGCTTAATCATCGTTCTGAGCATTTCTGCCTCTAAACACGAGAACTGCTGCCCCAGAAATCCGCACAATGACGTTTTTCAGCGCTAACTTCACTAGATTGTATATAGCGTCGGCGCCATCTGCTGCTGGATGTACTCAGTAAGTGTCATTTCATACTGACTGATAGCACAGGTCATAGAATGAATAAGAAACTTTTTTTTAAACATGAGATGGCAAATTTAAGGCACTCAAGAGCTTTTTTAAAGGCTAAAAGCGATATGAAAAATGCAGAATATTTTTCCTTTAATATGCACTTGCTTTGAGTAGTTCTGACCATTTGATTTGTTTTCAAGGCCTAGGTTTATCTTGACTTCATTTTTTCCCCCCAATTTATTGACAAATTATTGGTCATGGAGTAAAATTGCATCTTGATTAGTCAGTTGCTTGAAACAAGAAAAGGGTATTTTGAAATCTGGTCTTTTTTTGTCTTTTTTTTTTCCCCGTAGTGCATTTTTTCTTATCAGCTTATTAGAACGTTCCAAACTACTCAAATAAATTGAATAAAGTTAATCTCCTGTAGCTATGTTGTTTTTGCAGCGCATTTAAGCTACATAATTCTCCCGTTTGTCTTTTCCAGGTTGTGTCCACAGACTTCAACGGCGACACCCACTCCTCCATCTTTGACGCTGGCGCCGGCATCGCTCTGAATGACCACTTTGTCAAGCTGGTCTCATGGTACGAACCTGAGTGAAGCACAGACACTTAAACAACACAGAAAATGTACAGTAAAAACTCAAAATCTCTATAAAATGTGGAGGAAATTATAAAAAAATAAGGCGATATGTTAGTTTTGGGTAAAATTGTGGCTCTAAAATGTTTACAGACTAAACTCGTAGGAACTTGCCTCTCTTCAGGACAAAAATAGGGTCTCCTCGACATAAAGCCTTATTAGATCAACAACATGATTTAACGGTATGTGATAAAATGGGTTAAGGTTAAGCAAGTAGTAACAGTTAAAAGTATAAATGGCCTGTACTTGATTGGGTTTAAGATGAGTGTCCTTTATACTACCTAGACAGTGTAAAATCAGATTATCGAGAGAACATTTGAGATTCAACACAAAACCTGTAGAATTTGCAAAGCATTATTTCCGCGTAATTTATAGAAAGGCTGCAGTTTTCGTCCAATCAGAGACATCGTTCATGAATCATGGGAAAACTGTGTGAGACTGTCCCAATTGATTAGCTGTCCTTGTTCCTTATGAAGAGTGAGGAAAATAACAAAGGACAAAGTAGGTGGAGATTGAAGGGAGCAATGTGCGAACAAACTTTCCCCGCGTCGTGTCAAAGCGTTAGAAAGGACAAAGAGGGCGGGGCTAGCGGTTCAAATTAAAAGGTTCCCATGTGTTTAGCGTAAATAACTCCATTGGATCTCAGGAGCGTGGACGAGTTTGTTGGGGCTGATTTTGGAGGATTCGTTTGTTGACTTTATCTCTCGTCGTGTCAAACAGCAGCGTTCACAAAATTCTCTATTCGCTGTCATTTAAGGTTAGGATTACGGCTGGAACCAATCAATTAATCGCAACTAACTTTGTCAACTAATTTGGTAATTGGATCATCGTTGCCTGCCTGGTCTATACAGACTCCTAAACATGTCATGTGCAACAGAAGAGGTTTTATGACTCTGGGAGAGCAGTTAATGACAGAGAATGTGTTTTTAATGAAGTAACTATTTTGTTATGAAGATTTACTCAAGTAACTTATTTAACTTCATCAGCGTCAAATTTAATAAAAATGTAATTCATGGACATTTCATGATTTCATGAACTAATCACTTAATTTAAAGGATTACTGCCAGACAAAAATTGTTAGTTGCAGCCAAAGTCAGAATCTGTCTCCAGTAGGAGCTGCACGATTTGGGAAAAATCAATTTTTCCCAAATCATGCAATTTTTCAGACCAGTTTTGCCCCATTGCAATTTTATTAAAACATAAACAACCAAGTAAAATATAAAGACTGTTTTTATTTATAGATTACTTCTTTTTTTTTTTTTTTTACTCTTCAAAATTAGCATAAGCAGTGACCCACAAAGTCTTTAACATGTTGTCAGTGACATTCACCTGCAGCTCACTAGGAGGTGCTCAACATTTTCTAATTCTGACTTAGTTTGATGGGATAGCACCTGTGGCAATTTATTATAGTTTTTTACATCTGAAGTCGCAGTTTGTGGAAAAAAATTGACAAATAAAAGTTTAAAATCACAGGAAGTAGCGCAGTGTTCTGAAAACACTGAATCCTTCTGTGATGTCATCAAAAAGCGACTTACTATTGAAAATACAAAGACACTTTACACAATTTTTTTCAGTTTAGTTGTCAAATCATAACTATTGTGTAATTTATATGTATTTTGGGATTGGTTTTCAAAATGGTTGCTAGGTAACGGTTCGGTTGTGGAATTACCTCTAACTATGTCACATTTGTGCTCGTGTTCAACCAGGAAGTAACATTACAAACATTACAAAACTGTCAAACTGGAGACAAAAAGACAAAATGTTAAAATTAAAATCTTAAATATAATCATGTTCACTACATTTTTGTGAAATGTGTGTCTAACCTGTCATATAGACTTTATTAATTTTCATGTAACTCTGCAAAAGCCTCCATACAGAAGTACTCAGTAGCACGATGAGCGAGCCACTTTGAGACTACTGCAATGGTTCTCTGAAATTAAACAGCTAACCGAAATTCCGTGCAACAACCGCTGTCGTTTGTGTCTCGACAGGTACGACAACGAGTTCGGCTACAGTCACCGCGTCTGTGACCTGATGGCCCACATGGCTTCCAAGGAGTAAAGCCCCTTCTGTGACCCGCTGTCTCCACATTCAAATACTAGGACACTGTAGTATCCATGACGACCACTACCTGGTTCAGATTTCTGACGCCATGTTAAGCCTGAGGAACGGTCCCACGCGAAGATTCAAAACGGTGACCAATATATTGTTTTGTTTTTTTATCAAAGTTGAATTCCCTGTTCTGTTCTTGTGTTCGACGGTGAAGGAGTGAGTCTTCTGTCTGCAGCTCTGAGCGGCTGCAGCCAGTGGTGGAATAAAGTCCTCGGTTTGTGAGAAAACGTATGGCTTGACTTTGTTTTTCCCTCTAAATCTACACCTATAATCATGCAAACATTTACTCTGGATTAGGATTGTGTTTAACAAACTTTTCAGTCTTTTAATAGACTGATCATAACACAGTTTAAGGAGTATTTCAATGAATCAAAGTGCTATTATAGATTCCAAGTAATGCAACTAGGCCTGCAATTAGTGATTTATTTTTGGTAATTGATTAATTGAGCGATTTTATTCTTTCGATTAATCTTTTGACCCTTTAAAGGTTTGTAAACAAAAACATTCTAAATTTGGAATGGAGGCAAAAGTGAAGTGCAACATAATGTGATTTCACTGGAGAAACTGGGATTTAACCTCAAAATATCATAAAATATGAAAAATGGAGATGATTTTGGAAAATAAAAAACACTCAGACACATGTGAGTGACATCAGAGCTGCTTTAAACACATTCATTATTGTATTTTACATTATGTTTTAGGAAATCATGATAAACTCTTGGCATTTTTGATGAAGGAACAAAACAGATTAAAAAAATTAAATTAAATTAAAAATACTCACAGAAATGTTGAACCCACAATTTTTCATTTTATCTACAGATATATTAAATACTAAACTATAAATTAGATTACTTTGAAGCTAAAATATAATTTTAAGGCTAGAAAATTGTATTTTGTCCATCCTTTGTTATAGAAAAGCAAACTAACTGACCTTTCTATTCTGGAAATTCAAATGTGTTGCTTTTTTCCAACACAAACACTTAAAACCAGTTGAATTTAGATCTAATGTGAGAGAATCGTTGAAAAATGTACTGTACTTCATATAGTCTCCAGTCGCCTTTGATGACATCACATTTTAAAGGGTCTATGTTTTTAAGAGCATGAAAGGCGTGTCAATATGAGATTACTCAATTTTACCTGGATAAAGCTGAAGTGAAATTGTTTGAGGAACGTCCCGATGGAGAGAATTCACAAATAACTGTGTTTTAATCAAAAATACCTAATTTACTTTACATTTTGTGTCTGTGTAGTAAAACCTCTTCTTTTCAGCTCATAACGTAAACGTAGACCAGTTAAGGATTGTTTGATTACTAAATTAACTGAGAACTACTTCTTTAATCAATAGCGATTAATCGATTAACTTGTTGCAGCCCTAAATGCTTTTTTGACAGTGGCTCTCATTATTTTCACTCCACCTAGCTTGGATTACTGTAAATATTAAGTTAATGTGTAGAAAACTTAAAATGTTTACGTTGTATTTATATTTTTGCACCAGTATCAACACTGACAGAGGAATCCAAGTATATAAAAATATATCAATATTTGGTATTTCTGGACATGGATTCTCTCCAGTTGGTGCTGAGTGGAGGCAGTGGTACTTTTTACCTTCACTGGTACATTTTACAATCCCTGCAAAAAGTACTATCTAGGTGATTTAAAATAACTTCAGATAAAATAGCCTTAATTCAAGTAATTTTAACTTTCCTAGACATTTCTTTTTGCAGAGTACTCAAGTCCATTTGCAAGTATCCTAATGAAGTTGTACTTTGACTAGTTGTCTGGCACTGTGCTGTCACCACGTCTTGAATAACATATTTGACATTGTTAGAATATTATTCAGTAAAAGTTTATGGTGATTTTCACACTGGGTAGTCCATAAGTGACAAAGGCTTTACAAAGACATTAAAGAATGGATGAATCATAGTCAAAGTTCACAAAAGACTGAGCCGAGGCGGCGAGGAGTGTCTCAAGGTCTTCATTCGGTGCATACAAGAGAAAACAGGCCAAAGAGTACAGCGTGTGGTGCTGAGGACTTGATTCTGAGCTCGTCCTGCCACAGTTTGACTGCGGTTTAAGCTGTTACTTGGGTCTGATGTAATGGAATAACGTCAGCACTTTTAACATTATTTGCTTTTAAAGACAATGAAAGTGCACAGTAACAAATGACTGTGTTCCATCTGATACATGACACATGATTTGAACAGTTTAGCTGTGCATTAGTAGCTGTTATTTGTTTATGCTGAAACGGCATGATGTTATCATTAAGATTATTTGAACCAGATAATGAGGAACTACAGTTAAAGTATTGTGTCTCATATGATACATTATATGGACAAGATAAAGCTGTGATGCATCACAAAGTCTGATGAATATCTGAAGTTTCATTCAGAGAGCACATCTGAATGTTTTCCTGTTCACATGCTGTAACTGTCTCTGATACAATGGATTATACCTAAAACTGCTTCATTAACTAAGTATATACGCTCCAATAAATGAATATCTCCTCCTCTTCATCAGTCTTTGTCACAGCTTCTGGCACAATAATACAGCTCCTCTTTTCTCGTCCTCAGCTCCTTCCACTTTCTGTTCGATTGCAGGACCTGGACCTCAGTAGATCACCGTCCAGTTCATGTTCACACCAATCAGTTTTTTATTTGAAGAACATGTTTCAAATATTCTGGAAGGTGTAACAATCAGAGCAAAATCTCTTTTCCTTTTCCTCAGATTAAGAGTTTAACCCTTCACTTGCTCATTGTGTAGATCAATTTTTTTTCTCATTTATTGTTTTTTTTCCTCATAAGCCGAAAGGTGTGTGGTTTTGGCTGACACACCTCCAACGCCTCTAGGAGTCAAAAAGTCAAATCTTGAGCTAACAATTGAGATATTTGTCTACATTTCCATCTCTGTTACCGAGCACTATTATTACTTTGCTGGTACTTTTTTTGTATTGTTTTTGTTTTTTGATGATTTATTTAATTTTGATAAACAGATTAGTTCTGTGGTAAAGACAACTCAACTCAACTCAACTTTCAACTCAACTTTCAACTCTCTTATATCTTGTGTTGAGTGTTTCTAAAGTGTTTCTTTGTTTGTTTTCCCCGTGTACAGCGCCTCGGGGCAGCACGTCTGTTGAAAGTGTGCTCTATAAAGAAATTGAGCTTAACCTTGACCTAATGTGGCTTGAAATAAGTATTTTGTTTAATCTACCTGCTAAGTACACTTTAAAGACATTATTTCACATTTGTCTGGATTTTAAAAATTATCATTGTATTTTTTTGTTTTATTTTTATATATTTGTTTATTTTTTATTAGATAATACTTTATTTAACGTGGCTTGGAATAAGTTATTAATTTTTTTATTTTTTTTAAATCTACCTGCTCGCCTGCTAACTACACTTTAAAGATTTTATTTCACCTTTTTCTGGAATTTCCTTTTTGTGGGTCAAATAAATGTTGTCTTAACTTTTTTAAATTTAATTTTAAATTGATCCAAAGCGAATAATTTATGTTTAGTAAAATTCATTGTAAAAAGAAAGGAAGTTGTGAATTTAAATAATTATATATATGCATATACATAGTAATACAGTAACATGTAACTGAAATGAACTTTATTTAACCTGTTTTTAAAGGGTGACTTGAGATAAAAGTGTGATAAACAACCTAAAGCACATGTTTCTAGGAACTGTGAAACAGAATGTACTCATGAACCATCACGTGAGCCTATAATGTGACCTTTGACCCCTTCATTACCCACGATGCTCTGGGAATTTTTAAAGGTCAAAGAGCAGCAAGGAAGAAGACTAAAGAGACAGAGACGGCATTTGTCTAAATTTACTTCAAAAGATCATAGTTTATCATGGATTAATATTCGCAAATTTGTCTGTAGAGATCGAATTAAGAAAAACAACAATTAACCCTTTAGCGATACGTCTGATCTGCCTTAAAAAGCACTGGCAGAGTCAAACCACAGTTAGCAGTACATATCAAATCAGTTTTTGACCACAAATTAACCTAGTTTGCAAAAAAGTGGCCAAAATTTACTGGAAAGAGTGGAGAATGGTATTAAAACATCAAAAAAGTAGATGATTGTTTAGTCTCACTTCAAATTTTGACCTGGATATCTTGGATGGACTGTGAGAAATTAGTTTATTCACATTTACACACATTATAAATCTTGTCTGTAAATGTAAACAAACACTGAAAGTCTGCTGCTCAAAACATGACCACCACAATAATGATTATTCAGGGTTGAGTTTGAACAACTGCCAATCTATAAAGCTAATAACAGCAGCCCCAATTCCCAAACAAGGTCTTTAATCGAACAAAAAGCTTGGGGTGACAGACGTATAAAGAGGAGACAAAGGGCAGATCCTCTCCCTCTGCTCCTCCCTCGACCAACCTCATGCCTCTACTTCCTCCATCCTTTTCTTTCTCTCTCTCTTTTTCTCTTTCTCTCTCTCTCTTTTTCTCATTCTCTCTCTCTTTCTCTCTCTCTTTTTCTCTTTCTCTCTCTCTTTTTCTCATTCTCTCTCTCTCTTTCTCTCTCTCTGTCTTTCGCTCTCTCTCTCTTTCTCTCTTTCTCTCTGTCTCTCTGTCTCTCTCTCTCTCTCTCTTTCTCTCTCTCTCTCTCTCTTTCTCTCTCTCTTTCTCTCTCTCTCTGTCTCTCGCTCTTTCTTTCTTTTTCTCATTCTCTCTCTCTCTCTCTGTCTCTCTCTCTCTCTGTCTCTCTCTCTCTCTCTCTCTCTCTCTCTCTCTCTCTCTCTCTCTCTCTCTCTCTCTCTCTCTCTCTCTCTCTCTCTCTCTCTCTCTCTCTCTCTGTCTCGCTTTCTCTCTCTCTTCTCTCTCTCTCTCTATCATCTCACGACCCGTGTCTCTCTCTTTCCTTATCAGAATCAGAATTGATTTTATTCATCGCCGAGGGTAAATTATTGTTGTTACACACATGCCTCTGACCAGCAGAGGAAATAGATCAAAAACATTTTCAGTAACAATGAAACAGATAGAAAGCAGATATGTCTTTTTATTTCAACTGAGCCCCCAGTCTCATAACTTAACTTAAATAAAATATAATTTCTCTCATATTGTACAACTCTCATTTACAAACTTTCAAATTTTGGTTTCCGTGAAAAAACTCTGCCTTGGGTGACCTCACGTTAGTCCAGTGGGATACAGTGTGTTAAAGTCAGGGATGTTTGCTCGAGCCATTTGGAATGCACAATGGGTGCACCACAGGGGTCTGTATTAGGCCCCTTGCTTTTCAGCCTCTATATTAATGACCTTCCACAACACTGCCAGGGTGTTGTACACAGATGATACTGTAATATATACTCATGAAAAACAAGTCACCTGGCAGCTGAAAAACTCTCCAAAGCAATGTGTGGGCGAATGGCTTGAGCGATCCTGTCTTTGTCTAAATGTTAGTAAAACTAAAGCTATGTTCTTTTCAAAAAACAATGCAAAAAACTGAACCTCTGATATTTTAATTAAGAATGAAAGGATTGTCAGTGTGGCTGAATTTAAATGTGTCTGAGTCATGTTGGACTCAAATTTGAATTTTAAAGAACATATCAAGAATACAACATGAATACATAGCTTGGTTATTTTCAGACATATAGACCTCGTCTCTCCTTGACATTCATGCACGCTCTTATCTTCTCTCACTACATCACCTGTTGGGGACAGACGGGGACACCAATCAGACCTTTAGAGTCAGTGTATAAACAAGCCTGAAAGATCTTTGACAAAAAGCCTCTATCACTGTAACATCCTGGTCAAGCATATTTTTTTTAATTTTGAACATTTCAGATATTTTCAAATCTGTGCCTTGTGTTCAATATTCAGCTCCTGGCTGTTTGAAGGACTCTGTGGACTAACTCTGTTAGAAGACCAAGAACACCAGCTCCTCATGACTGCATCATACTCTTTCGTCACTCTGTTTTTGGACAATCTGCTTTTTCAGTGAACACACTACACACACACACACACACACACACACACACACACACACACACACACACACACACACACACACACACACACACACACACACACACACACACACACACACACACACACACACACACACACACACACACACACACACACACACACACACACACACACACACACACTAACCCACGGATTTAAAATGGACTAAAAAAAGCACCTTAAGAGCATCCAGGGTCACAACCTTTAGAATCAACAGGTCCCACTGTGTGTATGTGTGTGTGTGTGTGTTTATATGTGTGTATGCGTGTGTGTGTATGTTTACGTCTCTTGCTTTTGTGTTCCTCAGTTCTATTGTTGCGCCGTGCCGGTCCATGACATGTTTTTCTCTTTTGCAGAGGTCAGATGTTGCAGATATTAGGTTTTCCTGTGTTGCCTTTTCTTTCTCAGATCTTGTTAGTCGTCCCTGTGTTTCCTTCTCACACTCTTTTTGGCCTTGTGTTACTATAAATGTTCTCCCACTCTCCCCAGTGTAAGTTTCATTGCGTGTTTTACATTTAATCTCATAAAAAGCACTGGGAAAACACAACATAAATGCGACAATAACACCTCACACCAAGCTAAGACAAGTATCCGTACACCCAAAGCACCGACTCCAATCAGAGAAGAAGAGCAACGTAAATAGACCAAATGTATTAAGAAATTTTGATCATCTAATAATTGGGAAATGAATAACTGAATTGAATAATGAATAGTTATTGATTATGGCCCTATTATTCTGTGTTTTATTGTTATATTTGATGTCTTTATTGTTCCAAATGAGACGTTTGTGTTGCGATCATCCAAATTGCGATTTCGGTTCGATTGCGACACAACCTGCAGCTCTAACCACCAGTTCCTCACGTCTTACTCTCTCTCCCTCCCCCTCTCCAAACCATCCTCCCTCTTTCTCTCTCTTCTCTCTCCTCCCTCTGACCTCTCTCTCTCCCTTTCTCTGTCTCTTTTACACATATGCGCTCACTTTATGTTATCTGTTCATCGGCGCTTCATCAGAACGACCGATTCTTGGGAACACCATCCATCATCGCCATGGGAACCAACACAACGTGATTTTAACGCAAGATTAGAACGCCACCGTCGAGTGTGTTGCTTCACAAAAAGAACACGGGCACGGAGAAAAGTAAGACGTCTCATTACTGACACAGTTACTCGCAGGAATTGAGAAAGCATCTTGACTAATTATTGACAGGACCGTGTTGTTGTTCTGGACCGTCTTGTGACTTGAGTTGGGACTGTTTTGGGCCCGAGGGGAAATACTTTCAATCAGCTGAAGAGGTTTTGATGGTGTTCCGCTTTCTTGCATTTTGGGTGCTCTCTCAGCTCCGCACAGTGCACCCATGGGAGACTCTTGGCTTGTCAACTCCTCCACAGAGCCGCAGTTTTTGTCCAAGCTGTCTCCGGCCGCCGACCTGGCCATCGCCGCGTTCCTCATCTTCACAGGTAAACGTGTCGTGCTTGTTTGTGCTTTTATTTCAGTTAAAAAAAACAGGATTTTCAGTCTTTGTGCTGCGGGCGAAGGTTAAACATGTTTGCAACTGTGAAATGATGAATCTATTGTCCTGTTTCTATGAATAACGACCATAATTATGCTGTTGCAGGGCTGTAAAGTAAAGTGCTTGTGTTGAGGTTTCATGTTTCAAATGTTTCTTCTGTGATTATTTCTGTAGAATTGTATTTATTTTATTAGTTTGAATATATATGAAGGGTTAATTTGCATAAACAGATGATATAAATTCTTAGTCGACTAAAGACTTCACCTTTGCATTGATTGTTCGACTAACTGCCAGAATCTGATCATGTATTTCACACAAAATCGTGCACTTTCACTCAGTAACAACTTTGCAGACGAGAAACTGCACAAAAAAGCAGAATAAATTGATCATCCACTCCAAAAACTCCACCTAATTCACTGTGTCGTTCTGCTCTTGTGCAGCTTAATCCTAAATCCCAATAAAATAGTCAAGTGATAAAAAAGTGTGGTTGACTGAGGCGCCATCGACAGATTAATCGACCAAACGACCAAAGTGTCATTTTAAAAACTCATCGATGGCTTGCAGTTTCCTTTTTTTCTATCAATGTTTTCAAAAGTCAAATATGTTTTCCTGCAATTAAAATAATACTTGAAAAAATCCACTCAACACTATTTTCATTGATAATTTGTAACAAAAAGAAAAATACGTTTTGACTTTTTTTTTTTTTTGAACATTTTTTCAAAGCGGAGACGTCTGAAAAGTAGTCCTACAATGAAATAATAAACTTAGTACAAGATATTTTTCAGTATTTAAACTAAACATGATTTGAAACAATTTGAAGGTGTTTAAAGTAACACTAAAATAACTAATGAGTTTTAGATCAATGATTGCCCGATTCAGCTGAACTAATGTTGTTTAGTTCATGAACTTCCAAAACAGATCTTTGTTTGTGGAATCGATTATCTCGTGAAACATTCTTGATCACAGATAATTCAGGTTTTCTGGGTGCTCTTGCTATTTAACTCTTCATATTTCTATAACAGGGACATAAGCACAATCAACTTTTAAAAGGTTTTCATCTTGTTTTAATGGTTTTCCCTTGGTCTGGGCGATGCAGTGATAAAAATCAAATCGTGAGCTTGTCCCTGTGACATTTGGCTATTTTTGTGAAATTGTTGTATTGTGATTCTGAAGCCTCTGAGCAGATGACTTTATTTCTTACAGGCCAGAGCTGCATAATTCAATGAAATCAACACAAAATCACAATTTTAATGGATGCAATGTTCGAAGTGCAATCATTTCTTCTACAAACAACAAAATGTATTGCTTTGATTTTAATAAAAACTGCCAGCACTGGAGTTTAGATTTGTACAAACATGTTCTGAAACAAACGACAACAGTGTGACTAAATGCGATAAAAATTAGTTCAAAAGTGACAAAAATATGCCTACAAACAATAAACGCAACTCAATGCACCAAAGACACAACTAAAAACGACTAAAACGCGACTAAAAACAGCAAAGATGCGCTTAAAAGTGACAAAGACATGTTTAAATACGACAAACACAACTGAATGTGACAAAATCGCGACTAAAAGTGAAAAAAATGTGTTTCAAACGTGAATTTGAACTAAATCCTATTATTAAAACATAAATAGGCAATAGAAAAATACAAAGTGAACGTGAATCTTCAAATCGAAATCATGATCTGGCCCCAAGAAAATCGCGCTAATCATTTTTTGCCACATCGCCCAGACCTAGTTTTCCCTCATCATCAGAGTTTAATTGCACCCAATACATTTCTTTTATGAAGTGGTTTTAGATTTACGCTTAAAATGGAACGAAAAAAACAAAAATCATGACACACATCCTGATATTTTATACTACATCACTAAATACCAAAATTATGTGACAGATTTAACTGTGGAATGTAGATTTGACAAAAATGTATATCTTGACAGTTTTTTTTGTGATCTTGATAACGATATTCAGACAATAAAAAAAGTGGAAAAATGTGTATTTTTTAGAAAATACACATTAGAATTAACCACAAAGGTGCATAAAATATACCTTTGTACCTTTATTTGAGACATTACACTAGAAGTTTTGGTTACACTTTATAATAACTAACTTACACAGCCTCAGTAAAACATGAACAAAGACTTAATTCAAAGAGAGCAATAGTTAATTAAGAATTATTCAGGCTTAACGACCCCTTAATCCTGACCTTAATGAAATATTTACTAAACCTGAATCATTCTAAACGTCTTCACAATGAATTAAGTCTTTGTCCTGCTTTATTAAGACAGGAGTAAGTGCAGTTATTATAAAATAGTACCAATGTTTCGTCATCTTTTTTAGATCAATTTTGATACTTTGAATTCTAGACGATATACTTGATGTTTTATTTTTCCAGATTTTCGAAACAACAGTTGCGATCATATATGTTTTTAAATATATTTCTCATCTCTATTCTTGCTTTAATAAATCATGAACAAAGACTTAATTCATGTGAACAAATAGTTTAAGAATAATTCAGGCTTAGTAACTACTTAACTAATATTCTAACCCAAACCCTTACCTTAATCAAATAGTTATTAAGCCTGAAAGTTACATACTCAATAAACTATTTGTTCATTAGGAAGTAAGTCTTTCTTTGTGCTTTGTTAAGGCTAATTAATTAAAGTGCGTATGACGGTTTTTTACAATTTTCTAATTTTGACTTTATTCAGTGTATTAATACCTCTTGTAAATATAAATTATAGTTTTACACCAATCAGCTCGCTGTTTGTGGAGAAAAGTTGAAAAATCCGTTGACAATTACAGGAAGTAAACAAATTGATGACATCACACTGGGGAGACAAACGTTATGCATAATTTACACAAAATAAACTACTTTTTTTGACCCTTTAACCATTAATTCAACAAAATAAAGGTGTTCACATGTGTTTCTCTTTGTCAAATGAACAAAATCTGTGACGTTAGATGAGTTTTGGCCCAGTGTACAGTGTGGTTACTATGGTAATTTCCCAGTGTGATGTCATACTTTACAACCAGGAAGTAACATTTAAAACCTAAAAAAATAGCTAAACTGGGGTTAAATTTGTAAAGATTTTAGTAGAAATTTGAATATATTTATCTTACCTGCATTTTAGTTAAATGCGTATTTCAACCTGTCATAAGCCCTTTAATTGAATTATAGAGCAGCAGATCTCCAAAACACCGATTAGGAACGTATTCATTTTTCGATATATGGCTGATCTCCATTTAACAGATGCTGACTTGTTAATTGATTATTTTGTGTGGTTTGGACGAGTTTACACAGCAAATATTTCTTTCATTCTGGGTTAGACATGATGTTTTGGATGAATTGGTAACACTTTATAATAACTACACTTACTCCTGCCTTAATAAAGCATGAATAAAGACTTAATTCATTGTGAACAAATTGTTTATTAAGAATGATTCAGACAAAGTAACCACTAAACTCACACTCAAACCCTGATTCCTAACTCTAACCTTAATAAAGTAGGTACTAAGCCTGGATTGTGCTTAATAAACTGTATGTTCATGATGAATTAAGTCTTTGTTCATGCTTTGTTAAGGCTCATAATGGTGTAGTTATTATAAAGTGGTACACAATGCTTCACCATCTTTTCTAGATCAATTTTAATACTTTTAAATAGACGATGTACTCGATGTTCTAATGTTGCAGATCTACAAAACAACAATTATGATCTTATCAGTATCTCCCGTCTAGATTTAACAGTCATTACAACTTGTTGATTGATTATTTTTTAGACGGGTGTAGATCTGTTATAGGTTATTTCTTTCATTCTGGGTCAGACGTAGGGCTGTACGATATTGGAAATGAGTGTGATATGCAATGTGGGTGTCAAGTATTGAGATAACAATATTATCCTGATATGTTTGTTTGTTTTTATCCTGATTTCTTTTCCAGGTATAAAGGATAACAATTATGTGCTCAGCTCTTACTTTGAAATATCTTTGGAGTGTTAAAACTTTGCCTTGTCCATTCTGTAAACAATAAAAATACATTACTCTGACATTTTATTCACCTTCATTTATGCGTGTATGAAATACTGAAAAAATGTATGAGGATTTTGAAGCAAGAGCTTTAACAATAAAACACTTAAAGGGCCTGTACCTGATTTTTATTTACTCTAGTTAAGATAAATTCTCTTTACATTAAACACTGTTTGATAGAAGTAACTTAATGGAAAGACACTGTGTTTGTAATGTACAATCTGTGCATTTTATAAACGCACTTTGTTTGGAAAGAACTAATGCAGAAGCGTTTGCCAGGGGCACCTCGTTTTGTCCAATCAGGCACATTGTACACTATGAATCATGGGTAAATAACTGCGTGACACTATCCCAGAAAGATGTCATGGTACATTTCAAAAGTGATCAACGCTAATTGTACGGAGAGTTAGGGATACTATATGGAAACAACTGCATAAGATTATTCCAGACAGTCGATTCTGAGTCATGGTGCAATACTGAGTGAAAGGAAGGACTATGTGGGCGGGGCTAATGGTTCAAACAAAAACATGTTCCTGTCTCATGGTTCAAAATCAGGTACAGGCCCTTTAAACATTCGTTTACTGTTTTTGTACAGGCTTGTGCGTGCAAGAAACGCCAGATTAATGCATTTAACCATTAGAAATGATCACGGATATTTGTGATACGAATATCACTCTTGATATTATCGCGACAATGATATTTTTACGATATAACGTGCAGCCCTATTAGACATAGCGCATGGCCTATTCTTTTAAACGTGGATGGATTTTATTTAACACAAGAACATGTTACACAAATACTGCCTTAGCCTTAGAGAAGCTGTCATTAGATAAAAGGCTGTGATGACTTCCTTTGAGCCTAATTATCTTTTCCTATCTCCTCTGAGCGCATTCTTGTCTTACAGTTTTCCGTTCGTGTAGCAACACTCGCAACACTGAACATACAATCAATGAACCAACAATGTCTTCTTCTTCTCGCATGTGGGAGCTTTCAAGGACGCGCTCATTCTTTTGTGTTCAACGTGAAAGGTGAAATTGTGTTGTGTGTTTTGTGAATGGCAGGCGTCTCGTCGGTGTGCGGGAATGGGACGGTGCTGGCGGTGTATCACAGGAAAAGACACAAAATCAGACCCGCCGAGCTCATGACGGTCAACTTAGCCCTGTGCGATTTAGGCTTCAGTGTCCTGGGAGTGCCCTTCTTCATCATTTCCAGGTACGAGGGCAGTAACTGAGGACGATGTTTTGAGAAGCACTGACCTACATTGTTTGCCGTTTCAAGATGTTTGTGACCTGCTGAAATACATTAATTAAACAGAGTGGATGGAGAGTCGAAACCAATGACAAACGAAGAGTCAGCAGAAAAAAAAACCCACAAAAACAAAATCTAGCCTTGCTTAAAATAACTTGAATGGATTTGTGTATTTGAGAAGATTTCAGAACTTCAAATCATGCCTTAAAACTCACCTTTTCAAACTATTCTTTCTTCAGTTCATGTTTGTCTTTTCTTTCGTTGTAAAGTGTCCAAAAATAATCCACTATATAAGTCAATAAATCACGATTATCATTAGATTAGATCCTCAATTTTCAATCAGTGTGCTGGGAACACAAATGTACTTTGAGGCATTGCCAGGTGTGCCTTGAAAAAACCTCGGATGCATTTAATTTAATAGTTTACCGTTTTGGAGAGTCCTGACCTTATATCTCTACCAACGAACAAAACAAAACAATCACTATTGTCAAATTTAAAGTGACATGGACTGTATTTTCCACATTATATCACATTTCTTACTAAAAGGTCTGACTTGATAATGCTCATTTAAAGTAGAATATTTCGCTGGACTCACAACTAGTTCATCGAGATCATTTTACTTGAAAATGTGACCATTTAAACTACACTTTTAGTAACTTTAATTAATTAAATCGCTATTTTTATTTGTATCTTTGTTCCTGCTTTAACAAAGACTTAATTCATAATAAACAAATAATTAAGTCATGATTCAGGTTTAATAACATCAAATACTCCTAACCTTTACCCCTTAAATACTGAGCCTGAATCATTCTTACTAAACTATTTGTTCATTTTGTTCATGCTTTATTATGGCATGAATAAATGTTTTTTTGTTTGTTTTGTTTTTTTACTTCATTGGCAAATAATTTATCTCGAAATAGGAAGAACTGTATAGAAACAAATCAAGACACAAATTTGTATTTTTTATTCATAATTATCTGCGTCCTTGGATATGATAATAAATAAGGGCTATGACTGTAAAAAAATAAAAAATAATAGTCATATTTTGATAATCTGGACTATACAGACGCTAAAACATATACGGAAAATAAGACAATTGCATTATTATATCAAGATGTCAAAAAAGAAGTTCAGATTTTTTTCAACAATACACTAAATATATAAATACTCTCTAACTAGAAACTTATATTTCAACCTTTATTTGGCTAAAATAATTATTTGACTGGTTGACCATTTCAAAAAATGAACCACTGACAAGTCGACTACTAAAATAATCATTATTATAGCTGCAGCCTTAAGTGCATTTTCAAATCTAATGATGGTTTAACAGATAGCAATTCTAAAGTTGACTTATTCACAATAACAAAACCAATTTACGTGACATAAAAGTGGTTTATTTTTACATTTTCTCTTTTGATTCTCACGATAATTCCTCTCTAACAAGTTACAAACAATTCAAACTAAACCAATCAAACAACTTAACTCAAGTACAGGTTTATTTTCTGATTCCATGTTGCGCTCATTTACGTTGTCGCGGTGAATTGAAGTGTTGTTGTTGTGCTTTAGCTTGAGCCACGGCTGGATCTTCGGGGAGACGGGGTGTCTTCTGTACGGCATCCAGGGCTCGGTGTTTGGGATCGGCTCGCTCATCACCACATCGCTCATATCGCTGGACCGCTGCCTGAAAATCTGCTGCTTAAGATACGGTTAAGTATCTACGTCATTTGGCACGTTTCTTAATGTGTGCACGGGTACATCAATTATGTTTTTGGCACGTTTTTTAATTCATGCATGCAGTGGTGAATGTTTGGGGCGGTTCCCGAGGTTATCACAGCAAAAACGGAATATTTAGTGAAAATGACTTACTATTTTAATTAGATTTTGACTGGTTTGATTTATTGGTTTGGATTTCTGGACTTGTTTCACAGTTTGGGAAAAGGCAAAGCAAGTTTATTTGTAGAACAATTCGTACACAAAGGCAATTCAAAGTGCTTTACACAACAGAACAAAATCACATTAAAATCACTAAACAGATTAAGACAAACAAAATCATTATAAGAGTGCAGATACTTCAAGTTTTGTGTCTTGAAATGCTCCTTTAACATTGTCTACATTTTTCAGATTTCTTTCTTTATTTTGCCGTCCTTCCGGCAGCTGTTTTTCCCCACATTTATAAACATTCAAAGTGCCTTTTGTTGTGTCATAATTTCTTCTGGATAACGCTCGCATGTTTGACACAATGAAGAAGACAAACTCGACGAAATTCAATGCAATAGAGTCTTTATTGTCCAAAAAATAACTTCATCCTTGGTCAAATGTAAGATCTGGTTGGTTCACAGACCACGCAAAAAGCTCCTCTAACCAGTGTCCCAGATCATGGCTCCAAACCCACAGAGATCCTCACACGAAGAAAAAACCTCCAGAAGCCCCAACAAAGAGAATGCAGCCCAATTTATAGCTCTGAATATTCACAACGATTACCCCCCATAGCTCGGCTCTTCTCCTATAGTTTCCTAGGTTTAGGGCACTACTCCTCCCAAGCACGTTATCATTCTCTGAACCCACGTGTAAACTCACTGACCCCTATGATCTCACTACCATGGTACAGGTCCCACACAGCTGTATTTTCTTGCTGCAGTAGTTACAAGACTTGCCCCTAGTGGCAGCCTCCAGTATTGTCCTAAATGAGCCTCCAATGCACATGTTGCTCTAGTGATTTCCTCCATGCACTGAGTTTTTCATAATAGTTTTTAATAATAAGTAAAAGTAGAAGAAACTTTCTAAACAAAATAATAACTCTACAGGCCTTTGCTTTATCTAAAACTTAAGCTTAAACTCTGCAAAATAAGCCTTTGGTGTTACACTCTTAAATATTGTTATTATAATGTTTCATACATTTGTGAAGCTAAAATATTCTTCATCACTTTTTATTTCAGTTATTTATTTTATTTGCACTATTGTTTTGGAAGGCATTGCTTTTTCAGCATCATTTAATATCTATCATTTGTATCTGTCTATCTATCGATCCATTGTTCTATCAGATCACCACAATAATATGCAAAATCAGATCTATCAGTTCTTGTAGATGTCTGTTTTTACTTTACATTTACAAAACAATGTGTTATTCATTTATAGTTGGAGGAATGCGTAATTTCTTTACCACTGCCTATTCATTTTACTTTATGATTAAACACTGACAGATGTAGTTGTGTAGATGTCTTAAGGTCAAGGGTCAAGGCCTTGATTAAACTCGACGTGCTCAACACTTAACCCACTTTCATTTTGGATTCAGAGTGTCTCCCATGTGCCGTTTTTATTACAACCTATGCATTCATGATCTACAATGTAGAACCGCATCATTCTTTGTTATGAATCAGCTCCACAAACCTGTCATTTGAATCTTTGGACTGAAGTCCTTTTATCTGACAACAATCACATCTGAAGCTATTGTGAAAAAAAAGGTTTCTTTTTTAAAAATGTCTGCAGACAGATAAGACGTTGAACTTAGTGTCAGTTTCGGTTTTAAATATCAAAAATACTAACCATAAAACAGGTCAACAAATCAGCATTTTGGCAGCTAATTTTACCACAGAATAACTTAATATGAGGATGAACATAGATTTAATTTGTGACGAACAAAGGCTAATTAAGGTGTAGTTTATTAAGTGGCTAATGTTTTTTGTTTTTTTGTTTTTTTGGTAATATGTAAGCTTTTTTAAAAAACATGAATAAAGACTATTGACTATTTTTGGAAGAAATATCCGAAATGATAATCTGTAATCGTTGAACCTCATCATTATTTGTTATGGATTGGCTACAAAAATCTGCCATTAATCTTTGGCTTTGTAAATAAAATAAAAAAAAGTTTTGTTTATTTCTACACACAGAGAAGACGAACTTTGTTTCAGTTTTTGTTTCATGTAGATCTCAAGACCCAAAAATGACAGAGCTACTGACCATAAAACAGGTCAAAAAATCAGCTCAGTTCAAATATTGGATTTCTGTATATTTGTGATGTCATGTGAACGCAACCAATTAGTCACGTCTAACAAAGGTCACACAGAAAACACAAGGGGAGTATTTATCTGAGATCGATGGTCGTTGCAGCTGCAGGTCAGGGTCACTGGATTAGGGTCTTGTTTTTGATTGGTGGTTTGTTTTGCAGGTCAGTGGATCAACAACCTTCACGCGCTCCTGTGCATCGCAGTCATCTGGATCTACACCGTGTTCTGGGCCTCACTTCCTGCTTTTGGGTTTGGACGCTACAGACCAGAACCTTATGGCACCAGCTGCACTGTCGACTGGTAACTATAGCCTTGTTTCCATTGGTCCGCTTTGGAGCAGATCGCTGTGGTCCCAAAGTGTCTTCAGTGTCTTAAAGCTGCGGTACCTGATTTTCACAAAGCAAAACCTTAAGTAGGTATTAAAATGTGTCTAACTCGTTCCTATTGCGCTCACAAACTCTTTGACACATTGTTAATATCCACAAGCATTCATTTTCAGGCATGGGCTTAATTTTAGAACAGCTTTTATCAAACTGCAAAGTGCAGCTCGTGCTACTGCCCCAAGAACAGCCTCAGAACACTGCTTTCGGCTCCTGTTTCCTGGTCGACGAGACATAAAATACTTTATTTTCGATGCAGACAGTGTGCAGTGGTTTCTTTACAATATTTTCTTTGGGGGAAACAATGAATTTTTTACTCATTTATAAACAGCTTTAAGTGAACCATACTGGTTGGTCAAACCCTCGTGGTAGTGGTTTCCATTCTCTAGTTTCACATTACACTTTAGCAGAGGAGGAGCTGCACAACACAGCAAGCTGATTGGACAAGAGAGAACACACACTCAAAAGCAGATATGAACAGAAAATAATAATTTCTCACTAAATACTGGCTTATTCTTGTGATGGTAACTTAATTCGCCTTATTCGGCCCACTTTGGCATCTTTTTGTCACAGATCCACACTCCTGGCGTAAACACACTTCCATTTTGACGAAAACTCCGTTCATACAAAAGGCGAACAAGGGAAAAGTCTAAGTCTTCTAAAATATTATATAAAGTAGATTAATTTGCTTTAAATGTTTAATGTACACGAGCAACAGGTTACAACGCACTAATTAACTGGGGCCTGAAAACAGCTTTTTATTCCGTGTAGAACTTATTTTCTGTTGAGCTCGTCTGCCCCGTGTAAACAGTAAAAGATGGCGGTGCCCATGACAACTTATGGAATAAGGAGAATATGTTGAGTCAACAAACTTAACAAAACAAAGCTAGCATCATCTGCTTCCTGTTATTCGACGCACAGCACTCACTTCAAGACTGAACATATTATACTTCCAATGCACAATGTATTTAACATCAGCCAAACCAATGCATTACATAAAGAGACGTTAAAACAGAAGTGAAACAAATGCAGAAAAAGCTGTCGATAAACAGGAAGCTGTTTCCTGTTTACTCAAGCTTTAGTCACGTCTCACATGTCACAAACTTAGAAATACTAAAACATACTTTTGTGAATTGCTGAGATCAGCCTCATGTTTAAAAAGTATGATTTAGGTATGATTTAGATTTTATTTATCAAGAAAATATCTGTTATGTGTGGGTATAATCACGTACAGAGCCAGATGCACTGACCGAGCTGAAGCTATTGGCACAAGTCCTCACTGAGGGGGAACAACACACTGCAGTGAGAAGACTGATGAGGAGTGAACAAATGACACAGAGGAAGGAAACAGATGGGTTCATATGAGATCAACCCTTTCCAGAAACTTGATTTTAACACTGAGCAGGAGACAGGTCAGCATTTAATAGTGGCATTTGGCTTTTAATTGTAAGATTGCAGATTCTGAGTACTTTTGACCCCTCAATCGATATAATATTTTAAATAGTTAATAGTTTCCTTTGACAACGGTCCAAAATGTTTATAATTCTGAAATTCATGTACGGTTTATTGTTCCGTATCGCCCAGTCCTTACTCCAGATCGTGCCACTGATGCAAAGATTGTGCCTTTTCAGGTGGAGCATCCAGACGACTGACTCTAACCGTCTGTATGTGTACCTCTTCTTCTGCTTCGGGTTTGGAGTTCCCACCGTCACCATCATTACGTCATATGTAGCCATTCTGCTGAAGGTTTGTACCATAACATTAGGCTTATATATGGAATGTTCCACAATACAGCATTAAACTTATTTATCATATGTTTGTTTGATTTTTGAGCTTTATGTTATGTAACATTGTCCCTTCATAAAAACACACACACCTGGAGTTGTATTTATCTTCATCCACTCGTGTTAGATGACTCCAGTTTAGTAAGTCCTCTCCCCCTGAGCCTCAGAAAACACTCGTCTATAAATCACCATATCATTCTGAGCATTTCTGCCTCAAATGCCATCACACCAGCGTGCTTACGTTATCGTGTCAGTAGATGGAGTTCTAACACAGATCTTGATGAGTGACCGCCTCACAAACTCAAAGTAATATATGATTTCAGTGCATACATTATTTTAAGTTCAAAAACATGAGATGCCAAAGCAGAGGTACAAGAACATGTTGAAAGGGAAATAACAAACATTGCAGAATATGTGACACAAAGGTTAGAGCAAAACCCAGTCCCACGAGAATACATCTTTTACTATCATTATTCTTCATTGTTTTATGTTGCTCTTTATTGCCAAAACAAGTTCTAGGTTTGTACATTTTGTTCACTGACACTGGCAATAAAACTTTTCTGATTTTGATGAAAAACGACTGAGCGCCAAGAAAAGTGTGTAAATTATTGTTTGAAATGAATTTGACCACTGTTGCTGCTCTTACCACATAGGACAAAGTCTTTAGTTGCCAAACATGTCCAGTACAATTGATGCCGTGCTTCTTCCAGGTTTACACCTCTAGCCGCGCCCTGGCGTCCATTCCCTGCTCTGCTGTCTCCAACACCAGCACCAAAGATCTCAAACTTGCAAAGGTATTTATCTTTTTTTTCCTGGGTAGTTTGTTGGTTGTTCATGAAAATATAACATTAACATTGTTTATTATCACAATCCACATTTTACATTTACAGGTAAGGGAGGGCAATATTGACAAAATCTAATATCTATTTTTTTTTATCATACAATAATAATCTGATGAGTGTAGGCTCTAGGACTTTTTTCCTTTTTGTCATCTATCTGACTAACTATCAAGCTCCAGGGCATTTAAAACATAAAAGGGAAGCTACAGCACGTTCTGGGATGAATCTGGATCAGTTTGTTCTCCAAATACAAACTAAAAGTAAGCAAAACTATGTACAACATTTAAGTCTTTTATAGGCTTTTTTTAATAGTATTTTTTTTACATTATAGGCTATTGCAAATCCATAATTCAAATGTTTTGATATATTTGTTTCAACTTTGGAAAGGTAATGTCAAGACCCAGCAAACTGAAAAAATCATGGCAAGATTTGAAACAATATTTTCCTTTGAGTAAAACATGTTCCCACTTATAATTAAGACAAAATCACACCGAGTCTCTGTGTCACAGAGAGTCCAGTCCAGAAACAGCCCCAGTTTGACTTGAGTCATTTTAGTCAAGTGTTGTAGGAACTCTATGGCTTTAATGATAGATGACTTATATTTTCAGAAACAATTTTGGTAACACATTTTTATCAGAGATAGTGTTTGTGGGTCCAATTTTATTGCTGTATTAATTCAATTCACTTCAATTTATTTTTGTAGCGCCCAAAATCACAACAACAGTTGCCTTGATGGGCCACAGGTAGAAAGAAGTTCAATTAAACAATGTTGAATAGAATTTAGCAAGTGGATAAATGTCCCGGAGCATCCCCTGTCCTCTTTCTCAGCTAGGAAAAACTACAAAAAAACCTGTAAGAAAAGTAGAAACCTCGGGGAGAACCACAGTGAAGGGGAGATCCTACGGATGGACCAGGACTGACACATCCACTTGGACCAGAGCCACCCAAGAGGAAGGAAGGTGGCTCATCTAATGAAGGAGAATTCCTCTATTTAGCAAAATTGCAAAATGTTACTGTTTGCTCTTGGAAGTTAATTTAAAATTGTCAAGTCTAGAAGCATGGGATTGCAATTTGTTTTGCCGCTAGCTGTTTATATCTTTCACTTTAGTAGATGAAACAAATCAGTCCCTTTCACACCGCCTTTCATTGCTCTTGCAGATGGCTGTGGTGGTGTGTGCTGCTTTCCTCGTGGCCTGGCTGCCTTACGCCTCTGTGTCCCTCATCTCCGCCCTGCTCTCCAGAGACGACCCGCTCTCCGCTGCCACACCTGCCCCACACACCCTGCCCTCGGTGCTCAACTGGAGCTCCACCGACCCCTACAAACAATTGCATGCCGGAAAATGGAACAACACGTCGCTCCCCTCTGAACCAGGACCTCCGGCCTCCAGCAGTCCGGAGTCCTGCCTGTCCCCCGTGCTCACTGTTATTCCCGCGCTCTTCGCCAAATCCCACTGCATGATGAACCCCATCATTTATCAGATCATGCACAGGGAGTTCAGGGACAGTCTGTATGAGATGGTGTTTGGGCGAGAGAAGGCCGACAGGAGGCGCCAGAGACGGAAGACCTTCTCTATGTCTGTTCACAGCAGGCCTTCACGAGACCTCGGCAGACTCTGACACAGAAAATGAAAATAAATGTGGACAAGAAATCTAAAGTGGACTGTATGTATGGACTATTTGTAGAGATAACAAGTTAGGCTTCTTGGCATGAAAAAAATAAACATAAATAAATGTGTGACCTTTTGTTAAATCATTTTAATGTGAAAACCACTGAATGAGAGCTTTTTTAAAATCTTTTTTAAAATCTTTTTAAAAATCTTTTTAAAAATCTTTTTAAAAATCTTTTTAAAAATCTTTTTTAAAATCTTTTTTTTTTTTTAGCAAGGGTGATATTAGGCTATTCATGGGTTTCAGCTTCCTATTATAGGCAATGTTTTGAGGTCACACTCACAATTAATTGCCATGGCAACTGTCCTAATTTTACATAATTTTAGAAGTGGTATAGCCAGAAATTGTTCTCAAGTTATCAATATTATTCAAGTTTGTGTTTCTTCATATATGATTTAGTTTTTTTCATTTTTGTGTCCAGTTTTCAAATTTATTTTCGTGTTACTTCAAATTATTAATCAGATGTTACGTCCAAACTGTTACTTTAGTATATCCTAGTTGAGTAGTAGTTTCCCAAATACTTTTTTTTACTCTTAAATGAGTAATTTCTTTGACCACTACTTTGTACTTTGAGTAATTGTATTATTTTTATATTATTACTCTCTTGCTTGAGTATAATTTTGGCTACCCACTTCTGCTCTAAGGACTTCAGCTATTATCGACTGTTATTTTGTTTGTTTGTTTGTTTGTTTGTTTATAATTATCATATTGGAAGTTAGCAATAGAATTATTTTTTTCTAAATTAGAGGTGGGCAATATTGATAAATATTAATATAATTTTTTTTTTCAGGCTCCCAAAAACGATATTCAGACGATATGATCAATCCAACAGAAATGTGTAAAACATGTCTTTAAAGCTGAGGTTTAATTATCACCAGACAAATGTGAAATGTCTGTAAAATTAACCACAAAAGTGCGGAAATATCACCTTATGTACGAACATGTGCCTAGATTACAATTTCTTTTCAAATAGCAACAACAGCTTGGAAAATTGTGTAGTGAAAAGTCCCGCTTTACCCATGTGAAATTGGACCAGTGCCTATCCTGGTTTAGGCCTAATCTTGGCTTTCATTTTCCAGTTGAGATCTGGTCTGGGTCTGATTTAGTACCAGTTTAGACCTAGTGTAGTCTTGAATTGCACTGTTTGGACCTGGTTTAATAATTACACTTCCATATATCTAACTCTCTTAATGCCATATTTGTTTCGTTACTATTCATTATTTTTAAGCATTAATTAAACTGAAAGGAAACAAGATTAGGAAAATGAGACCTGTATTTGTTTTGTCCTATAACAATCACACATAATATAAAAAGGAAAACAATATAAGCTTCACATATTTGTAAAAAATAAAAAAATAAAAAATAGAAAAAGACAACCAGCTGTTCACAACATAACTTTTTTTTTGCATTACTATTTTTAAATTTTTTGCATTATTATTATTATCAATATTTGCTTTTTGCATCATTATTCTTTGCTTTAATATTATTGTATACATCTTTTTTGCGTTATTATTATTTTTTTGTTATTACTTTTTTAACTTTAAAGATAACGCCACATTCACCATATTAGCTCATCTAAATTTCGACATATTGCCCACCTCAAATCTAATACTTGATTAAATGTCTCGTCTGCGCTCGGACCAAACGCTGCGTGCGCACTTCCTCTGTATTTACGGTAGCCCCTCTGCACTTGCTCCGGCTGCGGTCACATCTCAATGCCAGAACTCCAGTGACTCGGACTCTACAGCGCTTCTCCTGCTAACATGCTATCGTAGACACACGGCTTTCGCTCATTATTTTGAAGGTTAAAGTTTTGCTGATCGCCTCGTATTGTCTGGAGAAGGTGTGGCCGCCCTTTTCCCCCGGAGAGTCCCGCTTGGATTCGCCCATTTTTCGCTGCAGCGCTGCCTCTGAACTCATCCCGGGCGACGTAACGCAAGAGCTTTGGCGGATCAAGAGTCTTATTTTAACGCGTTGCATAATCAGGCGACTTGTGCCCCGACAGGTGAGGTTTAGGGGAGGTATTTTAAGTCATTGTATTGTTTGGAAAAGACCAGTCCGTGTTCATGCCAGATCTGCAGCGCTTCAGGTTTTCCTACCATAGCATGAATCCTTTGTTGGGGGCCAGCGCGCATCTCCAACAACATCATCCGCATCAGCAGCAGCTCCACAGCGCAGGACATCACCCCGACTCTCCCTCGGGACTGCTGCCCGACGTGCTGCTCCCTGGGGCGGATCTTCTGGGTGAGCAGCAGTCCACCACCACCACCTCCTCGCAGCAAACCTCTCCCTTCCTCCATCACCTCTCCGCCGGCCACTTCCAGCACCGCAACGCGCCGCCGCCGCCCCCTCCGCCCCCCGCCGCCATGGCTCTGCGAAACGACCTGGGCTCCAACATCAGCGTCCTCAAAACGCTCAACCTGCGATTTCGATGCTTCCTGGCCAAAGTGCACGAGCTGGAGCGGCGGAATAAGATCTTGGAGAAGCAGCTGCAGCAGGCGCTTGACGCGAACAAGACGTGCCAGAGCTGCGATCAACCCCGGGGCCAGTGCACGCAGGAGGTCAGCGTGCAGACAGGGTTCGTGGGGGCCATTCCGATGAGGCCCGGGTCGCTGCCTTTCCACAACACCAACAACTCAGCTCACAGGTAAACATGGATAATGCTGACAAAAAGTAATGTCTCGATATCTTTTTGGAGTATCCTGATGAAGATAGTCAGACAATAATAAGTTATAAATATGTTAAAGGGGACATATCATGTTTTTTTTCAGGTATTTAGTTCTGAAATATTACACAAGTAGATCATCATTTTACATTTTGCTCATTGGGATATTGGTCAAAAACGGCTTAATAATACACACAGGTTCATCGACTTCCTGTTCAAAACTGCAGATCTGATAAGCCCCGCCTCTTCTTAGTGACATTTCACTTTGGATTTTCATTTGCATGTTTTTATTTTTGAAAAGTGGCTTTGTGACATTTTGGAACTCTACATGTCACTCAGAGTCTTAATTTTTTCAAATAATCACAACTAATGATGTGGGTGGAGATACGGGGTAGGCGAAAACAGGAATTTTAAGCACTCGAGCCTCAGTTGTAGGACAATACAGGATTAACTCAAATATGCAGGAATCCAATTACAACTTTGAGGACACTTGAGGGACCGCTGTGATAACAAGGCTGAAAGCTCATTTGAGTTCATTTGTCCCTTTAAAAAAAAAAAAAATCTTTAAACATATTAGTAGAGTAGAGTAGGTTTAATTATCAGACACATGTGAAATTTCTGTAAAATAAATCACTAAACTGCAGAAATAGCACGTCTATATTTTTAATCAGCTCTTTTGTAGCCTTTTTTCTATAAACAATACAATTATTGACACGTAACAAAACAAAAGTGAAATCCTTTATATTATATGACCAGCTTCATGGAGTCAAACTTTCTGAATCCAAAGGTAAAGTTATTATGATACAAACAGCCTCAAAAAGAGCACTATATATTTAATGAAATCAGTTCAATGGAAAAATAATATTGGAGTACAGATTGAATTGAAATGACTTAAAGGGGCTGCACCTGATTTTTTTTTTTTTTTTGTCATTTTTATTTTTATTGGTCATTTTCTTTTATAACAACAAAAGAACAAATAAGCATGTAAACATATAAACATGTAAGCATAGGAAGAGTACCCACGTACAATAAAAGAAAATGTTATTTGACTTCTAGCTTAGATCTTACACAAAGTCCAATCTTATGGGTTTGACATACTCAGTCCATTTAGACCATATTTCGTAGAACTTGTCCCTTTGAGCTCGGAGAGTGTATGACAATTTTTCCATTATGTAAATTTCTTGCATTATGTTGATCCATTCCTCAATGGACGGGGAGTCTGGTTTTAACCATTTCCTGGTTATGGCTTTCTTGCTTGCTGCAAGGAGTATCCAGAGCAACTTCTTATCCTTGTTTCTCCAGCCTGATACATTCACATTACCCAAATACACATTTTCAAAATTGCACAGTATTTTACAGCCAAATACATTATTAATGTGATCACACACATGTGACCAATAGGATCTTAAGATTGCACAATTCCAGAAAATATGGAAGTGATTCGCCCCTGAGGACCCACAGAGCCTCCAACATGAGTCCCCATTACCTTGATGTCTTTTTTGGATTGGTGTAATGAAAAACCTGACTATATTCTTCCAACAGAATTCTCGCCATGTGTTGGATTCCGTGGCATTCCATTGTAATCTGCATATATGTTCCCAACTTTCATTTGAAATCTGAATATTGCCTTCCATTTCCCATCTCCTCTTTATGTATTCAGTATCGGTTTGTTTACTTGTTTGAATTGCTTTATATAACTTGGATACTAATTTATTTTGTAAAGTCGATTTAAGTATAGTTAAAAAAACATGCAAAAATCCCAAGTCACCTTTCTCCCATACTGTCTTTATGTTGTAATCAAAATGATGCCTAACCTGTAAGTATCTGTAAAAATCCTCCCGATCCAACCCATATTTTTCTTTTAGCATGTCAAAGCTCATGAATGCCCCCTTGTGGATAAAAGAGTGATAAGTAGTAAGTCCTTTGGCGACCCAATTTTTAAATCTTTTGTCAAGTACATTTGGCTTAAAATCCGAATCATAAGCACACCACCTCAAGACTTTCGATAGTTCTCCTGACATGCAAATTTGCATAACGGCATTCCAGCTCTCAAGGAGTGACTCATACATAAAGTCTTCGCTGCACCTGATTTTTACTGTTTTGAAACGTGAAAAACAAAAATAGTTCATTTCAAACTCTTTACATCAATATATCCCCCACTTTTCTAACGCAAACCCAGCATCATAAATATTCATTGCAATGAGTTTATAAACTATTTTCATGCCGTCCCGGGTAAAGCTAACAAACATTAACATGCTAACGGTGCACTTCCTGTTTCTTGTGACTAATCACAATTATAGATTAGCCAAATAATCTTGACATGCTTACTTCAAAACAACATTCACGTTATTATATAAATCTAAATGTATATTTTGCCCACCTCTACCCACAGGCGTCCCACTTCGCTCTTTACGCCGCCCGCAGAGCCTCACGCCGGGAACCCGTCCATCACCATCAGCCAGGCGTCGCCCTGTGTGGACTCCCCCGGCTCCACCACCGCCTGCACCGGGACGTCCACAAACCCGCCCCCGCGCTTCCTCCCGGGCACCATCTGGTCCTACAACCACACGCCGCGCCGGTTTGGGTCCAGTGTGGAGCGGCTGCCCAGTCCCGGCGTGTCTTGGGTGCACCCGGACGGAGTCGGCGTGCAAATCGACACCATCACGCCGGAGATCAGGGCCCTGTACAACGTGCTGGCCAAAGTCAAGAGGGAGAGGGACGAGTATAAGCGCAGGTAAACGCACTTTCACATCTGTGCAGAGGTGGAGCCAAGAATTTAAAGGAAAATATTCTGAATTTTTCATGTTGTTATTAGCCTTTAAACATGCTCTTGAGTGCCTTAAATTTCACATCTCATGTTTAAAAAAAAAATGCAGCCAGCAGATGGCACCAGCGCTATATACAATCTAGTGACGTTAGCGCTGAAAAGATTCTATGATGTGGGTTTGCTGCAGCAGTTATCGAGTTTAGACGAACTGCTCAGAACAAGTTTTGCGCTGAGATTAAGGACTTAAACAGCTGAAGATTCTCGGATAAGTGACTTAGATGATCCGAAAATACGTCCCAGATCGAGGGAGTTCAGCAGGACGTGTGTTTACGCTTGGAGGGGGGAGGATTTTCTAATTTTCTAATTCTTCAAAACATCATGAATGCAACTAAATGCTACTTTAGGTGTGTTTTTGATGATGGAACATTGCTATAACATGGTTAAAGGCTCAAAAAAGTCACTGTAGCAGAAAATGTCCTTTGATTATGTGTCCTTTAACTCAAGTAAGAGTCAAACTCACTCAACTTTTGTACAATGTTATCTGATCTTGTATAAATGTCAGCACATCTGGATAAATATTTGTTTGTGCATATTTTATTTGGAGTTTACATTTGTTTACCATAGGACTAGAACCAAGATGGCTGCAGGTGGAGCGCAGGTCACGTGTCTGGAACCGATTATGTTTGAAACAAAAGGGTTAGGAGTTTTGGTGGCAAACATTCATAGAGATTTCTTGCTTTTATTCTCTCGTTTATTCTGCACTGGGCACATTGTATTTTTGAAGAAGATCAGGAAATCTCTCAAGTAAGAGGAAACTAATTTGGAGAAACTACTGCTCAAGTAAGAGTAACTGTCTGGGTGTCAAATCTGATTTATAATTTGAAAAACCTGGTATTTTAAAAGGAAAGACACAAACATGAAAAAAGCTTAATCATGTCTGAAGGAGCGGTGTAAGAAACACCTATGTCAACATGAAGCTTTTGTCACTTGTAGACTCACAACACAGAGGGAAAAGGAGCCAAAACCTTAACTCACGTAAGAGAAATGTTACTTCAAACAACATTGTACTCTAGTTAAGAGGGAGTAAAGAACATGGTCTGAAAACTACTTCAAGAGAAGTACAATTTTACTAAAAAGTTACTACCTATCTCTGCATTTATAGACCGTATTTGCACTGAAAATTGCATTAAGTCTCGCTCCAATGGCGTGGATAGTGGAAGTATTGCAGATAAATAGAGTTTGGCGGTTTGAAGATGTATCGGTTGTTTCATATTTGGAAGACTGCAGGTTTAATTCCATCATTAGCAAGTCCATTTCCATGTGTCTTTGGGCCAGACACTTCACCAGTCTGCCGAAATACGGATTTCATTCCATTGACACAACTTCTTTATGATTTTTTTTAATTCACCCTGAAACAGATGGATAACTGCTTTTGGAGTTTGAGTCATTGGTGGTGACTGGAGCAGTTGTTGGCACAGATTGACAGCCAGGTCTTTTTAAAGTCAGCCCCGGGGCAGTTGTTGGGGCTTTATTGGTGCTTACCTCCACCAACTGTGAGGAGTGAATGAGTAATGCACTGACCTTGAGGGTGTGTTCACTTGTTTGCACTAGACCAGGCCTACACAAGAACAGGATTCAAACCCAGGACTATAGCGTTGCCAGATAATAAAATTTCCAACTCGATTTTAAGAAGAAGGTTCAATAATCATTGCCATATTCTCATTCTATTTCATTTCTTTTGACAATAAAATGTACTTTTCCAAATATATTAGTTTATTTTAAATTACTCTGTAGTTCATGGAGTTGACATGGATCAGACCATTTAAAAATAAAAGGTCTAATTTAAGTCTTAATTAGACTATGTAATGTATTTTCAGTATCAATGCCTGTTCAAATGAGTATCAAGTTTTCATATATAGATAGTAGATACTTTATACTTTTGCACTTTATTGATCCCGAAGGAAATTCAGTTTCAGCTGCAGAAACATTTTCACTGCACTTCTCAGTCCTTTGTGTCTCATTGCAACTTAGAAGGAGAACTGTCAGTTGGGCTGTCACTTACGATTATTTTAGTAGCCGACTAGTCAAACTATTATTTATATTGTATATTTAACTTTTTGAAATATATATCTGTCAAATAAAGATTGAACTATGATGAACGAAGACTTCTAGATAGACAATATTTATGAATGAAGTGTATTATAGTCAACAATTATTTATTATTTTTTTGACATTTTGATGTATTATTGTCATGGTCTTTGTTGTAAAAGGTTTTTTCATGTCCTTTTCAGTCTATGGTTCCATTAAGGATTAGTCGATAATACATTTTTATAGTTGATTATTTTTTGTAGTTGATGATTGTAGTCACGATTAAGTAGATTTATCGTTGCAGCCCTAACTGTCAGATAGAGTCAGCAGATCGTGTGGCAGGGCAGCTTGAGGAGAGTTATAGCCCTCAGGACAAAAGACTCCTCAGTGTCCAGCAGCCCGGGCCTCACAGTCAGGTACAGGTGGAGCACGTGAACTCTGGAGATACAAACGTAAAGCTTTCTGCCTCGTTCTGTTGTGTCAGTCTGTGATGAGATGGTCATTCACTCTAAATATTTCCTCTTGAACGTCTTCTGTTGTATTTGGTGTTAAAAAGTTTGTTGCATTTCAGTGGTCCATAAATAGCTTCTTGCAAAAGTTAGAAAAACAAACAGCTCATTTTGTAACAGTGCTTAACTTCTGTCCTTAGAACTGCACAAGGCACAATTCTTAGTGGGTTAAAATCCTCATTTGTCAAGTTAAAATTGAGCTCAAAAATAAAAAGAGTGAAAAGACAAACTGCTCAGTGTGCCAGCCAGGTAGGACAAGAGCAGCCAACCACTCAGTTTTGATACTAGTCTTAGTTTCGAATAAGTATTTGGCTATCGATCTTTTAACAACCCTAGTGTGAATTATCCCTCGCCTTATTCTGCCCCGCCCACTTTTGCTTCTCTTTGCCACAGATCCACACTCCTGGAGTAAACGAATGAGGGAAAAGTCTCGCCGTTAAAACATTATATAAAGTAGATTGATTTGTGTTAAATGTTTAATGAACACGTACAACAACAAGTCAGATCTGAAAAAGCCTTTTTTGAGCTCGTCTGCCCCGTGTAAACTAATACAATGGAAAAAAAAGACACTGGCGCCCGCGGCAATTTCTGGAATAAAGTGAATACGTGTCCAAAAAAGCACTACAAAACTACTCTTGACAAGATAAATAGGCCTATTGTCAATTTACATAAAGGTGCACTATGCTACTTTTCTGGGAGGTTCACCATCTGCTTGTCTCTATGGCAACTAACGTTTATTTTGGTAGTCGAATAGTCTAGCGGTTATTCTTTCGATTAATTGATTGGTTGTTCAAAACGCAAAAGGCTGGTGAATATGGATTGTTTTTAGGAAATTTTACCAGACAAAGCCAAAGTAAAACCGCTGCCAGGGTTCGATGGAGAATATTTACAGACAAATGGTTGTTTTAATCAAAAACACAAAATTTACACATTCTCCGTGTCATTTTGGTGTGATTACTGCTCTGTCTGAGTCATAAAACCTCTTCTCTCAGCTCATGGCATGTTTTGGAGTCTATATATATACACCAATTAATGATTAATTATTAGATTACTTAATTAGTTGACAACTATTCCTATAATCGATTAGTTGCGATTAATCGATTAACTTGTTGCAGCCCTATTGCTTTACCACCAGGCGTAGTGACAGGTCAGATCTGTGGAGAGGCGAGCCCAGTTCCTGTAAGAAAATGCAGATATTTTTGAGCAATAAAAGATTGTAATTAAATACATGTAATGCTACACTAAAAATCCAGGGAAGGCAACAACGCATTCATAATTACAGTCACAAAATGTAGGATTTAAGCTCGTCTAAGCGATGGACAGGTCTAGATTTTCTTTTCATGTGTAGTGTGGGGCTCCTCTTGTTTTGCTAAGTGCAGGTAATGATTCGGGGCTTGTAAAACAGCAGCACCGTCAGCAGATGGAACGAGACACTCCATTTCCTCTGAGCTCGAGCCAGAATCCACTTCACGTGTGACCGAAGCAGGTGCTGGTCCACAAATACAGAACCGGCACAGCGGCTCTGGCTAAATATACAGCAGGAATGAAGGTCAAATATGAGCGTGAGGCTGACTCAATTCAGGGTAATAGGACGGTTCATGTTCTAATCTAAATTGTGTCAAACATTTCAGATGGTGCAGGGGCCAGTGTGGGTCAGGCACTGATTTAAAGGTCCCATACAATACAAACATTTACTCATGTGAGCATTAGAATGTTAATACCTCACTAAAACATTCCTGGAGTTGTGTTTTGTTTATATCCACACATTGTTGGACTGTCTGCATCTCCAAAGCTCAAAATGCTCTGTTCCACCTTGTGATGTCATGAAGTGGTGAAGACGTTTCAATGAAGATAAAACAACAACAGCAGCTTCAAAGTTTTACAATCCCTGGACTGAAATTATCCAAATGATTCTAGTGAAGTTGTCTGGAGTAAAAAAAAAAGAAAAAAAGTGGAGCACTTCCATATAATGACATCACAAGGTTGAACAGAGTGTTTTCAGTCTGAGAAAAGAACAAAGTCTAATTATGCAAGATCTGTGTGTTAAAATATGTGAATGAAACAGAACATGATTCCAAGCATGTATTTAATGAATATGCAACATTTTAACAGAGAAAAAATGATGGTAATACAGGCCCATTAAATTAAATATTCATGTAGAAAATTAGGACAGCAAGATTTATTGCATCAAAATCACTATTTCAATGTAGAGCTTCAGCAATTCATCAGCTTATCTTGACTCGTCGATATAATTATATAAAAATAATCATAGTTGTATTTGTTGATAACTGTAATTGTGATCTGGATTATGAAAAAAAAACTTAAAATAAATAACCCCATGTCAAAAAAAGAATGAACAATGTCTGACTTTAATCAAGACTCCACTTTATTCATAAATACTCACTATCTCACTCACAGAAGCCTTTCTGTCACCATATGTCAACCTTTATTTGATTGATTATGTATTTTAAAAGTGTACAATAAAAATAAGCGTCAACTAATCAAAAATTAAAAAAAAGAATTGCTGACTATTATACAGTCCACCACTAAATAATTGTTATCCTGGATAATTCTTCAACAAACAACACATTATCTCAATATAAAACCCGTTAACTCTGTAGTAGTTGGTTTCTTCTAACATGTTCTGAAGTGCATCAAAAACATTTTATTTAGTAGTTCAGCTTTCAATTTTGTTTCAAATGTTTAAGCTCTGTTGAATTTTGATTAATTTGAAACATAAATTGCCAATCTAATTGCAATTGCAATGCTTGTCATAACAATTGTAATCAGACTCAGACAAAGGTTATTGATCCACAAGGGACTTGTACACAGTAGTTCACATGTTAAAATATAATAACAGCCTTAGAGAAGTCACACTCTTAATATGTATAGTCTGAACAAGTAGTGATGATTTACTTTACCAGAAATCAATGATGTATTTGTATCTTATTTGAAGTTAAAATAGTCTGCTAGTGTTAGTCACAGGTGGATGAGCTCACACTCAGACATTACTCACGGTTCAATGCATGACACACTGTCTAGGATCATGCACACATTTGAATAATGCAACTTTAGTTTGTTTCATGTGGGAAGCGCAACCACTTACACAGAAGCACACCAAAAACATCTGTGTTCTGAATCTAGACACTTCAGACAAATGATCCACCTCAAACTTAAACCTGCACAAAGCAACTTTTTTTGGTGGTGGACCCTTTCTTTTTGGTCTAGAGAAGAAGCTACTTTATGACATTCGATGAACCCAGACTGAAGAGAATCCAGACCATTTTAATCGATTGAACTGCATGACTCGTGTTTTCTGCAACAAAACAAGTGATGTTATTGTACAACAATATATGCCACTGTAAACAAACAACAACAGAACCTCCAGCATCGAAACAAACCAGTCATTGTCACGCTCTGCCGTGGTATAATGCATTTGTCTGGGATCTTTTTTCATAATAAAAATTAAATAAACGGCTTTCAAAATGAATTTAATGAACACAAAGAAGAGAGACTTTTTTTAAGTGCCATTTAACCGCAAAAAGTAGTACGATTTTATCCTTCAAAATCTGAACTCTGCTCCAAACCACATGCTTTCACTGACAAAGCCCTAGCTGTAAACCTCTCGATTAAAAATATCCGTGCTGATCATTGATTTGAAACGATTCGATCTTGATTTGATTAAAATTTGATTTATTGCACGGCCCTGTTTCACCCTCATGGCACAGTTCAGTCCCTGTGATGTGGCTGGATGCAAAATTGGAAGAGAAACAAGCATTGATTAAAAGAAAAACCTTATGATTCTGTAGTAATAGTTTTGTTGGTGACGTTGTTGAGCAAGTAATACATTTGCAGAAAGACGCTCCATGGAAAGATGCCAGTGTTAAAAAAAAAAATGTTCAATGCACACAAGCAAAACAGCAAATAAATAAAATGTCTGGAATAATTCTCTGTTGAGTTCAAATCGATATTTCCGGTCAGCAGACTGATTTAGCTCTGTGTGTCAGCTGATGACTGTGTGATTTGCACCTCACTGAAACAGCTGAGGGAGACAGTTTAAAGACATCGACTCGCCAAAGCAAAATGCCCCACTGCGGCCAGAACACTCAAATGTGAGCGACAAAGACGACGTTCAAAGTGATTCTCATTGATTTGAGATGTATAATGGAATGTGATGATGGCATGAGTGATACTAAATGATCTTTGTGAACGGTAAGTGAATGGTTGGAAGGAAGTATGCGATTCCTAAAAAGGGGAGACTCTGTAGCCCGTCCATAATCATATATTATCACCTCAAGTCTAAAAACAAGCTGGACAATAGATTGGTTTAAAGGACACATATTATTTTATATTATTGTTGAACTTCATAAATGCTCTTGTTCCTCTGTTTTGGCATCTCATGTTTTAGAACTTAAAATAACGTACTGTAAGTGCCGTAAACCACACTTGACGTTCTTTCCAGTCAGGCTTTCCCTCGTCAGGATTTTTTGTGAGCACTCCATCTACTGGCAGCAGAGGGAATTACCATACGGAAATGTACAAAAACGTGTAATGTAAGCATGTAGTTGTAATTAACCTGATTTGAAAGCAAAATTGCTCAGAAAGAGTTTAAAAATAGAACAGAAGATCTCCTGATTTCTAACTATGACGTCACAGAGGTTGAATATTTGGAGCCAAGTGTGTTCTGAGGCTCAGACGGAGAGGACTTACTAAACAAGAGTCATCAAATAAGTGTGACAGAAGCTAAATACAACCCTGGGTATGTTTTTGATCAGGGAATGAAGTTAGAACATGGCTATTATTTTTACATTTTGCGTCTCGTGCTTCAGAGTTCTGTCTCTCTGACCAGTGCATGCTGCTGTTGAGTCCTTGGGCAAGCACTTCACATTCCTTGACTATGTTTGAATGTGGTGTGAGAGTTGTGGTCTGAGGTTAATTACAGATTGGCAGCCTCTCTTTTGTCAGTTTCGCTCCAGGGCAGCTGTGGCTACCGAACTGGCTTACCACCACCGCCGAGAGTGGAGATAAAGAAGAATGACCGCCGTGTTGTGCACAGCAAAAAATGTAAATCTATCCGAGCTTAAAATGGCTTGAATTTATCATTTTTATCTAGTTTTGAGAAGTTTTGACTCGATGAGATTTAATCGCTGATGTGATGCAGAATATTTCACTGGTTTCAAGGTATTTCTGACTGATCCTGCCATAATTTTGCTTAAAATAAGAAAAATATTTGTCAGTGGGGAAAGTAAAATTATCTTAACCCACTGACAGATAATTTGGATTGAAGTAAGAAATAATGTGTTGAAACAAGTCAGAAACGGTTTGAAACAAGTAAAATAATCTAGTTTCATTAAATAAATAGTCTCCACTGTTCTTAACGAGTCAAAACGTTGGAAATTCAGATTAATATCCTGAAATCAAGACATTTTAACTCATCTAGAACTTCATTATTTGCAGTGTGCTTTGTCAACTCTGAAGTTCAATTCAAGTGTTTGAGGCCTTTTTATTTTTGGAAATTACTTAATGTTCAAACTATTCACTCTAACTATTTTAAGTGCCACTTTAGTCTCTGAAATCTGTCGAAAACAATGTATTTCTGGGTGCACGGTGGCAGAGCGGCTAGAGCTTCTGCCTCTCAATAAGGATGGGTTCGAATTCTGAACCACCCTAACATCACACGATCTCTCTGGGTGGAGTCTGCATGTCCTCCCCGTGTTACCGTGGGTTCTCTCCGGGTTCTCCGGCTTCCTCCCACCATCCAAAGACATGACTGTGTAGGTTAATTGGAAACTCTAAATTGCCCGAGTGAATGAATGTGAGAGTGAATGGTTGTCTGTCAATGTCTCTGTCTCTCTGTGTTAGCCCTGCGACGAGTTGGCCACTGTCCAGGGTGTACCCCGCCTAAGGCCCAAAGTCACTCCAGTCACCCGCGACCCCTAACGGGAATAAGCGGTAGAAAATGAATGAATGAATGAATGAACAATGTATTTCTCAGCAACTACTTTTACAGTCCATGGCAGGAAAATGGATTTATGGCTTACAAACACCATGCAAACATGGAACACTGATTATGGAGTCTCTATTTGAATCTCTCAAATCACATGAACACAACCGGAGAACTCTAATTAAGCACTGCCTGCAAAACATCCAGGCAAATACGTGTTGTATTATGGTGGCTTTGCTGTGGACAAGCTTTTTTTGGTGTCTTAAAAGATTAAAGTAAAAAACTCTTGGAGCTTTGATGTGTTCAGTTGCACTGCAGAGATCAATTAACCCGTGAGCAACACATTTCCTATAAAAATAATGTTTTTACTGGAAATGCTAACATTTTTATTTTTCTTGCAATAGTTGCTATAAAGTTGTAGTGTGCTAATGCGAAATTATAGGCACCACTGAACTTTTCTTACCCCTATTCACAGCTTTGGCTTTTTCACTTGCCTGCATTGCATTAGCTTGTTTGCTTGTTTTTGCATATCACTGATGAACTGTGTATGCGGTCAGATCAGTCTCAGTGGAGCTCAACAGTCCCGCTCACTTCGATGCCAGCCAAGCTTCTGGAAGTAAATTTCCCATTAATTTTTCATAGACTTTTCATAGACAATTTCAAATATTAAAAGCTTAAATGCACAACGGAGGCTAACGACCTGCTACTTAATGACAAATGTCCATAATACAATTGTTTTCAGTCCAAAAAAACACAACAAACTTAGAATTCAGCTAATGTTATACTAACTTTACTTCACTAACAGATTTTAAATACAATTATAGATCTTGTGTTCAGTTTACCACACTGATTATCCCCGAACAAGCTTTCAAACTTTTACCATACATAAGTGGTGGGCTGGTCACTGTAGAGCTCCATTTACTTTACACAATAGTTGGCGAAACCTTTCTCTGAGTGAAACTAGCTGTGTACTTTCACATGGCCATAACTTACACAGGAAACAAAGCCTGAACAGGGACATGTCCTTCTTTTATTTACTCTTCAGGTGCTTTGTTGTTCTCATTCAGTCCATTGTCATCACACAATATATGCACGGCAAAAAAGAAAAAAAAAAGCTAGTTTAAAATACTTACGTTTGTGTCTTTGAACATCACATCTGCAGCCCATGTCCCACCAGGAAGTAAAAAAATATAAACTCCATCAATCATTGTCAAACAAGGGCAAAAACAATCTTTGGTAAAGTTGACTACATTTTAGTGGAATTAGTTGCCATGCACTTTGAATCTAGGCTCACTGCTAAACTACTCAAAGATGCTCAAAGCATAATAAATGTTGTACTAACTAAATCAATTACTTTTAACTGATTTATTTATTAACTTTTATTTAACCAGGTAAGAATCCAATCAAGGATGACCTGGGACAAAGTGACAAATATAGCAGCACACAAATCAAAAACATTTACACAATTAAGAGACTCTTATGAACAAAAACAGAATTTGCGTTTAAAAGCACAGTCAATTTTTATAGGATTCTCTTAAAACCAAGCGAAAACCCCTTCATTTCCAGTTGCTGATGATTCTCCTGTTATTGTGTACTTTATCTGTGTACTGTACATGTTCCCATGCCTTTCTAATCCCAGTCATTTTTCATCTTTTGTGGAGCACACCTGCGTTCCTCCCTCGGCCCCTGCCCTCTCTGCCTCTCGTTTTGTCTGAGATTTTCACCGAGCTTGCACTTCCTCCTCTGTGCACACGCCCTCTGCACGCACAGCCGCTCTACCTCTGCAATGCACCATACACAAACTGTCACTACACCGAGCGCAGGGAGGAGGGCGGCCTGTGCAGGGAAGCACACTGCAAAAAACAATATGGAGATTTGTTAACATGACTTGTATATTCCGTTGGGGTCAAGTGACATCATACCATTACAAACTGGCCATAGTGTGACATTGAGCTGAGGAACAGGTCAGAATTATATCATAGAATATACTTTTACATTTACCTGTTGGATTGTAGATTTTTGACCTGGTTTATGGTTAATATCATAGCATTAGGTTTAATGTGTTCTCTGTTAGCACACCTGAACTACAAGGTCAGAAAGTTATGACATTATTCAGTCATAAAGACATTATTATTGTTTATGGATCCAGTTCCTATAAAATAATGATAGGATTCAACTCATGTTGATTTTCTATTCAAATGCATTTTTCACAGAATGTTGTGAACACAACTAATTTGATTGGTACTAATTTATAATTATTTACAAGATTAACCTACATTGTTTGACTTGGTTCAAGATATTTCGGGTTTCAATACATGACTTCTATTTCTTATATTCTTATTTCAAGTTAAAATTAAATATTTTGCTCTACATAAGCAATTTATTTATAGTCAAAATTCAGAATAATATTCTAGAATTCAAGTAATACATTTTTAATCAAGGTTAGATATTCATTTTTTGCAGTGCCTACTTGGCGTTGGCTCTCACCTTTCTCATTGAACAAGTGTCCTCCCTGTCAACAACGAGTCTCATCTCATGACTCAGGGCCTATCGGATTAGTATTCCCACAGGGGGCGATGTCCTGCAGCCTCCTCCATCTTAAACAGCATTTGTGAAACAGGGCAGAGCCTCTGCACCAAGTGTTTCTCCAGTGTACATTAAAATACTATGAGATGACAACATTCAAAGACATGGCTCTGGTTTACAAATCAAACACTGCTGAGAGTGCATCAGAGCCACATTACACTGAACATTTGTGTATAGAGTACAACTATGTGATATTATAGAGTACAGTCGAAGGTACTGCACAGAACAGGAGCTGGACCTGTGCATGAGCGCTGTGAGGGGCTCAACATGCAGTGAGTCATCAAAGACTGTAGCATCAGTTTAGAATCCATAAGAGATTCTATAAAGTCATAAAGATTTTTAATAATCTGCCTCACACTTTTGATATTTTGACCTTTCCAAAGTAGTTTTTATGTTCTTCTATAGCAGAATATATCATATCAAATATTTTTATTTCATTGTGGTATTGAGCACTGAGCCTTTTCCTTTGTATTAAAATAGAGTTTGACGTCTGAGAGCCTGCAACAGTTGACCCTGTCTGACTCACGTGTGCTTGTTTCTGCAGATGGGAGGAGGAGAGCACTATGAGGATTGACCTGCAGCAGAAGATTTCAGACCTTCAGGAGGTACACTCCAGTTACAGCCTTCCCCCCAGTGTTTTGTCAGAAAAAAACCGAATGCAATGCTAAAAGAAATACTAAGCACAGGTTAAAAGGCTTGGAACCATAATTTGTAGATATTTGCTGTAGTTCTGACCAGGTTATTGTGCTTATATGACCTATTTTAACCTTTTCCTAACATGTCTGACGAGGGATATCAGGATTATATGGTCAATGGATAATTGTGATTTCTTAAGTCACAATATTCTCTCTTAAATAAATAAGATTATATGTCATATTATCTTTATTTTATCACTCAAAAGTTTGATTTCATAAACAGGCATTTCACTGTTGTTTGGTCAGTAAATAATATATATTATATCTATTTCTGCCTTGTTTATATGCCAATGAAGAATGTACAAATGTCTAACTCCATCTGCAAACACAGTACACTGATAAAAATAATGTATCAAAACAAGTCATATAGTTGTTGTAGAATGAATTGTGTAACCCAATTATTTTCATTTCAATCCTTGATTACACTTGTGGCTTTGTTCAGCTTCCTGTAGTGTCTTATACCCTGCAGCTTCCTGCTTTCCTCTAATCTACTCGTAAAGTGCCGGTGACCCATTTAGCAAGCTCTGCCACACAAACCGGACACCACAAGTCGAAGAGCACTCACTCGACAGGATTGTGGCACATAAATAATTAAGAAGTAAATCAATGCTGACAACAGCCTCCAACAAAAATCTACAGCTGTTAAAATTACTTGAATTTAGAACACTATTGTTTTCAGATTTTTAAAAAATATGTTCTGTGTAATTGCTTGGTTAAAAATCGTACCCTGGAATGGCCCTCGGCTGCATTGAAGGAGGGGTCCTATGCAGTGGATATGAAGAGCAAAATAAACAAACAACATAAAAATTTTCTCCATGAAATTATCATTTTAGCTTGAAACAAACAAACTGAACAAAACTACAAACCTACTCAATATGAATTAGTGTAAACCACTCAAATTAGAATAAACATTTTTAATTCAAGCCACTGTAACTCCTGATAATGAGTTATTTTGCAGTGTACTTCAGTGTGACTGCTCTATACTTTCACGACTTGAATGTGTTGGGTTTACAACTTGACTGTTTTGTGTTTGCAGGACTTGATTGTTTTGTGTTTACAGGACTTAAATATTTTATGTTACTAAGACTTGAATGTATTGTATTTACATGACTTGACCTTTTTGTGTTTACTGAAGTTGACAGTATTGTGTCTACAGGACTTGACTGTTTTGTGTCTATAGGACTTGACTATATTGTGTTTACAGGACTTGACAGTTTTAGGTTTTGACCGTATTGTGTCGGTCACTGTATTCTTTTTACAGGACTAGACTGCTTTGTGTTATCAGGACTTGACAATTTTGTGTTTACAGGACTTGACTTTATTGTGTCTACAGGACTTGACTTTATTGTGTCTACAGGACTTGACTTTATTGTGTCTACAGGACTTGACTTTATTGTGTCTACAGGACTTGACTTTATTGTGTCTACAGGACTTTATTGCTTTGTGTTATCAGGTCTTTGCTATTTTATGTTGTCAGGACTTGACTGTCTTATGTTTACAGGACCTGACTGTCTTATGTTTACAGGACTTGACTGTCTTTGTTTACAGGACTTGACTGTCTTATGTTTACAGGACCTGACTGTCTTATGTTTACAGGACCTGACTGTCTTGTGTTTACAGGACCTGACTGTCTTGTGTTTACAGGACTTGACTGTCTTATGTTTACAGGACCTGACTGTCTTGTGTTTACAGGACTTGACTGTCTTATGTTTACAGGACCTGACTGTCTTGTGTTTACAGGACTTGACTGTCTTATGTTTACAGGACCTGACTGTCTTATGTTTACAGGACTTGACTGTCTTGTGTTTACAGGACCTGACTGTCTTATGTTTACAGGACCTGACTGTCTTATGTTTGCAGGACTTGACTGTCTTGTGTTTACAGGACCTGACTGTCTTATGTTTACAGGACCTGACTGTCTTGTGTTTACAGGACCTGACTGTCTTATGTTTACAGGACCTGACTGTCTTGTGTTTACAGGACCTGACTGTCTTGTGTTTACAGGACTTGACTGTCTTATGTTTACAGGACCTGACTGTCTTGTGTTTACAGGACTTGACTGTCTTGTGTTTACAGGACTTGACTGTCTTATGTTTACAGGACCTGACTGTCTTATGTTTACAGGACCTGACTGTCTTGTGTTTACAGGACCTGACTGTCTTGTGTTTACAGGACCTGACTGTCTTATGTTTACAGGACCTGACTGTCTTGTGTTTACAGGACCTGACTGTCTTGTGTTTACAGGACCTGACTGTCTTGTGTTTACAGGACCTGACTGTCTTATGTTTACAGGACCTGACTGTCTTGTGTTTACAGGACCTGACTGTCTTGTGTTTACAGGACCTGACTGTCTTATGTTTACAGGACCTGACTGTCTTATGTTTACAGGACTTGACTGTCTTATGTTTACAGGACTTGACTGTCTTATGTTTACAGGACTTGACTGTCTTGTGTTTACAGGACCTGACTGTCTTGTGTTTACAGGACCTGACTGTCTTATGTTTACAGGACCTGACTGTCTTGTGTTTACAGGACTTGACTGTCTTGTGTTTACAGGACTTGACTGTCTTGTGTTTACAGGACCTGACTGTCTTGTGTTTACAGGACCTGACTGTCTTGTGTTTACAGGACCTGACTGTCTTATGTTTACAGGACCTGACTGTCTTGTGTTTACAGGACTTGACTGTCTTGTGTTTACAGGACCTGACTGTCTTATGTTTACAGGACCTGACTGTCTTGTGTTTACAGGACCTGACTGTCTTGTGTTTACAGGACCTGCAGGAGAGCGAGGGTTGTCAGGACGAGCTTGCCCTCCGAGTGCAGCAGCTGAAGGCAGAGCTGGTCCTCTTCAAAGGCCTCATGAGCAACGTGAGTTCATTCATACAGTCTCAGTTACATAAGCCGCTAATCATCTCCTCAATGGGGCTTTTGTGTCTTCACTGGACTCGCATTCTTTAATATAAAAGACCCAAATGACTAGAATTGTCCATTTAAGTGGTTAATTGACGTGGTTTTATCTATTGAGAGGATATTTTTTCCTTTGTTAATACTTTCACTCAACTCTTGTTACTCACCACAATAGTCTACTTAAAGAAAACAGAAGTAGAGGATAACGTTCATACAAGTATTACTGCACGAACCTTTAACATGCACAATACTCAGACACATTCTCCTACTAGTTACTACTAAATTCAAGTCTATGCAAGTTTTCTCTATGGAATCATTGATTTGAACCGTAAAGAAGACATAGTACACAGAATTGACTTGTAAGAGCTTTTAACCATGTTATAATTATATTAAGATATATTAATAATGTTTTTCCTTTTCTTTTCCCCACTCAAAGTTGTGTTTAGATTGATTATTACATGTTTGAGTGATTTTTATTCTTCTGCCGTTTAAACGCCAAAAAAATAATGTTTTTGCTGAAAAAGTGGACTTATTTATGTCACGTCGTTTTAGATTAACATTGCTAGTTATTATGGGATTTTCTAATTATAAATATAAAAAAAGTTGGGTACCCTAGCTTTACCACTTACTGAAGGGTTTTCAAAGGCCTTTTCTTGACCTTCTTCTCCACAGAACCTGTCTGATTTGGACAGTAAGATCCAGGAGAAGGCCATGAAGGTGGACATGGACATCTGCCGCCGCATCGAGATCACGACTCGCCTTTGTGACGTGGCTCAGCAGCGCAACTGTGAGGACGTCATCCAGATGTACCAGGTATGTGGCCTATACTTCTCACTTTCACAGGGGTTTGGTATTGTCTATTCACCTTATTCCGCCCCGGCCACTTTTGCCTCTTTTTGCCACAGATCCGCACCTCTGTAGTAAATACACTTCCAATTTGACGAGAACCCCGTTCATGTAAATGGCGAACGAGAGAAAAGTCTTGCCGCTAAAACATTAAATAAAGTAGACTGATGTGAGTAAAATGTTTAATGTACACGAGCAACAACAAGTCAGCAACGCACCGATTTCCTGGGCGGCCTGATAACAAGTTTTTAGTCCGTGTAGAACTTATTTTCTGTTGAGCTCGTCTGCTCGATGTAAACTACAACAGAAAAAAAGATGGCGGCGCCCAGGGCAATTTTTGGAATAAGGTGAAAATCAGTTAAAATGACCTTGTAGTAGTATTTTTCACATTGAATTTTTACCTACCACTTTATATGTATAATTTAGCAGCTTAATCTTTTTTACTTGCTTATTTCACAATTTCTTGGTACTAAGTGTTTTGCAACTTATCCATTGTTTATTTATGTGGTTGTTTTTAATGCTTTACTTTAATTCAAAAGTTAATAATTAAAAGAAGACATTTGAATTTTCCAAATATAACACTGCACACACTGAATCAAAATATCCAGAACTAAACCAGGACTTGAAGAGGACAAAAAACAACTGTACTCAAACCATAGCCGCACTTTTAGTGATTTTTTACATGAATATACAGCCGTGTAATGTTATTTGTGCATTTGTAGGTCCCAAACAACCAGCTGAACATCCGTCGTAAACCCACTCCTCTGTCGTATAATGGGAGCGAGTGCGACGAGCCGGTCAGCACCTCGGAGAGCGACGGGGGCGGAGTCAAAGAGGAGGAGCCGCACTGTGGGTCCTCTGCCAATCAGATCAATGAGGAGATGCAGAGGATGCTCAACCAACTGTGAGTCATTACGTCACATAGAATCAGGGTTGGGGAGAAGACTTTGAGCCCCAAATCAAACTGAAGCTGTTCTTTGGGACACAAACAAACGACTGGACTCTTTGTGAAGTCGAGACGCTGTAGTTTTGGCCTCTCGTGTCTGATTTACTAAGTGTAAACAAGCTCTGCTCAGAGTGACATCAGATATTCAATTCCACCTAGATTTTCTTTAAAATACATAGAAAGAGGAGTAAAGCTGGTGTCTGTAGCAGGGTCTGAGTGACACTAGACTGAGGATTTCCTGGGTTTTGACGATTCATCTTTCAAAGCTGAAGCTAATTCAACTAAAAATGAGTTTTAGGGACTTGTAATAATGTAAAGAAGTCCATGTGGAATCAGTATAAAAGTCCTCATTTTTAATTTTTTTCATTTGTGGGTTTGGAGTACAAACTTATTCTTTCGTGTTGATTTGACTGGAAATAAGAGGCTCACAGCTTTCTTTCCATATTTAACATTTCCAGCAGCTTGATAGTTTCCTTTCATCTGATGTGGATTAAAGTAATAAATTAAGAAAAATGTCCAACATCCCGCCCGCATTGTAACAGGCTAAAATGTGTGTTGTTTATTCTGTTAATGCTTTCCCTACTTGTATTATGAATGTGACATAAGATTAGAAGAGCTTTATGTTTGTTTTTATGCATTTATTTATGAGAAGAGAAAGAAAGAAATACACACTCACCACAAGAGCTGTGTTTTCTATTTTTTCTCACAAATGCTGCACAGTTTAAAACCTAAATTGCATGATCAAATACTGTATTTCTTTGACTTCAGACATGTTACTGTTTTTTGAATACCACCAAATGAAAGAGTAACTTCGCAATCTATACGACTGTGCAATTTATGTTTACTAGTGTAGAATGAAGTACAGTGTGTTGCCATTATTTTAAATTCTGTGGACATTATAGAAGTTATCATAGAACCCACAGATTATGAAAATTACTTTTAACCATGTTATGGTGTTGTTCTCTCATCTTGACATACCTGGAGTTGTGCTTTTTCTCTGCTCTACATTTGGCACAAAGCACATCATAATAACATTTTAGTTTTATCCTTAATTAAACTGCTAAACACTGTCGTCAGCAGAGAGTGTAAGAACTGCTTGAGCTTTACTGGTCTATAATCTCACCCAAATTACTATAGGAAGGACAGTAGGAAGCTTAGACACATAAAAATACCCTGATTAAATGTTTCATAAGAACTGTATTTCCTCATGTTTGTGCTGCAGGCGTGAGTGTGAGTTTGAGGATGACTGCGATAGCCTGGCCTGGGAGGAGACTGAGGAGACACTGCTGCTGTGGGAAGATTTCCCAGGATGCACTCTGCCCCCAGATCCAGCTCACCCGCCAGGAGAGGTAACAAACACACAGCACACATGCATATTTATGTGTAGGTATAAGAATAAGCTCTCTGATGTATTATTTGTTAAACAACATTTGTTGTGACAACAAAATAAAGCAGCAATGAAAAGACAGAAGTGACTAATAATAGCTAATCTGCAGCTAATCTGAATAACATGGACATTTTCAAAAATGTGAACCTTCCAAAGCACAATCAGTGCTCAAGCAGAGATACACTCACTATCTGTGGGGGAAATAATCCATTCATTTCAATGTGGAAGAGCTGCTTTATCACTCACTGTTCAACAACTACAAGATCAAATGTGGACTTTTGGAGTTTTATTGTACTAAATACAAACACAAAGACACTGAAAAGAAATATATGGTCCAGTGGCCCAAATTGTATAAACAAACAAAAATCTAGCAGTTGCATTGGGCTAAATGCTATCACGATGCTAGGGCCACCGGCTGAATTTTAACATCTGCAGAACAATCCATTTATTTTAGTGGTAACGACATGTCAGCACCCGCCATTAAGGCAGTTGTGACTCGACTTTAATTCTTTGTGCTTAAAATACAAAGACTTTGCCAGGAAACCTCTTAAACGAGAGAAAAAGTTGTGTTTCCCAATGAATTAATAGATTCCCATGCCAGACCCCCACTATTGACCCGCTGTCGATCTATTGTTGTGTATGATAACGTATGAAAGATCACAGGTCTAATAAGATGTTGCGGTGAATCACATTGGGAACAGAATCTGGACATGTGATATTTTGTTTGCTGTTAGCTGAGATGTACAGGCTGATGTCCATTACTGTAAACACTGGTATATTTATGTCAAAGGTGATAATTGATACAAGCACATAAATACATACTTTACCAAAGCAGTGACATTGCTAGTGACATTAGAGATCTGGTATTGTGCTTAACAGAAAGCAATTAGATTGGAAAAGTATAATAACAAGTGGAAACAAAGGAGTTTTAGTGAAGATTTACTCTCCAAAGACTGCACCATTGTTATTTAAGGAACAAACTTACTTTAAGGACGAGACCGTTCCACAGTTTGTGAGCTATATAACAATTGCATGTGCCATACAGCTTTCACCAAAACTGACGCTATACCATAGTTTTCATTTTAAGACTTATTGAAGAATGACTGCATTGTTTTGTGTGAGTAGACATTTTCTCTCTTCTTTGCTGTAAACCAATCCAGACCATTGCATTGATCTTGAATGTCTCTTCATTGTCCAGGGGCTTTTTCAGGACAACACAAGTGCATTCAGATCACATTATAAGGCCTGTACTGAGCATATCAGTTTCTAAGAATTACTGCATGAACTGCAGAGCTGATAGAAGATAAAGCCAGGTCTCAACATATAACACAATACTGTGTATACCTAGAAATATGAATTATAATTATTTCTAAGTGGATAACATGCGTCCCCCTTTTGTCTGTGTCCTTCAGGAAGACTGTCTGGAAAAGGTGATTAATGACACTGAGTGCCTGTTCAAGTCCCGAGAGAAAGAATACCAAGAGACCATCGACCAGATTGAGGTCAGACCACTGCTTTCTCCTACTACTGTATTCTACCCTTTTTACTGTGTATTTTACATTATAGTCAATGCAATTTTAATAGGTTGAGTTTGCATGACGTCATACCACTGGAATGAACCTGTTTAAAATGGAGATTTAGTGTCGGACAGAATTCCACTGTAGAATTTGTTTCAAACTGGTTTTATGTTCTTTTTTCTGTAATCACTGGGTCAATCCACATGTAACAAAAATTGGTTCCAAGTTGAACAACTTTAGTCCACCTTTAGTGACTTTATGGACTCAATCACAAACTAAAAAGATATGGCTCATCATTTGTAGATTATTCATTTGGACATTTGGTTTATCAGACTCTTCAACCCGTTCTACACTTTATGTTACCTGTTCAATCAACTGCACAGTGCCAATAGAATAACATTAACCCCGTCATATTAGAGCATTAACATAACTTGTCCCTGCTAGTTACGTATATCATTTAACTGTGTGTTGTGTGTTTAGCTTGAACTGGCCACAGCGAAGAGCGACATGAACCGTCACCTGCACGAGTACATGGAGATGTGCTCCATGAAGCGAGGCCTGGACGTGCAGATGGAGACCTGCAGGAGGCTCATCACACAGAGCGGAGACAGGTACCAACAAATCTGCTGGACTTCAACATGGACCACTGTGGCACAAGCTGACGTTTGTGTTCCTTTCAGGGTCCAGTCCTGTTAGATGTGTGATGGTAGATGTCTGATTCTGTCAATTCATTGAAAGTGTATAGCAATATATTTGCAAAATCAACTTTTAGGAGCATTTAACAATATTGTAATGGTTTTCCCTAATCATTAACTCCCTGGAAGTGTATTTTATGTCACTACCGATTGTTTCGAATCCAGAGCTGCTGATAGTTGATAATATTTTTGGGCAATATGTAGGGAAGATTTTGATAGTTTTTCCCAAAATATTTTATTTAAATTTACTACAGATTTATTCACAACCCTGTTTTACTACAAAATGTATTAGAGAGCAGTGCAGTCACGTTTTGTGCAGTGTCCTCTTAGGACTGTTGTGCTCAAATAAAGATGCATATTCTTTAGCTGGTTAGCCCTAAATAAATAATGGCCTCTGCCCCAGATTTAAGGCCGATAGCTGATACGCAAAAAAGGGTAAATATCATCCAGTATATTGGTAAACCCAATTTTCATTATTGTACCATTGTTGCCATTGTTCTGAAAATCCCAGTGTTTCACTTTCAGCTCTGCACTTTTTCAAAAATGGTGACACACGAAATCAAGTCATACTTGATGTCTGGCCAGTTGCTAGTGCTAATACTGAGTCCCAACTGTGTTATTCAAAGTCTGTCCTACATCGGTCATTTAACGGTTCTTCTTTACGTTCGCAGTAATAATTCCACGGGCCCTGTGTCTTCTGACGACAGTGATCAGAACAACAGCGACCGCTCCTCCGCCTCTCCGTCCTCCTGCTCTGGAAAATCCTGACACCTCGTCATTTCAAAAGCAGGACTGTCACATGACCTTCACTACCGTAATACATCAAACGCAAGAGACACCTGAAACTAAGATTATGGCGATGTTCACACTTCCACATTCACCACTTCAAAATTGGGACTAAACAGGGAACTAAACTAAGACTAGACAATGACTAAACCATGACTAGATTAAGACCAAACCACGTCTACATCAGGACTAAGACAGGATCAAACCAGGACTGAACACAGCCTTAAGTATCACCGCTTTAAAATGTTGGAGGTGGTTGTATGTGGTCAGATGTGGTGTTGACACTATAAAATATAAATAAGTCCAATTCAGTGTGACAAAAATAATATAAGCTCTTGTTGTGACTAAACAAGAGGCAACCGATGTCATGATATAGTTTAATGGCCTTAACACTTGCTTTTGAGCACTTATTGTCTTAAATAGGTCAATATAAAGTGCATGTTTTTGCACTTACATAATCGTTGTAAAAAAGTAAATGAATTAGCAGGATATCAACGTGTCATTCAGCTTTGGTAGACATTTCATACCACACTTGATACACTGTACCTGCCTCGTTGTGTACAATTATGTGTATAATATCCTGTAATAACTATAATGAAACGCACTGTGTAACCTGTAGAAACACGTAGCCCTAATCCTCTCACCCTAAACCATAATTACAACGTAATTACATGTTTTTATTGTCATTACACAGTGCATGTACCTGTACTTTAGGAGGTGGGTAATGTATCAAGAGTAGTGTGACTCATTTCCTCTTTTGTTATACAAATATGTTTGTTAATCATGCAGATTATAATATACAGCCAGTGTAAATATTTCATAACTTTACAACCAAAAATATTAAGTTATTCCTTATAGAATAATGTTTTACTTTGGCGTACATCTGCATCAAAGAAGGATGCAAAACTCTTCACACTCTTGTAAAATGACAAATAAATCCAAATACCTGAGTTACTGTCAAATATATTATGGAATGGCTCGTGGAGAAAAGCAGGTGGCGGACCCTCCACCAGAAAAGTTACATAGTGCACCTTTAAGAGAATGTAAAGCACTACACGCTGCCAATCCTCTGAGTTAGCACTGAGCCTTCAAACCTTTATTTTTAGCTCTAATGCTTTGGTCAGATCAGGCCAGAGTAACAGATTTAACCCCGTTGTACAATTTGTGATTTAGCCATCTTTGTGCCAAAATCAAGATCCTCCGGCTAAAGACGAACGGTCACCTCTCGCTGCCCGAGCTGTTTCACCAAGGTGCTTGATGTAAATAATGAAACCTATTTTTACGCTTGTAGATAATCGCTTAGGAATTTAATTGGATGGAAAGATGACTTTACACTGCAAACAAGGAATGTCAGCATGAGGTAAAATGACTTGATAATATTCATCTTGATTTGAGTACGCTGAACTAGTGCATTTGACTTGTTTAACTGCACTGTCTAATTAAGAGCCAAGAGATTTTATTTTCTTATTTCTGGTTGTTTTATCTTGAAACCAGAAAGGAATGATGTAACACGTCAATTCATGCTGTCCTGTTGGGAATCAAATAGTCAAAAGTACTCAAAACAAGATGTTTATTACAAAAACAAGTCATTTTAACTCACGTGGACATTCTTTTTGCAGTGCACATGGATGGACTGTGGATAAACTACTGATGAACACAATGGAATGCGTTGTGTGAAGAGGGACAGATCTAATAGAGCTTTATAGTTGTGCATGAGCCGCTCTGGATCGTTAGAGTGATTCAAATGTTTTGCTTGAGAGGGAACTTTGGGAGCACTTCTACAATGCAATAATACATTTAATCAAAAGTTAAAACTGACTTGAAATAAAAATGTTTACTTTGGTTTGAGTAGTGTTGGCCAGTTTCAAGATGTTCCTGAATGTAACTTCATATCAAGGCACATTTGACTGAATTTGAAAGCCAGTTTATTCTCACTTATTGCTAAATTAAAAAAAAAGAAAGAAATTGGCAAACATTTATTCTGTGAAATAAGAAAAATGTATAATAACAATAGTCTGAAATATACTGTATGTTTAAACAAGTATCAATAACCTGTATCTACAAAGTTAAATCAAAACCACTCAAATCAAGACAAATATTAAAGTCATATTAGCTCTTGTTCAGGTGTGTTTTTGCACTGTATAACGTTATGCACTGGGTGAATCTTATGTAAGCATGTACCAGGGAGTGAGTCTGCGGTGATAGAAGATTTAAACAAATACTTGATCTTAGGCAAATGTATAATATGAGCAATTATCTCAAATGTGTTCACTGCAAAAAACAAATCTCCTTGAGTTAAAATGACTTAATGAATGTAAATTTATACTTGTTTCAGGCTTTATTTTATGTCGTACATTTTTCTTTTCCTTAAGCAAAGCCTGCCAGTAGAGAAAGATTTTTTTGTCAAATTTAATTAACTTAGTAGTACATTAAATTCTGGAAAAAAGAAACAAGCTACTTACGGACAACTTTAAAGTCTATATGACAGGTTAGACGTCACAAGTCACTAAAATGTAGTGAACATGATTATATTTAAGATTTTACTAAACATTTTTCCTGTATGTCTCCAGTTTGACTATTTTCGTAAAGTTTATAATGTTACTTCCTGGTTGGACATGAGCAGCACATACGACCCTATGATGATAGAGGCAATTCCACAACTGTTTCCTAGCAACCATTTTGAAAACAAAGGGTCAAAATCCATATAAATTACACACAATTTTGAATGTGACAAATTATAATCCCTAATGACACCTTTATTTTGTTGAATGACTGTTTAAACTGTCAGAAAGATGTTTCAGTTGAGTGTTAATTTAATTTGTTCTATTTCTTTTCAACTGTGCGTCGCATTTTGACATCACAGAGGGATTCCATTTTAGAACTCAGCACTACTTCCTGTCATTTTAAACTTTTTCTTCACAAACTGCTACTTCACAGATGTAAACTATGATAAATATTTAACACAGATGCTATTCCACCGAACTACGTCAGTACTAGAGAAAAATGAGAACACGTCATATAGACTTTAATAATTCTGAACGATATTAAAGTAATACCACATAACTTTCTGGATATGGCACGTCGCCTGCATGATTGCGTGGAAATAAAATGTTAAAGCCATACTCCTGACCATTCATGGAGATGTGTTTTACTGTGGAATATTATAGACATAGGAACAATATTTCCATGGAAACGAGCAGGTGGAGGTCAGGTTTGTGGAGGTCAAGCCCGTTCACAATCAAGACTCATGTTTTTTTCTATGGTTTTTAGTACAAAGCTTGCTAGAAACGCTTATATTTTAGTCTATTATTTGGCTTTAATTAAGTAAATCTGAAATAGTCCATACTGTTGCTATTTGAAACAAGATAAAAACACTGAATAAACGTGATTTTAACTTAGATATTTATTTTTTGCAGTGTTCTGGTATTATGTTTAAATAATAAGTCATTCTTCACTAATACAACAATAATATCAATGTTCACTCGGTGTTGTTAAGTAAAGTCGGAAGTAACTTTAAAAACAGCAAATGCATCAGCTTCAGCAAAGTGACGATACAACCACGCGATTTCTTCTGGTGTGTCATAAATTAACCACAAAAAACGATAACAATGGTTTTCAATATACTCTGGAACTATACAGGTTTCATACGATGGTTATTTGTGTTTTAAGTCTTTGTTACAGTTTTTATGCTTTCTGTAATAGGCTGTTGTTGTCCCTTTAGAGCAGGGGTGTCCAAACTTATATCTGTAGTTTTTTGGTTGATCAAAGCCAGAACTTGAACTCAAAACCTTTAGGCAGGAAAAAAATAAACCTCAAACCATATGGAAAGTACTTTTAACATTTTAGTTTAGTTAAAAAATGCAGTGGAGTAGAAAGTACAAATATTTGCTTTCAGATGTAGTACAGATACCTACAAATGTTACTTAACTACAGTACTTTCTACTTTCTGCTTCTGTTACTTTCCTCCACACTCTTTAATCCAATAAATCAAGTTGTGTGTAAGAAAACTGTCAAAACAGCCACAAAAGAGTTGTTATAAATAGTAAAAAGAACAGAGCTTAGAATTAATATTTGTAACAAAGTTATAAGGTCATATTTCCACATTTTTGTGTTCAGTTTTAAAACGTAATTCCTTTTTGTGCAATATTTGAACCTCAACCAAAGCGTGTTTTACCACATTTCTGATTAATGGCAAAGTATGATATGATATTATTGTCGTTGTTTGTATTTAAGGTGAGACGCTGCAGGTGAATAAGAAAAAATCTTAAATTTAAAGATATCAATTTGAAACTTCTCCTGTAGTTTATTAACATCAATGTAAGAAAAAATGTATTACAAGTTTTTCATCATGTCATGTTTTCATGTAGAAATAAGTAATAAGAAATAAGTCATTTTATGTGTAAAATTATAAAAAGTACATAATACAAACAAACATACCAGTTACAAAAAATGTACAGATGGGATTTTGGATTTCTTATTAAGTTTTTGAGTAAATTAGATTGGACTTAGATTAGATTGTCCTATAAATTTCAAATTTCGCGTCATTTTTTTTGACAGTTTTAGATCCCTCTGTACGTTTCGTCAAAATCTTGTTGAGAAGTTTGCTGTGTGTAGGAGCTACTTTAAGTGGTGATCTTTATGTCTCTAAGAGAGAAAAATACATTTTAAGAAAATAGCCTTTGAAGTTACAATGTCCCAGAGAAATCTATGGATGAAGTGGAATAAAATGAAATAATAAAACATCTTTAGGAGCAGATTGGATAAGTTTGTTGTTTCTACATGAAAGCCGATATGTTGAGAGAGCAAACTGACCAAAAAAATGTGTTTTGCCTGTAGTGTCTCACTTTAATTTTATAAATGTGAGTGAGTTGGCCCAACTTATAAAAGGTATTGTTTTACACCAGAATGTTACGTAACAAGAACAATTAAATTTGTGTTGGTAAATCAATTCAAACTAGTTGTAGCCACAAGTAATTCAAATTTAGTTTTTTCAGTGTGCAGTTTTTTGTTTTTTTTTTATCACTAGAACCTAAATAACGTCATCACCTTTGACCCACATCTGACTCTCAAGGTACATTTTTCAGTTGTACAGTTTGGACACTCCTGTTTTAGAGTTCGCATAAATGAATGTTGCTTCTTTGAAAAAGGGCAGAAATTATGAGTAATTTCCTTGCCCTTTAAGATAACTTGAAATAAGATATAATGTAAAAAAAGAAGTGCAGATTTAAAATTTAAACTGTATATTGAATGAGGAAAGATATTCAAAAATAAAGAAACAGCTAAGCTAACATGTCTCTGTGATGTATTTTCTGTATAAAAAAACCCCAAAAGTTAATGGAAGACTATGTTTCTGTTTTGTTTATCATATTTTACTGCTCATATGGAAAAAGATGGCTTTGATGCAAATGTTAGTCAGAGCTCTATAAGTGCACAGCGTGAGCAGAGGCAGTGGTTTAGACAGGAAATAAAATAGTAAGGAAACCATGACGTGTGTCTGCAGGCAGATGAGCAACTAAAGACGGCCAGGTAATACGTCCTGGGATCACACGAACAAAGGTAACTCTCAATTTTTAACACTTTTAAATATTGTTTTAAGTAAATTTAATGGTGTTGTATTATTGTATATGGATTGATTCGATAAATTGGCTTTATTATTGGCAAGTTGACTTTGAATTGAGCTGAACTATGTAAAAAGTAAATATCTTTGAGGTACAGGACCTTTTTTTAACAGGAGTTGTTTTGTTGTTGCTTTGACTAATTTCTATTTGTTTATTATATATATTATATTAATTATATTAATACATGCTGAAGTTGTGGACTTGTAAGTGCAGTTGTCTGGGTTTACTTGATACAGACAAACACATCAAAACAATATTCAGTCAGAAATAGGTTTAATCATGTTAGATAACCTAGATCAGTTTACTAAATGAATCTAATGACAATATATTTTACAGTTTATACCCACAACATTAGCACATGGCATTTAGTAAACACTGTTATGTCCATTTCTGCTGTTAAAGGCATAAACACTGAACAGAATGAGACTCCTGATGTGTTTGTTGCTGTCAATGTGGGGGGCCCAAATGGTCTTCATCTCTGCTTTGGTAAGCTGCTATTTAGGTTTAAACCAAATGCCAAATATTTCCACTTTTCCACTGCAAATAACATGCAAACCTTTACAATTACTTGCACTACAGACAGAGGAATGTAAGAGGCCAAAACGCCAAAGCTGTCCAAAGTGCCCCGCAGGTAAGAAAACATTACAATATTATGTACATTTTCAATATATAAATGTACAATGATGACTGAAGATGATTTATACTCTTTTGTTTCATTACTGAATGCATTGTGACACTGCAGGTAAGAAAGTGCACGGTGCTCACAGGCAGCTGCCCACATCCTCTATTAATATACTGAGTGCAACTGTGAAGGATGTAGCCTCATCTGAGACTGAGATGGAGGACAGATAAGATGTCTATGTTAGGATGAGAAGTTAATCATGCAACTTCTTACACTAAGTTGAGAACTTCTCAACTTGCAAGTTGCCAGATACCAAGTATCTTGAATATCCTAAAGAAAGCTCTTAGACTAATTAATACTAAAACTATAATCAAAATATACGAATTTAAGCAAGTCTGAGTGTGATCACACCTTGAATGGTGTGATCACACCGACAGATGTCAGTGTTACGTATCCTGCCTCATGGAATAAGGGCATGATATAGTTTTTCAACCAAGGGAGTGCCCATCTTTTAGATCTGAATTGTACCCTTTCTCATGAGCACCGTTGGTGTATGATACCAGTAGCTCCCTGTCTCTGTATTTTTAGCAGAAAACGGTGATGAAGGGCCCTCGCGAACCTTGCGACTGTAGAGGGCACCGTTCAGTGGGAGCGCTGCATATTTCCCCTGGCGTGACATGTGATTCTAAATTGGAGAGCCATTTTTAAATATAGAAGTCTTCTTTATACATGAGTATGTCCAGGTCTTTAGAATGCACAAACACTTCAGTGGGTCTGTTTAATCTGACAGTGTTTGCAAAAGTTACAAGGATTTTTATTCTGTCAAAATGGCTTCCTCATTAAAAGGTTGTTAGGTTGACTAGAAGATAACGTTTGGTCCCAAGAGACTTTTTTGCTTAGAGCCACATACACAATGTGTGTATGTGTGCAAAAGTTAGCAAGACTTTTCTTCTTTCAAAATGGCCGCTTCGTTTGGAGCTTGTTATGACCACACCCTAGGACTTATGCTAAATCTTTGGTCCTGATTATACTGACTCACATTTGTTCTGATTATACTGACTCAGTTTGGAGTCTGTGGGATTAAAAACCCTAGGACAAGTTCGTAAAAATGCGGGCGTTGGATTTGGATGTCTCAACTTTGAACCAAAATATCCGACGCCCTATGCAGTTTAGGGCGGGGCCATAATATACTTTTTTTCCACCTTAAGAGGCTCTATGTATGTACTGAATTTCATGTGTCTACGATAGAAACTAGGCTCCGCCCTCGTAATGTATTTTGATTTTACAGAGCCTCTTTTTTGGACGTTCTTGGCGACTCAAAATTTGAGTCGAACTCTAATTTTGTTCCAATTTTCATGAGTTTTCGTGCACGTTTAGGGTTAAAAACTGCAATTTATTTGGCAGATTGGCAAATATATAAAAATTGTCTTCTCTTTTTTTTATGCGATAAATGCTAGAATGATGTAACTTGGTGATATTGTTCCTCATTACAAACACTCTCTCTATAAATATTGTCACACCTCCACGACAAACAGATTTGCTTTTATGAAATTTTTTAAATTAAATTTGAAGGAGGCGCTAGAGAGCCATGTTACGAGCTAGTACCTTAAGTAGCATATCATTATGTCCTGTTCGCAAATCTGCACTTCTGCTCCGTTGGGTCCGTTCAAATCCGACAATGTTTGTAAAAAAAATTTAAAATGTCTTTATTTATCAAAAAAATGCCCTTTTTTTTTTTTTTTTAAATCACCATGACCACGCCCATTGTTCAATTTAAAATCGAATTGATAATCTTTTATCGCAAATGTGTTTTTGATGAAAACTAGTAGATGTCAAAAGATGATGATGTGTGATTAATTCTTGGGTTTGATCCAATATGTCCGACTTCCTGTACGGTTTAGGGTGGGAAAAATAGATTGTTATGTGTAGTTTTTGTGTGTCATTGTGCTGCTCTCCACTGTTTTAGGCCAGTTCCAGACGAAGTGTAGATGTGAACCCTGTCCCACAGGAACCTTCACCTCGGACAAGAACTGTGAGGCCAGCTGCCACCGCTGCTTCAGCGACTGCACACCAGGTTCAACACTTCCTCTGAGTCTGGATGGGTTTTCTAAGCAGTATTTAGGTCACACGAGGGTAGAGCAGAGCAGTGGTTACAACCTTTTTTTTTGTCTCGAGTCCCTGCTGAGCTTTGTCTCACACTTTGAGCCCCTCTAACTAACTAATTCTGATATTGATGTCCACAGTACTTTAAAGCGTTGACATTTTAAGTCAAGTTAAGGCCTAAAGTCAGTGGGATAGGCTCCAGTCACCCATGACACCTCACGGGAACAAGCGGCAGAAAATTAATGAATTTTAGGTCAAATACTCTTCCGTTTCAACTTCTTTTAAAATGTAAGATTTTTTCCTTTTCACCTGTAGAGTCTCACCTTAAGTTTACATCCAGTGAATTTAGTGAAACTGTCTTGTTTGTGTTTTGGTATTGATGCGTTCTGACAAACAAAACATAGAATACTTTTCTGGTATGAAATGAGGAGAAAGACTTTGGCTGATGTGTCATGTGTTAGTCCTCATTTTAGACACAATAAACACAAACTTTCCAATATTTTCATGATGTAAATATCAGTTGCCAAGAATAATGTGTACAAAATGACTCTGCCTGTAAAGTTAGTCTTGCCGTCACACGTTCATCTGTGATCATGAGACTGACTGTGTGTGTTTTGTTCCAGATCTGCATTTAAAGGTGGCAAAAAACTGCAGCAGCACGTCCAACGTCCGCTGTGTGTGCGAGGAGGGCTTTCACTGCGTCGACTGGGACACTGAGTCAAGCAACTGCCAAAAATGCATAAAAACACAACAACCCCCATCCACAACCGGTAACTTAACCACGACCCGCCGAGACAGTGTCAAGACAAATACAGTATTCTTCAAACTAAAGTCTTCTCCAGACAGAGTTTGAATATGTTTTCTGTGGAATAAGTTTGTTAACTGGATGTGACCAAAGACTGTTCTACTCAATTGGGCAGAGGTTTGCAGCGTAGCCATAAATTGTAAAGTTACCTCTAAGTAATTTTGCTCAAGTTGCAGTAAAAAGCAGTGGTCCAGTGGAATTACTCAAGTAAAAACAGAAATGTATTTGGGGAAAACTATAAATCATTAAGAGAAAGTGTCTGGACGAAACATCTGATTTTTTATTTGAAGTTAATGTAATTGGAGCGACAAAACAAGAAATCACACAGCATCTAGTATTTTCAAAAGATAGACACAAAAATGAGAAAAACTAAATCATATCTGAAGGAGCTGAGCAAGAAACACAAAGCCCTGCAGTGGGAAGATACTATCAAATATATTACCCACGTAGGAATAAAAGTATGAAAGACATCCCTGAGAAGTACAATTTTTCAATTTTTGGAGAACAGTTATTGCATAAATTGCAATTCAATAAAATAAAACAAACAATAGTTCGAAAGGGCATGTCATTTAAAGCCCGCTATGTGAGACTTAGCCAAAGAATTCAATGAAACAAAAGAACTATTTTTTTAACGTTATGGGTGTTATTTATACCCTGTGAGTGAGCTTGCCCAGCTACAGACCTAACTTGTAACATAGCTTGGTGCTGCTTGTCTCCATGGAGATGTTTTTGTTGTGCCTGGGATGTATCCATCTCCATGGACAAGGTCACAGTGTTTTTATTCTCCCTGGAGGCATTAATCGTGTCAGAAGTCTCTCACGGTGCTGCTGTGAAAATTCAGACTTTATGTATGAATAAATACATTAAAAGAAGAAAAAAAAGAATAAAAGTTAGTTTGTTTAAAGTGACAGCAAAGTTATGAAGTTATTAGAATGTATTTGTATTCCTTTTGTGAACAGCAGGTGGCCTCAAACTCCCATAATGACCTAGGTTGGAAACTGACAGGGGAAAGTCTAGCATTGGTCCACGTGTTACAAGTTTCAACACAACACATTACAAAAAATGTTTTCTTTCTTTCTTTCTTTTTCATTTCGAAGCTTCCACGTGGACAGAGCCCTGCAGCTTCCCCAAGTGAGTGCTGTTTTTCTTAAAGGTCCTTTCAGGGCGCGTTCACACTCGTACTTGTTTGGTCCCAGTTGGAGCAGTTTAACCCTGATCCGGACTCATGGTTCGGTCCTGTTCTCGTCCTGGTTTGGCCCTGGCATTGTTTAGTTCCAGGTTTAGGCCCAGTTTAGTCCCAATCTTAATGCGGTGTTTGTGCAAGTGTGAACGCATCCTTAATGTTTAAACCTTGTTAAAGCTGTTTCCTCTTTAAAAACATCTCTCCCTGCCCAGACCTCAGGTTGATTCCACCTTATGATGTCATCAGGTGACAGCCGCTGTGGGTTTTGGTTCAGTGAATATACTGTATTTTTTCCTGCTTAAAAACAGTACTTTTATCTAAAGATGCACTTTTCTGGTGGAGGGTGTTCATGGAGATGTTGTTGCTTTGCCTGCAATAATTTACAGAAGGACTAGACACTTTATCTCCACGGAGACAAGCAGGTTACAGGTCAGATCTGTGAAGAAGCGACTCTGCTTACATGAATAATGCCTGTTTGTCAGGGTGTTCAGAATCTATGGTCTATCTTGTTCTGAACAAGATTGTACGCATCATACATAACAACTTGTTTATCTAATTTAACTCCAATAATGATGCAAAATGTAAACTGATTACTCCAGTATTAAAGTAAAATTGGGTTTACTCAAATACTATTTAAGATATTCAAAATTACACAACAAAATGAAGCAAGAGTTCCAATCCTTTCAGTTTTGACCCTTTATATACTTAAATTATCACCACATGATGAACAACTTGTTATACATTTTTTCCATGTAGTAAACTGCATAGGAAGTTTCAGATTGATCAGATAAGATTCTTAATGTAAGATTTTTTTTCCTGTTCATTATCAGGCAAAGCAGAAACATATCCACGGCGACCTACATACTCCTTGAAACTGTAAAATGTGAAATACAAAGGGGTCAAACTAATAACTTGTTAAACAGTCTTTGAACAGTTTGTAGCCAAGATTTGTTCCGTCATTTTTTCATTCTCAACAACAGGTGCAGCCCAGGAAACACCACAGATCACAGCAAGGGTGAGTGAAGATTTTATATTTATTTAGAGTAAAATATTGTCAAAAAACAGAACATTTAAGCCATTATCTTTTCTGGTGCATTTCAGACAAAATCCAGAACCATCTCATAGCCATTCTGTGTCCAGTGTTCCTCATATTCTTAGCTCTGGTGCTCGGGTTCTGTTTGAGACACAAGACACGCTTCAAGCAAGGTACGTTCACACATTCAGGTCACGTTTTCACAAATGAGCATGAAAGACGAGTGATGTGTTCATTCTTTTTTCAGCTGTGAAGAAGCTGTGCAGTGTGGTGAGTGCCCCTCTTTTTAACTGATGATTCAACTTGATAAATGTATGACTAATTTCCAGTTTTTTTCATACAGGAAGCTACAGAGGCGACACACATAACGAGAGAGACATCTAGTGAAAATCAACAAACGGTCCCCATGGCAACAGCTAACATGGGTAGGCCTAATGTTGAATAAAGTTGTGTTTTTAAAATCCAATATTATGATTGGCCAGTGTTTCCTACAAGTAAATTGAGGCAGCTTGATGAGTGGACTTTGTAGTAATTTTCCTGCAACGGAGAAGGTTTATCTTTCATTCAAAAACAAGAATAAAAGGGTAAAACTCTGAAATGAGTTCACAAAGACGAAACAAGAAATGGCTCACATACTTGAGAGCAAAACAAAAAGTACATGAAAGTTAATACAGCTCTTCATAATTCTTTACTAATATATTGTCTAACACTTTAATTAATTAATTTCTTTTTAGATGATGATTTTTACACGTCTAGATTTGAACTGAAATGTTTATTTGAGACAGAATAAAAATAGTAAAAACATAATACATAAAACATAAATTAAATGGTAAATCCTTCTCTTTATGTCACAACAAAACTGATCAATTTGTAGACATGAATATGAACCATTTGGCCTGAACATTTTGGTCAAATCCATCCATTTTCTTCTGCTTTATTTGGGGCCAGTCTGGGCAGAGAGGCCAGACTTCCCCCTCCTGCTCCTTCGGGGGGACCCCGAGGTGTTGTCAGGTCAGCTGAGAGACACGCTCCTCTAGTCCTGGCTTCTCCCTTATCCCAGATGCCCGAGCCACCTCAGCTGACACCCTTTTCTGGCCGAGAATCATGGCCTCGGATTTGGAGGTGCAGATTCTCATCTCAGCCGCTTCACACTCGGCTGCAAACTGTCCCAGTGTATGTTGCAAGTCCTGGTTTGATGAAGCCATCATAAAAACATAATCTGCAAACAGCAGAGATAAGATCCTATGATCCTCTAACTGGACGCCCTATAATCCATTTTGTTTCTCTAGTCCAGTGTTTCTCAAGCTGTTCATACATGTCCCACTGGAGGGAGAGACTCATGCTCCTCTGTCTGTCTAAACTTTGTTTATTTTAATTAGAACATTTTATGCATGCTTTAGTGTTTTTATTCAAGATCTGTCTTTAAAGGTTTAGATCTTGGTACACATTTAAGCACGGTTTATAAAATGTGATCAGTCCCACTTATAAAAAAGTGGGATTGATCAATATGAGGAAAAATGTTTGATTTATTTATTCTATGTTGAGGTAGCCACTTGGGAAGCCAAATATTTAACAAAGTGGTGCTTGGTATGAAAAGTTTGTGAGCCACTGCTTTAGGGTGCATTCACACTCAGCCAGGTTAAGTCCTAATGTAGGTTTGGTTTGGTCCCATCAAATCTATTTATAAAACATAATTCATACAAGTAATTCAAAGTGTTTTATAACCATAAATGCATTTAAATCACTATACAATATATAGAAACAATACAAAAAATAAAAGCATAACATTAAAAATCACAATTGAAATTAATTCTAAAAAAGGCCGGTCCATGTTTAGTCCTGACTCTGGCACCAGCAGGAGGCCGGACCATGTTTAGTCCTGACTCTGGCACCAGCAGGAGGCCGGACCATGTTTAGTCCTGACTCTGGCACCAGCAGGAGGCCGGACCATGTTTAGTCCTGACTCTGGCACCAGCAGGAGGCCGGTCCATGTTTAGTCCTGACTCTGGCACCAGCAGGAGGCCGGTCCATGTTTAGTCCTGACTCTGGCACCAGCAGGAGGCCGGTCCATGTTTAGTCCTGACTCTGGCACCAGCAGGAGGTCGGTCCATGTTTAGTCCTGACTCTGGCACCAGCAGGAGGCCGGTCCATGTTTAGTCCTGACTCTGGCACCAGCAGGAGGCCGGTCCATGTTTAGTCCTGACTCTGGCACCAGCAGGAGGCCGGACCATGTTTAGTCCTGACTCTGGCACCAGCAGGAGGCCGGACCATGTTTAGTCCTGACTCTGGCACCAGCAGGAGGCCGGACCATGTTTAGTCCTGACTCTGGCACCAGCAGGAGGCCGGTCCATGTTTAGTCCTGACTCTGGCACCAGCAGGAGGCTGGTCGCTGAGTTCAGGACCAGAGCAGCAGTGTTCTGGATGTTCTGCAGCTGTTTTAGTCCAGGTGTAGTTCAGGGTTTAGTCCTAGTTTTGTTCCAGTTTTGTTGAAGTGGTTGTGCAATGGTGAATAGATAATACAGCTTTTAGTCTACTACTTCTTACTCACTCATTCAATCAAACATTGTCTCTTTTTAAAACTGTCTAAAGGATATTTTAAACGTTATTTATTTATTTTCCTCAGTTGTATAAATATAGCTATAGATTGCAGCGTCATTGTCATTGGTTAAAACCGCCTGCCACACACAAAGATTATTTCTAAAGCGAGAAAACGTAGACGGCATTTATCTCTTAATTTAAAAAAATGTTCTCATGTTTTTGTTTTATTTTTCAGGTCCGGTACATGTCCACAACCCAGGCACAGTTATCTTCAGCTTCCAAGGAGACTTCTCAGGTCAGATCGGAGAAACGAAAGAAGACAAGACAGACGTGCGACCGCTTAGTGAAGGTGAAGACTTCTGCAGCGTGTATCAGCCCACCCAGTCTCCCAGCTTCCCCCTGTCTGAAGAGGAGCACCCTGGGGACCTCAACAGTGTCTTTTTCCCGTCGCAGGAGCAGGGCAAGGACAGCTGTGTGTCGATTGAGGAGCAGCGGACAATACAACCTTCGCAATGTGAGTGTGAGTGGACGAGGCATGAATGAAGAACAGCAAGATTGTTTTCTTGGTTTGTTTTTGAAGATCAAATGTTACTGTGACGTGTGAATGAACAGGTGGTGAATAATCTGACAATATTTACTGTAAAACACAAGTGTTCAAGAGAAGGTTTTTCGTTTGCAGAAATAGAGGACTGTTTTAACTGTGAATGGATCGAAGTAAAGAAAATAAAAACAAATGTCTACTTTGAACAACAGAAAATTAATATTTAAAGGATTTAAGATGAGTCTGGTAAGGATTTCAAGTGATGGAAAAATGGGACCATTGTCAGAGTAATTAAAAACAAAAATTATTTAAAGCAGAACTGAGTAACTTCAGTGACAGAGCTCCCCCTACAGCTCTCTTGTGAAACTACACAGCTAGTGAAATGACACAAAACAAGGAAGCGTTGTAACATATAAAATATCACGTCATCAATTAAAAAAAAAAAATAGAGCCAGGATTTCTCAAGAGGGCTCGATGTCGGCAAATGTTGCTGGTTTTCCACCCAGAGACAGCAGGGGGCGACAACGGGCGCTTCAAACGCTCCAAAAATACGTCTGCAACCACCATACGGACTTACAAAGATGTTTAATAAGCTAAAAATGTTCTGCTTTAGATTGTTCAAGTCCTAAAAATGACATCAACTCATAACAGGAAAAGTCTTGTTGTAGAAACCTATGAATTGATGCTTGCCTGTTTATCTTTTACAGTTTAGTGGATTAATTATAAAGTAAAATGTACAGTTCCAGAAGTCTGTGCAAAGGTTAACATCCATTTTCACGGCTCAGTCTTTTATATACTATAGCAACTACACCTTAAATGTACAATAGCACATACCAAGACGACACTGCCCCTTTCTCTTTGAGGTTCGGTACTCTCCTTCCTCTCAGGAAACTGCAGTTTTGTTTTTTTCCCAGATACTGCTGCGGTTTTGAAGTATTTTAGGTCTTTCATCTCTCAGCTTCTTGAGTCATGGCTTAATTTTGTCTCAGACTTCGATGGGTTGGTCCCATTTGCCGAACATCTCCTGGACGGGCACGCACGCCTCGTCCTCTTCCTCCTGTGTGTAGTGCATCGAGGCTGGCACTGACACCGGCTTTCTATCGAGGCAGTAACCTGAGCACCAAAACAAAAGAGCAATCAATTAAATGCTCCATTTTGTTCACAATCTTCACATTCACGTGCTGATGCAGGCTTTTGGAGGCCCTAAACAAGGCTTCGGTTGTGGCCCACCAAACGACACACTGTAAATAAAAGGACTGGGGAGAAAAAGCGATTTGGGATCTTAGCAGGCCATATTAATCAGCATTTACATTTTTCTTTTTTTAATTAAACATATGGGCATATGTAAAGGGGGGTTTGAGGGTCCTCACGTCATGTCCAATATTCAGGTGCATTATAGAAGTAAGATTAGGCTGTATTTGACCCATCTGAAAAAGCCACATAAGATATTATTATCATTTTTATGCTGTATTTGTTTATTTTTTGTATTAAGAGAATTATGTTAAAATTTACATACTAAACAAACCAACCATAATTGCAGAAATAACAGTTTTTTATGCTGTATTAATTGATAAGAGAGGGTGGAGAATTTGTACATAATTCATGTTAAAGGTGCTGTATATGATTTTTACAGTTTTTAAACATGAAAAACAGAACTAGCTGGTAAATGGTCAAGGCATCTTCAAAGCACTCTTTACCTTTACATGAGGGAACCATTCAATTTATATTATCTGTAATGGGGAATGCTTTATTACATGCAAGAAATCTGGCACATGAACTATTTCTGCTTTTTCACTTTTCAAAACACGTAAAAAATCAGGTACAGACCCTTTAATTTAACATTTTAACTTGTGAAAAGGTCAAAGGTATTTATATAGCACATTTCCAACAGCCAGTGGTGCCCAAAGCGCTTCAGATTAAGAATAAAATAGTGCATACAAATAAAAACAAGAGCATTCACTTGTATTTATGGTCTTTTTCTGGTGCGGATAAAGCTCACTGGAAGATGATAACAGTGAAAGGTTTCTAATGAAGTATAATAAAGTGCAATTACTTTTGTTGTGCGTGAACCAGTTTAGCAGCGGCTTGATCTTTGTCACAATCACCAGAGCGATGCCGACACACAGCAGACAGATGATGATCAGGAACCACACCGTATCTGTTTACCGTAACAAGTTTGAAAGAGTGTTAAAGAGAACATGATTATGTTTAAGATTTGACTAAACATTTTTGCACATTTGACCGTTTTTTGTAAACTTCCTGGTTCAACAAGAGAACCAAATATGTAACTGTAACCTAGCAACCACACTGTAAACAAGGGCTAAAATACATATAAATTACATAATAGTTTTGAATTCAATAAAAGAAAAAGAAAATTGTGTCAGCTGTGTGTTAATTGTCCCTGTATTAAAAACAAAACAAAAAAATAATTGCTGCTTTATTTTCAATGGTACAGTACGTCGCCTATTGAATGTTTTAGAATTTTTTTTCAAAATTTCTTCACAAACTGCAACTATGATGTACATCTATGATAAATATTTGCCGCAGGTGCTGTCATACCTGTCATAGAGACTTTAAAGCTTCACACATGGATTGGATTGTCTAAAAAAGTTGATTTAGTTTCGTTTACCTTGGATTGGTTTTGGAGAAGTCGTAGGATGCTCTTCATGTTTGGGGACTGTTGATACTGTGCAGGAGAAAAGAAATGATTAACAAGAATGCATTTGTTTGCTTTGATACATTTGTCTTCTTTCTTCTTTATCTGGAGTTGAGGAGGCAGAAGTCTAAGCAGGAAGTCCTAGATGTTCTTTTCCAAACAAACTTTCTCCATTTGAACCCCGAGGCATTCACAAGCCACAAAGAGACATTGTTCCTGAATCCTGTTCTACCCAAAGCTCATGACCAGAGGTGGAAACGTAGATTGAGCAGTAAATCGAAAGCTCTAGGTGATTTTGACATACTTACTGTTTAATAATGTAAAAGTATTTGACACAGATTTTAATGTGTTTTCATGTGTTAAATGTAGTGATTTTGGTTAAGAATGGTGTGGTCAACAAAGGTCAATTCCAATCAATTTTCTTGTGAAGGCCTTTATTTTCATTTGCTCAAAGATGGGATTTGCACTCAAAACCTCTACACCAGGCATCTCAAACTCACGGCCTGGGCACCAAATACAGCCATTAAGATGATTTCTGGTGGCCCCTGAGATGATTTTAAATTTGTAATATATATGCCCCGCAAATAAAATGCATAGAACCTGTTAAAACTACAGCTACCATAATGCACTGCAGCATTAACTCCCTCAGCTCCAGGAGTCTGGTACCGATAGATAAACGCAGCATGGATACTTGCACTTCTCCACAAACTTTTCAATTTTCCTCAGTAAATAAATGGACCTATTGCTTAATCAATATCAACATGATTTATTACTAAAACACATGGTTTAGTCTGTGGCTTATAAGGTATTATCGGTTCTAAATTCTAAAATACACCAAATATGTCTTAAAAATGTGAAACTTCTGGCAAGTAAAATCTGCTATACAAGGATTTTGTGGGTAAGGAATATGTATTTTAGAGCGTTTCAGGTCTGTCTCTGTTGTGGCCCCCGACCAGCTCTGGTTTTCTAAATTCGTCCCCCTCTCAAAATGAGTTTGAGACCCCTGCTCTACACAGAATGTCACCATCAATGTGCTTAAAATAACTCATAACACATGCTTCCTCTGCATTATTTCCTTCCTTAGGCGTCTTCTTCTGGCCATTGCAGACTGAGAAATTACTCAAGTGAAATTAAAAGCGTCAAATACAAAAATCTATTTGAAAGACAAAGCTCTCTCAGGGGCTGCAGATGGAAACTAGTTCTTTAGCTATAATCTGGCGCGAAACATGTCTCTGTACATTGTTTCTTCAAGTAAAAGCTAAACTAAACTAAACTAATTGCAACGTTGCTCGAATTAAGTAGGTTTTCCTGCTCCCAACTCTGACTGTATCCCTTCTGTATCCCGTCCATGGCCAGGATTCATGATGAAGACATAGCTCTTTAAGCGGCTAGGGCTGTAAGATCGAATGAAAAGAGAGAAGGTTATGAGCCTGAGGTTATTCTTGTACGCAGTGTTAGATTTTTTTGTAATATATTGTTTACTTTTACTTATGGTTTTTATGCACAAGTTTACTTTTCTTGTTAGTTCAAGCGGATGCTAGCCAAAGTAACATTGTTCATAGTCGAGGAGGTTCAAAGCATTTTAGTACAAAATGCATTGGTATCTGATCTATATCGCAAAATGTGTCCTTGTATTACTAGGTATCAGATCAAAACATGAATCAGCACATCACTAACTTTTACTTTACTACATTTGAGAGCAGTATTTGTACTTGTTGCTAATTAAAGAAGTTATTTTAAGCACATTGATGGTGACATTCTGTGTTAAGGTTTTTATTTAAAATATCAAACAGACACAATTAAAATTAACTGGGAAAAAAATCACGAAATTGATTCGAATTGAGCTTTGTTACCAAAGATCTGCACAATTCTTTACCAAAATCATTACATTCAACACATAATGTAAAAACAAGATTTGTATCAAATACTTTTAAAACAGGTACTGTAAAACAAGTACATCCACCACTGGTACTTAGTTTTTTTGTGTTTTTTTTGTTTGTGTTTCCAATTGCAAGATATCAGCTTTTTGTCACTAATATAAATGATCAGCTTCAACCTTTTTTAGACACATGTAAACTCACACCACCATAACATACCTGTAGTTCTGTGGGTAGTTGCAGGTGGCGCTGTTGTGGTTGGTGACGCTGTGCAATAGTTGCATTCTTTGTCTTCACACATATAGCCTGGTTTGCAGCGGCACACGGCGTTGTGAGTTTTGTTACAACGAGAAACGAACTCCATGTTCTCTGCAACACAAAAGATACACGCTTTATTTCCTTTCATTGTTTTTATATTTTATCTTGTTTAGCTGTAAATTTGGTCACGTTGTTGCACAATGACGTTAAAGTGATTCTGAATTCAGCTGAGTTCAAGTGAGGTCAAGATTGTAAAGTCTTAGGTTTGACACTGAGGTGAAGGACAGCTAAGAAACCAAAGGAAGAATGTATTGTATAGTATTGTCCTGGTTTAAGGTCAGTATCTTTGGGTATTTGTACACAAAACACATTTTGTCATGTGTTTTTCACTCTAGAATCCATGAGGATATTATTACTCAATCAAACAGGCTTCTTAGGAACAATTTAGAATCCATAGAGATGATCTAGAAAGCTTGATCTTTTAGTCACTCTATTTTTTGATAATCTGCCTGACCATTTCGTTGTTAAATGCAAATAACAGCAAAGAAAAGTCTGTAGATGTAATAACGGTACGGGTACAACACTTTTGTCACAATTGAGCCCTGGATCATGACATAACACATAACAGAATTTTCATTTAGCCTAATGTCAAATCAATGCAGATTTTAAGATGCTAAATACTAAACTTAGAGTTCATTCATAAGTATTCTAACACTATATATTAATAAATGTAGTTTATAAATTTACCAGAAGTGACCCAGCAGTTTATCAGGTTCTTCTATGGATTTTTTGTCCACTTTTTACATGTTTTGGCTAATGTTTCTGTATGTAAGTTTAACACACCAACAGCAAACATGGCAGATTTCCATGGCTGTTTTTTGATGTTCTATCTCGAGCTCTATGTTTTGATTGGATTACAAGCAACATAAAACACGAGGCCAGGTATCCTAAATAAAGTTTGAGGCTTTGGTGCTGTCTGGACTCTGGAGGATCTGTCCACAGTCAAGTGTGAGGCTGCAGCTCACAGAGAGGGGGCGCTGTAGAGCAGAGAGCAGGGGCGGAGCACAGGGAGGCAGCGAGGGAACCACTGACACAGGAGGCGAGCACGAGGATTCAACAGGCGCCCGGTAGTTATAACCAAGGGAGCAGACGGGGGTGGCAAAGGGGTCTGTTGTCCCAGGCCTTATAGGGTCTTTGGGGCCCAGAATTGGATCGTCTTCGTATTAATCAATATTAGCGAGGTGCCCATGTGAGAGTTCTTGTCCCGGGCCCCCAAATTTCTGTCGACGGGCCTGGTTATAATAACGGGCACAGAGCTTCCTTGTGAGATTTGGATTTATTCATTTGAAATACACCAGAATACAGGAAATGACATATTTTGTGGAAAATCAACCCTTAGAGGTGCATTTGGCTTTCAAGACAAAAATTTGACTTCAGTAAACAGTGTAATATGAGAAACTTCTATTTATAATGCTCTGGTTTTTTGTGTTCTGGTCATTTACAAGAACAATTCTCTCTATTTTGGCACTTTATTCCTCTTTTTATTATTGGCCGGTATCAAATTGGTCAAACATAGGGACAACTGGGACGTGTCTTGTGCAAAACTGGGACAAATAAACGGTTTTGGACACATCTTCTGGGACATGGGTCACAGGGCTCAAAACTGGGACTGTCCCGAGTAAATAGGGACATCTGGTCACCAAACCTTACACATTAGCCTAATATACAGGTTAGTAGCATTTTATAATATTGTTTAGAAAATAAAGGGACAATTTACAGCAACTGACATATCGATCATTCAACAAAATAAACAAAATAAAGGTGTTATCAGGTATTATTTATTGTTAAATCCTAACTAATTAATTCATATAGATTTTGGCTTTTATTTAAAGTATGGTTGCTAGGTAACAGCTGTGAAAGTACCTCTATTTATGTCACATCTGCTGCTCATGTTCACAGGAAGTAACATTATAAACATTACAAAAACTCCTAAAGCTGGGGACAAAACTAATCTAAAATACCATCATGTTCACAACATTTTACTGAAATGTGTAGTCAAACCTGTCATACGCACTTTTACACCACATGAAAGAGATTTTGTGGGGCCAGTTACTGATAAATGATTAGGCTGAACATTACTTTCATAACATTCTGTTCTATTCTGGTTGTTAATCTAAAAACAGTTCCCCACACATACGTAATAATGACCTTCATTAAACTGTGACTGTTTCACTTTAACAACATGATTAAGAATCTACAGAAATGAGTCAATGAATGGGCCCAGCCGATAAAAACATGGCTCTAGTTTTTACTCAAAAGACAGTAAACACAAGGCGATGACAGGGCGCTGGTGCAGCTGTTACTGATCTGTAAGAATGGTTCTCACTTTGAGACATGTCCAATAAAAAAGGCATCACCTGGATTCAGCATAAACAAACAGGTCCTGGATAACTGCTGTCATGATTGTCTTTCAGCAGCGGTGTCGCACTGGGGGGTAAAGGGTACTGGTTTCCCCGGGGCCCAGGCAGGACAGGGTCCTCTAATGCACTATTTTTCGACCTTTTTTTTTAGTCTTTGCACACTTTGAGCAACAAAAAGTGGTATTTAACGTTGCAAATATTGTCCATGCCACTGTGCCTGGTTCTTTAAATGTAGAAATGATGATTGTTTTGCTTTTTTGTGAAGATTCTGCTCACACTCCAAAATGGTAAATTATTTAATTAAGTTGAGTCTGATCTTTTTTTTTCAAGGGTACGACTGGCAAAATTTCAAAGCACTCCAGTGGGTTTTTTTCTCAGTTGCATTTTTATACGCTTTAAAGGAAAAATATGATGCATTTTCTGTATTGTTTTTCAAGTTATGTGCGTAATGGTCCTTTAACCATGTCTAACTTTTTCAGATTTCTTTCTCTATTTTCACATTCTTTTTCCTTCCTTTCTGCAGCTGCTTTTCCCCACATTTCTAAACATTGTTCAATAATAGTTTTTTTTATTCCTGAAGGAGTAAAACTGGTGTCTGGAGGACCTAAGGTCAAAGGTCAAATGTATTCATGTAGCATATTTATAAACAGATACACTGCCCCAAAGGGCTGCACAGGTTCAATAACACAATAAACAATTTGGTCCCATTTTATAATAACTACACCTTAATTTGCCTCAACAAAGCATGAACATGAGACTTAATTAATAGTGAATAAATAGTTTATTAGACATGATTCAGGCTTAGTAACTACTTAATTAAGATTAGGATTAGGGTTGGGGTTAGGAATTAGGGTTAGTTTTAGTAAAGCAGTTACAAAGTCTGAATAATTCTTACTAAACTATTTGGTGACTGTGAATTAAGTCTTTATTCATGCTTTACTAAGGCATGAATAAGTGTAGTTATTATAATGTGTTACCAACAGTTTAATACTGAAATATTAAAAGATAAATCACAATGTAGGTGTAATAAAAATTAATGGAAAGCCAGTGCAAAAAGATGAGGAGGATGGTCTGATTGACACTAGTTTGAGCATTTGTTGGGTTTTGACAATTCCTCTGTCAAAACATGAGCTAATTTGACAATTAAAAAAAAAAAAAAAAAGGTTTTAGGGATGTGATAAAGTTAAAAAGTCCAGAAGGAATCCATGCAAAAGTCATTCATTTTTTTTGTTTGTTGTTTTTGACTACAACAGCTTTCTTTTTTATGTTTAAAATTTCCAGCAGCTGATAGTTTCCTTTTATCAGACGGTGGACAAACAGAAGAAAAAAAAATAGGAAAAAGATCTTATGGTTACAGTTTAAACCCAACTGCTGCAGTGAGTGGTGTCTCATTTCTGTAACAAACATGCGGAAAGACAAATCCTGTGGTCGTCAGGGTTAGTGTCAGTAATGTCAGTGTTTGAGAAAGACCAGAGAAAACCTTTAAAAGGAGAAGCACAAACTAAGATCTGAACCCCATTGAGAATCTTTGAGAGGTGCTGGAGAAGGCTTTGTGACAAATGAATGCAACACTGGAATGAAATAAACCTTTTGACATTGCAGAAGCTTAGTTAAACAATGGCAAAGTGAATCTAATCGAAGCTGAAGCTGCTCCAACCACATATTAAAGCGTGTGCCCTTTAGTTTTTGTGGCAACTTTTTTTCTTTTCCATTCAGTGTAGTTCACAAAACAATCATGTATCTGTGTTATTAAAGCATGTTTGAACGTTTTGATCTCATTTGTGCTGTGGTTTTCAGTGGGACGTGCGGGGGCCTGTGTTGCTTCAGACACAGGTGCACAGAGCCAAAGCTTTAAGTAGGACAGCGAGACGTTCTGCCCCTGTAAATGAGATCAAACACTTCAGACGAACACAGTCTCGCTTCACGTGACATTTATAAATGTTAAACACAAAAACATGTTATTTCCATTGTTTAACACATATTAATTGTGGTTTCCCCTTTAAATATAATCGACTTACAGTACAGCTCGAACATCACAATAAGTCCGACTCTTGAGTATCGCCAGATCTAAACCAGGACTAAATCACTGGTCCACGAAACAAGAGAAGGACTGTGCAATTTGGACTAAACTTGGACTAACTAACTAAGCAGGAATCGTTCAGGGTCAAACAAAGTCTACTTTAGGACTCAAACTGGGACCAAACCAGGGTCAAACCAGGACAAGTGTCATTGTGTCCCAAGTGAATAAGTTTGTCTTTTGTGGAATTCAAAATCTATAAAAGGACCGAGTGCTGTCCTGGTTTGGTCCTGGTTTTTCTAGGTTTAGTCCTGATTTGGTCCTGGTTTGTGGTTTTGTCTAGATTTGGTCCTGGTTTGGTCCTGATTTGGTCCTGTTTGGTCCACATTTGGTCCTGGTTTGTGGTTTTGTCTGGGTTTGGTCCTGGTTTGGTCCTGATTTGGTCCTGGTTTTGTCTGGGTTTAGTCCTGATTTGGTCCTGGTTTGGTCCTGGTTTGGTCCTCATTTGGTCTTTATTTAGTCCTAGTTTGGTTCTGATTTAGTCCTGATTTAGTCCTGATTTGGTCCTGATTTGGTCTTTATTTAGTCCTGGTTTGGTCCTGATTCGGTCCTGGTTTAAGCCCAGTGTATTCTTGAGATAGACTGTTTGATCCTGTCCTGGTCCAGGTTTCGTCCCAGTTTAAACCACAAACGCTTGGATTTTTTAAGGCATTTTGTTGAATTTGATTAAATGTGTATTCTCTAGAACAAACATCGTACTTGAATCCCTCAGAAACCCAAAAATAAAACATTCCGCGATGTCCAGAAAGTTGGTGATGTATGTTTTTGAGTTTTTGTCAAATGTCCATTTTTGCTTAATTTTTTTTTTGTTTTTTTCCGCTTAATACAACCTTCATGACCCCACAGCAGGTCAAATATCATGAAAGTTAAATTTTACCTGGGAAAAAAGCAAAGGTATAGGTCTTGAAAGTACCTTTGAAGTTGAAGTGGGAGATGTTTGTCACTAAACTGTAGTTTTGGACATCTGCAGCATTAAAATATCGAGTTCATCGTCTGTAATTTAAACTTTAAAAGGAAACAGAATTATCTAGTGTAATCTCCTAAACAATATAAAGTGATATTTCTGCACTTTTGTGGTTCATTTTATGGTCTATTCTTGTTGCTGAATTTGACCAAGACATTTACAGGCATGTTTTAGAACATTCCTGATGGACTGTCAAAATATTGCAGATATAAGTCCGGAGTGTAGAAATGTTTTTCTTTGAGGGCTGCATTATGAAACATACGGAGCTGAGGGCCACAGACAAAGAGAATCATCTCAGCTACAAAATTTTGCATATGATGTAATTTTGATGAGCCTCATTGCAATCAAACTTAGAACATAACCTTTAGGTCACCACCACCACACACCAACATGTTTGTTATTCAGGTTATGAAAGCAGAACTTACCACTCTACACTTAGTAGAGCGTGAATAAATATCATTCACAATGGATAAATGGTTAATTAAAAGTGATTTAGGCTTAGTACCTATTTACTAAAACGTGGTGAACATGATTACATTTTAGATTTTACTAAATATTTTGTCTATTGGTCAGGTACACAGTTTATAATGTTACTTCCTGGTTGGACAAGGGCAGAAAATGACATAGTTAGAGGTAATTCCACAACTGTTACCTGCACATAAACAGGTCTGATCCCAGATATCACCATTATTTTATTGAATGACAGTTTAAACTGTCAGAAAATGTGTCATTTGAGTGTTACTGTTTCTTTATTTTTAACGGTACGTCGCTTTTTGATGACATCACAGAGGGGTTCCAGTTTAGAACTCAGCTCTACCTCCTGTCATATTAAACTTTTATTTTTAAAAATGTCTTCACAAACTGCAACTTCAGAAATGTAAAGCTATGATAAATATTTTCCACAGGTGCCCTCCCACCAAACTAAGTCATAATTAGAAAAATAGAAGAACCTGTCATATAGACTTTAAGTAGTTACTAATAAACGATGTGTTCACTATGAATTAAGTCTTTGTTCATATTTTATTAAGGCCCAAATAAGTGTAAGTATTATAAAGTGATTTGAATTAATTGTGCAGTAATAGTTAATTGTAGTTAATTGTTTGGGCCAATTTAGCCGAAAGCCTGAGGGTCTGAGTGCCACAATTGGACCCCAAACCAATTCATTTGGACAACACTGGTCAAAATATTGTTATCCAGATATTCAGCTTTGTCAAAATCCCTCACCCCAACCTGAAGGCATGAAAGACCAAATAAAATCAGACGTCAACAATGCACAAAAACAAAAGTTATGGCGGGTTAAGTAGTTGTTAACTCGGACTAAGCCTGACTGTGATTTAACAAAGACCTCGTGTGGCACCAGAGGAAGTCCGCGCACCACAGTTTGAGAAGCGCTGCCTTTTGCTCTCTTTCTGACTGTCTCCCACCATCAGATGTCGACTGGGAAAGCCCCCCAGACTTCTGCAGTAAACGTTTGTGAAATGAAGTCCAGACAGTTAGCTTTCGGCTCTTTTGCTCTCATGAATCGAACCGTCTTGACAGAACAAAATGATGATTCAGACAACAACATGCACCTGAGAGCTACAGATGTTCAGCATTTCACAAGAATCTGAATCAGCACAGCAAATCAGACTATCGGGAACTTAAGCAAACAAATGTAATTATTATTTTAGCAGTCACACGATTATTTCTGTACATTTAGATTTAAAAAATACATTATCAACCAAGTAAACATTGAAATATTGCAACTGAAGGCTTCTGGATACATAATTTCTATGAATAAACTGTATTATTCATGAAAATCCACTGTTGTTTATTATTTTTTGACATTTCGATTTAAAGGAAACATATTATGCATTTTTCATATTCTTATTAGTCTTTAAACCTGCTCTTGAGTGTCTTCAGTTTGATATGTCATGTTTTAGAACTAAAAATAAAATGCTTTTACAAAGAAAACTATAATTCGATCTCTGTGTTGGGAGATGCCATTCTGACTTAGCTGTGGCTCCATCTAGTGGCTGTAGAGGCAATTACACACATGTGAATATATACCCACAATGCATTGCAGTAAGCAGTGGATCTGACAAAGTTGCAGTTATTGTGATTAAACAGAAGAAATGTTCAGGGCAAGTCTGATGATGATTTAAGGAGTTAAAAGAGCAAAGGATTCTGGGAGAAGAGACGTCAGCATCAAAGGAGTTCAGAACACAGTGTTGAACGGAGAGGATTTACAAACGAGCATCATCAAACAAACATGAATCAAGCTAAATGCTACTCCGGGTGTGTTTTTGATGATGGAACAATGTTAGAACATGGACAAAAATCAACTTCGCATAATATTTGTCCTTTTATACAGTTCATTTGTTATAGTGAAAAAAAGCTGGTCAAATATATAAAGTCAGTGAAGAGCAGGACCAAAAAGCATGCGTCAGGTTTCGCTGTCATGTTTCACACCATTTCAAGTTGTAAATGAGTTTTTCACAATGAAGTGTGCTGCAGGGGTTTACACATGTTGAGTTTTCACACTTTGACTTACATTCATTTCCTGGAGACTGACCCCAACCTTACCACAGTTACACCATAACCTGAACTTAATCTACTTAATCTAACCCCTAACCTAAACATTTTCGACCCACATTTGAACCTTAAACAATATAATAATAAAGTCCTTAACTAAACCTTAAACAATATAATAATAAAGTCCTTAAATAAACCTTAAACAATATAATAATAAAGTCTTTACACGATACAAGCGTTCTGGTTTGAGTGTTCAGCCACTAACCACAAACAATCCAAACTCTGATCAGTGCCTTTAAATAAATATATGTGTAATAATGCCACAAAACTTCCAGATACGTGCATTTACAATCATTTCACGTGTCTTAGTCAATGAAAATTTGTATTAGTTGACATTTTTATTTAGATTAGTATTAGTATTTTTCGAGGGGAGAGAGGGGAGTGAGTTGGTTGAAGATTTGGGAGTGGTTTTTTTCCCATTTCCATCGTTTACTAAATAGATATTTTAGCAAGAACCCCCGTGCAGTTGCGGTCTTTTCAGTGCAGTTCAGGTCATGTAGAGATACTGAATAGTTTTGAATAGTTTCTGGTCAACTAATCGATCAGCAGGGCACGCCTTTAGTTGAATTTCCATGGTCATTTTCCATGTTGAAGGGCCAGGATGAGGGTAGAGGTTGTGGATTTTTAGTATTTTTTTCCTGTCAGTTTGCTTTCTCAAAATAAACCATCACCTGGAATCAACAAAACTATCCAGTCTGAACCTAAAGATGAATCGGTGTAATCCTTCATTCATTGAGGAGTGTTTCATCGTAGAAAATGTTTCAAACGTTGTTATCCTGATAATGTTTTGAAAATCAAGATGTTTGGACTTCCATGTGAAACTCATCCTCAAGCTACAGAACTGGTCTGAGAACCGTAAGTTGTTTTACATTTTCATTTAATCAACTTGCACCCATAGATTAATATGGAGCATTGTAACTTCAAATGCTGTTTTCTCTGTGTCAAACATGTGCTATTTTGGCTATTTTTACACATAAAATGCCTTACTTATGTGTGAAAACATTACATGAAAAACTCACAGTAATGCATTTTCTTAGTACAGAAGAAGTGTCAAATTGATGTCTAAATTCAAGATTGTTCCCTTTTCTCCTGTAGTGTCTCACCCTAAATGTGGGAAAACACTCCCCTGGTTTAGTCCTAGGCTTGTTTATAATTTAGGGGCATCGCAGTCCAATGGAAACACTTTGGAAGTTGCTTTAACAGTCACTGGCAAAACAACTATCCCCACTGATCTTACCTTTGTCGCAGTCGGAACAGATGCTGCACGATCCGCGATGATAGGTGTTTGCGTAGCGTTCGCCCTTGCAGGTCCGACAGTCGAGTTCACATGTCGTCTCATCTTGATTGGACAAGTACGTGCCTGTGGGGATTTGAACACAGTCTGTTAATATAGAAACCAAAAAATGTTGTATTAGTCCAGTGCAAGTGTGTCTATGTAAAAGTTTGTCAAAAAGCAGATTCAAAGCGTAATTGAAACGTGTGATAATGTGACAATTTTCACCGTTTCATCTTTCAAATAAGAGTTTAAATGTTTCGTTGTGTTTCCTTTTGGAGTCTGTAAACTTTTGCGTGACACTTGAACCTCACATTGCCATAATTCTGTCCGTCATCAGGATAATGACCGGTAATAAGCAGTGCGTCTTCAATGCGTGTTGATATGAAATGACTTGGAAATCGTAGTTTTACCTGGTGGACACATGTCGCAACATTTGTCCATTTGTCCATTTGTCCATAGATATTGCGTTGGTTTGCAGTCGAGAGAAAGTGCAATGCCGACGAATGGGAAAAGAAACGGCAGCGTCAAGGCGATGAAGCGAGAACAATCCATCTGTAAACAAAAACAAACGGCGATAGGGTCAGATCAAGGGAACATTAAAGCAAAGATTTTGTGTTCTCTGCACTTTCAGCTCCCTCCACCTCCTGCTGCTGCTGCATAAGAGCATCTTCCAGTCCGTCCTACTCTCCGACAGAAACAAACTTCTCAAAACTGCACCTAGCACCCAACACAGAGCATCAAAGAACTCCAGTTTCAACATAACCTTGGCACAGCTGTCTCCATCCTTAACAAACTCGCCCACAGACTTGCCACCTACTTATTGTTTCTGTAAATGTTTTATTAATCATCTGTTGTGTTGTGCAGTGTTTTTCTACCTTTTTTGAATTTCGGCACACTTTCATTTAGTTGTAAAGATGACACAAAACTTTCAAAAAGAATTACCAAATCAGACCTTATAGGAAAGAAATGTCTGGTTCTTTAAAGTTGGCAATGGTGATTGTTTTGCCTTCTTTTTTAGAGAAAAGTGTTTAAGACGCTCCAAAATGGTAATTTCTTCAATTAAAGCCATTTGTCAATCCAAGTTGGACATTTGTCAAGACACAGCTGGCAGAACTTCCAGACACACTGTTGTTCTACGGCGCACTGGATAAAAATCAAGGAACTAGCTTAAGACGTTTGTGGAAACAAATTTCCCTCACAATACAACAAAATCATCTATCTAGTCCTAAACTGTACCTAGATTTAGCCTAATTTCACGCTTGTTTCATTAATGCTGTTTACAAGGTCCTCTCCCTCTCAAAATTTGTGACGTCATTTATAGCGCTGAGGGTCCCAATGCATTGTTTTAAGAGCAAAAATCATCAAATGACACCTGACCGTTGTGTACATTATCTTAAGCTCCAAAACGTGAGATTCAAAAGCAAATCTATCTAACAGTACAAATAATGCATAATGTGTCCTTTAACCTACAGATTCTGTACATGACATTAGACCTGTAAATACGACTGGGTTTACAGATGTGCTTGAATGACACCTGGTGTACAATATCAACTATACTTTTTGGTACCTGTGTTAAACCTTGTTAATTTCAGTTTTTTAAACAAAGGCAGTCATCTTAGTAGTCTTTTTACACTGTGTAACACTATATGTTATTTATGTTAGGTGTTTAAGCATAAAGACAACATCAAAAGTATACACTCCAGCACTCACCTTTTTAAGAAGCTAAATAAATATTTCCTGCTTCTAAACATATAATATACTATAACTCTCTGTTAGTTTAAACACACAGCACTTACTTTGTCGGTGATGAGTGTGGGACCCTCAGCAGTGACTGAGCAGAGGACAAGAAGTTTCAGCCAGTTATCTGTGAAAAAAAGCTGTGACTCAAACTGAAAACCTACATTTGCCCTTCAATAAATGAGATAATACACAGCAGTGTCACTGCCCTCTGGCTGCAGAGACCCTACTGTTCTGCAGTAAAGCGACTCATTTCAAACTGAAGTGCCATTTGTTGTTTTGTTTATGAGGTCTAACTGATACACGTAAACACAAACAAGAATCCCCTGAGTGTAGTGTAGTTTTGGAGGTTATTTTCAACTTTAGTTTGACTTCAAGGGTTTATTGTAAAGTATGAAGCAAGTCATTGCTCGCTGTGCTCTTTTACTGTGGCAGAGAAATGACTGTGCCTAAATGAATAGTCTATGCAAATTAAATTTACTGCAAAACTGACAGTGAGTTCCTTCATTATGGGTTTCATTTTAAGATGTTTGACCGTAAATAGAGAAAGTGTAATCATAAGACTGCACTGAAGTCTGCCACATTGAAATGCACGCTGGCAGTAGTAAACTATAATTCAGCTGCGGCCAGCGGCCCGTGAACGCGCACGGAAACCCAACACGTACGCACGTGCACGTGCACTGAGACAGTTCAGTTCCTAGTCGTAGAGTAATGGAGGATGTGGGTTTTCAGAGTAAAGTCAGAGTTCTTTCACGTGAAGGAGCGGTGTTTTTAACGTAGGTTACGTCATACACGTCACGGTGGCATATGGGTCTGAGGGCTCGTTATCAAGTGCACTAAACACTGAACACTAAACACTCCAGCGCTGCCACAGGCCACAGGCCACAGTCTGTGCCTGAGGCCCCCTCGTGGTCCTGGTTCACGTCTAAGGCGTAGTTGTACTTCCTGACTGTCCGGTCCGATCAACTGTGCCATGAAGTACGGCGTGTTTTTACATGCACGCTCTCGCCAGACTCTTTCCCTGAAGCTGCGCGGTGACGCAGCGGTTTCCCGTTTAGTCCCGCCCTGCTGCTTGTGGCGAGGCGAGGGGCACAGTGCTGTCTGCGCGTGAACCCAGAAGCCAAAGTTTAGACATTTTCCGCTTAAGTGAAATTATCTGAGAAAATGGAGCCCAGGTGAAGGAAGCTGTCCTGTCCGCTGCGCCGCTCCCTCTCGGGTAAGTGACGGTAAAGTGTCGCTGTGTGTCATTGTGGGAAAGTCAGATTCATATCGGACTTGAGGCTGAGCAGTGGGCGTTTTGCGGCGGTGTGCTGCCAAAAAACGAAACCACTGCAAAGTCAGAGTAAAGTTGTTTTACTCATTATCCGTTTTTCTTATCGACTCAAAGTAAAGAAACTGCAGATACAGACGTATTACAGCTGAAAGGTGTCGTGTTACTGTGTGGCTTCTGTGCTGCTACTGCGGGAAAAGGACGACGCGCTGAACAAGTGGCGCAGACAGACGTCACAAGAGCTGAAGATTGCGCAAAAGAAGCGCAGGGAGTTTAATCATCCGCGTTTGACAGAAAATAGGTTTTAATATGTTTAATGTATTTTATTTTGGTGGATTGTGTCCTGCCTGTGGCTAATCTAATACAAAAACATCACAAACTAAGATATTTATTTTTCTATAGTTCATCCACTATTGATTTGAGCATATTTTGTAATTGGACATTTACATTTATTCGGTTTCAGGTGTTTGTTATTTGTCAAAAACGCATTAAACATGTGCATTCTTACTGTGAGCGGCCTCTCCGCAGTTCTGACCTGTAACATGGCCTGGTGGCATCAATCGCTTGTTTCCATGGTGACAGAAAAGAAGGTGGCACATACCCTCTACCCAAAAGATACACAATGCACCTTTAAACGGAGTGATAATCATACGGGAACAGTCGTCTTTATGGTCTGCTTTTGGAGTGTTGTTGTATTTTTATAAATCTAGGCTCAAAACTCTTCTAAAGACAGTTTTATAATGATTATTTATGCTTTATTTCTTTATTTCTTTTACTTTTCTGAGCCCTGAGCTGCTCGTGTGAGACCTCTAACCTTTAGCCTGTTGCAGGATTTCCTACTCCATTTGTCAACATTAGGATTGTAAAAAAACAACTATAAGTGGACTATGTGCAATGATTTGTTTTGTACGCTTGGACTTTTTAAATACATTTTCAACTAAATAAACGTTGAAATGTGGCGACTGAAGGGTTATTATTGATAAAATCTGAAAGTTTCTTCTTTTTTGACATTTGATTTATTAATTTCGCTGTCTTTGTTCTAAAAAGCTCTTATTGTATGTGTTTTATAGTCTGTGCAGTCCAGATAACAAGTACATTGATCAAAATACGATTCTTTTGTAAAGTCTATTCACAATTAGTTGTTGCAGCCATAATGGAAATCAGATTAATTCATTTGAACATCGATACTGAAAAGAAAACCACATAAATAAGACAAATGCATTTCCTGTTTTACAATAGATTTATACCAGTAAGACGCACAATAAAAAGTACTATTTTTTGTGTTGAAAATGACATTCTGTTGCCTATAAAATGTGTGGATTTTCATTGTGGATTTAAATGAGTGCCATTTCCTTTTATTGCCCAATACCGGCTGTAATAAACATACTCAGTAACCAGCTCATCCATTGCACTTAGTCAGAAATGTGCAAAAATGAATCCCTTTTTATGTTCAAGCATTGCATAAAATATGAATCGAATGTTTGAAAGATTACACTGCAAGTTTCTGTGCTTTTTTTAATGCGTTTTTCTTCTTTTTGATTTTTTTTTTCTAAACAGTATTGCGATTGCGATTAGATTAGCGATTTATGTTTTAATAATGGGATTCTGTTCAAAGTTCACATTTTAAACCCAACCAGGAGAATTAACAACAACAAAAAAAAAAACTAACAAAAGAATGACTTGTTTCAAAACGTTTTAGTCACTTTTAGTATAATTTTTGTCGCATATTAAGGCCTTCAACTAACGATTATTTAGGTAATCGACTCGTCTAGCGATTATTATTTCGATTAATTCATCAATTGTTTAGAACGCAAAAGGACTATGAATGAGATTTTTACTCAGTTTTACCCAAATAAAGCTGAAGTGAGGCCTTTTGAGGACGTCCTGGTGGAGAATATTTATAGATGAACAAGGATTTTAATCAAAATCACACAATTTACATGTTTCTGTGTCATTTTTGTGTCGTTCCTGCTCCGTCTGAGTCATAAAACCATTTTCTTTCAGCACAAAGAATATTTTATCTGCGTATCGACCAGTTAATGATTACTCAATTATTTACTTAGTTGACAACCATTTCCATAATCGATTAGTTGCGATTAATCAACTTGTTGCAGCCCTATCACATGTTTCACTTTTTGTCACTTTTAGACATGTTTCTCCTGCTTTTTTACACTTTAAGTTGCGTTTTTTGTTGCTTCTGCTGTGTTTTTGTCACTTGTTTCTGAACGTTTTAACAAATCTAAACTACAGTGTTAGTGTTTTATACAGAATAAAGCCGTATATTTTGCCGTAAATTGCAGTCTTTGCGTTAATTGCGTACATTCAAATTGCGATTTCGATTAATTGTGCAGCCCTTGAATATATATTTGACATCCTAATGATCCATATCTTTTTTTTAAAGAGCATTTTTTGTGTGGAAGGTCATCTGCCTGCTTGTCTTCAGGAAGATGTTATCACTTTTCCTGGAATGTACCAAAGTTTGGCATTCAACTTATCTGTCTGTATTTATTCTTTTTTTTGGGGTTTTTTTATTGCAAAAAATTCCTTAACAAAAATCTGACAATAGCGAGACACGGCAATAGGTTGACACAATGTATAATAAATAATTCTAGAGCTGCACAATTTGCGAAAAATATCTAATTGTAATTTTTGTGACTGAACATATGCGCATTATTGTTGCTTTTTATCACGTTTTTGTTTTTCTTAATGTCGTTTTTTGTCACTTGCAGCTGCGTTTTGCTGGTTTAAGCCTTGTTTTTGTAACTTTTAGCAGCGTATTTGACACTTTTAGTCATATTGCTGCTTTTAGTTGTGTTTTTGTCGCTTGTTTCAGAACATGTTTTAACTAATCTAAACTACAGGGTTTGCAGTAGTTATGCAGAATAATAATAGAATTTGTTGTTTATTGTTTTTTGTTCTTCCAAAATTACAGCTTTGCTCTTTCCTTATTGTGATGTGATTAATCCACAGCCCTAAATAAATTGTGCCGTTGAGTTCACAATTTTGGCCTCACAATTTTTGACATTTTACATTTGTTGTCAAAACTAGTCCAAAGGTAAATATGTGTGAACAATCTCACAAGATTATTCTCCACTCATGTGCACAATATTTTAGAAATTGTATCTCGCAAGACCGTGTCCTATGACTTGTCAAAGCAATAACATCTCCATGGTGACAAGCAGGTTGCGGACCCTCTAGGTGTTGAAAGATAGTGGAAATGGTTGGTCAGGCTAATATCCACTTATCATTCAATAAATAACAGCTGGAACAATATTTTTGGGACTGAAAATTTATCGTGGGTATATTTTTTTTGCACAAGTGGGGAATTTTCGCATTTTTTTTGTAGCATGACAGGATTTAGCTGTAGAGGGTCAAATAAGTAGCTTCTGAGACTAATTATAGATCCTAAATACAGGGCTCGTACGGGTGCTTGAAATCCTTTAACCGGCTTGAATCTTCTACTTTGTTAAGGTAAAAGGCTTGAATTGGAGAAAAAGTTCTTGAAAATGCTTGAAATTTAAACTTGCCATCTGTATCCTATGCATCTTGACGGTAAAAAGTGGTGATAAGTCTTCTATTTGTTGTTTTGAAGTAAAAAACATCTAAAACTGCAGCTGTGACTTCATTGTGCTGGTGTTATAAAGTGAGATGCCACCTTCAGAAAAAATTTTGTGCTAAAATACAGGATAAAATGCGGAATTACTTCTGATTTGCCCAAAACTTTTAGTCACTCAAAGTATTGAACGACAAATATATCACATTCTTTTGTTAATTTCGAAAACCAAGTTAGTTCCTTTTGTGGTTTTGTCGATTAATCGGCCTGTGGTGTGTAACAAAATTTTGATAGTTGACTTATTATTTTATTTAGATTGAAGTGATTTTATTTGGCAAAAACAGCAAAAATGAGAAGATACGAAGTGAGATTGTTGAAGATTTTGAAGTTTAACTTGTAAATACACTGTTAATGAGTACTTTTCATGTAGAATTAATTGGTTTTGCATGAACTCTTGTGCACTTGTGGTCTTTTGAGTACAGTTTGGGTCAGATACAAGGAGAATCTTGGAGATACTTTAGATTTTTGATATATTTTTGCTCCCTTTTAGTATAACTGTATACTCGATAGGGCAGGTCTTCTTTAGTTGACCAAGAATTTCTTTAATCGTCTACAGCCGTACTAAGTTGAAATATATGTTTGCAAGTTAGTTTCCTTGATGTTATGGGGCAGAGTTAAGAATAAATGTGCTGGAAAAAAAGTGCGAGTCTACCTTGCAGGTGCTTGAATTTTACTTTTTAAATGTGTACGAACCCAGTAAATACGTACAAAGCGCTATATTCATGTGTCAGTGCCATAGAGTAGTTTCCACACTATCGTTTATTGTGATAGTTTTTGTTATCGTGACAGGCCTGTTTATCACAATCTTAGAAACAACTCTGTTCTCCTCGCTGATCTAATGTCTGAATCTTTCGCAGATTGTTTCTCATGGATTGAAGTCGATGATGGAGATTCCGGGGAACAGCGGACATTTGGTCACATCCAGAGCACTTTTCTTCAGCGTTGTGCTTCTCTTGGTGAGAAATGGACAATGTGTAACAATGTGATGACATTTAATAAGGATTTTTGCACCATACACATCATTTTTACTTCCTAATTCTTCCTAAGAATAATACTCATTGTGGTTACTACTCTTATTCTTCCCAATATGAGTAAGTCCACAACTAATTATAGAATAGAGCTGCAATAATGAATCGACTAATTGTGACGATACAAATTCAAAACAGCATTTTATAACAAAGACCGTTTTTACACCTACATTTTTACAACACATTATTACACCAAAATGTCAAACAATTTCAGATTTTTTATCAATGATACACTTTTATTCTCTATCTAGAAGTCTTCAGTCGCCATATTTCATCCTTTATTTAGTTGATAATATATTTTAAAAGTCTGTTCCAGAGAAATAATAATTTGACTAGTTAAGTCAAATGACTTAGTGACTGCTAAAATAATCAGTTGCAGCTCTATTATGGAAATAAATCATGATTGTGAGAGACTGGTATAGCCCTAACTTTCTCTTAATACTTTAGTTCAAGTAATAATTTAGATGTGTTTGAGTTGTGTTCAGGTAAATATACTCTTACATTTTAATTATGATTTAAAGGACAAATATTATGCTAAATTGACTTTTTTTGAGCTTTTATCCATGTTCTAACATTGTTCCGTCATCAAAAACACAGCTGGAGTATTTCCTTTGATTCATGTTTGTTGGTGATGCTCCTTTGTAAATCCTCTCTCTCGACACTGTGTTCTGAACTTCTTCCATGTGTGACGTAGATGATGCTGACATAATTTATCCCAGAATCCTTTGCTGTTTTAAGTTTTTAAATCATCTCCAGACTCACTCGGAACATTTTTTCCGTCTAATCACGATAATTACAACTTTGTCAGATCCTCTGCACACTGCAAAGCATTATGGGTATATATTCACGTGTGTAATTGCCTCTACAGCCACTAGATGGAGCCACAGCTAAGTCAAAATGGCATCTCCCAACACAGAGATAAAGTTAGTTTTATTTGTAAAAGCATTTTATTTTTAGTTCTAAACATGACATGTCAAACTGAAGACACTCAAGAGCAGGTTTAAAGACTAAAAACAACAATTAAATGTTTTCAGTTTTTTTTTTTTTCAATGTATGTTCCCAGTTCCTGTTCGTCTCGGCTGCTGTGTCCCAAACGTGTCAAGAAGGACGGGAATTTCTTACAGATGACGGAATCTGCTGCGAGAAATGTCCTGTCGGTGCGTGGAACTAACTCAGCATCTGCTTTAAGAATTAAAGATCTTTTTTTGGTCAATATTTTGTTAACAGTGAGGCGCTGGACCTGATTTGTACTGTTCTGAAACATAAAAAACAGAAGTAGTTCATGTACCGATTTTCAAGAGCTAGAGCATGATTTGTGTAAAACATCTGATTGTTTTTCTGACCAGTTTTGTGATTGCGATTAGATTTGTGGTTGATGTTTTAATAATAGGATTCTGCTCAAAGTTCACATTTCAAACAAAACCAGGAGCATTGACTAAAAGACTGAAAAATGAATTGACAAACTAATAAAAGAATCACGGTTTAAGAACGTTTTCGTCGCTTTTAGTACCCATTTTTGTCTTTTACTTTTTGTTGCATTTTTGTTGTGTTCTTATTTCCTTTAGTCACTTATTTGTTGCTTTTAGTCAAGTTTTTGTTGCATTTTTGTCAAATGTTTTAACATCTACACTACTTTTTTTTTTTTTTAAACTATGTTTTTATGCACAATAAATTATTATAATAAATTATTTCTGGAGGAAAAAACAAAACAAAACATTGCACCCTTTCCGATTTGCTAATTGCGTCCATTTAAATTATCGATTTCGATTTGATTTCAATTCATTAGTAATAATGTAAAATGTTGATCCAGTACAGATATATTGTAAAATCATCCACTCCACTGAAAATGAGACGGCAGCACTTTCTCTTCATCTTCATCAACTGCATTAGTGACAGATACATGCGACTGATGGAAAAACTAAACCAAACTTCTGTTTTTTTACGTTTCAAAACAGTAAAAATCGGGTAGAGGCCTTTTAACACACCGAGGAGCAATAACACCCAAGATAAGATTTGAATATGATCTGATCAAGTGTTATTATAACTGGTTGTATTTGTGTTTGAGGAAGTTAAACTGCAGGGTGAGCAGGATTTAATAAGATCTCATTAATTCTCTCCAGATAACATTGTGCAGTTTACAAAAATAACTTTCTTGTAATCACCATTAACTCATCTTACTTTGTGTTTCTCAGGTTATAAGCTCGTAGAAAACTGCCGTGATCCAGGCCTCAGGACCAACTGCACGCCCTGCCCTGAAGGACAGTTCATAGACCAGAGAAACTTTTTCCCCAACTGTTTCAGCTGCAGACGCTGCAAAGGTAAGCTCCTGCACCATGTGACTACATTGAGGATACCATTACAGCAGGGAAGGTCTAGGGGGGTAATGAATGACAACAAGCCTGACATTTAGATTTTGGAGTTTATTTTTTCATTAAATTCTGCTGTAAATAAAGATACTCCTTAAAAACTAATCGGATTAAACATTAGTGACCTTTCTGTGGCCGGAGTGTGCTTTTAAAGAGAATTTATTACATAGATTCTGCCCTAAATCTGCAAAATCAGGACATTCCACCGTCTAATATCATCAAAAAGTGTCCCTGGAGTTTGTGATAAATACACTTTATTAAAACACTCTGTAACTAACATTTACTAATACTGACAATTAAAATGATGTGATCTTGATGAAATAGTGAAAACATTTAGTACTTTAACTAATGTGAAGACGTTGGGCACGACATCAGGCTAATTCACTCGTGTCGATGTAATAAACACCTGAATATCACTGGTTTAACTCTCCCACTGTCTTGGGGTCATTTTTTATTTAATTTTTTATTTAATCGCTATAAGACTTTCATGGGTGGTCCAAAACGTCACTCAACATACAATTTAATTATAAAATAAATCATTTTTAATTAAATAAGTATTTTTATATATGGTAAATGGTCACATATTTATATAGCGCTTTTCCACCTTCGAGGCGCTCAAAGTACTTTACATCAAGGAACCATTCACCCATTCACACACCAGAGTACGCAGACACTGTCTGTCTAAATGTCTTGCCCAAGGACACAACAGCAGTATTCACCTGCGGGAGCAATTGCACCGCCAACCTGTGGGTCAGTGGATCTGACCGCTCAACCAAGGATGTTTATGTCAGGAGCGGGATTCGAACCGCTGACCTTCGGATCAGAAGACAATCTCTGCCAACTGAGCTACTGCCGCCATATATGATATGAAACAGCTCTTTGACCAAATGTGCATTGCTCAAATGAATAGAGCACGAGGGTTAGCTTTTGCTTGGGATTTTATTAAACCGTCAGTTATGCTTTAAAAAGGCTTTTGTGATAGTTTTTCTCTTCATATGACTCTCTGTTCCTTTTATTAATAGATTAATATTAAATAGAATCACCAATTCATAATCTTAATAACGATTTGAATCATTGTGAGACAATGGTTAAATCTTTCTCTAAATGAAACTCCAAATCAATGCAGAAATACATTTGTAGCTTCATTAATGTGAGACTTGACTCACTAGAGTCCAGTTCAGTTGCAGAAATCCTCTTCTCGTTGATCTGGAGCTTTGTCAGTCGGCTCTTTCTTTTGCCCTCGATGATTTGTACAAAAATAATCCACAATCTCTGAAACGCTGATAAAGTTTGATAATTGCAGAGCTTAGAGTTTAAAGGTGCACCACTTTTCAGGTGGGGTGTGTCTGCTACCTGCTTATCTCCATGGAGATTTTATTGTTTTGCTTGGAATGTTACACATTATGGCATTAAATGTGTCTATCTTGCTTTAATTCAGTTAGCTCATTAGAGTGACATTGTACTTTTAAAGTCCATATGACAGGTTCTCAAATGTATCTAATTATGACTAAGTTTGATGATTATTTTTTACTATAGGTTTACATTTATGAAGTTACAGTTTGTGAAGATATTGTTGTTTTCATTTATATAGATTTTGGGCCTTGTTTTCAAAATGGTTGCTGGGTAACAGTTGTGGAATTGCCTTTTATTATGTCACACTTGCTGCCCATGTCCAACCAGGAAGTAACAGTAAAAACTTTATGAAAACTGTCAACCTGTGGACAAATTGGCAAAATGTTTATTCAAATCTTAAACATAATCACGTTCACTACGTTTTAGTGAAATGTGTCGTCAAACCTGTCATATAGACTTTAAAGGTGCACCAAAATATACATTAAAACTGAAACCTTGTGACAATCCATCTTGTTGTTTTTTGTTCTTTTTTCATGTGGCATTAAAAAATTAATTAAAAATGTTTGTCTTGTCCACAGCACGTCTCTTTGAATTCGAAGTGTCAAAGTGTCAGAGGTATAAAGACACTGTCTGCCAATGCTTGAAAGGTTACTACAAGTCCTACATCGACTCCGCGACGTACGAATGCAAACCGTGCTCAAGCTGTAAAAACAACGAAAAAGAAGACCAGCAATGTAAGAAACACAAATGCAAAAACAACAACGCATAAAGAAATATCTAGATTAGTAAAAAATGACTGAATGAATTGAGAATGTTTTGGATCAGATTCAGATTTGTTTTTGTGGCCTGTTGTTGGCCACTGAGATTCATATTTTGTAATTTGTAGTATGACTTTGATTAGTATTAGTATTTTTTCACTTAATGCGAGACATTACAGGCAAAATCTTTAGTTTTTTGGTCAGTTTCCAAAATCACCTCTGTAAATTTTTTGTAACTAATCTGTGTACAAAATTAACCAAGAAATTTTAACCTGCTTCTGTCACTTTTCCAGATTTAAATGTCCCAAATATGTGTATTTTTTGCCTTTTTTCACACATAAAATGCCCCATTTCTTTATGAAAACATGACATGATGCAAAACTTGTAATATTTTTTTTTCTTACAGTTATGTGAGTAAACTACAAGAGAAGTTTCAAATTGATATCTTTAAATTTAAGATTGTTTTCCTATTCACCTGTAGAGTCTGGTCTGAATGCACAGAATGATCTTTAAAGTCTATAACCGTCTCTGTCTGTTTCAGGTTCTCCCGAGTCAAATACAGTCTGCGTATGTAAAGAAAACTACTACAAAGTGAAGAACAAGTGTCTGCCCTGCACCAAGTAGGAAACATTCTGTCATGTTCCCCTTATTGGGTTTAGTTTAACTTTAGACGCTTCATTGGGGAAGTTGGTTGGACGGCTTCATACTCCTGTTTTTTCCTTCACTGTCAGCATTAAAAGAAGGCCATACATTTAACTCTATTGCAATAAAAAGAAACTCATGAGGGTCGTAAATTTAAGACTATTGCAAAAGCAGCCATCTTGATTGCTTAAAATGAATTCTAATTATCTTGAATTAAGTACCTTTTTTGACAAATCTAGAGTTAAAATTTGCCAATGGAACTAATCCTCTAAAATACACACAAAAAGTTTAAAAATTCAGAACCGTCAGCATCAGAGAATTGTTTACGAAAATAGTTTTGTCTTAATTTATTGATAGAAGGAAGTACAGACTACTTAATAATCAGTGGTGGAAGAAGTAGTCAAGTAAAAGTATCACATTAAAAAATATACTAATATAATATACTATACTATATATAAAAAAGTACCTGAAGAAAAAAAAGTAAAAGTATTTCATGCACCTGTTTTATGTATTAAATGTCATAATTTTGGTAAAGAATTGTGCTTAATTTTGCTCAACAAAGGTCTAGTCAAATGAATTTCTTTAATTTGTGTATATTTTTGTTTGCTTGTTGTTGAGCTTGAACTCAGAACCTTCAGGTGTCACCATCAATGTACTTCAACAAAATGAAAAGTACTAAAATAAAAAATAGTGGAGTAAAAAGTACAGATACTTGGTCTCAAACGTGGTGAAGTAAAAGTAAAAAGTATCCACTTAAAAAATGACAGATACCTACAATTATTACTTAAGTACAGTGCTTTTACTTTTACAGTACTTACTTGGTTTCTTTCCCCCACTGTTAATAATAAATGGATCTGATGTGAAATGTATATGACTTATTGAAATGGATAGTGACTTTATTTATTACAGTTTTCTTTTCAGTCACATTTTATGAAACTAAAACTAAAGCTTGCATATTTTTTTCACAAAACAGTTCAGAATGTTTGAAGAATCTTAACTTTGTGAACAAAACTTAAGACAGAAACTTTATTGAAATATAAACACAATCATCAGATTTATAAACTTATGAATCCATCATCCAGACACAACTTGAAGAATGCTGACACACTTTAGACGTGAGCTATCAGAGTTAGAGACAAACAGGACAAATATCTCATGTTTTTGTTGATTTGAGAGTGAGGTATTTACTGCAAATATGTATCAAATATTAGAGAAATAATGTATGTAACACAAAAAGATTATGTTCAATATTTTTAGCACCAGAATCAGAACGGTTTAGACTTCAGAGTCTGGCTCTGAACCTGGTTTTGTTGTGTCGTCTGTGTCTGTGGTGGATGTTCCTGGATCAGAGTGTGTTATATTTAGATACACAGACTGTTCATGCAGAGAGAGTGTTACAAATCAAGATGCACGATTATGGCAAACATTATAATCACGATTATTTGACTCTTAACCGTGTATATATGTATTAACCGAATATATATATATTTATATATTTATATTATATTTATTTATATATTTATAAACCGATTCTGATTCTGATTCTGACTGGAGGCAAAATGAAGTTGACAGTACATTTATCAACGATTATCTCACATTAGATCTAAATTCTACTGGTTTTAAGTGTTTGTGTTGGAAAAAAGCAACACATTTGAATTTCCAGATTAGAAAGGTCAGTTAGTTTGCTTTTCTATAACAAACGATGGATCAAATACAATTTTCTAGCCTTAAAACTTATTTTAGCTTCAAAAGGATCTAAAGGATCTAAAATGAAAAAAATATTGTGGGCTCAACATTTCTGAGTATTTTTCCAGTAAAACCTGGATTGAGTTCATCATAATTTCCTAAAACATAATGTAAAATACAATAATAAATGTGTTTAAAGCAGCTCTGATGTCACTCACATGTGTCTGAGGCTTTTACTTGTACAAAATCATCTCAGTATTTCATATTTTGTGGTATTATAAACTTTTAAAGGGTCTATATGATTAATTGCACAGCCCTAGTTACAATTGCAGTCTGTCTTTAAAATTGGTTATTGTATTTTATTTTTTGTATTATATTTTTTGATGAGAAGTGACAAGTTTTGGAATTTGTGCCAAAGCGACTGAAAAAACAAACAAACAACTGTAATTAATTAGGACATTTAGATTAAAAAAAAAAAAAAAAAAAAAAAAAATATATATTTATATAAATATTATTATTATTATTATTATTATTTGTTTTTTTTTTTTTTTTTACCTTTTTCATCATTTTTTTTTATTTTTTCTGAAAATTTACTTTTTAATTTGGATTTAAATTGATTTATTGAAGCTTTATGCAAAATTTTAAGCCAATTAATCCAGACCTGCAAAACAACTTAAACCAACATAGAGTCTTTTATTTGGATAAACAGCTTTGTTTCTATTTTTTTCATGGTGCATTGTGGGGTATTTTTTTGAACACAAAGTTTCACCTCGCTGCTGCACTTCTGTTTATCTCTTCCTCTCACGTTGTTCTGCTTCCTCCTTCACTAATGTGAACATTTCCCTGTTTTTCACAGTTGCACCAGCGGCTGCCCAGACTTCTGTCCGGACAGAAAGCCCACCAAAGGTAACTCTTACGTCACAACAATCATCACATCCTCCACATTCTTCTGTTTAAGCACTAATCATGGCCAAATAAATGCACACTTTTTTTTTTACCTCTTTTCTATCCAGTTGATTAAAATACTGTCATGTAAGAAGTACAGATCTAGAATGTTTAAAGTAAAAAACGTATAATAGTTTTTACACTTAGATTGGGGCTATATAATGAAATTTAGATAATATTGTGAATGTTATTTTTGAAGATATGCAAAAACTTAATATCAAGTAAATTGTTTATGCTACACAAAGAGCTGATTAAAAATAGAACTGAAAAGAGCTGTTCTGTAAACTTTCAAATAAGTCTATATTATGTTGATATTTCTGCACTTTGGTGGTTAGTTTATCAGACATTTCACATTTGATTGATAATTAATCCTCAACTAAAACATTCAAAGACATGTTTTAACACATTTTTGTTGAATTGACATAATGTGTGTGTGTGTGTGAGTGTGTGAGTGTGGTGTGTGTGTGAGTGAGTGAGTGAGTGAGTGTGTGAGTGAGTATGTGAGTGTGTGTGTGCGTGTGTGTGTGTGTAATATTGAAATTATTTCCTGTATACATGGCGTGAATAATCTGATTCAGTTAAAGAAGTGAGAATGACATAATTATATTTTTTACTTTATATTTTTACCAATTTTTCCAGTTTAGTACTTTTTGCAGTTTGTTATTTTACTTCCTCATTGAAGATGATGACGTCACACTTTTGTAACACTTTTAGCAACTGGAGCAACACAGGTTAAATTTCCACAATCATTATTCATAAGATTTTGCTGAACATGTTTTATCTATTTGAAGGTTGAAGGTTATCCAAGGGGCAATTTGTCCCCAGTTTGACAGTTTGTGTAGGTAATTGCACAATTGTTACCTAGCAACCATTTTGAAAACAAGAGCTAAAATCCATATAAATTAAATAGTTATGATTTGACAAATAATAATCCCTGATAACATCTTTATTTTGTTGAATGATCGTTTAAACTGTCAATGTAAATTATCGCACGTCGCTTTTTGATGACATCACAGAGGGATTCCGTTTTAGAACTCAAACTTTAAACTTTTATTTTTCAAATTTTCTTCGCAAACTGCAACTAAACAGAGTAACTAGGCTAAATATTTATTACAGGCGCTACTAGAAACTAAGTCACAATTAGAATGTCATGAGAACCTTCATACAAAATTCCATTAGTGTTTGAAGGGTCCGAAAAATGTGTTCCTTAATATAAACACTCCTGAATTCTATGTCTCCCGACGCTACTCTGCTTCCTGTAATTTTGAACCTTTTTATTTACCTTTTCTTCACAAATTGTCACATAAATGGCGTAAAATCAGGACAATATTTACCACACAAACTATTCCACCAAACAAAGTCTTACTTGGAGACAGATAAAAGCTGACATGCGCACTTTATGTATTTTAGAAGTGTTTTAAAGGGCCTATACTACTCATGTAACTAAAATACAGGTAAGATAAATATATTTAAAGTTTTGCTAAAAGTAATTATAAATTCAATCATTTTTAGCTATTTTTTTTAGTTTTAAATATCACTTCCTGGTTGTAAATGATGACATCACACTAGGAAATTACTTTGAACACTGGGCTAAAACTCGGCGAATGTCACAGATTTTTTTGTCCGACAAATCAAAATATATGTGAACGCCTTTATTTTGTTGAATTAATATTTTAAGGGTAAAATAAGTTGTTCATTTTGTGTAAATTATGCTTAATCTTTTGATGGAATGTGTCTCCCTAGTGTGATGTCATCAGTTTTTTACTTCCTGTAATTTTAAACAGATTTTTCAACTTTTCTCCACACACCATGACTTGATTGGTTTAAGACAATAATTTTAATGTACAATATGTATTAATACACCAAATAAAATCTAAATTAGAAAATGGTTAAAACCTGTCATACGCACTTTAAATGTCTTTGGTGTTTTAGGGTAAATGTTGTTAAATATTCAGTTCAGATTTAAAGATCTCTGAGGTTTTGTGCATCTACCATTATCTAATCTAGGCCACTTCATTCAAATCTTTAAAAACAAACCATCACTTCTAAAATTAACAGGAAGCCAGTGTAACGAGGCATTTTTCTGGTTCCTGTTAAAAGTCAGGACTAAGTGTAAGTGTGAACGTGCGTTGTGTGAAATACCGGTACAAAGATGAAATAATTAAAAGCGTGCACGACTTTAAAGTGCTTCAAAGTTAACAACAGTCTGAGTTTAGATAAAAGACGAACGTTATAAAAGCCTGATTTAACGACTGTGCTGATGTGTTTATTATTATTATTGTTAAATGTGACCAATACTTTTTCTGCAGGTCCAGCAGACCCGAGTTCGTTTCTCGTTAACATGATCGCTGGAGTCGCGGTGGCTGTCGTGTTTATGTTGGCGCTGGTGGTGGCTGTTACTCATTTTGTCACAAAACGACAAACCAAGAGAAAACTGCTGTCGTCCTCACACTTTAAAGAGTCTTCAAAAATATACCAGGTTTGACTGATTTATTTATTTAACCTCTACTAGTGCAATGGAATATGTTTTTGTGCGAGTCTCTTTGTCCACTTTTTTATCTAAAAGCATATATTTCCGATAACATTTAGTTTGTTTGACACGTTTACCTAATTTATTATATTGACAACCAGGGGAGTAGACGAGGTTAGGGGCCTCAGGGACTTAGGGGCCCAGAATTGGACCCTCGTACTATTCATTTATATTAGAAGGGGCTTCTTGTCCCGGGCCCCCAAATTTCTGTCGACTGGCCTGATAACAAACAAACAAAAGTTCAAATAGAAATAGATGGAACAAAAATAAATAAACTTCTTTGCAACTATCGATGGACATATAAATTGAAAAGAACATTTCTTTACAACTTTATTGAGAATAAATTGGCAAAAATTCTCAGTAATATACAAGTCAAAATGTGTTCTCTATCATAAGTCACTCCATAAATTATACTTTTCTCTGCTTTGAAATATGGAGAAACTACTATAAAACAACTATAAAGGTTCAATTGTGCTAATCATCGCGTGAACAAAGACCATAAATACCATCAATAAATCTGGTTATCTTGATTGTTTTTTTAAAAATCAAACATTCTCAAGCTCAGGCACTTTGTAGACTATTAAACGTCTCAAACTATGCATCAGAAGTGTACAGCAGCATTATATACAAAAACATTTTAATCAGCAGCACAATCTGCATCCCATGTAAAGCATCATTCATTTTGACTTGTTTGAAATAAATTCATTCATCCACGTGTAATACTGGTGCTTATTGAGCAAAAAAATAGTTTATTGAGCAACTCTGGAGTACTATAGACCAATGCATGAATCATTAAACCGACTGGACAAACAAGGAAGTTGACTGTGGGTGATTACTTAAGCAGTTTCATTCAGCCTTTTCTTTGAGAATATATCTAATCTCAAAGCTTTTTATTTGCTGTTTTTGTTTCACAGGAGGTCACGGTCCATTGTGAGGAGCCTTTGAATCACTGTGTGCTGTCTCATTCAGAGATGCCTCATAATGTGGTGAACCTGGAGCAGTCCAACCTGCCAGACTGTGTCCCCCAGGAAATAAAGAGTACGTGAACTAACAAACAAAAACTTACACTAGATCTGAGTTTTACTGTCAAGCTGCACTAAGACCTTGAGCCATGTTTCCACTGGTGCACTTTGGAGCTGATCGTACGGTCAGAAGTGTCTTCACTGTCTTTAGTGAACTGTACCGGCCCTTTAAGGGGTCTGACCTGAAGCAGACCGTGGTTTCTTGTCCGCTTTAGCTAAAGAGGAGCTAAACACTAGAGTGAAATGATTGGACACGAGAGAATGTTGATTCAGGCGAAATAATGCAAAATCCAAAAAATTGATATACGAACCGGAAATTCCAAATATTTCCAGTCATGGGAATTTATATGTTACGTACGTTACGTGTTATCGACGCACAACACTTGCGTTAAGACCGAAAATACTATATTTCCAAAGTATGATATGTCTTAGATCAGCCAAACTTTATGCCTTACATTAAAAGATGTTCAAACGTGGTGTAGAGGTAACCTGACTCACGCCAGCTTCATATGTGTATCACTCTGAATTTAGTTCTACACATTATCTATCTGGACAGGCTCTCGCCTAAAGCTGTCGGGAAAATGCGTAACGTCATGATGAACATTTGAAATGATTGGTCACAGCGTCGTAAAAGCGGAACAAGCCGAGAAATCAAGAAATCCAGTTGAGAGAAAAGCACCGACTTCTTCCTCATCCTCAAATACACAAAGCCCTTCTATGTGCACGTTTTCAAAAGCAAAATCTGTAAATGTGTTGAAACAGGCTGAAGTACGTCCGCCGGCGCCACCGTGTTTGTTAGGTTTTTCCTTTGGATTTCCGCCCAAACCACAATGCAGCGCTGTGATTGGTCCAACACACAGCAGCTTAAACCCAACAGCGGAACAACGTACAGATGGATTCTCAAGAGTCTGCGAACTCACAAAAATAAAGAATTCATGTGGCAGGGCCAGGTTAGTGGAGAGGTGCAGAGAAGTGGAATAAATGCAGCTAAAGCTGTTGATAAACAGGAAGTTGAGATGGCCACATGATTAAAATTATGTCAGGTAGAGTTTAGATTTTATCTATTAAGAAAACATTTTGTCACACTTATAACAGACTATAATATTCCACACGGCATAAAACATATCTATCTCCGTGAAAATGTTAACTGAATATATTTCCATTAAATTATGCAGGTGACTTTCAACAAATGTACACACTTTAACTTGCCTGAATTGCCCTGGAGGACAAATAAAGTTATACTGATAGATGTTTTAGTATTGATGATTGTCTGTGGGCCCCAGCAGTGACCGTGCGTGTTGTTTCAGTGTCGGAGGTGATCTACACTCTGCTGGAGCTGGTGCCGGTGCTGCAGGTGAAGCAGCTGGTGCGTGTCCTGGGAGTCAGCGACAGCGTGATCGAGCGCGCCGAACTGGACCACCGCTTGTCGAAGGAGGCCCACTATCAGATGCTGCGGGCCTGGGCCGAGCAGAGCAGCCGCACCTGCCGAGGAGGCGGAACCGGCAGAGTGCTGCACCTGCCCCAACTGCACGAACTGCTGGACAAACTGAGACTGATGCATCTGGAGCAAACCGCACAGGAGCTGGAGACTAAGTACAACCTTCTGTGAATGCAGCGACACGCAGATCGGAGCAAGATGAGCTAAAGCCCCATATTATGCTTTAATTCAGACTGTTTAAAGGTGCAATAAAAAGTGTCCACTAGGGCTTCACAAAATATATCGCAATCCAAGTGAAATTGGCAATTTGGTGAGTTGGCACAAATAGCAAATCGCAAAGTCTTAAAGAAAAAGATACCATGTCTTTTTAGTTTAGACCTTCACAAACATGTTGTGAAACACATGTAATTCTTGCATTTGTTTATCTATTCATATGTCAGTCTTTTCTCAGATCAGGGTTGCCAGGCAAGAACGTCTGAAAAAACACCCAAAACCCACCCAACGTCCCTCGCGCCAGTATTTCCACTGTATTTATGAACGTAACTGTCTTCTCGTGACACCTCCTCTCTCTCACGCTCAGACAGAAGCTCCACACAGCAGCGATGGCTTTCGATATGATGATTTTTTCACCTAAATTTAGGACCTTCTTTAGGTCTATTTCAAAAGGAATACATTTCACATGGAAATCTGCTCTGGACAATATTTCTGACCTGCAGCAGCTCTTAAAAAGCCGCCCCATTCCACTGGAAAACCACAACCTGGCAATACTGTCCCAGATTTGAACGGCCCAGGGTTGTTTACAATGTGCACTATACTTTTTAAATGTAAATTGCAAATCACAATTGTAATTAGATTTTGGGGAGAAATATAACAATAACTATAATTAGGCCTGTCACGCTAAGAAATCTTGAAGTGCAAAAGAAAATATACATTAACCCTAAAGCTGCATAATCCTAATCAAAGGCATTCTAACTGTGAAATGTTTGTAAAAACATGAGTTACAATAAATAAGTAGCAGAGTGAAACACCGCTTTAGTTCATCAGTGCTGTAAGTGAGTCATAAAAGTTAACTATTTTGCTCTCTATGATTTAAATAGTATCAAAAAACAAATAAAAATGTCCTCCAAAATGCAAAAAAAAAAACACACGATAAATATTGAGCCGCAATTTAATAGTTTAATAAAAATTAAAAATGTATAGTTTTTTTTAATATATATATATTGAACGATAAGTCGATATAGTAATTTTTGTGACAGGCCTAACTATAATATATTAAGTATTGTAATGATGTACTTGCTTTCCCTGGAATGTTCCACTCTATCGCATTAAACGTATCTATTTTCAAAGAGTCAAACAGGTGATGCCAAACTAAGAATGCATATATTTCGACATAATTTTTGATATATAACTGAATAAATGCAATATGGACAAGTACAATGCCATATTATGGAACATTCCTGGTAAAGTAATAACATCTCCATGGAGACAAGCAAGTAGCAGACTATCCACTAGGAAAGTTACGTTTGTGCATGTTACAGTTTGTATTTCATGATTGAGAATGTATTACAGAAGTATTACAGCATCTCGGACAATTACAGCGCCCTCTGCTGGCAACAGTGGGGAGCATAAAGCAGCTTAAACGAGGCTGAAATTGTTAGCATCGAAGTTGAGGCTGCCTTGATTTGAAAAATATCTAATTGCAAGTTTTGCGATTGCGACTAGATTTACAATTTATGTTTTAATAAGATTCAGTTCAAAGTTCACATTTTAAACATAACCAGGAGAATTGACAAAAAACTAAAATATGACAAATAAATAAAAGAATCAGAACATTTCAGAACATTACAGATCTAAACTACAGTGTTAATAGTTTATATGCAGAATAAAACATGATATTTTATTATGGTACTTCAAAAATTGCAGCTTTTTGCGATTTGCTAATTGTGTCCATTAAAATTGCGATTTGATTAATCGTGCAGCCCTATTTTAAGATATGTTTATAGTCACTTTATGCTTTTAATTTCTCCGAACAAGTCCAGTGCAGGTTAATGTACTTCAAAAACTAAAGATGAACGCTTAATAAAGTTTGTATACTGTAACATGGGACCAATACACCAAGTACAGTTAAAAAGAAACCGTTTTATTGTACACTTTACCATTTTTATTCAGTGAGTCCTACCTCTCTGCCAAACGAGTCAAACTACTGAGCATAAGACAAGAGAGGGAGAAGGACATTACACTGTTTAACTATTGAACTTTTAAATGTAACTATTACTTTCCGGATTATATGTAAAGTGTGGATTTTGATTCAATCTGCGTTCACACGTGATCTTTTTTAGTCCTAAAACGTTGCCTTGGTTTGGTCATGTTTTAGTCCTGGTCTAGTTCAGGCTTAGTCCCAATTTCAATGGTAGAAAAGGTTTACGAGATCCTAAACTACAGATCACATGAAGGCGGTGAGGGGAAAGACACTGTTCCTGATTTTTACTGTCTTGAAACGTGAAAAGCAGAACTAGTTTGTTTTACAGCAGGTCTGGGCAAACTTTTTGACTCAATGGCCACATTGGACTTTTACACTTGCCCACGGGCCGAACCATTTTCACTTTGGATGTTGTCAACTACAATATATTACACACTATTACACATAAACTTAAAAACCCAACAGAATAGCAAAAATCATTACCTTTATTTATTTTTGTAGTAACAGTGCAGTTAGTCACTCTTTTTATTTTTATTTAATGCATCAAAGTTTGGTGTTATTCTAGTGGGGGCTGTTCTCAAAACTGATCTTAAATGAACAAGCAACTGGAGTCTCAGACAAATAAAATGACAAATGCACCATACTTAACTAATTTTCATGAAATGCTTTGCCCCCCTCTGCTTTAAAGTCTTTACATAAGTCACATGTATCGCTCACTTTCCTAATGCAGTCCCAGGGCCGGCCCTATCCTGATGTGGACTGAGCAGCTGCTTGGGGCCTCAAAGCCTCTAGAGGGCCCTCAAGAGACTTAAACTGTACTGGAAATCATGAAAAATTTTGCATTGCTCCAAAATGGATATTAAAATTAATTTTAAAAAATGAAAAAGATAATGCGTTTTGTAATAATTTTGGCGAGGGCCCCCCACAATATTTTGTCAACATAGTGTTCTTAGCCCTTACAATTTCTCTTTTTCACCTCAACAGTTTTATTTGATGTTGGTAATACAAACACAGCCAGTGGATGCAGCTGCGTGGCAACAGTTCAACCAAAATGGGAGAAAGTGGCGAGGGCCCCCTGGCAGTCCCAGCATCCAAAATATTCACCGCAAAGAGTTTGTAAGCACTTTTCACCAGTCTCTGAGCCCAGTTTTGACGTCCGGATTAAAGCTACCAACCATTAGCTGCTTCTCGTAGCATAAAACGCGCTATAAAAATTCATTCATTTTCACCTGAATAGTTGCTTTTAGTATTTATCTGCACTGGGGCAAAACAGAATAGATTTGACTAGTTCTGTTTTTCACATTTCAAAACAGTAAAAATCAGGTACTGCGTCTTAAAAGAAAGGCAATTTTTGTTAAGAAAAAAAAACATCTTTAAATATTAATGATGGTCTGAGAATCAACCTCCCCTCAGTTTACAACAACCTCATAAAACCTTGACAGAAGCCAAACAAGTCAAATGCCAATGAGGCACTTGTCAGCTGAGGTAGAGGTGGCCAGACCTCAACAGGCCTTACTGACTCAAACTGTAAGAAGGAAACTGTCAAACTTATAAACAAAGACGGGGCACGTTTCAGTTCTAACCCCTCCCTTTGGGCTCTGGACCAATCAGGGAATACTTGCTGCTCTACCCTTTTCCCTCAGACCCCAAACCTTTTCTTCCATGGACCCCTCCTGGACAAATGTGGAATTACACCGATCTGTTCTCAGTTTCGATGTGGTGTTTGTGAAATTGTGAGCGCAGCCTAAATCTGAATCAAGACGTGAAAGTAGCTGTGTCTCTTTTGTATATATTTGTTAGGGATTCCTGTTTTGAACACTTTTTTTTCATTTCGGATTGTTAATTGCTATGGCAACGGTGCTAATTTTTCATCACTCCAAAACCCACGGACAGCAGTATTTTATCAAAGTGTGATTTTTATCCAGCAACAATTTCAATATTTCAGAGAGATGGATATATCGCGATTCAGTGCTTTAATAATAAACAAAAAAACAAAAAATATTCAGTTTTAAGCTCAAACAAAGATACTTTTCCCACACACTCCTCCTATTGGTCAATCTCTGTCACGCTCCGAGTGAGTGACAGGCAGATTTAACCAATCACAGTGAAGCGAGGACACTCCATGGACAAAAATGACTGTAGCAACCTCTTACACTCTATTTTAAAGCTCTAAAAATATAATTATATATTTTTATTACCAGTTTACCCTCTGTTTTTACTGCATTTGAACTCATGTGAAATTATTTGATGTTAGACGAGTATAGAGGTGGACATTATTGACAAAAATGAACATCTAAATGTTTTTGGAGAATTCCGATAATGATATTCAGACGTTATTGTGTCAATGCAACAAAATGTGTTAATCATGTCTTTAAATGTATTAGTTGAGAGATCAGACAAATGTGAAATTTCTGTTTAAATCACAAAAATGTGCAGAAATATCACCTTGTACCTTTATTTTCAAAGTTTACAACAAATTTATTTCGTATTTTATTTCTAAACAGTGCTTTAGCATTGCTGTAGCATTTTTAACTATAAATTACATACTTGATGTTCAAATTGTGCATATATTCAAAACAACACCCACAATATTATCTAAATTTTGATATATTGCCCACTTCTAATCGAGAATACATTTAAAACTGTTAAAAATGACTGCTGATTAATTGAAATGGAACAGAAACAGAAAGTAATCTTCCAAACAAAGAGTATAAAGTGATATTTCTGCACTTTCCTCGTAAATTTTCATGGTTGATTTACATTTTATGCCACATTTATAGCCACATTTGATCACATTTTGATGCATTGTTAGAATGTTGGAATATTTTTGTGGCGATAACGCAAAGTTCAGCTTTTTTTGTAGCATTTCGAACTATAGGTGACGTACTCGAGATTCAAATTGTGCATACCTTCAAAACAAAATCCACAATATTATCTAAATTTCGATACATCGCACACTTCTAATCGAGTATACAATTCAAATAGTTAAGATGACTGCTGATTAAAGCGAAATTAAACAGAAACTGCTCAAATAACCCTCCAAACAAGAGTAAAAAGTGATATTTCTGCACTTTTCACCATCATTTTCAAGGTTGATTTACGTTTTTTGCCACATTTTGATGCGTTGTTAGAATATCATCTGAATATTGTTGTCGAGAAAATGCAAAGTCCACCTCTGTTCAACGTAACAGTCCTTTTTTTGACAACTCGGCAGGATTTCCATTGCCTAATTTGCATTCCTTCGAGCCCCATCATCGCAGCATTACACACATGGAAGACAAAAACAGGACACACCTATTTCGTCTCTGCCAGGAACTTGAGGCCAGTCTCGTCTTGTCGATGAATCACGCAGAGTCAAGCACAAACCATTTTCTATCACCGTCACTTATGTACAGTGTTATTCAAGTGTTGTATGCGCATTTTTACTGTGACAGAGGCATTTATTCTACCAGCAAAGATCAATGTTATATTTTGTGATTTCTTAAATAAATGTACATCAGATTTATTATTACGTTTGTTTCTGGTTGTGTTATTTCTGCAGTCCAGCGTGTGCAGTAATTGTTAATCTTAGAAACTGTTGACATGACTCTGAGCCTAATGAGCTTTCGATGATTTTTAGAGCGACAACCGCCTGCTGGAAGAACCACATTCCTCTTTGTGATGACATTTATTACACATTGTGGGAACGTTTTCTGTCTGGCCAATTTAATTTCTCCTCGCAGTTGTTTCAAACCGTGGAGGAAGAAGCGCTCAGTCTTGAGAAGTGAGAAAAAGCACAGACACAGAAGCAAAAAACATAGTAGCGCATGAAACATAGTACTGATGAGTTTGAGAACTGTTAAAGCATTAAAGTGTGTATGACAGATTTGTATCATTTTCTAATTTTGACTGTATTTGGTGAATTAATACCTGTTGTTAATATAAATTATAGTTTTACACCAGTCAAGTAGCATTTGTGGAGAGAAATGGAAAAATCTGTTGAAAAGTAAACAAATCGATGACATCAGGAGACAAAGGTTATGCATAATTTATACAAAATGAATGGCTTTTTGACTGTTTAAATACTGATTCATCAAATTAAAGGTGTTAAAATGTATGTTGATTTGTTAAATTAAAAAATCTGTGACATTTGAGGAGTTTTTGCCCAGCGTACAGGGCTGGCCGCTTGATCATTTCCTTCTGTGATGTCATCATTTACAACCAGGAAGTGAAAAAAAAGCTAAACCAGGATACGGGACTTTGTGAAGTATTTGAGCAAATTTTGAAATAGTGAATAGTCCAACCTGTCAGAGGCACTTTAAATTAGATGATTCTGATAAAGTGTTGTGCTGATCTTTCATATACAACGTTAAATTTGAACACATTTCTTTTTTGAAAACATGTTATGTGTATGTATTTTTTGTGCAAATCCAGGACTTGAACTCAAAACCTTTAAAGTGCTAATGACAGGTTGGACTACTCATTGAACTAAAATGCAGTTAAGACGGATATGTTTCAAATTCTGATAAAATCTTACCCCAGTTTAGCTACTGTTTTAGGTTTTTAATTTTACTTCCTGGTTGTAAATTATGAAATCACAGAAGGAAATTACCTGTACAGCGCATCAGAATGTAATGTCACAGATTCAGAAAGACAAAAAATACACGCGTAGTCAGACTATATTATGTCAATGCAGCTGAAAAACATGACTTTAAACACCTTTATTTTGTTGAATTAATGTTTAAAGGGTCAAAAAAGTTGTTTTTAAATTGTGCATAACCTTTGTATCCCCAGTGTGATGTCATCAGTTTGTTTACTTCCTGTAATTTTCAACTTATTTTTCAACTTTTCTCCACAAACAGTGGCCTGACTGGTGTAAAACTCTAATTTATATTTATAAGATGTATTAATACACTGAATAAAGTAAAAAAAAAAAAAGAAAATCAAACCAATCTAGTTCAAAAATGAAATGCGAAGTAAAAGTGAAAAGTATCCACTGTAAAATGTATTTAAGTGAAGAACAGATACCTAAAATTTTAAGTACAGAACTTTCACTTTTGCACTTTGTTACCTTCCACCTCTGGTCCCAAACTGTCCACCTTCACTTGTAAATGTTTGTGCGTTATTTGTATGACATGGTTTCTGTCAAATGTCGTCTCAGCTTTCATTAAAACAATAACGTTTAATTAAAATGAGGGGAAGGAAACTATCTATTGTTGATACACAAGTGTTGCAGTTGGATACGTATGTGGAAATAAGTCTACTTAGTCCTAAACTGCGCTCATTTTAGTTTTGATGTGGACTTGGTCTGGTCCTGTTCAAGTCCTGATCTTGCAGGTTTAGTTTTGGGTTTGGTCCTGGTTTAGTCGTTGCCTGGAAAGTCTCATTGTCTCGGGAAGTGTGTTCTCTGGATTCAAGTTTAGTTCCGATTATGATGTGTTGAATTTGCAAGTGTGGACGCACCTTTAGGCAGTACATTCAATATGTGGAGATTTTTCTTTTGGGTAGCTACATTTTTTTAATAAGACTAAATGTGGGGTCCAGTTTATTTCCTTGGAAAACATTATTTGCGGTTACGTTGACAACTTAAAATAGATGTAAAATTGTTAAAAGTTGTGCCTTGTTGAGACAGACTTTCCGATAAAGACTGCATCACGCTATGATTTTATATTTTAACTTCAAAAACACAATGAGAGAGATTGAAATACCACGTGTCAAACCATGAGAGTCTTTCACTTTCAGGAAGGAAAATGTATGTTATGTTTTGAGGATGTGAATATTGCTTCTGTTACGTTAAAGCAACATTCTGTAACTTTCCAGAGGTGTAACGTTACCATGTGAGATTATGGAATTAGTAAATTAAAACCATACTTTGGAACATTCCTTATGGAGATAGATATGTTTTATTATGGCATACTGTGGAATTTTACAGCCAAAGGAACAACATGGAAACAAGCAGAGCAGGGGTGTCGCACTGGGGGGGTAAAGGATACTGTCTCCCTGGGGCCCAGAGCAAGCAAGGGCCCTGTTTTTTTACTCAGCTGCTATACACTTTAATCTATTTTTGTTGTAATAAAATATTTTTTTCATTGAGAAAAGTCTTTCAGAGACTAAATACAATTATTCATTAGATCTGAGGGTCCCATCATTGCTTCAAAAAAGAAAATCATTGCTCTCACACTTAGCCAAGTAGTTACCAATTAAAACTAGTGATTATAATTTGCAGTTAGTCTATTTTCTTATTGTAGTGACACGTTTCAAGATGTCTGTGAAATTGGTCTGGTAATTATTGCAAAAACAAAACCGTCCTGTATCATAATATAAGCCGGTAGCTACACAAGACTAAATCTACAAATCAAGTATATAATGTAGATGGTAAATGAACAAATAACAATAATAACCACATTTGTGGGAATAAATAAATAAAATTCAGTAATAGGGGCCCACTGCGAAGGTTTATACCTGGGGGCCAGAATTTGGTGCTACACACCTGAAGCAGGGCCCTCCTTCAAGCCAAGTACGAGTCAGGTTTGTGGAGATGCAAGCCCTCTCACAATAAGGATGCTAAATGTAATTGTACTGATCAAAAAAAGAGCTGCTTTTTATTTGTCTGTCTTGTATTTTGTTTTACTAACCATGGACTAAATAACCTTTGTGTCTGAAATAAAGAATAAAGTAAGTTAGTAAATACAGCCGATAATTAACAGTTTTTATTTAAACTGAACAACTGGAGACAAAAGTGAAGAGGAACATAAAGTGAATGGAATAGATAAATAAGAATTAACCACAAAACATTGCAAAAGCTGGATTTAAAAAAAAAAAAAAAGCAGGACTATGATAATGTCTTTTGACCTGGATCTTACACCTTTAACTTCCTTTTGGTTTTTGTGTTTTTAATTTTAAATATGTGATTTGTTACACTGCAGGACACGCTTTGGATCACAGCATTAGACTACTTTTTAATTGCAAGAAACGCATCCAAAACAAAATCATTAAATGCCTTGCAGTATTCTAGTTCTCCAGGTTTACGTTTATGTATTTGTTTGACATTGTGCATGTTTAAATGTCACTGAAAGCCACCACTTCCCTCTCTATTGAATTTGGTAAACTATTTCTTCCTGTTTTTCTTTGTAATCAATAAACAGTGGCCTTATGGATTGACAGAACGGGGGCAGGAAAAGAAATCCGACGCGTGTGAGCGCCTCTAAAGCGTTTAACACATCAAGCAGCCTCCACTTCTCGCCTCCTCTCGCACTGATTTGAGCTGAATCCGGTTGTTCCAGTCGGGCGAGTCATTTGGAGAGTGGGCCGAGCGCAGGTGAAAGCGCAAAGGAAGAGGGCGGAACCGATCAGTGGCGTGTGCGCGCACCGAGAACCACCAGGAGCGCACCGATAGTCAGAGAGAGCGCACCGGGAGCCAGAGCGCACCGAGAACCACCAAGAGCGCACCGGGGGCCACAGGGAGCGCACCGGGAATCACCGAGAGCGCACCGGGGGCCACAGGGAGAGCACCGGGGTCCACCAAGAGCGCACCAGGGACCACAGAGAGCGCACCAGGAGCTCGAGAGAGCGCACCGGGGGCCACAGAGAGCGCACCGAGAGCCAGAGAGAGCGCACGTCTGGAGCAGGAGGTGGAGAAAGCGAAGGGAAACCAAACATGAGCGTGTAAAACAAAATGGATTCAGCCAAGAACAGGTAAGACACTTTTTTTAAACGGAAATGAGAAGAGTTAAACTGAAAAGGGTTGAGGAATGTAATTGGTTTTGTGGTTTACTTGTGTCACAGGTTCAGGTGACGTGCTTGCTCTGTTTTTGTTTTTTAAAGCGCTGATTGATTGACAAGAAAACAAGTTAAGACTTAGTTTTTCTTTGAGAAATTCTGTTAAAATCATTACTAGATAGTTTACTTTAATCTGATTGTTTTTTCATTATTTTTTTTATTTTTTTACAGAACTTGGAATTTAATATAAATAAGTATTAATTATTCTATTTAGGCCTAATTATTTTCCAAATTCTCCTAAAAACATATTTGTTTAAAGCAACCATTATAGAGCCTGTTTTATTTCTAGTGAAAGAACTAATTTAATTTAGTTGATGAACTTTGGAATATCTACAGATGTTTTGAGAAATGTTACCTTCTCCTGACTGTGTGTGTCATAAAGAATAACCCATACTTTAAAACAAAAACACTTCAGACAAATTGTCCTAAGATCACGATGTCATTTGGTCATATTTTGATGTGTTGTTATGATTTTGAGCTGCTGAAAGGACCTGTACGGCTGGTTGGGATGAAAACCATTGTGTCGGTTCTTTGAAGTCTGGTGTTTCACTTTTGACAAGTGGAGCAAACCTGTCTGCAGCGTTTAGTCCAATCTTTTACCAGACAGTATTATTATATTATTATTATTTCTATAAATGTTTGTTTCTTAATGTCAGCCATAGGGGAATATTTATAGAGAGACACTGAAGCTTCCTGAGAAAGTGCCACATTCTTCAGAGTAACTAGAGTGTGTCAGACTGTTGTGTGTGTCAGGTGATGTCAGGTGAAGGATGTGGAACCTCACATTTAACCTTGTGAAACTCTCTGCATCCTATGAAATAAAGTAGTGGTGCTTTCAGGCAGTGGCTGTCAGTATGACTCCGTGGACTAAGTATTTCTGTGACAACAGCTTGACTTTGGTCCCAGCTCAGACGCTCTCCGTGTCGTTCAGAGAAGCTGAAGGCTCAGATCACCAGCCACTCAGAATCAGAACCAGACTTACTTTTCTTCATCCTCGAGGAGATATTCTTGGTGTTACAAACATGCAGCCGACCAGCAGGAGAAACTTTATCAAAATAAAGAAACTGAAATTAAACATCAGTGTCATCTAAGTCTTTCCCTGCTTTATGCCGTGCATTGGCTGGATAAATGTTTTGGTGCAAAGAATTGTGAAGTGACTTTTCTGTCGCAAAAGCACTATAAATATTATATTAGTATCAGACAGTGTTTACATGTGAGAAGAAATGCATTTCCTCCATATTTCCTTTAGATGTTTTGCTACATTTTTCCTTCGGTGTTGTGTCTCTTAAAGCTGAGGTGAAACATAAACCAGATCCTGCCAAACAATAACTGAGTATCTCCGCACTTTTTCTCAGAAAAATCAGATGATATTATACTGAGTATGGGAACAGAAGTGCCTAATGTGTGTGCTGAAGCAGCAGAGGTCAAAGGTGACCCAGGCAGACAATCTGACTGTTTATCAAACTGGTGTCTACATTGCTGTTTCTCAAAGATATGTTGATTTAATCTATCTGCAGATGGCTGTGCAATCTGCCGTGTGAGTGATTGGTGGTGACTTAGGGGCTGATGGTGCAGATTGGCAGTCTGGCTTCCGTCAGGGCAGCAGTGACTACAGAATCTTAGCTCCATCGAGAGTCGAGTAAATCCATTCTGCACCAAATATAGAGCTACTTAAAGTGTCTGGAAAAGCACTATTTGCATTGTTATTGTATGCTTTTCCTTCCTAAATGCATTACATCTTGATTGACTTACTGATACTTACTGTTTGGGTGCTTTCTGAACGTGGATGTCACTCTATGTCAGAGTTCCCTGCAGTTCCTTGAATATGAGAAAAACCAGGAACACATTCAGTTTAACAGAAGCGGCAGTTTCCTGGTTTAACACACATTTAAAGCACATTTGGTAAACTTTTATTCTTCTCATTTTTGTTCCCCACAGTTTGTTGTTTCAGAGAAAACAGGTCTGAGATAAAACATGCTCCATTAAAAGTCCTGAGCAAACATTTGGCGCAGGGCAGCCACAGACACACCTTTGCTTTGAGCTCACAAGCCAAACAACGTGAAAACCACTTCAGCAATGGGCGGCGTGTTCTTGAACGTGTTGTGGTTGTGCGTTGATCTTTTAAAGCTATGGTCTGGTTTGTTTCAAAGTGTTTATTAAACCAGTAATGCACCATTTTCTTGTCTGCAATCCAGTTAAACCCAGTGACCTCGAGACCTCTGTCGTGTTGACTCTCATTTTAGTCTTGGTTTGGTCCTAGTTTACACCTGCTTTGTCTTGCATTAATTGTCTAATTGTCTGGGTTTAGACTCTCTCTAGTCCCAATTTAATCATGATTTGGTCTTGATTCAGTTACACTTTAGTACTGTCTTGGTTTTGATTCGATTTAGTCTAATTGCCTTACTTTGGTTTAGTCCTGGTTTAAACTTCAGACATGATTTAGTACATTTAGACCTGGTTTAGCCCTGGTTCTCACCCCTGTCTTATTCCTGGTGTTTTTGACTTGGTTTAGACCTGGTTCTGTTCTGTCTGTGTCTTTGCTCAACCCTGGTTTAGTCCTGGTTTAGTCCTGGTTTTGTTATTTCTTTGTCTTTGTCTTTTCAATCCTATGATTTAGTTCTGGTCTGGACCTGGTTTATACCTTGTTTAGACCTGGTTCAGGCCTGTCTTACAACTGATTTAGACCTGATTTAAATCTGGTTTAGACCTGGTTTCGAGTTGGTTCAAACCTTAGTCCTGGATTGGTTCATTTATTTCATTTTATTTATTTATTTGTTTCGAGCAAGTCAATGAATAAAGAAAAGGGTAAGTATAACACGTCTCCAAAACGCTATGGGCACATTCAGCAAGAAATTTGTGTACCATAATTGAGCTCGGAAAGGAGTGGGAAGAAGAAAAACGTATTAAATCCCACCCCGGTCTTAAGTTAAAGAATAAATCAGATTTGAGCTTCCTTTTAACTTAGTACAACAAATACAACAACAACAAATAAACAATAACCACACAATAATACATAAAAAACATAGAATTAAATTCAACTCGTTTGATGGTCAGAGCTTATAAGATCACCATTCTATAAGTCACAGTATTATTATAAGTTACAGCTGACATTTGTAGGGACACACCAATAATGATAAAGACACAAATACCAACAATGGTAAGAATAGAAAACAACAAACCAACACTGATGGGGAGAAAAAGTGTAATGTGAAAACATAATTAAGCCCATTTCTGTCTATATTGTAACCAAACCATAGATTTAAATACAAACTCAAATTTATGGATATTTTTGGTAAACGTTGTTGGATATCCAGAGCATTCCATATTTTCACCCCACATACAGTCACACAAAAACTTTTATGAATGGTTTGAACGTTGGGTAGTGTGAAGTTTCCATATTCTCTCAAATTATAAGCTGAGTACAATTGCTCAGATCAGAAAAGTTTAATATTTTGGATTGAGTGAAATGATCATGAGTGTGTTCTAAAAAAACAAAAACTTTGTTAATAATTCGGGCTGCTCATTTTGCAATATGACTAATGGATATATTGAGCTCTGATAATTGTTACACCAAACTTCAACACAGTAAGTGAAGTGAGGAAGAGCCAATGAGCCAATGATATAATGTCCCAAGTGCATTTTGATCTAGGTGTGGTTTAGCTTTATTTATGATTGAGAGGTTGAGTGTATGAGTGATATGGACTTTCCATGATAACTTGGTTCTGTTTTTAGACCTTGTTTAGACCTGATTCTGACTTGATTTAGACCTGTCTTAAACCTTGTGTTTAAACCTTGTTCAGACCTGATTTAGTCCTGGTTCACATATGGTTCAGACAGGCCTGATTCATGCTGATTCAGACCTGATTCAGACCTGATTCAGACGTGGTTCAGACCCGGTTCAGACCCGGTTCAGACCTGGTACAGACCTGGTTTACACCTGGTTCAGACCTGGTTCAGACCTGGTTCAGACCCGGTTCAGACCCGGTTCAGACCTGGTTCAGACGTGGTTCAGACCCAGTTCATACCCGGTTCAGACCTGGTTCAGACCTGGTTCAGACCTGGTTCAGACTTGGTTCAGACCTGATTCAGACCTGGTTCAGACCTGATTCAGACCTGGTTCAGGCCCAGTTCAGATCCGGTTCAGACCTGGTTCAGATCCGGTTCAGACCTGGTTCAGCCATGGGTCAGACCTGGTTCAAACCCGGTTCAGATCCGGTTCAGACCCGGTTCAGACCTGGTTCAGCCCTGGTTCAGCCCTGGTTCAGACCCGGTTCAGACCTGGTTCAGACCTGGTTCAGACCTGGTTCAGCCCCGGTTCAGACCTGGTTCAGACCCGGTTCAGACCTGGTTCAGCCCTGGTTCAGACCTGGTTCAGACCCGGTTCAGACCTGTGTCAGACCTGGTTTAGTTCTGACCGTCACAGAGCTCACTAAAGCCCTCTGAACACCTGTAGCTGCTGCTGTTACCGTTGTCTTTCCTCTTCAGCCTCTCCAGAGCTGCTCACCTGAACGGAGCTGTGAATGGCTCGCCTCTGGATGACGCGCCGGATCCGTGGAGCGGGGAGGGCGAGCGGCAGAGGGACGGTGAGGTGAGGGAGACCACTGGGGATGTGCCTCCTCCTGCAGAGCCCGTCCTCTACCACCGGGGGTCAGCAGAGAACCACAAGAAGTTCTACAGCTATCAGGCAAGAAGAACATTCTACACTTTTAAAACTGAGCCAAAATGTGCTTTGTTTGTTCAGTTTATTTTTGTAGAGCCCAAAAATCACAAGTTTGTTAGTGCTTCTTGAAATTAGTTGATTTAAGCAACCGAAAGTTAGAAAATCAAACAATAAAACAGACATTTGTCAATCAAAGACAAGCAGATTAACCAACAACCCCAGGAAACTGTCCCAGAGCATTCGTTGTTCTTAGACCTCGAAGAAATAAAACTCAAAAAACCTTGAAAATGCATTAAACATTTGTTAGAGAGTTGAACCACACTGTCACTGTGTTCATTTTTTGTCTTAAAGTTACACAATATGGCATTAAACTGGTCAATCTTGCATTTTTTGATAAAGTTTTGATCAATTACAAGTGCAAAAAATACCTTTAAAACATGCATTCTTACTGTGAGCAGGCTTGCCTCTCCACAGAGCTGACCTGTAACTTGGCCAGGCGACGTCCCCTGCTTGTCTCTAAAGCGAATGGAGATGGATAACTTTAATGCCAGACTGGGGAACATTCTAGGCCAGTGGTTCCCAACTGTTTTTGTCTCAAGCTCAAACATATCAAAAACCAGATACTTATCTATACTTAAATTAAAACTCATTTGAGTAAGTATTGACACTAAACAAAAATCATATTACCAGAACAAAATAAAGTGTTGTGGTACCACTTTATGATAATTGCACTGTTTCATGTCTTATCAGAACACCATACAAACAGTTTAATAAAAAAGATTAAGGCTCTCTAACAACTTAATTAAGGGTTAAGGTTAGAAGGTATCAATTAAATAGTTTCTTAGCCTGAATCATTCTCAATTAACTATTTGTCCTTTATGAATTGAGTCTTCATGTTTTATTAAGGCTCAAAAAGTGTAGACATTATACAGTGTTATCAGTGGAATAATATAATAAAGAAAGTATGACTCTTTTTTATTGTCTGTTTTTGATTCTATTGATAGTTTGCCATCTGTGCATGCTCATTGCACTTTAGGTAGCAAAATAATAGCAACAATTAATTTACAATCATTCTGCAAAATCATGCATTTTAGTATCGCTGTGGTATCAGGATCAAGTATTGAGTCCATTGAGTCCTCCCTAACACTTTTTTTGGCAAAGAAATGAGTTAAATGGGTTAACTAGTGGTCTATTGTCAATTATTCTTATTTTCTTGTGTTAGTGATATTCATGTCCAAAATTGTCAAAAGAATATGCTAATTCTACTACAAATTACATTTTTATTCAGACTTATTCCATCTACTTTTAAAATCTGAATCGAAAATAATAAATAATCGCAATAAAAATAGTTAAAACCACTCCAAGTAGTCAATAAACAATCAGTGACATACAATGATTTTGATTTGTAGATTTGGGTTTTGGGTGTTTCCCCTTTGTAGTTATTGTAGTTATATAGTAGTTATTATAGTTATTATAAAAACACTTTACATTCTAAAAGCGCTGTGCAATTAATTGTACGTATAACTGTGTGTTTCAATTATCCATGTGCCGCTCGGACCTGTATTTCCTCAAACGTGTGACTAAAATGAGCCTCATTTTAAACTGGAGCTGTTTCTGAACCCTCTGGACACAAACTATTGTCTGGACTCTTTGTGAAGCTGAGACTCTGTACTTTTGGCCTCTGGAGTCTGGTTTACTCTGATTAAACTTGGAAACAAGCTCTGCAAAGAGGAATATCAGACTTTAAAGTTTCTTTGATATATATGAAGAAGTGAAGCTGGAGTCTTTAGTTTAGTTTAGTTTAGTTTAGTCTTTATTTGAAGGGACAATGTACAGAGACATTAAGCTCATAAAAAACAGAGATGTTCCGCACCAGATTATAGCTAAATAGCTAGTTTCCATCTGCAGTCCCTGATTTACAAGAATAAATAGTACAGTGCAAACAACAAAATATTAGTAAGATCAATCACAAATTCCACTCTGACTCAAGCGCTCTCACATAGATTTTGCCTGATTGACACTAGTTTGGACTTTATGTTGGTTTTGACAATTCCTCTTTCAAAGCTGAAGCTAATTTAACAAAGTAAATAAAAGTCCAGGCAGAATCCATATAAAAGTCCAATTAAATGTTTTTTGAATTTTGGTGTAATTTTTAAGCTTGTGCTTTTGGAGTAAAAACTGACTCTGATTCATCCCAGAATGTTTGATTTGACTGAAACGAAGTGAATTACAGCTTTCTTTTCATATTGAACATGTCCAGCAGCTTGATAGTGTCTTATATCAGATGTGGAAAAAAACGAATAAATTAATAAGCGTCCTGCCGGTGAGATGCCAGAATGGCAGCTGGATTTATTACTCTAATTAATTCCAAAAATGTTGTAATGCACTCTATTCGCCTGAAAACCTGGAGCAAAGGCACTTTTCTACAACATTACTAATAAAATAGCCTATATTCAGTCTATACTTTCTCTATAGAATAATTTAGTTAAAGAAGTAATTGTTCTAAATAATTGTGATTAAAATTTTGAGCCAATTAATCGTGATTACATTTTTTTCCATTATTGAGCAGCTCTACACTAACACGTTATTTAAAGTCTATTTGAGAGACGCACACATTTCACTAACACGTAGTGAACATGATTATATTTAAGATTTTACTAAACATTTTGTCCATTTGTCCCCAATTTGACAGTTTTCATAAAGTTCATAATGTCACGTCCTGGTTGAACATGAGCAGCAAATATGACACAGTTAGAGGTAATTCAAAAACTGTTTCCTAGCAACCATTTTGAAAAAAAAGGGCCAAAATCCATATAAATTACACCACAGTTATGATTTGACAAATATAAACACCTGATAACACCTTTATTTTGTTGAACGACTGTTTAAACTGTCAGAAAAATGTGTCAGTTGAGTGTTAACGGTCTAATTATTTTCAACGGTATGTCACTTTTTGATGACATCACAGAGGGATTCTATTTTAGAACTCAGCACTACTTCCTGTCGTATTAAACTTTTATTTTTCAAAATCTCTTCACAAACTGCAACTTCACGAATGTAAAACTGTGATATTTACCACAGGCGCCCTCCCACCAAACTAAGTCATAATTAGGAAAACATGAGCGACTTCATACAGACTTTAAACTAAATTAAACTTAGAATGGCTAAGCTTGTACTATATCTGACCAAAACTGTGCTTGTTTTGATTCTCAGAGGCGGACGAAGCAGAAGGTGGTGACGGACTTTGCCACCGTGAGCAAAGGGACGTCTGCGGCGAACAAACCCCGAGCCGCCCTCAAACAAGTCAATCAGCTGTTCAGTCAGTCCGAGAAGAACCCGGCGCCCGAGGTATTCCCTGCTCCTCCACATGCCAACAACCGACTCAGACGTGTTCAGCCGCGGCACACGCCCACGAGCACAGCCACAGCCCAACACTACGCCTCACCGGATTAGTTATTTATACCTCTGCATGAGAGTTAGATCATGTCCTTATGTAACTGCGGGAGAATCACTGTTTTGAAAGATACTGTACGTCCAAACTTATCCTTCACAAATTATTCTTAAAGTCTATATGACAGGTCTCACGACACATTTCAGTAAAACACAGTGAACATGATTATAGTTAAGATTTTACTAAACATTTTGCCTTTTTGTCCCCAGTTTGACAGTTTTTGTAATGTTTATAATGTTACTTCCTGGTTGGACACGGGCAGCAAATATGACATAGTTAGAGGTAATTCCAAAATGGTTACCTAGCAACCACTTTGAAAACAGGGGCAAAAAAAGGCCACATAAATTACATGTTATGATTTGTCAAATAATAAAACCTGATTACACCTTTATTTTGTTGAATGATTGTTTAAAATCTCAAAAAATGTGTCAGTTGAGTGTGAATTGTCTCTGTATTTTCAACGGTATGTCGAATATTAATGACATCACAGAGGGATTTTAGAACTTCCTGTAATTTAAACTTTTAGTTTTCAGAATTTATCGAAAACTGCAACTTCACAGATGTAAAACTATTGTAAATATTTACCACAGGTGCCCTGCCACCAAACTAAGTCAGAATAAGAAAGTCATTAGAACCTGTCATTCATTCTTTCTTTTTTTTTTTTTTTTTTTGATGTCATGTGGAAACAACAAACTCCTGCTCCTAAAGAGGTTTTATTGCTTCATTTAATCCACTTCATCCATAGATTTCTCCCACAGAGACATAATAATCAGCCTATGTCCTACACACACCAAACTGTCTTGGACTCAACACGATTTTGACAGAACGTACAGAAGGGTTTGTTGCTTCCAAGCCTGATTTATTGAAGTTTTATGTCAAAAAATGAGGAGAAATTTGAATTTTAGGCCAATTTTCAATTAGATTTAGTTTTTTTTTTTAATAGATGAGAAATTCAAAATCCTCTCTGTACATGTTTTTGTAACTAATATGTAAAAAATGAACCAAGAAATTTAACCTGGTTCTGTCCATTTTTCTACATGAAAACATGACAAGATGAAAAACCAGAGTAAACCACAGGAGAGGCTTCAAATTGATCTTTAAGATTTTATCCTATTGACCTGCAGCGTCTTAAGTCTTTTCAAATGACAACAATTGCGTCTTTAGGGCTGAATAATGGCACCACTTTCTAAAGCTATTGTGAAATAATACTGTTACTTTTATTTGTTTATGCTGATAGACAAGAGGGTGAACTTTGTGCCAGTTTTTCCTGTGGATAGGCCAAGTAATTACTAAGAAATGAACCATAAATACATCTGTAATCTGACGGTTAAACAGTAAATTCCTCTGTAGATTCCTGATCTGGCTCCAGCTCAGTTTAAACTTCAGATATTCTGGTTTTATTGTCACGTGAACACAACCTTTTGACTTCCTAAACAAGACACAACCTGTAAAAGCACGCTACAGAATTAATTAACATAAACCACTGCAAGGCATCTTTATTTACACAGAACATTTCATTCAAAACGGCAACTGGAAAAAACAAAACCTACTGTTGGTCTAAGTCGAACAAAGGCTGGGAGAATGTTCTCCCACAAAACAAAATGTTGGCAAAGTTTGTCGTTGTGTCCCGGGGCAAGACACATCATCCATCTGAAGTGACTGATGCATAATAATATTTATGCATCAGTCACTTCAGTTTTCACTTATTGGTTTTAAGTAGAGTAGTAGTAGAGTAGAGTTGTCGATTGAAGCAGTGGTTCTTAAACTAGGGGTCTACATTCTCAAAATAAAATCAAACATTAGCTATAAGGCTTTGTTGAATCACTTTGCGTGTTACCTATTTTTTGTGTTTGGGGGTCGTGAATGTGAACTATTGTTATTTTGGGGGTCACGACTGAAAAAAGTTTGAAAACCACTGGATTAAAGTATATCTTGGTCGACTAAAGGCAGGCCCTGACGGTCATTAGTCGACTAAAGTTGACAGTGGTGTGAAACTGAGAGCAAAGACCTTTCAGTATCTTTATGACTGGACCATATCTGTCCCTAAAGTGTTTAATTTAATTTATTTATGTAGCACTTGTTTAAAAGTAAAAACAAATGTAAAATACACTTTGTACCAAGTGTTATAATCATAAAGTAACATGTAACTGTGTAATTAGCAGTCGTATACAATGTGCATGGGAGTGGTAGAAGCCACAAAGGCTTTTAGCGACACCGCTCCCAGAAAGAAAAAATAAGAACAACAACAACAAAAACAACAAATATATATATATGTGTGTGTCGCTCTAATATAATTACAAATGACTAAAGACATCGACAACATATTATTTGTATATTTATTTTGTATATATATATGTTAGTGCTGCATAGTTAATCAAAATCGAATCAAAGTCAAATCAAAATCGCAATTTGAATGGAAGCAATTAGCAAAAGTGCAATAATTTCCTACAGAGTTTAGATTTGTTAAAACATGTTCTAAAACAACAACAAAATTAAACTAAAAGTGACAAAAACACAACTAAAAGAGTCAAAACCATGACTAAAAGTGACAAAAGCGACGCTGAAAGAGACAAAAATATGAGTTATAGTGACAAAAACATGACCATACACAACAACAATTTGACTATATGCCACAAAAATGAACAACTTGTATAATTCTTGTGTTTTGGATGATTCCGACAGGTGCACGGTCAGCTGGATACGCTGAAGAACAAGCTGGAGACCTTCCCTTTCCCGGGGAGCGTGAGGTGGAGCTGGAACGAGGAGAACCACGGCACGACTCTGGAGAGCAGCTGGACCGACCTCGTGCACTCACACTCTGTAAGTCCAACCATCAGCGACAGCAAGCGAGCCGCTCTGTCTTACCGTGATTCATCTCTGTGTTCAGCTGATGACAAAGACGCAGAGGAACCAACAGGATGCATTGTGGGAGTTTGTGTCCACGGAGCTCATCTACATAAACAAACTCCTGGTCATCAGAGAGGTAAGACGTGCTTGGTGTTTACAGGGCAGTGTCTTTACTCTGATCTTTGACGTCTTTTGTCCACAGCTGGTTTTGGAGTCTCTTCAAAATCTGCACCAACAAGGATTTCTCCTAGAGGTCAGTGGTGTGCTTCAGTAAACCTCCAACCTCACTTTTACACTAAGGAATAGACTCCTTCATACGCAATAGACTGTCATTTTCAACATCTTTATTTATGTTTCCTTGTGGTTTTAAACTACGATCTGATAAACCTCAAGATCATTCTAAACTGTTCAGGAAAAGTCTGATTTTGTCATTTTTTTAGTATTAATACTTGTTTAAATGAGTACAGTTTTAGTTTTAGTATCGATTAGTATCTGATATTTTTATACTTTCAGGACTGCAAGATAAACTGCAATACGATTCAATGTCCTCTTATGTCTTTGTTGGGTTTTATTCTGCTTAAAGCCTTTAGTTTAGACAAGAGCTGCACAATTATGGAAAAATATAAATTTTTTCTACACAACCAGGAGAACTGACAAAAATACTAAAACATGAACTGACAAACTAATAAAATAATAATTAGCCTTTTTGTCACTTTTAGTTGTGTTGTTATCACTTTTAGTCGTGGTTCTGTCACTTTTAGCTGTTTTTGTCATTTTTTGTTACGGTTTTGTCACATTTAGGTGCGGTTTTGTCACTTTCAGTCGCTGTTTTGTCACTTTTAGTCGTGGTTTTGTTACTTATAATTGCGGTTTTGTCACATTTAGTCCTGTTTTTTAACTTTTAGCTGCGTTGTTGTCTTTTTTAGTTGTGGTTTTGTCCCATTTAGTTGCGATTTTGTCACTTTTTATCGTGGTTTTGTCACTTTTAATCGCTGTTTTGTCACTTTTAATCGCGGTTTTGTCACTTTTAGTCGCGGTTTTGCTTTTAGACACTTGCAGTCGGGTTTTTGTGGTTTTTATCCCTGTGTTTGTCTCTTTTAGTTAAGTTTTGAGTTTTTAGACATGGTTTTGATGCTTTCAATCATGTTTTCAACGCTTTTAGACACGCTTTTGGCGTTTTAGTTGCGTGGTTATGCTTGTTTTAGAACATGTTTTAACAGATCTAAACTATAAGGTTAGCAGTTTTTTTTTACAGAATAAACAGGATATTTTGTTGTTTGTGGAGGAAAATATTGCAATTCAAAAATGGCTTTGCGATTTGCTAATTGTGTCCGTTCAAATTGTGATTGTGATTGATTTTGAAAAGTTGTGAGGCCCTAGTTTAGTCCTCTCAAACATTTGGAAATACATATGATTCTTGTTTAGTTTAGTTTATATGTCTGCCTTCTCTCTAATGATAATGCCATGAAATGTTATAATTTACAAATTAACTAATTAATTTACTATTTCATGCAGTTTTCATGCAAAATTATGAGGATTCATTCAAAAAGTCATAATATTTTGGGTTAAATTGTTAATTGCTATGGCATCTTCACACCATAAAGCCATAAATGTATTTTATCGCATCTACTTGCCATCTTTTTAATATGATAAAAGATGGACGATAATGACTATAAAAATAATACAAAATATTCTTAATATTTCTACTATTTTATAATTTTCAGAAATGTGTACGTTAACATTCTGTTGTTTACCTTTTTAATGTCTGTTTATTGAGGGAAAGACATGTAATGATTTAAGATTCTCCAGAGACACTTTTTTTCATAAAGGAAACTGAAAAAAAAAAAAAATGCAGAAATTGAACATGGCACTGCACATTTTTCAAGTTCTAACCAGCTCTTTAAGCAAAAATCTTAGAATTAGTGACAATTTTACTTCGAAACCACATTTAAAAATCCTGTAGCTACACGATCTCTCTCTTCTACAACAAGCAAAACATCTTATTTGTCATTTTGTTGACACGCACAGATAGCACAAGAACATCCGCTCACTGAAGCAGAAGGTGGAAACTGTAGCTCTGAACTCTTTTCCACTGAGACAACGGAAAGTATCTGTCATGGTAGGCATGTTTTGATGGTTTTATTCCTGTTGTCTCTTGTTTGTCAGGTGACCGCTCAGCTGCTCTTCTCAAACCTGCCGTCCATCATCAGCGCTCATCAGCTGTTCTGGCAGGACGTGCTGTTCCCCATGTTACAGGAAGTGCGGAGGACAGGCGCGCCCTTTGACCCCATGAGGTTAGAGGCTGGCTGTCTGCAGGTGAGGATCTGGAGACTGTATTAAGTCTTCTGCAAGAGTCTGACGAAATTCTTTTTTTACTCATCGTGATTCTGTTCTCTGCACCACAAATAACTTGACTCTGCAGGTGAATAGGAATCAAATATTTAGAGATTTGAAACTTCTTTAATTTACTCACATAATATAAGATAATATTTAAGATAAACATAAACATAAACATTTTTTTTTATCATGTGGTGTTTTCATACAAATATAAGGCATTTTAATGTATCATATTTGGGACATAAAAACCTAAAAAAATTGATAGAGCCAGGTTTAAATTGCTGAATATATTAGATACCAGTATTAGAAAGTATCTGAGTAAACTAGATCTGATTAACAATGTCTTAAAGGACACATATTCTGCTACAGTGACTTTTTGAGCTTTAAACCATGTTCTAACAATGTTCCATCATCAAAAACACACCTGAAGTGGCATTCAGTTGCATTCAGATTGTTTTGAGGAATGTTTATTAGAAAATCATCCCCCTCCGAGCGTCAAACACACATCCTGCTGAACTTCTGGGATTTTCTGACATACTTTCAGACTTCATACGTTACTTATCCGAGAATCTTCTGATGTTTTTAGTCCTTAAATCATCGTTAAACTCATTCTGAGCATTTCTGCCTCTCACTGCTGCAGCAAATCCGTACAATGACCTCTTTTCAGCTCTGACTTCACTAGATTGTATATAGCGCTGGATGCACTCAGTAAGTGTCATTTCATAGTGACTGATAACACAGGTCATAGAATGAATAAGAAACTTTTTTTTTTTTTTTTTTTTAAACATGAGATGGCAAATTTTAGGCTCTTAAGAACATGTTTAAAGGCTAATGACTATGAAAAATGCAGAATATTTTTCCTTTAAAACATAAATAAGGCTAAGAATTCAATATCAACAGATCCATCTGTATATTTTGTCAAAATCTTGTACAAAAATGTAAAGTTTGGTTGGTGTAGGTGTCGGAGCTGATCTTTATGTTTCTATGGGATGAAAATGGATTTTCAGAAAACGGCCTTTGAAGTTGCTCTGTCCCAAATCTATGGATGCAAGTTCTGAGTTCAAATATTTTTAGGTGCAGATTGGAGAATTTTGTTTCCTGGTGAAAGTGTTTATGTTTAGAGAGCAAAAAGAGTTTTAGCCTCAGTGTCTCACCTTTAGTTCATCTTTCTCTATGTATTGTTTGTGCATGAGTAGCAAAGACATCTTAAATGAAGCTTACAGGTCAAAATAAGTAATTGTATGTGTTTTTTCACTACAGTTCCGGAGGCGTTTCTCTTCGTACAAGCACTACTGTTGGGAAGAGGAGAGCACTCAGGAGTTTGCACGTCGACAACAGGAAAGCAGCCCGCAGTTCCACGCTTATGTTCAGGTATTCATCTTTACTCACACGACATAACGTTTATCAGTCCAAGCTGTTTGGGCTTGAATATTTAGACCTTTGAGATGCGTTCAAGCAAACACTTTGATACAATACTGCTTCCTGCCAGTAACATTTCATTTAAGTCGATTTGTGCTTGACACATTTTAAAAACAAACTAAATCTACAATACAGAATTGAGGAAATTATAGCTATGAATAAAAATAAGTTATTTTTACATTTCAAAAAATGGGAATTAATAAAATGGGATTGAAAAAGTATGATTCTGAATTCTAAACAGTCTGCATAATTTTCCTTTGTATAAATGTTTGCTAGATGATTATGAGGATCATGTATGATTGTATATCATGGGTCGATGGGAGAACTTCAGAGTCCAGTATGATTCGTGTGTTTTGTGTTGTCTTGTGTTGTTTGTCAATTCGTCTTGTTTTTGTTGAATTGGTTCGTATTGTCCAACTTTGTTTTGTCTTATTTTATGTTGTCTTGTTGAGTGTTTTGTCCAATTTTGATTTTATTTATTATTATTTTCATACTTGTATGTTTGTTTGTTTTTATTTGTTTGTTTGTTTTGTTTTGTTTTTTTGTTTTTTTTGCTATTATAATTGAGTTGTTTATTTTTTATGGTTATTTTAATTTAAATTGATTTAAAAAAATGTTTCAAGTATTAAGTTGTAATCTGTATTATTTTTTGTTTGTTTGTATTCTGTCATTTGTCTGTCTAGTATCAAAATGTCACAGATGTAAGATTTGATACAAAGAGCTGAATAAAAATAGTTAATTGCAAAAAAACATTTCATTTAATTTAACAGGACAGTTACATACTGCAGAGGCAGAGATGTTTGTACCAGATTAAAGCTCATTTACATCCGCAGTCCTTTACAGGGGGTTGATTTCCTGCACCTTGTGGGCGACGCACCACAGTCACAAACAGAAGGTCATCTGCTTGTGACATCAACATTTTCTACAAATGATTCAACTCTATTAAAAATATAACTTCGGAGCGCAGCGTCTCAGGCACATTTTACTGTAGAGCCGTTTAGACACCCACAGTTATGTGTTAATACACACACCGGAATATGTTTAGTTTTTCCTGCACTAAAACTAATGGAGTATATTGGTCATTTGTAATTGTGCCTTACAGTTGTTCCACTTGTGTTGAGTGTAACCTATTTACTGTAATATATTACATTTAAAGGGACATAACACATTACTGTGAATACACTTAGTTAGAATAATAAAATGCTTTGACACAAAGAGATTTTGTCACAAAGTCAGCAGCATTTTTAAAGTAAAATGGCAAAAATAATATTTTTTTTCAATAATACATTTTGTCTGTAAATATTCTCTATCTTGAGGCCATTATTCAACATATATCTTTGGTTAAAAATGATTTGAAAAGTTGCAGCCCGACTCATAAATATAATTAATGTGTTTAAAAGTTCAGACAATAATTCAGACCTTAAATATCCCAGGTGCACATGCAGATAAAGATGTGTTGTTGTTGTTGTGTGCAGTGGATTGAGACTCACCCTCAGGCCCAGCGGATGCGTCTCGGGGACATGCAGGCCAAACCACACCAGAGGATCACCAAGTACCCACTGCTGCTCGGGGCCATCCTGAAGAACACCTCACACTCTGGAGTGCAGCAGGCGCTCAGGGCAATGGTGAGCAGGGAATGGAATATGTCATTATATGTTTGTCTTTAGATTTCTTCAAATCATATTCTTTGAACCAAGTATTTTTCCTCCACATCTACTCCTCAGTCGATTTGTCTCCACGTATCAGACTTATGAGGGTGTTTGACTTTTTTGTTGTCAAACTGAGCTTCCTGCATCAGTTTCCAAACTGGTTTATGACGCTAAAACGACAGTTAAATAAAAATCTTTTCACATAAACCTGGCTCATGGAGTAACACACTTTGGTGGAAGAACCCCATGGAGTATACTGTTAAGCAGGCATTTCTGTTACAAGGTGTCTCCTAACAATAGCATCTGTCTGGACATTCAGATTTTTACAATAAATCATGTACCAGGGCTGCACAATTAATCGAAATCGAATTGAAACCAATTTCAATGGACGCAATTAGCAAATCACAAAGGCTGCAATTTCTGAAGTGCAATCATTTTTCCACAAACAACAAAATATCCTGTTTTATTCGGCATAAAAACTGATAACCCTGCCAATGTTCTGAAACAAGCAACAAAAATGCATTAAAGCAACTAAAACATGACTGACTGACAAGTGCAAGAAAGCATAAAAAATATGACTAAATTGCAACAACATTTCAACAAAGTGACAAAAATGCAGCTGAAAGTGACAAATATGCAACTATAAGTGACAAAACAATACTAAAAGTGACAAAAAACACTACCAAAAGTGTCAAAAACGTGACAAAGCGATAAAAAAGTTCTGAAACACATCATCTTTTGTTAGTTTCAGTTCATTCATTCATTCATTTTCTACCGCTTATTCCCGTTAGGGGTCGCGGGTGACTGGAGCCTATCCCAGTGACTTTGGGCCTTAGGCGGGGTACACCCTGGACAGTGGCCAACTCATCGCAGGGCTGACACAGAGAGACAGACAACCATTCACTCTCACATTCAGACACTACGGGCAATTTAATTTAGAGATTATGTGATGTTGGGGTAGTCCGGGATTCAAACCCATGATCTCCTTGCTGGGAGGCAGAAGCTCTAGCCGCTCTGCCACCGTGCACCCCTGTTAGTTTCAGTTGTTTTGTCAATTCTCCTGGTTCTGTTTTGAAACTTTGAACAGAGTCCGATTATTAAAACATAAATCGCAAATATAATCGCAATCGCAATACTGGTCAGTAAAATCTTAATTAAATCGTGCAGATGTTCATCTAGAACATGTTTTATCATGACTTTGTGCTTTCAGTTGTCCAGTGTGATCCGTTTTCTGGAAAGTATCAATGACTACATGAGGTTTAAGGACGAGGAGCTCGCTCTGTCCATCTCTGCTGAGAGAGTGGAGGGCTATGAAGTGGAAGGAATCAATGAAGAAATCGACCGGGTAAAAAAGTGTTTTAGGTTTTAATAAATGAAGGACAATTGTCCATAGATAACATGAAACAGTGAATGTTATTTCTCACATTTCAGCGTGTGAGGGAGGTGAGCACGTTCGACCTCACGTGTCCCGTCAGTGGTGTGGGTCCAGAGGTGATCAGGAGACTGCTGCTGGAGGAGAACCTCAAGATCAGGGGCCGGAAGGACAACAAAGTAAGAGCCTAATCTGGACATTACACTGAAGAAAGGAGATCTACATTAAAATGACTTAAATTTAGAGTATTGGACTTGTTCTATTTTTGCAATATACTCAGAACACCTCATATTTGACATTTCTCTCCCATGTTTCAGATGGAGGTTGTGGCACTCCTGTTTTCTGACGTGCTGCTCATAACTAAAGCCCAGAAGAAAGGCGAGCGTCTGAAGGTGATCCGCCCTCCTCTGGCCCTGGACAAAACACACTGCATCGCACTTAAAGATGGATGTGAGTCCAGATAAATGATCAAATGTTTGTATTATAGATGCCACATTGTAAAAAGCAAGGATTTGTGTAATTGTCTTGTTTTGAATATGCTTCTTAGTATGGATTAGCTGGTGTCTTATATTAAAGTACTTACAGTCATCACTGGAGCAGCTGCAGCCGGGCATCTGAAACAGTAGGGGAAAAGTTGTGAAAAGCAATAAACAGACTACAGATGAACTAAATGTTGAATGTTGTTGATGTTAAAGTAGGACGAACCAGAGGACAGCGCTCAAGCTGCCATACTTCCCCCAGCAGAGTTGCTCCTAGGGCAGCGTAGCTAAAACTGTTGGGTTTTATTTCTGTTCCAAACTGGCCTGACCATAAACTGTTTCAAAGAGGAACGTTTTGAGCCTGGTCTGAAATGTAGAGACTGTCGGCCTCTTTAACATGAACAGGAGCTAGTTCCATAACACAGGAGCTTGGTAGCTAAATGCTCTACCTGTGCTTTTAGAGACTCTAGGGACCAACAATGGTCCACTGACGTAATGCGCTGTGTTCTTTTAGTTCCTGTTAATAATCTTGCTGCTTCATTTTGAAACCAGTTTAAAGCTGGATATGGATATGTTTTTCAGGGTCACTTTTGGTTTGGATTTGTCTAAGTTTGGCTATATTTTGCAGATGAAAGTAGGCTGTTTTACTGTCTCTACAGTGACATTGTCTAGACTATCTGGTCAGATAAAGAGTCGTCAACGCTTAGGGCCAAGTACAATGACCTCCTTTTTTTCAGGTTTAAGGAGCAGATATTTAAGTGTCTTCCAGGCACCACGCAGGCGCTAAATCTGACTACTTGATCAATCTGATCAGGTTTCATTGATAAATACAGCCGTGTGTCATCTGCATAGCAATGGAAGTTAATGCCATGCTTTCTGATAATCATATCTAACGGCAGCATATAAAGAGTGAACAGAACTGGACTGAGTACTGAACCCTGCGGCACACCGTAGGTTACTTTAGAACAAGGTGAGGAGCTCTGGTTTACAAAAACAAACTGGTACCTGTCCTATTAATGGGATTTAAACAATTCTAACTTCTGCTCTAGTATGTTGTGGTGGATGGTGTCAAACACTGCTCTGAGGTCCAACAGATCCAGGATTGAGACCAGTCCATTATCAGCAGCTAATAGCAAATAATTAGTAACTTTAACTAGTACAGACCTCAAAACCCTGACTGAAAAACATCTAATAAATTATTGTCTTCTAGCTGACTTTTACTCTTTTGAAACAGTAAAAGTAGATTTGAAATAGGTTTGTAGTTAGCCAACAGGTCAGGGTCAAAATGTGTCTTTTTCAAGTCACTTTACAAGAACTACTCAAAGCAAAGCTAACAATTATTTGAACTAAAGTTCCTTTTTCCATTGTAGACTTTTATTACAGATGCCTGATGCCCATTCTCTCTCTTTTGTGCAGGTTCTTTCATCCTGGTGGAGGTCGGGGAGCTGCTCAGTGTCATGAATGTTTACATCTTTGTGACAGGCACCGCCCAGAGCTGCTCCACCTGGGTCTCCACCATCCAGCAGGCAAAGGTAGGCCACGACCAGGACTCTGGACTCTCTTTGAATCTGCATCAGTCACCAAACACGTGTGTCTTTATCAGGAAACTCTGAGGGAGATACGAGACAAGGAGAGGAGCAGGCAGATGGAGAAGTGGAGGCTGCTGCAGGAATTTAAGTCTCAAAGTGAAGTCAACGATGATGAAGTAGCAGAGACAGAAGCTCCGCTCATCTCTCCGTCTGAAGATGATGCATTTGAAGAGAAACATGATGAGGAAATCATTGAACCTAAACCAGTGAACAGGCCACTGTCTCCTCAGGCAGTGAATGGTCTGCAGTCACCTCTGGCAGTGAATGGTCTGCAGTCTCCTCTGGCAGTGAATGGTCTCCAGTCTCCTCAGGCAGTGAATGGTCTCCAGTCTCCTCAGGCAGTGAATGGTCTGCAGTCTCCTCTGGCAGTGAATGGTCTCCAGTCTCCTCAGGCAGTGAATGGTCTCCAGTCTCCTCTGGCAGTGAATGGTCTCCAGTCTCCTCTGGCAGTGAATGGTCTCCAGTCTCCTCTGGCAGTGAATGGTCTCCAGTCTCCTCTGGCAGTGAATGGTCTCCAGTCTCCTCTGGCAGTGAATGGTCTGCCTCAACCAGTCGAGCCTTCGGAATACAATATGTTCAATGCATCAAAGCCCTTTTTGCATCCCCCGCGTCCTCCCTCTGGCCTTCACCGTAAGTCAGCGCGTAAGTCGTTACCCGCTCGGCAGCCAATGATACCAGGATATGAGTTTATTGAAATGAAAGTAAGAGGTCCAGGGTTTAGAACAAGTAGTGAGAGCCACTTGGAGGAGTCTTCCTGTGGAGCAGAGATTTGGGGCAAGAACAGCAAAAGGGTGCAGTCTGTTCCTGATCTGGAGCGACATTTCATCTTTAACACAAGACAAACTCACAAAACACGACCACACACCCTGCTGCCAGGAGGATTTCCAGAGGTCGACTATCCAATAGACGAGCCCAGCACTTTACAGAAAACCTCTGAGGTCCTGAACCCATTAATGACCCGGAGGCGAGCGAGTGAGGTCCTGACCAGGAGGAAGCTCTCAGACTCAGGGACTGCTATTCAGGAGACTGTCAGTAACAACCACAGCCTGTTGGACAGTACAGAGTCCAATGGCTTCCCCAAAGTCCTCCGGTCCCCTGGTCTGAACAGGAGGAGGCCCCTGAGCACACAGGGCCTCTCTCACTCGGCCAAACCCCCACTGCAGAGGGCTGCACACAGCTGGTCTGTGTCCAACAACTCCTCAGACTCAGACAGCAGTGTGCCAGCTAAGAGGAACTCAGTTCCCTCTGATAAAAACTCTCCTCGGGTGCTCACCCTGAACTCCCTAAAGCCAAACCAGGGCATGTTCTGGGCCATGATGGATGACACCCTCTCTGAACCCGAGCTCCCAGATCATAACCAACACAACAAACGAGCCAAAATGAAGACCCATCGCAGCGCCTCCATCCCCAACATCGTCCTCCAGGAGCAGAACCGTCAGAGGTCCTCCGGCAGTGTGTCGGCTCAGCCTCCTCCGTCTCCACTGCAAGGGCTGCTGAACCGGGCCAAGGAGAGGGGCAAAGACTCTCTGAGGCGGGACTCTTATGTTAAAACACCTCTTTTAAGGCCTAAGGTTGCTCCGTCTCCCTCGGTGTCCACCACACCTTCGCCCTCGCCCAGTGATGCCGACCGCGAGAGCGAGTGGGAGGAGGAGGTGGAGCTGCTGAGGCACAGAGTCCAGACCGTGAGTCAGGGCTGGAGAGAGCAGCTGGTGGATGGAGACGGAGATGACGACGACCGCGGGAGCAGGTCAGTGTGTGCAGGAGGAACAGGCTTCACTAATGATAGAGGACACTACAGGACATACAAACACAGAATGGTCTAATTATCTCGGCCATACTCTAAACGCTAAAGTGAACCAATTATTAGGGCTGCAACTAAGGGCTATTTTACTTGTCAACTAGTCAAACAATTATTTTTTCTGTTGTACACTGAGACGTTTTGAATACATTATAAACCAAATAATGGTTGATATATGGTGACTGAAGGCTTGTAAAATGAGAATATTTCGAAAAAAGTTTATTATTAGTGAGATTTTTTATATAAAAGGTCATTTTTACTGTGTTTTAGAGTCTTTATAGTCTTTTTTTATAGTCTTTTTTTTATTAGTCGACCAGGATCAATAAAGCATTTCTTGGTGTGTTTCAGTGTGATGTTCTCAGACGGCGTGAACGTGGACTGGGCCGGCTGGTGCTTCGACGATGAGGAGGTGATGGACCACTTACAGCCCCCAGGAGAGGGTCTGCTGGAGGGTATAAACAAGAGCCTGGCCTTTTGGAACCTGCAAGAACTGTCCGAGCAGGAGGACGGAGAGTGCAGCCAAGTCTAACTGCTGCTAACCCCACAGGACGGCCACAGCACTCTCACTCTGGAGCCTTTCTGTGTGAGGTTTGCACGTTCTCCTCATGTCGGGCCGGGTAATCCTACACCTGTCCAAACCCAGCAGCAGCACTGAAGGATGGGTCAAAGGGCACATTTCTCGTCATGGGGACAATAAATAGTAGCTTAAGTTTAACCTTGGACCGGAAACACAGCATTTTCAGGGCACAGAATCACAAGGAGTCAGTGATATTCAGGGAACTTCACAATATTAAGACAAGGGACTATTTCATTTTCATTGTTTGACTAAAAGTTAGGACAAAAAACATTATAATACTTAATCTAAAAGCTAACACTTAACAGCAAACAGAAGCTTTTGACATGAATCGCTTCTTGACAGTTACATTGGCAGATAACGTTGTCATTGTCATCAACAAACAAAACTCATTTATATTAACTGATAGCACTGATGGCTTGGAATGCAAGTGGAGAATGGAAAATCATTTGTTTTGATCAGATTTTGAATTTAATATGCTGGCTAATTGTTTTAACTCTAAACAATTTTTTTCTGTTTTGAATTCCAGTCACTGAAATTTGCAGTGCACATTCTCATTGTTTTCTCAGTTAAAAAATGTAAATGAAAAATTCACCTCATAAGTATTCAAGATTCCCTCAGATTCAGAGTGGAAAATCAGAAATAAATTTAACATTGCAAGGCATCAGCAATTCATTCCAGTGAATCTTGGCGTCTTGAATCTTTGCTGTAGAATTTAACTGCAAATTTTCCACTCAGAATTTAGACTTCAAAATGTATGGTCTTGAATTTTTAAACTGAGAAAAAGTATAGTCTACTGCAAATTTCAGCTGCTAAAATTGAACAAAATTAGAGATTAAAATGAGCCAGTATTTAAAATTCAAAATCTGAAGAAACACATTTTTGACCAATAACTAAAAAATCATTAAGAATAGTTTTGTAATACTGTATTTTACTTTTGAACATATCTCATCTTTCATTTATGAAACTGTCACTTGCACCTTTTTGATTCTCAGCCCTTGATGCTGTTAAAATATGGCCCAAATAAATACTTGTAGATATTTAAAATATAGTATCTGACAAATGTTGTAACATAATTGTATACTGTAGAAATGTATTTTTGTAATAAATGTACTTGGACATGTCAGTATTTTAATAAATAACAAATGTTACCATTTAATTTGTATTTCACACAAACACATCTCCATTTTATTGTGCAATATAGTTACAATTTGGAATAAAAAACATACAAATGCAAGTAAATGTTTTTACTTTATTATAATTATTATTATACAGTCATAGTTTTACAAAAATATCATATGTACAGATTGTGCTTTGAAGCCTTTAAACAGTAGCATAGAGTCATTTCAACGATTAAAAAAAACCCCAAACATTTACATTCATCTTTGTGCAAATATTTTCTCAGATAAAACAATATAAAGACAGCGGCACATTTACTTCTGGTTTTGGCGTCTTTCTCTCATCTCTCGCTCCACTGAGTTGTTGTGAAGAATCGTCTCCAGCGCCGGGAACGGCAAGACCATTTTATTCTGAGGAAACAAGACGTGGGAGACATTCAGCAAAAAAAAAGAAACGGCATGAAATTAAAGGTGCATTATGTAACCTCAAAGGCGCACCACCTGCTTTTGTTTATTGTTATTGCCAAAACACTCAGCAATATTGCATAAAACTCATCCTGCCTTTATTCAAATCTGGTTCTGGTTTAGTTCCAATTTTGCAATTTTTGAACGCAACCTTAGATTATACATTTGATTTCAAACGGATTTTTAAACAATTAATCTGGTTTGTGGAATTTCTAAGTGGCTTTTAACATTTAAAAATGCAAAGCAAAAATAAAAGGCCCACAGGAATATTATTTGTTGTTAATTATTAGTTAGTTTTAGATAGTTACTCATTTCTTTATATGTGTATTTGTTTGCTTTGTGTTTTGTCTGTCTTTAACTGTGAAGCATCTTTGAGTGTCATGTTTTACGGGTGTTATATATTATTATTGTTTTAAGATATTTACCCTTTGGTAGTTTTTGTACATCTGACTCAGGATGATCAGAAGAATCAGAATAAGCAGACTCAGTCCAACCAGAAGGAGAGCACCGCCACGAGACCCACTGACAGCAGCGTCTTCCCTTTGTCCCTCTAAAGAAAAAACACACATCAATGTTTACTTTCACAAAATACTAAATGTTATATAGTCAAGTGCATCATTTATTTTTCAAAGCCAACCAAAAATCTGGAAAAATAGATAAAGATAAAGAAAACTGCCAATGGACTATGTGGTATTTATTTCACTAAATGATTACATATATATTTATTTATTTATTTTTTGACAAGTAAAGCTTCAATTCAATATCAGATGTCAATAATAGGGTTGTCAAAAGTATCGAAAATCAGATACTAATCAATACTAAAACAAGTATGAAAACAACATACTCATTTGAGCAAGAATCGATACTGAAAGAATCCATTTTACTGGACAAAATTTGACCTTTCATGAACAGTTTTAGAATGATTTTGAGTTTTATCAAAACTATTACAAGATCACAATGTTTAATAAAGAAAGTACAATTACTTGTTGAAACTGTCAGTCTGAGTCTAAAACCTTGACCTAAACAAGAGCATTTTCAATTATTCTTGAGTTTATTTCTTAATATTGAATCCAATTTGAGATTTTAGTATTGCGACAACACTAGTCAATATTTCAAGTAATTTTAATCTCCCATGACATACTTTTTATTGAAACAGAAGTAAAAATATAGATTTCTTAACTAAGATTTGCAAATTTGGTGGGTTAAAAATTCTAATATGATAGTTGTTATTAAGACCAAATGAAACAAGTGCAAAAACTCCTAAACGACCTTGCACTGACCCATGCTGTGGATGTGGTGCGTCACATTTCCGAGGAGCCGTTGTTGTGGTCCGTAAAAGCGGCAGGTCCAAAGTCCTTCTGAACTTTGACTCACGGTGATCGTTTGGCGTTTTTGAACTGAGGCAGTGAACTCCGTCCCGTTGAGGTCAGAGATCACGTAGATCCACTCGTATTCTGTGACGGAGCTGGAGTCGCTGAGTCGACAGGTCAGTCTCACTGAGGCGTCCTCCTTTGACAACACCTCAACCTCCACTGGACAGAAACAAATACAGAATGGGTTTGTTAGAGATATAAAAACATGCAAAAGTAACACATTTTTAATTCAGGGTTCATTCATAATTATTCGGTTGATTTATACAGAGCTCTCAAAATGCCATTGTGGAAAAAAATAAATAAATAAATAAAGTGAGAAGTCATAATATTTAAGTAGTCTCAATTATGTTGGAGTAAATTAATAATACATAAAATTTTCGAGTGGCTTGAGTGTCTGGAAAAGTGTGATATCAATTCAATTAATTCTTTATTGAGAACACAAACTATTCGTAAAAGTAGTATGTTAAGATATACTGTATATAAAAGGTACATAAAAGACTAATCCTAGATCTAGATAAAGTAAATAAACAAATACACTGAAAAAATTCTAGATAATATAATTCATTTCATCAGCCAGAATGAGGTGTTTTTCTTATTTATACATAATAGAAATCTAATTTTTTTTTCTTTTTTTCTCTCTTTTTTCCCCCCAATTTCATTACAATTAACAAACATGGACAACAGAACAAGACCAAAGAATGGGATGAAAAACAAAATGAGAACAGAAGACATCCAAAGAAAGATTTGTTCCAGGTAACTGTCCCAATTGGTCCAAAGTCTGTCAAATTTATCAGTCTTCAAATTACGTCCAAATATCCATATCCAGTCTTCATTTGTAGGTACAGTTTGTGTCATTTGTGTTATTTATGTAGATCTACCATCAAATCTACTCAAATCAAGATCAATTTAAGTCATTTTTGCAGTGTAAATCTATACTCTATAAACACTATACGTTATTATTACTATTATTCTCGATTGTTTCCATTATAACTAAACGTAACTTGTTTTAAACTCACCTTTGGCGGTCACCAGCTGCACGCTTCGCTCCATCCTCTGTCCTTGCGCTAAAGCCGAGCATCTGTATCGACCGGCGTCCTCAAAGCTGACCTCGTTTAGACCTGCGCTTTTGTCCCGTGAGGAGACGAGGGGCGAAGGTGGAGAGAAAGAGGAAGGCAGGTTCCCCTTAGAGGCTTTGGACGTGGTTTTACTCGGTAATCTTTCCCAGAATGCATTGGATGGAGTTAGTTCATCAGAGAAGACACAGGGGAGAGAGACAGCTGAGCCCACTGCTGCAAAGACCTGTGTGTTGTCGCTCGGAGGCTGGATAATGCCTGAAAGAGACGAGGAAAAGAAGGAATGTTAAATTATAAAGAAAGCAAACAAATCTAAAGTATATATATATATATGTTATTGTTGTGTAATAATATCAATACTACATATTTATATAACAATTATTTTAATAATTGTTTAATATTTATGTATTTATTTATTTCAGGGACAGTGCTTATTAACTAACATTTCAGAAAATGTGCTAGACTTAGAACTAAACTAAACTAAACTAAACTAAACTAAACTAAACTAAACTAAACTAAACTAAACTAAATTAAACTAACTAAAATAAACTATACCAAACCTAAATAAATAAACCAAACTAAACCAAATTAAACCAAACTAACTAAACTAAACTAAATTCAAATCAAATTCAACTAAACTAAACCAAATCGAACCAAACCAAAGTAACTAAACTAAACGTATTCATACAAAAGAAAAAATTTTGAGAGAAAAAATACATGCATTTTTTTTACTTTTCAACTGAAAGCAAAACTGTATTCACAGATTTACTACAAAAAGAGACGACACACAGTTGTACTCCTTTTCCTAAAACAATCCATGGAGCACAGCTGAATGACTCACTCACCTCTGACATCCATGAGTGCAGTCGCTGTCGCCTCGCTGCCCTGGGAGTTGACCACACACGTCCACGTCCCTCTCAGACCATCAGAGGCCTTGATCCTCAGAGCTGTGTTTCTGTTTTCTCTGAGTCTTCTGCTGATGGATGTCTCCTCCGGTTCATAAGGACTTCCGTTTAACATCCACCTCACTCTGGTCGCGATCAGTGGTCTGTCTCCGTCGCTCACACTGCAGCTGATGGACACGCTCTGACCGATCAGAGGAGCCGCCGGCCAGATCTTCACTGCAAACGAAAACATCACACACTTTAGCTGTTTTCACACTAAAGATGTCACTATTATTCGATTATTCTTGATTATTGACACCAAACAACAGTAAATGCTTCACTTTGTCTCACTCAAATGGGCTCTGTGCACAGAATTTCAGTTGGTTATTTGTTCTTGCTGAATAGAGCTCAGGAAAGAACATCAAAAAACAGCCGTTACCATGGAAATCCACCATGTTTGTTGTTGGTGTGCTAATCTTACGTAGAAAAACATTAGCTAAAAGAATGTAAAGGTGAAAAGAAAAAAAAAATCCATGGAAGAACCAGATAAACTGCTGGGTCACTTCTTGTAAATACATTTATCAACATATAATGTTAGAATACTTTTGAATTAACACTGAGTTTAGTATTTAGCATCTTAAAATCTCCATTGATTTAACATTTGGCTAACTAAAAATTCTGTGTGATGTCACAATCCCGAGCTTCCCCAGCGACACTTCTGTGTTGATAAATGGAAGATTTTTGAATGACATTTTCAAACAGAATAACCTCAAATGTTGAACTGGTCTTTATCCCCATGAAACAGAAACAGGAACAAAGTCTTTTCAGTGACACCACAAATGAAGTGAAATTATAAGGGCTCAGTGGCTGATTCAGGTTTAGTAATTCAGGCTTCAGGATCAGGAGAATTCAGGATTAGGAATTAGGGTTGGAGTGTGAGTTAATCCTGAATCATTCTTAATAAACTATTGGTTCATCATGAATTAAGTCTTTGTTCATGGTTTACTGAGGCAGGAATAAGTGTAGTTATTATAAACGATAATGATACTAATGAGAAAAATATAAAACATAGCTCTTATGGTGAATCCTGTTGCATTTTTAAACTATAATATAGATATAGGCCTATTACTAAAAGTGAAAGTATTATAAGCATTCAGTTTACAGTACTCTGATTGGTCCATGCATTGGAATATGTTACAAAATACATTTTACTGTCCTTTGCTCTCCTTTGCTCCATTATCACACTCGTAACTTAAAAGCAGCGCACCTTCAATGATCCTGAGCGTGACCTGGGTCATCAGCGGCCTCCTGCTGTCCAGCTCCAGACTGCAGAAGTACGAGCCGGCGTCCTTTTCTGTCACGTTCTGGATGTGAAGACTGTAGTCGCCTTTGTGGAACTGTGTGTGAGGGCATCTGACACGAGACGCCCAACTTTGGCTCCAGAACCGCAGGCCGCTCCTCTGCATCCGCCAAACAGAGCTGGAAAAGCACAGAAATAATGTGTCAATGTGAGCAATACAACACTTGCAAAGGATTTAAAGTGAGAATAAAGGTAAACAGTTTAAGTCATATATTTGTTCGTAGTACTGCTGCTGCAATTAATCGACAAATGGTGACTAGTTGACTATAAAAAATAATTGTAGACATATTTTGATAATTATAATTGTTCTCTGTACTAAACAAACTCTAAAATATCTTCTTTTTATAATACAGACAGTGGCATTATTAAATCAAAGTGTCAAAAATATAATAGAAAATGTATGATTTTTAACAATACATGCTATTTGTAAATATTCTCTATCCAGAAGCCTTCAGTCACTATATTTCAACCTCTGTTTTGTTAATAATACATTTTAAAAGTCTCAATGTACAACAGAAATAATTGCTCACTATTCGATTATTAAAATAATAGTTAATTGCAGCTTTATAATTCATAAGATTGAGACTAAGAAGTTGAAACTAAAGATAACCTTTATTGTTCCTTGATTGTAAATTTGCTTTAAGAGTAAAGAGCAGTAATAAAGATGAAAGTCATTGCGACTCAATGGTACAAATTAATTTAGGAAAAGTTGATTGAGAATATGTCTTGGAAAATATGTTACATTGTTGGGTAGAATTACTGCAATAATTTTTTTAGTGATCCAGTTTAGATGTATTTATTATTATTCAGAGCATTAGACTTGGATTAACAATAAGTCTGTTTTTATTTGTTTGTCGCTGATATTAACATTTTAAACACATTGTTGTATTTGAATTAGGGCTTGCTTGACTATAAAAACAATATTTAATCATTATGCAAATAGTATATTTTACAATAACCTTATTAATAATTAAATGTTCGGACCCAATGTAGTAGCGAAAAAAAGGGAAGAAGAAGAAAAGGAAAGGAAAACAAAATATCAAATACAAAACCAAAAGTGTGGAATGGTAAAAAAAATTCCCAAAAATTCAAATAAATATTTTACTTTAGAAAAAAACAAGCCTGTGTTATTTCTAGGGCTGGGCGCTATTGACAAGGATTAAAATCTCTCTATTTTTTGGAGTATCCAGAAAACGCTAGTCATACGATATTATGTAAAAGAATTGCGTTAAACAGATCAAAGTTTATTTGCAAAAAAAAAGTGAAATATCTGTAATAATAATGTAGCTATATCACCTTATTTATTTTTAATCAACTCTTTTTGTAGCATTTTTTACTCTAAATGATACTTCAAATTTAAATTTTGCATAACTTCAATAAAACATTCACAATATTATCTACATTTCGATCCATTGGCCATGTCTAGCAAAAAATGAATTTCTATACAAGTTAAAATGTCATGATTGTAGGATATTAATCTTAAATTCAGACGTTTTGACCAGTTAAGATTAGCTAAGACTATTTATTTGATAGAACTAGATTATTTTACTTGTTTCAAACCATTTCTGATTTGTTTCAATTCAATACTTCTTACTTTAAGCCAAAGAGTTAAGGATATTTACTACTTTATTTCCTTATTTTAAGCTAAATTATCGCATGATCAGTCAAAAATACATTGAAACCAGTGAAATAATCTGCGCCACACGAGCAATTAAATCTTGAGTTAAAACTACTCAAATCTAGAGAAAACACGAGGCTAGTTTTACATTTATTGCTGTTTGTGGCATTTCTTGTGATGTTGAAATATCTTGTGCAGCCTTATAAATAAATAAGCCATAAATAAATCAGTTCAATCTTGATAACTCACCCTTTGCTGTTCCTCCAAGTCACGGCCGGAGACACAGTTTGAGGAGTCGTCTTACAGGGCAGAATGGCCTCTGAGCCAACTTCAGCGAAAACCTCCACATTCTGACCATCCACATCTGAAAAATACAGAAACGGAATTAACTCAAAACTCTAATCACTTTTCACATTTGTATTCCTTTGTTAAAGTTAAATCACCTTGTAAAAGAAGGGATACGATTATAAAAACGAGCTCTGATTTCATTTCGACTGGTGCGCGCTCTTTGATTTAGTGAGGCGTGAGGCGTCTGTCGGTTTGTTTTAAAGCAGGTGGGCGGGACATTTTGGGCGAGGAGTAGACTTTGTGTTGTGCTCGTTTGAGATGAGTTTTTTTTTTTTTTTTTTCAAATGGAAACTGTAACACACAGTAAACAGGGGAACCCACTTCCTCCCACGGATTCTCTTCAATCGTTTACGTAACAGCTCAACCCAGGAACGTATTTATCTGTGTGGGAAACAGACAACGGGTGAGTTATATTTTTAAAACAAGAACATGTGACAGGTTTCATGGTTTTCTAGACATTACTTCGGTTGGTGGAATGGATTTACATCAGTCAAGTTACAATTTGTCAAGAAATATTGAAAAAGAAAATTAGTTTACACAATCATTTAACAAAATAAAAGTGTTAAAGGGATCATTTATGGCCAGTTCCTGACTATTGTGAATTTGTACATGGATTTGCAACAACTGCTGGAGGAAGTATGGCAGCCTGAACACTATCTTCTGGGTTTTCTCACTTTTCCTATCAACAATATTTAAGATTTTAGTGACCTGTAGACCCAGATACTCCTCATCTGCCTGTAGGAACTCTTTCTACACTAGATGCACTGCTGCCTTGTCTGCCTGGAGTAACTCTGCCTACAATAGATGAACGTCTGCCCCGAGGTACTCTCTCTACACTAGATGAACGGTTCTTCATCTGCCTGTAGGAACTCTCTCTACACTAGATGAACTGCTCCTCATCTGTCCCGAGGTACTCTCTCTACACTAGATGAACTGTTCCTCATCTGCCTGAAGGGACTCTCTTTACACTAGATTAACTGCTCCTATCTGCCTGGGGGAACTCTTTCTACACTAGATGAGCTGTTCCTCATTTGCCTGGAGGAACTCTCTCTACACTAGATGAACTGTTCCTCATCTGCCTGGAGGAACTCTCTCTACACTAGATGAACTGCTCCTATCTGCCTGGGGGAACTCTCTCTACACTAGATGAGCTGTTCCTCATTTGCTGGAGGAACTCTCTCTACTCTAAATGAGCCATCTTCCTTCCTCTTGAGTGGTTCTGGATGCATCAGTCCTGGTCCATCTGCAGTCTGTCCGTCCGTGTCAGTCGGATCTCTCTTTCACTGTGGTTCTCCCTGAGGTTTATACTTTTTCCCACAGGGTTTTTTGTAGCTTTTTCTTGCAGAGAAGGAGGGTCACGGACAGGGGATGCTCTGGGACAGTTATCCATTTGCCAAATTCCATTGAACATTGTTTATTTAATCTACTTTGACCAGTGACTGCAGCAACAGTGAATAATTTCTGTTCAATCTACACTCCTAAAAAGTCAAACCACTCATTATTTGGCTAATTTCATGTCTGAAGGCTGCATTTCTTTTTCATTGTCTGCAAATATATGTGTGACGTTTCAATGTGAAAATGATAGCAGATATTCATGAAGGTGAATCATTCTCTCCTTTTTCATTTTCGTCAGTTCTCAGCAGAACAGAAAAACAGCACAACAGCAAGTGCACTTCATCCAGACAATTATTTTGGAACAATTGTTGATTCTTCTGATGGTTCTCTGGGTTTAGTGAATTTGACATGTTTTAGTCCCACTTTAGACCCTGTTTAGCCCTGTTTTGCACCGGTTTAAGTCGGTTTTAGTCTAGTCTTTGTTGTAGTTTATTTGGATTAATCATGTTTTAGATCAGTGGTTCCAACCATTTTCTTCCAGCAACCCATATTTTACCCCTGAATACATGGTCTACCAGGGATGTAACTCTCTTATCAGGATGGATATCATTACTTTCTGGTTAATACAGATGTTGTAGAACAGTAATAATCTAAAATAGAAGCAATTAACATCTCATCCTTTCATTACAATTCACACAATCTAATTTGGACCTTTTTTCTAAGAACCCTTGAGGACCTCTGAGAATTTTGGTCCAGACTCCCAAGACTGTTTTAGACCATATTTAATCCAGTAATTTAAACCTGCTACTTACTGTTTCAAGTCCCAGTCTAGAGCTGGTTTTGTCTTGGTTTCAAATAAAATTCTGGTTTAGTCCAGTTTCTGTTCAACTTGGTTTACACTTCCTTTAGTCCCATTCTGGACCTGCTTTAGTCTCGGTTAGATTTGGTTCAGTTAGTTTAGTTTAAACCTATATTAATCCTTGTTTAGACCCCATTTCTGCTGCATTTTACACCTTATTTAGTCCTGTTTTAACCCGCTTTGGTCAGTAAGATTTGGTTTAGTCTTAGTTTGGTGCTTGTTAGTCTAAAACTACCTACACTCTAAGACTTGTTCAAGTTTCCATGCTATTTTAATCCTGGTTTAGTCCCGGTTTAGAGCTGGTTTAGTGCAGTTTCTGCTACACACTATTTTAAGACTGCTTAGCCCTGTTTTGGTTCAATTTTGTGCCTTCTTTAGTCCTGTTTCATACCGGTTTTATTCTTGGTTATATTTGGTGTAGTCTTAATTTAGGGTTTGTTTGTTTTTTTCAGTTTAAACCTATATTAATCCTGATTTTGTCCAGGTTTAGACCCTGTTTCAGATGCATTTTAGATCTTGTTTAGTCCTGTTTGGTCAGTTAGGTTTGGTTTAGTCTTAATTTAGTGCTTTTCAGTCTAAAACTGTATTTATGTTTTGTTTTGTTTTTTTCAATCTTGGTTAAATGAAGACTTATTTTAGTGCAAATTTCTCTGATAGGTAAATCCTGGTTTAGTTGTAGCTAAGACCTCGTTTCATCCACATTAAACCTGTTTTAATCCCAATGCAACTCAAATTTTCTGATATTTCTTCGTGCTAAAAGGTGTTCAAACAGTTCACAACAAGCGACCCAAATGAAAAGCTGTGTCGTCTTCCTGTTTTGTGGCGTCCCCCATAAGCACCACAGACTCCTCCAAAGCTGGTTCACACACACACTGTTATGCATAAGCGTGTCACATGTTGTGAGGAGGTCTTTCCTTCAGCGCAATCTGAATTTGTGGTCCATCTGCACGAGCTGAGGAAAGCACCACTCACATGCCACAGGCCAGAGCTGATAGAAGGCCATGTTAATCTGTGACAGTGGAAAATAAGCAAATAAGCCTCTTCAGCAAATGTTCTCGTCAGATTTTCCACACATTTTGTATTCACACTCATTTCCAGTGAGAAATACTGACTCTATTAACCATGTTTAACTTTTTTCTTCATTGGTTAGACCCTTATAGAGACATTTAAGGCTGTTTTTTACTGGTTTTAATACCGGTTTTGACTTGGTTGGGGCCTCATTTTCACCATATCTAGTTCTGGTCTAGTCTAACAATGCAGTTTAGTCCTGGTTTAAACCTTGTTGAGTCCTGGTTTGGAGACCACCTGGTTCAGTCCAGCATTGTGTCCTTATCTGACCTAGGTTTAGTTCAGTTTATGGTTTAGTCATGTTTAAGACCTGGTTTAGTTAGTTTTGACCTGGTTGTATCCTATTTTTGACCTTGTTTAGTTCTGGTTCAGTCCTGGTTAAGTTCTGGTTTAGTTCTGGTGACTATGTCTGAGTTTTTAATCCTTTTTAGACCTGCTTAGGACCGGCTGAGTCCTTTTTTTAGACCTTGTTTAGTTCTGCTCTTGGTTTAGTTCTGGTCCTGCTTTAGTCCTGGTTGAGTCCTCTTTATTTTTATAATTTTTTTTTTTTACCTTGTTTAGTTCTAGTTTTATCTGGTTTAGTCCTGCTTTTAGACTTGATTTAGTCCTGGTTTGGGAACTACCTGGTTCAGCCCTGGTTTTACATCTGGTTTAGAACTGGTTTAGTCCGGGTGTCCCTTTTCAGCCCTGGTTTGTCTTGGTTTATTCATGTTTTAGACGTCATATTGTCCCGATGTAGTCCTAGTTTAGTACTGGTTTAGATCTTATGGTTTAGATCTTGAGTCCTGTTTTTGACATGATTTAGTTCTGGTTTAGTCCATTTCAATATTTAATCCTAGTTTAGACTTGATTTAGTCCTGGTTTGGAGACCATCTAGTCCAGCATATTGTCTCATCCTATGTAAGACCTGGTTTAGTCCTAGTTTAGAACAGGTTCAGTCCAGGTGTCCTTTTTCAGCCTTGGTTTTGTCTTGGTTTTTTCTTATTATGTTTTAGACCTCGTATTGTCCTAGTTTAGTCCCGGCTTTGACCTGGTTGAGTCTTATTTTAGACCTGTTTTAGCCGTGTTTTGTCTGGTTCAGTCCTAGTTTAGACTTGATTTAGTTGGTTTGATTTAGAGACAACTTGGATTTAGACTGGTTTAGTCCAGGTGTAGTCCTAGTTCAGTCCTGCTTTCGACTTCGAAATGTCTAAACTTAGACATTTCAAAAAACTTGTTTGTGCGCCCTGTTGGAGCAATGTCTTAGACATTTCTGGTTTAGACCCAATTTAGTACCGGTTTAGTCTTAGTTTAGCAGTCCTAGTTCAGTCCTGGTTTGGTCATTTCGTCTTGGTTCAGTACTAGTTTATTTTTTGTTTATTCCTTGTTTAGTCCAAGTTTAGATGTGGATTAGTCCTGTTCTAGTCCCAGTTTAATCTTGACACTTGACATTTACATTAAACATATTCATCGGATCAAAGAAAGTTCAGACCTCAGAGACCTGCAAAAGTCGAAAACATTGGTTAATATTGAGTAAACATTTTAAACAATATAAATGTGATGGAAACAACTCACCAAATGTTTTTAGTCATATCTTTCCAAATACATCGAGACAGAAACCTCAGAGCAGCTTTATTTCACACCTTGGCTCACTATACGTCGTTAGGAATTATTGTAAATAATGCACACACAGTTTTACCGGCAGCTGAAGATGCAGATCATGAAAAAACAACAATGACTTTCTGTTCAGTCAGCGCTATAGAAAACCATGATTCTCCAACACAACAGAGATCTAATCTGTTTGTTTAGGGTGTTTAGGCCATTAGGTTCTAAGAAATTCTTCTAAATTATTATTCTTGTCATGTTATTTAAGTCATTATTTATTTCAGACGTATGACTTTCATCTCAGAATACACAAGGTTTATACACCGAACAGTTATGGGTTTCAGGCAAATGATTCGTTTCTGATTTGGAGGATTTTGTGAGGACTTTTCTTGATTGAAGAAATATTAAATTTGGACTTGAAATTGCTAATAATTCGATTGGAAAATAACTGTATCAACACTATGTCAAAGTACAGGGAAATGCGGTTTGTTGTGGAAACTGTGGTTGCCAAGTGGCCCACAATTACCATGTGTTTTGGGACTGTGCAGTTGTTCAGAAATATTGGACTGAGACTGAGACTCAGACTGACTGAGAACAAAGCACTGCAAATTGGCAGAATTGTGGTCTTAAAGTCTATATGACAGGTTCTCATTATATTCAAATTATGGTTTAGTTTGGTGGGAGGGCACCTGTGCTAAATATTTATCATACATCTTACATTTTTGAAGTTGCAGTTCCAGAATAAATTTTGATAAATAAAAGTTTAAAATGACAGGAAGTAGAGCTGAGTTTTAAAATGGAATCCCTCTGTGATGTCCTCAAAATGTGACGTACAGTTGAAAATAAACAGATAGTTACCAGTCAACTAAAACATTTTTTCTGACAGTTTAAACGGTCATTCAACAAAATAAAGGTGTAATCAGGTATTATTATTTGTCAGATAACTATTGTGTAATTTACACAGATGTTGGCCCTTGTGGTGGAATTACCTCAACCTATGTCATATCACAACGTACATGGACAAACTACATACAACAAAAGCAGAGAAACATTGAGGTCAACTGATTTTTGTGTAATATTTCACATTTATTGTGATTGTGGCACGTCCGAGAAGTTTAAATCAAAAGTAAACGTTATGAAACTTTCTTGACAAACTCTGTTTAACTCAAATGACAAGCGAACTATGGTTACAACTGACAGATAACATTATTAACCGTTTCTGTTCTTTTAAATGATGAAAATATAGTCAAGCTACGATTAGCATTATTGACTCAAAATCGACAAATGATTCCAATTGGGGAATGACAGGGACGTTAATGTTGTCAGTAAATGTTCCATTTGCTTTCTCAGTGTTGTGTTCTCTGTTTTTTAAAATTCTGTTTGTGTGCTTTTCTATGATAAACTAAAGATAAAAAAGTATATATTATGGCAACACACAGATGACATTGAATTCCATGCATACGGCAGGACAATCTAATAATTTGCAGATTGCAATTATTCAATTATTGGCTTGGCGTTTTTAATCCACAAGTCCACAGTCCATTTTGAAGCTCTATCTATCTATCTATCTATCTATCTATCTATCTATCTATCTATCTATCTATCTATCTATCTATCTATCTATCTATCTATCTATCTATCTATCTATCTATCTATCTATCTATCTATCTATATATATATTGCCATAATGCCAAATTCCACTAAAAGGGTTAAAGATTCACTATAACTTCTGCCATTTGCTTGTTTTCATGTAAATTGTATTAATCTGCCAGAAATGTTCCATTGTATGGCATTAAACTTCCCTATCTCCACAGAGACAAACATGCGATGCAGCGGGGCCGAGCTCCTGGTCATATCTGTGGAGAGGCGAGCTCACACATAGCAAAAATGCCTGTTTTTTTGTAATTAAAAACATGATGAAATGGATGAAAATAAGAAATAATAAATACATTTAAATAAAGATAAGTTTAACGCCGGATGGAGGAGCCCCACCAAAAACGTTAAAGACGTGTTCCAGAAGTCTAAAGCGTGGGTGGTAATAAGGCCTGCACCGCATTATGTTCTGTTATGGGCATATCTTTATGTGAAACTTTCCTCTGTACGGCTGGACTTATTGTAACAACTGAAGCCGTGGTCTAATAGTGGCTTCTGTCTAATTTTCCACATACTCACTACTGTAGCATTTCTTCCATTCTACCCAAGAAGACAAATTAAAACATGAATGAAACACAAAACCTCCTCCTACAAGCTTTGTGTAAATGTGAAATAGTGTAGGTTTGTGAATGACTGTGTTCTTTCAAATCAAGATACCAAAATAACAGATTAATATTCAATATATTGCTAAAAATGTATGTATTTGTGTGCAATAATGCCTTCTTTTGTCCTATTTTAGAACAGATATGTTTTGTGTAGACGTGTAGTGAGTAGAAAGATTTTGTCTGCACTCTTCTCTTTCAAAGTTTTTTAAATGATTTTATATGTTTTAAGGTGATTTTAATGCAATGTTATTCTGTTGTGTAAAGCACTTTGAATTGCCTTGTGTACGATTGTGCTCTGCAAATAAACCTGCCTTGCCGAGTTAATATCTATTTATGTCTAAGTTAAATGAACAATTACAACAATTAAAAGTGATGATGTTGAAATGTGTATTTTTATTGAAAATACCAGAACAAACAATCAACACAATATTTCCACTGACTGTTAATGTGTGTTGTATACAGTTGTTACATCATGTTCCATTCTTCTCTGGAACAAAACAAATGACTATTTTTATTTTACTTTTAGTTTTGGTAGCTTTTTACAAAAACAACATAAGGTCACAGGAACAATAACATTGAACTGTGGCTTGAAATGTTAAGGGGCTTGTGCTTTGTTTTCATGTCTGAATCACACGCAAATGTGTTCTGAGAGTAAAGACTCACAATCAAAGGTTTTCTCAAAGACTGAATATCTGTGATGTTCTTCTCAGGTGGATTCTCATATGGCAATGTAGACTGATATGAAATTATATGAAATTATATGGTGTTTTTCACAGAATGAGCAGCTGTAGGATCTGTTTTCATGGATTTACTACATGCACTTACTATTGAAGGGTAAAACATGCAAACATTGATACAACATGCACCCAATTTAGAAAACATGCACCCAATTTAGAAAGGATGCACCCAATTTAGAAAACATGCACCCAATTTAGAAAACATGCACCCAAATTCAAAACGTTGGGTCAAAAAGTTGGGTGCGTGTTTTGCCCTTTGGGGCCACCGTATTTTTCATATGTACCGAGATTCCAATGTGTCACAGAGATTTGTTGCATATACAGTATATGCATCGAGTGTAGGTTTTTGTGCAAAGGTTTTGTTGCAAAGTGAACAGCTGTAAGGTTTTTCTGAATTGTGTATTTACATTGTGTCTGTAACGCTATTTAGGACAACAGTTACACAATACCAGAAGATCTGTTCTTTAAGGAGCCCGGGGTGTGAGTGACTGAATGAAACAGAGACCAGTTTTAAGGTGTGTGTAATATTCATTCATTCATTTTCTACTGCTTGTTCCGTTCGGGGATAATATAAAGCCCTTTCCGTTCGGGCCTGCTTTTCCAAAAACATCCAAAAACTGAAGCTGTTCCTGGACCCTTTGGAGCACAAACTATTGTCTGGACCCTTTGTGAAGCTGAGACTGTAGCTTTGGCCTCTGGTGTTTGATTTACTCAAATTACAAGAAAAATATAAACTGGGGCGCTCGCTGGATCACCACAAAGTTTTTTAAAAGGTTTAAAAATAGGTTCTGAGGCACTCCGATATGTTGGTGAGGATTTATTTACGCCTACACGTTTCAACTTAACATCCTCATCCGGACACTTGAGGCCCTGACTCAAATTACACCTGGAAACAAGTTCTGCACAGAGGAAAATCAGATTTTAAATTCCGTCTACATTTCCTTTGCTAAATATAGCAAATATAGCAAAGGAAATTCTGTTTCTATTCTAGTATATAATCTTAGTCTATTTTATTCTTAATTTTATGCATACCTCTTTTATATATTTTATTATATTTTATTCATTGTTTTATGTTGCACCTTATGCCGAAGCAAGTTCCTATTGAATTTTGATCACTGACAATGGCAATAAACCGTTTCTGATTCTGATTCTGATATATGAATCAGTAAAGCTGGTGTTAGGCCTGATTGACACTAGTTTGGGATTTTGTTGAGTTTTGACGATTCCTCTTTCAAAGCTGAAGCTAATTTTACAAAAAAAAATTGTTTTAGGGACTTTTAATAAAGTCCAGGCGGAATTCATCATAGAAGTCCTATTACATTTTTCAGAATTTGAGTGTGATTTTTTAAATTTGTGCTTTTGGAGTACACTCTAATTAATCCCAAAATGATTGATCTGACTGTTACTAAAAGGATTGCAGCTTTCTTTTCATATTTAACATGTCCAGCAGCTTGATAGTTTTCTTTTATCAGATGGTGGATAAAAAGGAATAAATTAACAAAAAGTCTGGGCATCCCGCTAGTAACAGTAGTAAAGTAAAAGGGGCACAAATAACAAAACAATGATAGGGAAACAGAAATATCTGATGTGTGTGTATGGTGTATAAAAGTCCAGAACCTGCAACGTGAACTAGTCCTTGTTCAGGCAGCACAGGAAAAAAAAAAGTGCGTGACAGCTGAACTTAAAGGAAGTGGGTAGATTGGGCAGGAAGTTACCCGCTGCAGTAATAGCGGCCTCAAATACAAGTTACATGTCCATCCAGAGCTGCTTTTTGCATGAAGCTTTTATTACGGAGGTTTTATTGCAGGTTGAACAGCTGTAAGGTCTGTCTCCGACGTGTATTCTCATGTGGACATATAGATTCTGAGTCACATCAACGACAGCTGAAAGATCTTTCTCCTGTCTGAACTCTGACGTGTATTTGTAAATTCTGTTTAAACTTGTAGGTCTTTTTACAAACAGAGCATTGGTGTTTCTTCCTGTCAGCATCTTCATCCGTTCTCGACATGTCTTGAGTTTTGTGCAGCTGTGCTCTTGTCTCCGATCTGGACTTGCCTGTAGTTGTCTCCATCCTCCTCCGTCTCCATCGAGTCTTATTCTCTGTCAGTGTCAGAAGTGTCTCTGTCTCCGGGTGTGCTCTGATGTCCTCTCCCTGTGTTTCCTCTCCCTGTGTTTCCTCTCGGTGCACCGTTTGTCCCTGCTGAAGCAATAAGGACTCTTTTATCTTCACACAAACCCTGGACTCTGGGACAGACACCTGCAGCTGCTCTTCATCCTCCTGTTTGACACTTTGCTCCTCCAATAGTTCCTGTTTGATCTGTGGAGTCTCCTGGTTCGGGGAGGGAATCTGGAGGGAACAAAGAAGGACTCTGGGGCCCAAAGTCGAATCAAAGAAGTCCTCTTCGGAGCGACACAGTTCCTCCTCCTACTCAGCTTTCGTTCTTTCAGACAGCACAGTTTATCTTTCCAGTCACTCCTTCACAAAGCGCTCAACACCTTTCCACATTTTAATAACAGAATAGTTTATCTTTTGCTCCTAGTAGCAGCATCCAGATTCACACTGCTCTATAGCTTTTCACATGTGGCAAATGGTTGGCCATCTTGTGATTGTAGAAAAAGCTAAATTCTAAAAGAATATAATTTAAAAACTATGTCATAAAAGAATTTACCCTTTAAAGAATTTCACCTTGTGTATGAATAAAAGTAATTCTGATAAAAATTGATTCAAACATGCACTATAAAATCCTTATAATGTACCTTACCTTACTATTCAATTTACGGCCCGCGCTCCAAACCTGGCCCTCCAAATGATCTAATCCACTCCATGGTCCATCTTCCATCTTATTTATAAAAATAAATAAAATCTTGTTTAATTTTGGGGCGGTACTAGTTTAATACTCATTTGATCCTGGTTCAGTAATAATTTGGCAATTTGGCAGAGCAGCTTTAAGCTTTTTGTATTTAATTTAGTAAAACTTGACCCTCAGTATAATTTGGTTGAAAAGGCTGATAATGGTTCCGGAAACTCTACCGATATCTGTCAGGACATTTTTCTCTGGATAAAGAAAATTAATATCCATCCTAAAAAAGACTGCACTGATCTATATTTTATGCAGAATTGAATTATATTTATGGCTTTACTTCATGTCAATTAAAAGAATAACGTGTTACCTAAAAGGAAACATGTTTTTTCTCATTGGTATGGTACAAATGGTATCTTGTTATGGGTTTCAGAATGAGGAGATATTAATTAGGACGGTCTTGGTTTCTTATCATTCTGAAACCCGTAACAAGATAGATAAGTTTTCATGACTTCTGTAGAATTTCACAGTCAGAACATGGCAGCTCGAACTGTTACTATGGCGATTATCTCTGTTGTTTTTTCCGCGTATCATCGATTCTGTGTATCATCAGAAACGAAAAACAATTGACAATTGTATAGTCGTTTGCATTTTAATAATTAAAACGAATTACTACAAAAAATATAATAATATAGATATGATGCGGCCAGTGGATGTTTCTTTTGCGCAGGACATCTGACACTACGGTACCAGCGCTTTGCATTGTGGGAACAACAAACATGGCAGCGATTGCAGTAAGCATGTCCTTATTCGTATTTGCGTGATAGTATTGTTTGGAATTCATGATTTATATCTAGTTTGGAGGTGAAACAACCGCGACTCACAGCCGTTTGAAACAGGTAACCTTTATCTAAAACAGATTTAGGACTGCGCGGTCGAAGCTAATGCTAATGCCAGGGGTCATCGGTGATAGCTCATACAGACTAAAAAGTATCACTAACAAATACTGTCAAGTTTGGAATGGAAGCAAAAGTGAAGTGCAAAAATGTGAACTTACCTTTTGTCTCAGGTTTACTCTAAAGATGTCGCTGCTTGGGGGTTTTCTGAAGGCGTCCTGTCAGTCTGCCGGAGTCCTGCTGCGAACTGTTAAGAGCTTTTCCACAGGTAAGAAACAAGCAAACATCATTGTTAGTGTTGGTTGGGTGCAGTGCTTATTTCCCCCTGTTCCCGCACCTTTTTGACTGATCCTCCAAAAAGCAAATACTTCAAAACATACCCTGACTTTTGTTCGTACTTCAGAATGAGGGAACACACCAACCCAAAACCTAATGTTTCCTTCCTTCCCAATGCTCCCTTTAGCTTGACAAATTAACCACTCGTTAATTGGGAGTTTATGCAAAAAACTTGCGGTGCCACACACTTGGTTGTAATTAGTGAAGTTTGTATATCAGACAATGTTAAGAATTTTCTCAACGTTTACAAATGTAGTACAGTGTGGCATACCTGTATTAAGATGTTAAACGGATTGTTGAATTTAGCTAAAATCATAGTTTTGCCATCCTTGATGCAGTGTTCCAGGAGATGGAGTTCTTGTGCCCTCTTCTGGAAGTTTTGAAAACACTGTGTGAGTGATGATATACAAACTAAATGCATTATTGTAATTGTATTGTTAATCTACTTGCAATTAGAGCCAGTCGCAGCACAACCTCCATCAACATGAAGCCTCATAATACTGCCATCTGCTGGGGATTTTAATGCATTACAAAAAAGGTTTAATTTAGGGTTTCCCTCCAGTGTGTATGAACTTTTGTCGATTATGACGGTAAGATTATAGGATAACAAAAATGTTTATGGCCACAAACACACAGTATGTCTTGATTTTTCTGCATTAACACAAACAAAGACCTCATCACGTGACAGTTCCTGGTCACTGACACGCTTCGGTCCAGGCTTCATTTGGCACGCACACTTTTGCTCAAAACATGCTTTAAAAACCTTGCTTCATTTTTCATCACTTCATGCAATTAAAGGTGGGAGATATATTACCAACAAAATAATTGTAAAAACGATTGTTTTACAGATGTGAATAGAATGTAAAATATATTGTTTACAATTAGTAAACTATAAAAATCTGGAAAACTGGATTTATGAAGGACATGCTTTGCAAGATAAGCTTTCAAACAAAGTTTAAAGTGAGAGTTCTACATGTGTGTGTTTAATTGTATAATATGTGTAATCACCAATCTTGGCAAAAATGTTGGTTTTAGATCATGCATATTTGCCTTCTTTCCCCAGGTGTCTGCTGCCCCATTCGAATGCATGCCATACCAGAGTATAAAAAGGTGGACCGATGGACTGAGAAGAGGAGCATGTTTGGGGTTTATGACAACATAGGCATCTTAGGTATATGTCCAAGCAAGAAAATCCTTTTTTTTCCTGAGTATTATTTATTAAAACTTGTCTCCTTTTTATGTCCAGGGGATTTTAAGGCTCATCCCCGGGACCTCATTGCGGCCCCCTGCTGGTTGAAAGGATTCAGAGGTAATGAACTGCAGCGGCTCATTAGGAAAAAGAGGATGGTTGGAGACAGGATGATGACTCAGGACCGACACGACTTGGAAAAGAGGATTCGTTTCTTGTATCGACGCTTTAACCGTTACGGCAAACACAGATAAACCTCCGAACTGTTTCTGTCTCTTGTTGTGTGTTAAATACTGCTGAAACTATGTATTTGTCCTGTACCTTTTAATAAAATCAACAATGTATAATATGAAATAGCGTTATTATTCCATAACAGCATCGCACATTCTCATGTTTATGTTCTTTGTGGCTTACACAGCCTACAATTTATTAATATGACTGTTTCTTGGGGTGGAAACGTAGTATAGATAACACTTACAGTATTGTTTGTATAGTAGCCTATTTATTAATGACATTTTTTTTTAACGTTTGTAATATTGAATTGCATTTCAGGTAATGCTTGAACCTGCTTCATGTTAAATAATTTTCTCTTAAATCTTAACAATGATGGATGGACAGACCGAGAGACCTACAATAAATGTGATCTTCCCAAAGCGGCTCTGAACTGCAATACATTTTCCTGCCACAAATAAAAGACACCATTTACCCAAACCTTTTCTCTAGAATAGAATACTCTGTAGCACAGGTCTGGGTGAAGTGAGGTCAAGTGAAACAAAGAAACATAAAACGTGCTTTTACGCGTGAAACAGGAGCCGGAGGAAAGCTTCGGGAAAGCCCAGGACGCTCCGAGAGGAAACAGTCTATTCCGCAGTGTATCGGCCCTATCCCGCACTGAACTGCAGTACTGCAAAGTGTGGACGGAGAGCACGAGGGGTGTGGGGGGAGAGAGGGGGAGGGGGAGGGGGACTGCGCTGTCGTTACGATCCAAGTGGAGAGCAGCAGAGACGCATCATTGCAGTAGCTCAGTGCAATAGCACTTTACGGCCGGGTGGAACCGGAGGAGCGCACGGACAGACTGACTCTGGAAATAGATTTTTATGCACTTCTGCTTTCGTTTGGACTGATCATTATCGCATCTTTAAGAAAAAGAAACTACAGTGGCCATCAGGCTGCGCACTTTGCATCACTCTGAGCGCGTTTCGCTCGTATGGATTTTAATTTAGAAGTGCCGCTCTTTTCTACTTCCTCTGCAGTAAATTAATAACGCCGCGCGCGTCTGAACAGATTCTTTGCTGATCATCTGCACAAGAAGAAAAAGGCTCTGCCAAAACCCTCCCCCCGTGTTTCTGTCACTTCAAACTGGAGCGCTGCGTAAAAGCGTCTTTGCGGGTGCTTTTCTGACTGTGACTGGACTCGAAACCTCCGGTGTCTCGCGCTCAGCTGCCCCTCATACTTCACAACTGCATAGAAGATGTAAGTATTCTGCGCATTTTCCTCTGCACCCCTTTCATATAAACAGCTGTAAAGTATCCGCGCAGATGCGTCAGTCTGCCGTGTGTTTAAGTCACGTGGTCCCCGTGTGCTGCGGGGGCTTCGCTGGAGCTGCTGCTGCTGCTGCTGATTCTGCTGACGCAAGTGAAAACCTCTCTCAGCATCACTAAATAATGTATCCAGACACTTAACGCTTCTGTTCACTAAGAACTACTGGAAATGAAACGGGCCCATAGATTTGAACTCTTACATGTGGCCCTTTACCAAAGTATAATCCTGTAATAATCCATTAGGAGCGTTTTGTACAGTGTTTAACCCTTTCAGTGTCTCTTCACATTGCCCCATCTTCTTTGGAGTGATGTTTTTGGTGTTTAGTTAAACTTACAGCGGTGATATTTGCTTGAACTACAAAGTTAAACATATCTGCCTGGTCCTCTCAGGTCTGCCCCAGATGCTGCTGCCCCGGCCGGAGCTCCTGGTGCTCCTGGAGCCCCAGGTGCAGATGGAGCCCCAGGAGGAGGCCCACCTGCCCCTCCCAACACCTCCAGCAACCGCCGCCTGCAGCAGACACAGGCCCAAGTGGAGGAGGTCAGTCACACCCCATACACCCGACAAGAGGCCAATCCAAACTGTGGATCTGTGAATCTATAGAGCAGTAAACCGATGACGTCTTAGTCGACCAAAGTTTTTATTAGTCGACACATTTTTAATTGTGATTTAAAAGTATTTAGATAAAAGAGAAGCCATAAAATGAGTGAGCTTCGGATTTGTCAATAAACTATGATTTTTTCCCTGCTTTCTTTCACAGACAAATGTCCAATTCACGTGTCTGTGCATTTTTAACAAATACAGTATATGGTTGGATCAAAGTCATAGTTTTGAGAGCTTTTGTTAATTCCATGCCCCAGTTTAGTCAGCTAATCGATGCACAGGGCACGTCTTTTGTCGACCAAGCATTTCTTAAGTCAATAAAAGCTCTAGACTCTTCTAATCACATATGGTATAACTTTAAAGGAGACACATTATGCAAAATCAACATTTATGAGCTTTTAGACACTTTATGACAGTGTTTTCTTATAATTTGTGTACTCAAAGTTGTATAGATTGATGCATCCATGTTTGAGTAATCCTGTGTCCTGCATCTGGGGCTTGAATGCTCAGAATACGTCTTATACTAACTTTTGTTTATTATATAAGATTTGACTCCGGGTCATAGACATAAGGGTCAGGAATGTTGTGTAGCCGATTTTCCACAATAAAACCAAGTAAATTAAAACCTACTGCTTGCTAAGGTGAAATGTAACTATGAAAAGGCGGGGCTTATCAGTTCTGCATTTTTTAACAGGAAGTCAATGGTCCCATTTCTATTACTCAGTTGTTTTAGATTACATTTGTTGTTTACAATGAAGAAAATGTAGAGTAATGATCTACTTATGTTGTAGGTTTTTTACAAGGTACTGGGTAAAACGCATAATATGTCTCCTTTAATAATCTCATAGAAGAGATGAGTCATGGCAGATCTTAACATGCAATGAAGTCCACACAATAATACAAATGTCCACGCAGTGAAATCAAGATAATAGGAATATAGTATCAATAACCAAGGTTGAAAATATGGTAGATTATTCAAAATATGAATGAAAACAGATGAGCTCTGTTTGACCCGTGTCATTCTTGTTCCTCGATGTGCAGGTGGTGGATATAATGCGGGTGAATGTGGACAAGGTTTTGGAAAGAGATCAGAAGCTCTCAGAGCTGGATGACAGAGCAGACGCTCTTCAGGCCGGAGCCTCTCAGTTTGAAAGCTGCGCCGCCAAACTAAAGAACAAATACTGGTGGAAGAACTGCAAGGTGAGCACATCGGGGCCATGCATCAAACTGCTGCCTGAGCTGTGCAGTTTGTGGATGCAGAGCAGTGTTATCAAGTCTGGTAAAGGTGCACTATGTAACTTTTCTAGAGGAGAGTACACCACCTGCTTTTCTCCATGGAAATGTATATATATATATATATATATATATATATATATATATATATATATATATGTGTGTGTGTGTGTGTGTGTGTGTGTGTATATATATATATATATATATATATATATATATATATATATATATATACTGTGGACATCCCTACTTCACACTCACCCTCCGACATCCTCTCACATGCGATGTTGTCCATCAGTCTCTCTTTGTTCAACAGTTTCCTTCCACATTTTCAGGATGAATAAAGCACAGCATTAATCAAGTATTACAGGTTTGTAATACTTGATTAAATAAAGTACTGCTGTCCCTCGCCTGACACAGTCTGGGAGCCTGGGGCGGGTCACATGGTAACCAGCCTTACATAAAGTCCCATAGAGCAGGGGTTCTTAACCTTTTTGAACTCAAGGCCTGACTTTTCTGGCACAAAGTAACCTGGGGCCATTCTCATTAAATGTATTGTATTTTACTGACCTTCTGGTTACAAAGAGCTGCCATAGAGGACGTGTGACAGTTTGACATTTACAACACTGATCATTTTTGCTAACATCCATTGATGAAGCATTGATAAGGTATAATAATACATCTTTTTTTAGAATTTTGTATTGTTTTTGGTTTGCCTGAAATGTTCCCCTCTCTATCTCTTCAATACATTTATGTTATGTTTTATTGCTCAAAAATCATCCTCATGAAGACAAACAGGTGACGGACCCTTCAATAGAAAAAATAAAGTTACGTTGTGTACCTGAAACTAAAGACATGCATCAAGCAAGAGTTAAATATGTAAACCACACAGTACTAACACGTTTATTAAATATTGTTAAAGATACTGACATTGTGTTTTGTCCGCAGATGATGATCATGATGGGGATCATTGGAGTCATTGTAGTTGGCATCATATTCTGTGAGTACAATTTGAAGATTAATATTGATTTATTGACGAGTCTGAGGCCTCGTTGATTTACTGTAGATTATTGATAATCCTCAGGAGTATAAGGTTTCTTTTATACTCCTGAGTATTCTTCCTCACAAATACTGTAGCTCAGCTAAAAAAAAAATTAGATACTTACATTAAACTAGATACTAATTTGAGTGAGTATTAAATCTGAAAAAAAAATACATACAGTAAATAGTACAAATGTTGACCTTTCTTCTTTCTTGAACAGTTTTAGAATGATCTTAATCTATATAGGTGTCAAAGGTATTAAAAATCAGACACTAATCGACAATAAATGTAGTATTGAAACTAGATAATCATTTTAGCAAATATTGGTACAAAAAAATCCTTTTTACAGGACAAAATTTGACCTTTCATGATCAGTTTTAGCAGGATCTTGAGCTTTAAAAGAACACTACAATGAAAAAAGTGCTATTATTTTATTTGCTATTATTATTTTAGTTTAGTATTTAGTAATTTAGTTTTGAAAATGTCTATTGTTTAATACCTTGCCCGTAAAAAGAATATTTTGAATCAGGAAAATAAGAAGTGAAAATCAAGTATATTTTTTAGTATCAAATTGAGTTAACAAATAATAAATAAAATAAAATTTTGTATCGTGACAACATTAGATCTATATCAGAACTAGGATAAGACGACATGGTCATTTTAAAGAATGTACAATTATTTTATGTTGAAAAAAAACATACATTCTTGAAATGGTGGTATCATGGCCGCACTTTATGCTACAGAGTGAGTGCCAGAGGCTGCGCTGAGTGTTTCAGGCTGATGCAGAGCCAGATCCATTAAACTAATGACGTCCTCTCCCCTCGCCCTCCTTCATTTGCAGTGTACTTCTTCTACTGAGCTCAGCGACGTCAATACAGATGGATACAGGCGGATATGGACTTAAGAACGACGTGAGGGGGAGAAAAAAAACAAAACCAAGCACCGTAGCTCTTCTCATCGAACTGTCCCTCCTCCACAGCCCTCCATCCAAACACGCCCCTCTCCTCCACAACTATAGCGTTTATGTGTCCCACTCCCCCACACCGAAGCCTCCTCAGTCTGTCCCGTCTCTGCACCTTATGTATTATTGAAGGACATGCCAGGCTGAGCAAAGAGGAAGGCGGGACACTGTAAAAAGCCTCGTCCACAGAGCGCAAAGTGTACGACGTCTGAAGTCTGCACCTGAGAGCGGCCATAAGGACTTTTTGAGCGGCATTCATTTGTAAATCCGACATTTCTAACTAACAAACACCTTTTTGTCACTGCGGTAGCTTTTGCCAACGACTAACATTGTTTCGTTGTGTTCCATGTGCGTATTTGTGATCCAGTGTAGGTAATAAGCTTCATTTTTTTCGGTTCAAACGTAGCAGACGAGTTATGTTCTAGATACTGGTTCAGTTAGTGATGCAAAAGGAGCTCAGTAGTGTTAAAAACAAAACATAGTCCAGTATAAAATGAGCCAAAGGGTGCGCGGGTTTGTAGATATAAATGTAAATGAGATAAGTTTTTGTTTTGGAGCGTGCGAGAGCGCAGCCTGAGCAGACAATCTCCTGCACACTCACAAGTTTGACTCTGTCCCGCACAGAGACCCAGCCATAGACAAATGAATGTCTAAAGACTTCCATAGGCTCCGCATGTGTAGTATTTGAGGTTGTTTAAGTACATCTTTAAGTCCAGTAGGTGGAGCTAGTAGCACATTGCAAAAATCGAACATCTAGTTTTGTTTAAAATTACTTGACTGAACAAATTTGGACTTGAGTAATTTGGATTAGGTTAGATTTGTTTGTTTATGTGATGGATTTTGATGGACATTTCTGACTGTTTAAAAGATAATTTAATGCAAAAACAGAAATAAATGAAGAAAGTCAAAGTAAAACAAGTCAGAAACATCTTGATAAATGTAAAATAATCTAGATCCGTCTTTACTCCAAATTACTGACATTATCCTCAATTTAAGTAAGTTTAACTAGTCTAGAAGTTCTTTTTTGCAGTGCAGTTGTGCAGAGTTGTTGAATGAACTGTTCCTAACTTGCATGGCAAACGTGTCTTTTGTTTTGCCTTTTTGTACATTTTCTGTCTTTCTTCCATTTCTGAATCTAACTGCCGACTGTACTTTCCATTGTGGTTTACCTTAAAAAGATGTGTGTCTTCTTCAGACTTGAAAATTGCTGCTTATGCAACAAACAATGCACCCCCGTTCTTTTATCTCCACTTGCTTTTTAAGAAATTGCTGCCTATAGTGAACCATTAAAACAAGTGTTAAAATTATGCTCCTGAAGATGTCAATGGATTGAGCTGTTGAAAATGTATTTTTGTCATTTTAATGTTGGATTTTAAGGATTTGTAAAGTTAAAAAATTACAAACATTGCATACAAAGACAAAAAAAAAAAGGATAGTGTATATAATCTGACGATACTTTGAGGCGATACTCAGATTACATGTGATTTACGACCTGAATTTACCGGAGGAGATGCAAAACAGATGCATGCTTAGTACTCTGCTGATGCCAATAAAGAACCACAAAAAGCAAACAGCATTTCTTTGTCTCTACGTTATTTTTATTCAAGGTAAACCACTTCAAATCGTTGTACAAAGTTGCACACAGACATCAAGAATAGAATAAAAATAAACTCTAAAAATACAATTCATTAACTACAACATAACAAAGAAAACAGCAACATCTTAAATTACATCCATATCCCTTAACGTCACAAAATCAAGTAACAAAAAAAAAAAAACAGACAGTGAAGTCACAGTTTAACAGTTTAAACCCGTTTCAATAGTGCAATGTCAAAAAGTGAAAGCTACAAAACATTCTGACCTCTTACTTTATGACCTGAAGGAAGAAAAGGACAGTGACGACGAGGAAACCTATGACCCACCAGTAGGAATCTGTCAAACACAGAGAGCACACGAGGGACACATCCATGAGTAGATTTTCTTTGACTGATTCATATTTCCAGTTTAATTTGTTTGCCATTGGTAGTTTCAAACCAGATTGGAAAAAACACATGCAAAAACCTCAAAATGCAAAGTAAAACATTGAAGTTAACTCCATAAAAAAACAATGGACCAAGTTACAAAACACTAAAAGTACCAAGAAACATTTGGACACTGAAATATAAAAGCCATAAAGATTAAATTGCTGAAAAAAGGGGGGGAAACTATATTTAGTTAAAGTGTAATATCAGAGTTCAAAGTGTATGAAAAGTCTGAAATACCTTCATAATTTAATAAAGAAAATGAGATGAAGATCGAGCATGAGGTCAAATGAGCTAAACTAATTTATTAATATTAAACATGAATCTAATTGTGAGAATTTATTTTTTAACTTGATTTAATTGTTTGTATGCCTGTCCTAAACCATTACAAGTTGTTTACAAATGTAAGTTAAGATAAGATAAATCAATACAGATATTCCTTTATTTCCCTTAAATAAATATTTGAAACCACTCAACAATTATGAATAACGTTATTCACTTCTTGTTCATCATAGTATAACACTGAAGTTAATTTATCTGCAAATGATTCTGTTCATTTTCTGCACTGCACATATCTGTATCAAAGCCACTTTTTTGAACATAATAGTGTTGTAGTCTTGTAGTTTTACTCTGGGGTGGAAGAAGTGCTCATTTACAGATACAGGATGAAAAAGACTCTCCACATTAGGTAAGTCCATGGTCAGTACTGAAGTATACATTTAAAAATGTACTTTAATAGTAAAAAAGGTAACGTATTTTACACATACTGTATTCTGAGAAATATTAAAGAATCAAATGTAGCAGTATTGTAGTAAGATTGACCATTTTTTCTTGCCTTGTCATTTTCTTGACATTTCTGATTGTTTAAAGCCGGGGACTCAAAAATGTATCGGAGTAGAAAGAACAGATAACTAACGTAAAAGTTAAAAGTGTAAGTAAAGTAGATACCTAAATATTTTAACTCTATTTGCATTCATTGTGTTATATTTAAGTCTATTTTTAGTTATTTATCTTCATTTTTATTGCATGTTTCTATTCTCCTGCTGTTCTTGAAATGTACGTTGCAACACTGGAGTTTCCCCAATAGTAGACAAATAAAGGTGATCTTATTTTATCTTATCTTCAACTCATAAACTAGTATACAGTACATCTACCGTGGTTTATTTATTTGTTTATTCTCAGATGTGACTCGTACCTGGCTCTGGGCGTTCCACTGTGACGCTGACGGAGAGCGGGGCGTCCAGAGCTGGATGGGACACGGTGCAGGTGATCTTTGTCCCGGGTGAGAGAGTGGGCGGGACGCTCAGCTCAGACGAGACCGAGTATGTGCCATCGCCATGACGACGGTGGCCGGACAGAGAGGACTTTCCCGGAAATGCGACGGTTTCGGAGTCATCGGGGCCGAGGGAAAACCACTCGATCTGCAAACCACGAGGAGAAAGAGAGAGAAACACGAAAATAAGCGTTTTTTACAGTTTTGTGTCAATCAGATCTACAAAGTGATCAAGTATAAACTCCTTTATTATTGCAGTATAAATTCAGTCCTCCAAAAAAACAGAATTAAGCCTCCTTGATGAAACTGATTACTTAAACTCTAGTTCATAGGTTATCTTTTCACTAGGGTTAAGGTTAGGTTTTTTTTTTAAGTTTTTGTATTGTACTGTATAAAAACAATAGAAAAAACCCCGCCACTGTGCCCTTAGACGACGTTACCCACTTGTGTAACAGAATTAAAAAGGTGTGTTAATTTCAGCAAAAGTGATGCTGTGTTCTGGTCAGTTAGAGCCACTGGTTGTTAGGCGTAACCATGGGCGACGGGTCCTTCAGGCCTGCTCTCTGTCCAGCAGAACTTTCTGGAGGCCGGTGGAGGCACGCACAGGCGAGCCTGACTTTACATTGGTGTTTTAATGTTTAACGCTGCCACAGCCCACAAAGTTAGTTAATGATGCTAGCCATCTATTTATCCAAGTTTCAAAGTCAGTTCTTTGTATGTTTCAGTAAAAGCTTACAGCACATTATGCACTTTTCTTCCTTACTGTTATTTTGGTATGTGCATCACCAGGTTTTCGGGCCTTGTTTAGTTTTGGGACATGGTTTGTGAAGGATGTGGGCTGCATCCCGCTCCAGGAGATGGTCTGGAAGAAGGCGCCCCTTCCTTACCACTTCACTTCAGACACTTGACCCCCTTGCATACGTGCGTGTGTGTGTTTGGTGGTTGTTAGAGGGCCCGGTGGCTTGCGTCTGTGTGTCTTCCCTAGGGCAGCTGTAGCCTCAATTTAAGCTTACATCTAGATGTGGGCAATATATCAAAATATTCTGAAGATCTGGGAACGCCTCAGGATCTCCCAGAGGAGCTGGAGGAAGTGTCCGGGGTGAGGGAAGCCTGGGAGTCCCTCCTTAGACTGCGCGTAAGCGGAAGAAGATGGATGGATGTTTCAAAGGTATTTCGAGTCTATCGTTTAGAGTTAAAAATGCAACAAAAAGAGCTGGTAAAAAATAAAACAAAAACTTTTGTTGTAAACTTTCAAATAATGATATAAGGTGATATTTTTCAGCTTTGGTGATACATTTTACAAACATTTCATATTTCAGTGTATGGCTAACCAAAACACCAATAATTGTGAGCAAAGGAAAACTGATTAAAGTCAGGCGAGCTCTGCCTAACACAGGCAGAGAGTCCGAGGCTTTGAGAGAAAGTACTGACCTCAGCGTCCAGGGGGTAATATTTACTGCTGTAGCAAATCAGAGGCTTGGCTGATTTTAACACCAGTCTGTCGTCTGAAAGGGATACCTCAGGCAGTTCTAGAGCAAAGAAGAACAAAATGCCATGGAAGAAACATTTTTTTGAAATGTACTTTAAGATTTAGCCATGTCTAATATCATTATCATGTAATAACTTCAATAAAATACTCCCAGATATGGAACTTATATTGATACTGATACTTGAAGGCCTGTCAGGATAATTACTATTTCAACTTATTGTTCAATACATGATGTTATTGTTTATTGTGATATTTTCTGGAAAAATATATCGCACTTCAAAAATTTTCAATTTTCAGTCCATTCAAGTTTGCTTAAAAACGAAACAAGAAATCCAAAATCCCCTCTGTACATTTTTAGTGTGAAAATGAACCAAGACATTTAAACCTGATTTTGTCAATTTTTCAGGTTTATATGTCCCAAATATCTGACATTTTTGGCCATTTTTACACACAAAATGCCTTATTTCTACATGAAAACCTGACATGATGAAAAACTTTTTTTTCTCAATTTTTTTTCTTACATTTAAGTGAGTAAACAGCAGGAGAAGTTTCATATTGATATCTTTAAATTTAAGATTTTTTCCTATTCACCAGTAGAGTCTCGTCTTAATAATGGACAAAGAAATACTCACTGATGACGTTGAGCAGAATGACCTGCTGGGCGTGAAAGTGTCCGATGTTGACCGTGCAGATGTACGTGCCCTCGTCCTCCACCTTCAGGCCGCTCAGAGTCAGAGAAGCATTTCCCTCGGACACAACCTGCTCTGCACTGACGGACGCCCCGCGCCTCTCTGCATGGACTGCACAAACAGCATTCATTCATTTATCCACCGCTGACTGTGTTTACACCAGCGGTGGATGAAGTACTCCATTTTATTACTCAAGTAAAAGTACAGATACAACAGCAAAAAAATACCCAAGTAAAAGTAAAAGTAAAAGTCTCACATTTTAAAATCTACATTAAAAGCATTAAAAGCATTACAGTACTCCTTTAAAAATGTACTTTAAGAGTAAAAAGTAAAAGTAATTTTTTTTGGTTTGGAGAAATATTAAAGCATCAAATTGCTAGGGAACTAGAAAAATAAATGAATAGGCAAGGTGTCGCCATAAATGTACAAAAAATAAACCCCTCAGGCTTTTCAGCAAAACATTAAGAAAATATACTTTTCAGTCCAGTTAGAAAAAAATGTAGTGGAGTAGAGAGTACAGATACATGCTCTGAAATGTAGTTAAAGTGAAAAGTATGCTGTAAAATGTACTTAAGTAAAGTACAGATACCTAGAAAATTTACTTTTGCACTGTTTTACGGCATAGAAAAAATTTACTGAACAGGGACTAAAACGGGACAATGAGTTTATCCATGAGTTTCAAAGCTGCCCACTGCAAATGTGAAGCACTTTATGACTAGACAAAGATGTCTGTGAACAGTGCTATATAAATAAACTTAACTTACTAATTGAATGGAAAAAGTCCCTAGAATGGTGCTTATAACACGTAAAATTTTAGGCTAAATAGAAAGTTGAAAACGTTTGAATAAATTTTGAAAAGAAAGAGTCTTGGTGTATTATAAAACTACAATCTGTAGAAATCGCATGACACATACAGACTGCAGTCCCCGGGGGGTCCTCCAGGTTGGTCTTCATTTCGAGCACCTTGCGGCCCTTCCCTCGGTGCTGGATCCTCCACGCGATGTTCACGTCCGGGGCCAGGGGCGTGTCCTGCTGCTTGAAGCCACAGGGCAGATGCACCTCCTCCCTCAGAGAACCAGTCACCGACTTCACGTTGGCGAAGACCACCATCACCACTGCAGACGGAAGAGTGTGTCAGACGTGTGACATGTATCTCACCTGTGAGGTGTGCACCACACATGAGGCTTTGTTGGGATAAGTTGAGATTTGATCGACTATGACTTGGGACTCTGGAAGATTCCAGATTTGAGGCGACTATAGGCAAAATGAAGTTGACTGTACATTTTTCAATGATTCTACTGGTTTTATGTGTTTGTGTTGGAAAAAAGCAACACATTTCAATTTCCAGGGTAGAAAGGTCAGTTAGTTTGTTTTTCTACAACAAAAGGAGAAAATGCTTTATCTTAAAAAAAATAAATCAAATTTATGGTTTATCTCTAGATAAAATGAAAAGTTATTGTGGGCTCAACAATTCTGCAAGTATTTCTCCAGTAAAACCTATAAATCTGCATTGTTCCTTCATCAAAAATGCAAAGTTTTATCATAATTTCCTAAGACAAAATGTATAATAGAATACTAAATGTGTTTAAAGATGATATCACTCATGTGTGTCTGAGAGCTTTTACTCTGACAAAACCACCTGGATTTTTCATATTTTGTGATATTCTGAGGTTAATCCCAGTTTTTCCTGTGAAATCACATCATGTTCCACTTCACATTTGCCTCCATTTTAGAATTTAGAATAGTTTTGTTTACAAACTTTTAAAGGGTCTATATCTTGGTAAATTAAAATTACTTGAATTATTGAAGTAAAATGACCTACCAGTGGAATAAACTTTTGTACTTAAAATAAGAAAAATATCAGCTGTTTGCATGTACAATTGCATGTTGCTTGAATTAAGAAAAATATCTTCTTCCATTGGTAGATATTTTTATGTCGAATCTACTCAATCTACTCAATCTACATGTCGAATCTACTCATAATATATTCTTAATTTAAATCCTTTTAACTCACCCAGATATTACTTTTCCCAGAAGGCGAGTGATTTGGGGTTTGACTTTGAGCCCTGTGAGACGACCTGATGTTTTTCCTCAAAAAAGAATGTGTCTCAAAATCAAACCTTCTGAATACAGTGGGCGATATTGACAAAAATGAATATCTCTATATATAATTTTTGCATCATATTGATATTAATATTCAGATGACATAATTGCAGTGCATCAGGAATGTGCTAAAATGTTTCTGAAAACGTCTTGGTGGAGGTTCAAGTATCACACAAAACTTTAGTGGACACAAAACGAACCACAACAATGCAGGAATATCATTTTATATCCTTGTTTTGAAGGAAACACAGAGTTACACTAGACTTTGTGAGGTCATTTTGATTACAGACGATATACTACACATTCTAATTTTGTCCAGTTTGAGGTTCTTGGTAGGAAGTTCATTGAGTTGTGCATTATTATTTACTTAATATGCTTAGTTAGTTTACTTGAAATTATTTACCATGAATCCAAACAAAACCATTTATGCAAATTACTCAAATTTAACCTAAACCTACCCAAAAAGAGATTCATTTAGGCAACGTTAACAATTACACAAACATATAAAAATTGGGAGTAAACTGGGACTAAACCCAGAACTAGGGCTGCACAATCAATCAAATCGAAATCACAATTTGAAAGGAAGCAATTAGCAAATCGCAAAGACTGCAATTTTTGAAGTGCGATAATTTCCTCCACAGTTTAGATTTTAAAAAATATACTCTGGAACAACAAAATTCCGACAAAAAGCAACAAAAACGCCACTAACAACAACTAAAAGCTTGAAAAACACAACTAAAAGAGTCAAAAACGTGACTACAAGTGACAAAAATGTATTAAAAAGCATCGAAAACGAGACTAAAAACATCAAAAATGTGACTAATAGCTACAAAAACACGACTAAGAGCAACAAATACCACACTGAAAATGATAAAAAAAACCTTCTGAAGCACATGATTCTTTTATTAGTTTGTTCTCTTGTCATTTCTCCTGATTGTGTTTAAAATGTGAACTTTGAACAGAATCACATTATTAAAACATTAATCCCAAATCTAATCTCCATACTGGCTGATATTTTTTCACAAATCATGCAACTCTACTTGGATCTAAACCTGGACCGGGATCAGAAAAGGACCAAAACCAGGACTAGACCAGGATCAAACCCGGACCAAATGAACACATCGTTACCTTCGGATTGCACGGTCCCAGACGAGCTGAGAGGAAGCCCCAGTCTGCTCTGTCTGTGTGTTATTTCTTCCACTTTCATCGTTCGTAGAATAAGGGACGTGCTGAAGTCCACGCCCTCCACGTTCAGAGACACCATGAAGAAGGCCTGGTCTGGACTTTTCGTGGACTCGTCTGGAGAGAACGGGCTCAGCTCACACATCACCTCGTGTCCGTTACAGTCGGCGTGGAGCAGGACGTCCGAGTTTGGAATATCAGGGGAAGTCACTGAAACAGAGCGAAGAGGAGGATTAAATGTCAAAGCAGAAAGCGTGCATGTGACGTTAAACAGGTTTTCATTATTTTCTAATTCAGACTTTATTTGGTGTATTCATGCCTGTTGTCAAAATAAATTATAGTTTTACACCAATCAAGTAGCCGTTTGTGGAGAAAAGTTGAAAAATCTGTAGAAAGTTACAGGAAGTAAACTAATTGATGACATCACACTGGGGAGCCAAAGGTTATGCATCTACTACTACTACTACTTTTTTACTCTTTAAACATTAATTCAACAAAATAAAGGTTTTTACATGTATTTTTATATGTCAAAAAAAAAAATCCATGACATAGATGAATTTGGCCCAGTGCACAGTGTGGTTGCTAGGTAGGTAATGTATTTTAGCAAAATTTGTAATATATGTATCTAAACTGCAGTAGTGCAATGAGTACTTCAACCTGTCATAGGCACTTTAAAGCCTTTAGTTTAAATATGTTTATAAATTGATTACTTAGTTTGATGGAATAAAATATTAAGTTTAGTTTTACACCAGTCAAGTGGCAGTTTGAGAATGAAATGTTTAGAAAATTGAAAATTACAGGAAGTAGCGCTGAGGAATTCAAACTGAATTCCATCCAAATTACATCCCAACAACACATTTTTCAGCTTTTCACTAAACAAATGTGTTATTATATATTTTCATTGTCGAATATAACCCTAACCCTAAACATTTTGCCTATTTGTCCTTTCATGAGGTTTATAATGTCACTTTGGACATGAGCAGTAAATAAGACATATGTAGAGGTAATGCTACAACTGTTACCTAGCAACCATTTTGAAAACAGGGGCCAAAATCCATATAAATAATTATGATTTGACAAATAATAATACACCTTTATTTTGTTGAATGACAATGACAATGACAATGACAGAAAAATGTGTCAGTTGTCTGTAAATTTTAAATTGTCATGTCGCTTTTTGATGACATCACAGAGGGATTCCGTTTTAGCAATCCGCTCTACTTCCTGTCATTTTAAAGTTTCATTTTAAACTTCACTAATATAAAACTATGTTAAATATTTACCACAGGTGCCCTCCCACCAAACTAAGTCATAATTAGAGTATCATGAGAGCCTGTCATACCGACTTTCAAACTTTTTATTTGTCTGAGAAATTTGTCTTTTGTAAATTGTCCCTGCATTCTGGATAGAATTCTGTGTTCCTTTGAAAAACTAAGCCCTACTTTGAATATTTCTCTAAAAACTACTATTACGACTGACCGCAGGCGCTAAATAATCTCACAAAGTCTCATATTGGAAGTATTTTTCAACCAAAACAAACCTGTAGCTTCGATGATGAGGAGGTCCGGGTCGGGGACTGGGGGCGGGACAAACGCAGTGAGTGTTTCTACTGATTGGTCAGAGCCTGCGGGCACATCCCTCAGGACGAGTGTGGCAGGAGTACGACTGAAGCCGCCTCCTCCGCTCATCCCTCCGCCGTGAGCAGCGCCGTCCTCCACCAAGACGCAGGACAGCACCACATCTGCCACGCCGTCCGCTGACAAACACAGCCATGACGACAATTCAACTCAACAGCTCATCGGAGAGATACAACAGATGCAATTAGGTCGACTCTCTTCCTGTGTCCAGTGGCAGACTTACCATTGGGCAACAGGTCACAATTGCCTTGGAGCCCAAACCTAAAGGGACCCCAACAAGATGCCCCCCAATCATCTAGGGCTGTAGTCAAGAAATGCTTGATCGACTAAAGACCTGCCCTATCGACCGATTAATCGACTGAAAGGGGGTGTGGCAAAATATATATCCAACTAGGAAGTATCTGCATGAATCTAACCCAAACTGCACTCAAAAGACCACAACTGCACAGGAATTCGTGCAAATACAACTATTTTTATGGATCGGTACAAGGAAACTGTGTATTTATATGTTGGACACCAATTTCTTCAGTAAACTCACTCTATATCTTGTTGTTTTTGCTGTTTTTGCCATATAAATCTTTAAATCGAAATAAAATAATTAGTCGACTAAAATGTTGATCGACCGATTAAAGGTACACAGCCCTAGAATCATCATAGTCAAGGTTCTTAAACATTTGCTTTTCTCTAAACCTCATAGTAAAGTAGTGCAGTGTACTTTTAAACAAGAGAAAGACCAACAAAATAGTCTGGGATTGTCAAATGTATTTAAATCAGCTGAAACCAACAAACAGGAAATGTGGTCTGATTTCTTAAAAAATTCTTCTGGGGAAGGACCTCCAAACCCCCCTTAAAGCTGAAGAAAATGTAAGCTTTTGCAGGGAATCTCAGGGTCCCTCACGATTCGATACTATAACGATATGCTAATTGATGATAATTGATACATTGCTCACAATATTCTACGATATCTCACTATTTTTTGAGAGCCAAATACATTTTTATGAAAAAATCTTTCTTAAAGCATCACCTGCACAAACGAATTGAATTTGAAAAAGAAAGTTAAGATGCATTTTACTCTTGAATACAGCAATACCACATTTTGAAGTGCAATATAATGATGCAGAAAAATATCACAATAAATGATTAAATTTAAATAACTTGATGCCACTGACACAATCACCTGAAAGCTGATAACGCCAGTAAACCAATTTCTAAATGTGCAATATAAACAAATACAAAGCTGAATGAAACACCTAAGTACCTAATTAGTTAGAAGTTATCTATTCAACTCTCTACAGCCCATATTATATTCTTCTACAATAAATTAATAAAAAATTCCCCATTAGTGCAAATAAATGTACACATGATAAATACTGAGCCTCAAAAAATATAGTTTCATCTTTCTTTATTGAACAATAAATGAATAGAGTAATTACTGTGACAGGCCCAAGCACAGCCAAACATAATCGCTTTGAGTCTGAATTTGAACATTGTCAGAGCAGAGGCCCCTTCAGGAAGACTCTTCCAGATTTCAGCGTAGTGTGACAGAATTTAGATCTACAGGTTTCTAAAAACAAACAAACAAACAAAGAAACTATAATTCAATTTCCAAATGTAGCCTGAAGGAAGTGAAGGAACCTATTGACATAATCTTCTGACCTAACCTCCAACTAAACACAAATGTTGCCCACCTTTACGCATCTCTGATACAGTAACGCACGTAAACCTAGGCCGACAAAGGATTACACCGAGGTGCAACACTAAGATACACATTTCTGAAATCGTAAAGACTTCCTCATATTAAAATATACAATATTCTCCTCTTACCATAAGCGTGCATCACAGAGTATCCGAACAAAACGACTAAAAACATTCTTGTTAGTTTGTCAAATGTCAACTCTAGTGGACTGAACCAAAAGTGAAATTGTGAACATTTTAATTCACTTTCACTTTTGATTTTAAAAGTGGGCGGTCATGCGTTTAGTGTAAAGACTGTTTTACAATCTAGAAACATAGCAGCCTATAATGCGACATAATTGTGAGCAATGACACAAATCCCCAAACTGATCGAATTTATGGGAGCTTTCAGAATCGCTCTGTGCGTCAAATAAATGCGCATGCGCATAAAGTAAAAAAAAAAAAAAAAAAAAAATATCACGGAAGTATAGCTTTGATGCACTCTTTGACACCTTAGTGTTCTGTTCCATTTCTCTCCAAACGTCAGAAAAGGTAAGACAAAAATAGGCTTCCGATAAAATTAATAAAGGTTATTTTTTTCCAACTTTTATTGGTGAAGTCACAATAATCTCAATTCTCATTCATAGTTTTGTGGACCCAGTCCACATAGTTCTGAACCTTGGTGTAGAACCCATAACTGTCTTTCAGTCCACATCCAACGCCCCAGCTGACGATCCCCGCTGCCCAGTAATGGTCCAATCTCCAGACCGCAAAGGGACCACCGCTGTCCCCCTGACAAGAATCCTTAGATCCATCTGCGAGTCCGGCACAGAACATGTTGTGAGATTCTTCTGGGACATGGGAGAAATCTTTTTTGGCCCTGAGGTTCTTGAGCGAATCAGTGCATGTCTTTGGATTCACCACTGGGAGGCGCACGTATGTAAGGTTATTTAATAAAGCTTGACCTCCCATTTCATTTATTGTGTAGCCAAATCCTGATACCACTCTGAAAAGAAACCTGGGTTAAGTAAACTGCACCAACAAAAGTCTAGATCAGTGTTAACAATAAAATACAGGCTTGTTAGACTTACCCAGTATCTCCATCATTAAAGCCGTACCCCTCAGAGGGCAGACATACTGGCATCACATTCAGGTTAAATGTGACGGCCTCTGTGAGTTTTATCAGGGCAATGTCATTGTCAGGATGCATCTCATCGGCGTTATTGTATCCAGGATGTAAATGAAGAGAAGCAGCTAATGCGTTTGCTACGTCTCCCGCAGAAAGCCTTTCTGTTCCCCAAAATATCTAAAAATACATTTCTAGTTACATGCACATTGCAGAATAATGATGATAATGATCACAATAATGATAATAGTAATATGTACTACTATATGTGGTACAGTGTCTTGTCATAACAATATTTCAGTATCTTGAAACCAAATGGAAAGTCCATGTAACAAGTCAAATAATCTAGGCCTATGATTTAAATAGATCTTAACTAGCAAAACTCAAAGTTCAATGTTCTGAGTTAAAAAACTATAAAATCAGGCCTTACACTTATCAAGGGAACATTTTACTGTCTAATACCTTTATTGAGGATATTTCCACGGGCGGAGTGTTTACAGGACATTTTTTTGGACAGAGGACATGAGCAGCCGTCAGGACCCAGCGATCAGAGATGAGCATGCCTCCTCCGTTGCTCTTAGATGAATAGATTAGAACCTGCCACGGGATACTGCCCTTTGGAGCCACTTCACCTCCAATGATCCTCAGTGAGTCTCGGAAACGCACTTGGGGCTTTCCACAGACTGGAGACACAAAAACACAGGTAAAGACACTTCTAATACATTATGATAAGAAGAGAAAAAATGCAATAATACTATATTGCAACACTGATATTATTAGGGGTACTAATAATGTTTAATTTTGGGGAGAAAAACATTGATAATGATTGATCTACTTAAAGTAAATATCCTTAGCTTTAACAACTATGTAAAATCCATGCTTTTGTGATGCAGTATATTGTAAACTTTATGAGGCTGAAAAGAGGACAGACCTGGTATGCAAATAGGCTTCAGTTCAAAGTCATCAACAGCTCTCCATTTTCGGTCTGCTTCACAACTGAAACTTACTGAGGAAATAAATATAATTTTACTATGCAATTTACAGTCAGCAAATTCATAGACAAATATCCCACAATCAAATGTTTCTAATTTCTCAGCTACTATATTTGCTTTGATGTTCTTTTTTAATAATTTAAAGATAGGTGTAAACACTACAGGCCTTAGTAAATCATAGAATGTCATTATAAAAAGGAAAAATGGAAGTAGTTTAGAAAAAGTACATTTCAATTAAGCATAATATGAAACCTTTCACTCTAGACCCCAGGAGGTCTGCTCCTCTCAAATCCTTGTATCATTTAGAACTAATTATATAAGTTATTTTACCTCAGATGTACAGAGTTTAGTGTGTAGTTTTTGTAAAAATCCATGCTGTGTCTCACTTCTTAGTGTTTTTTTTTTCTTCGTCTTTTCTTTCTGCGTCTTGGTTGGCTCAGCAAACCCAATATCAAACCCATACAGTATCTCACCACCTAGGACCGGGATTCTCAAACTTTTCACACAAAATGGTGCAACCAGCTCTAAACCCGGACTATGCCAGGCCTAAATTAGCCCTAAACAAGGTCTAAAACGAGACTGAACCCTGGATTCAGTAGTTCTAAAAATGTTAACCCAAAGAGAACAGAAAGATTAACAGATTTGTTTCTAACTAAATCAAATAGATACGGATGCATCCAAAGGAACGCCAACAAACGAGCGTCCTTGAAGGGAAGCATTTCATTTATTTTAATGTGTCTGAGCTACTCTTTCACTCACTGTTCAAATGCCATTATTTTGTGCCAAATACAGATGCATAGATATGGAGAAGAATAAAGTCAAACTGCCCAAATTTGTATCATTATCCATAAATGGCAGCTGTGGGCTAAATGTTACAGCAACGCTAGCACCACCTGCTGTAAATTAAAATGTACAGAACAATTAATTTACTTTTCTGAGTTAATGCCAGGTCAACAACATCAGTTAAGACTCAGTTGTGACTCGACTTGAATTAGTGGTGCTTAAAATATGCACAATTTGCCCCAAAACCAGCTGTGGGAACATGTACGGAGCCCAACCATGACATAAACTATTCCGGAAGTTGTCGTGGGCGTCGCCATCTTTGTCCGTTGTAGTTTACACGGAGCAGACGAGCTCAACAGAAAAGCCGCCCAGGAAATCGGTGCATTGCCGACTTGTTTTTGCACATGTACATTAAACATTTTAGACAAATGAATCTACTTTATGTTGTGTTTTAGCAAGAGACTTTTCCCTCGTCCAGCATTTGCGCGAACACGTCAGCGTCAAACTGAAATCCCTTTACTGCAAGAGTGCGGATCATAGACATAAAAAGAGGCAAGAGTGGGCGGGGCGGAATAATGTGAATAGTTATATAGATAAAAACTCACCGTTTACAGCTCCCCGCAGGGAATAATAGGGTTCATTACAGCGATACTGCACCATAGAGCGGTACTCGTTTCGTTGACCAGAGAGAAAGGACACTCCTCCATTTAACAGGGGCTCGGGCTCTCCACAGTCAATAACTACAGTTCAACAAACACAGGAAATGACTGAACCAAGCACCGCCAGGAAAGTTACGCAGTGAACCTTTAACCTACTGTGACATTCTGGGAGGGGTAAGTGCCACTGTCCATTGCTTTGGCACATGGCAGAGAAGCTCGCAATTTCCTGTCCATCCTAAAAAACAAAACGTGTTAAATAAATGTCTTCTGATATAAGACTACTTTTTAACAATCACAGTGAGTCCTTAACCATCATCAGTTTGTATCCCGTCTGACACCTCACAAAGATGTAGTCTCTGTAGAAATACTCATCCAAAGAAGGAGTGACCCGGCCTCTTGGGACAGTACCAGGAGGAGCACACTTCACCCCTAGAAACACAGATATGAAAATTTAATATTTTTCTTTTCTTTATCAGATCAACCCCATACCCCCTAACCAAATTAGACATTTGACTTTGACACACGCACGTGTTGTTGCTTTCGCTAATTCAAATCCAGATGTCATTTGCAAACACCGATAAGTGCCATTTCAAAAATAAATTAAAGGTTTGCCGTTTACTGCACTAAAGGCTAACTGACTTCAAATTAAAATTGTCCTATATTGATGATAACAGCAAAAACAATACATGCTTATGTTTTTCTTTAAAGGAAAAATATTCACACTCTTCTTGAGTGCTTTAAATTTGCCGTCTCATGTTTTAAAACAAAAAAAAAAGTATCTTATTCATTCATGACCTGTGTTATCAGTTGTCACTATGAAATGACATTTACTGAATACATCCAGCCAGCAGATGGCACCAGTGCTATATACAATCTAGTGAAGTTAGCGCTGAAAATATGTTCATGATGCGGATTTGCTGCAGCAGTTATCGTGTTTAGATACAGAAATGCTCAGAATGGGTTTACGGATGATTTAAAACAGTGACATATGAAGTCTGAAAATACGTCCCGGAGAGAGGGAGTACGCACAAGGTGTGTTTGACGCTTGGAGGGGGGAGGATTTTCTGATAAACGTTCCTCAAAACAGCGTGAATGAAACTGAATGCTACTTCAGGTATGTTTTTGATGACGGAGCATTGTTAAAACATGGTTTAAAGCTCAAAAAGTCTCAGCAGAATATGTGTCCTTTAAGACACAGAAATAAATACAATTTAACTACAATACATTAAAATAAACTACTCAATTGTGACGCAAATGGAGAACTCATGAGACATTTTTCAAAGTTTAGGACAACCGTTTCAGGTTGTTTAGTAATTGGGAGGTTGATGGACCGATCCTGTATGAATGAAGAATTAAAGTGACGTGTATACATTTTTATTATTATTTTTTTTGATGGTTCAGTCCCAACTCTGATAATCCATACCGTTGTATCGTGTCCTTGGGCAAAACACACCACACTTTGCATAGACATATGTTGCATGTGCCCTTGTTGGAGTGGTGTGGTCGGATGTTATCTTTGAGTGTAAAACGGATCCATATTAAACCATTTTAACTAATCTAACTTGTGTATGGACTGGGTGGCTGTAATGATAACGCTTACTGTCGGTTGTGTAGTCCAGGCTCCAGCCGTTGCTCAGGCCTTTACCGTCATTGAAATAATCCAGTTTGACTGCACTGGTGTTCAGGGCCATCACACCTGGACTCTTATTACCACAAAGCTTTATTGGACTTTCATTTTCAACTGTTATCTGTTTGGAAAGAGGAAGAGTTTGCTTGCAAAACATACATTTACTTGCATATAGGAAGTTTACAAGTGTGTTGTGTGTTGCACTCTTCAGTCTCTGCTTGTGTTGATGATGGAGCAGGTGCAGCAGATGGGGGAGGGACCAGTTTGATCAGACTGGAGGCACAGTGGAACCTCCTCACACCAATGTGGAGACACCTACACTATCTGCCAAATGTTCCTTTTATAAGAAAAGCCTTCTTATTTTGAACTGCCCAGGACCATAGAGGGCACTTCCTGGTTTGGAGCTAAGGGATCCCATTGGCCGCTGGACACCACATGACCTGCATTTACATTTACACGACCTGGTTTAGCACAACATCTAGTGGCAAGAATACTACTCAGGTCCAAAACAAAAAATGATTAGTTTGAGTTGAGTTAAGCTGAAGACAAAATATGGAATAATCATCTGAATAAACGCACATTAAAGCTTTTACGGGGGGGGTTGTGTTGCCATAGTTACATATTGATACCTGGAGCCAGTGAAAGGGGCAGCTCAGACCTTTCTCCGTCTCCATGCTCTCGATGTGGAAATCATCTGAAAAGCTGAGCGTGATTTTGAACCCAGGCTCCACATTTATGTTGTACTGACAGGTTACTCCGTGAGGCGGGGCGTTTGGATATCCCGGACTAGAGAGGTGCCCCGTTGGTTCATTGAATATTCCACCAAGGCAAGACACTGCACAAAGTAAGGATAACATTTAAATGAAATATATAGAGATTTGAAATAAAGAGCAATATGGCAACAAGAATGAATATAATGAAGAGCGTAAATAAATACTCCCCGAGACAGGTGCGCTCGTCGGGGTGTAGCTTGTATCCGTGGTGACAGGAGCAGAGATAAGAGCCGAGGGTGTTGAGGCAGATTTGGGAACAGACTGGAGCTTCAGCGTTCAACTCGGGGTCTGAGCACTCGTCTATGTCTGGAAAAAATACACATCTGAGGACAGAGGTATTTTTTCAAGCTAAATAATCTGTCAATGGAATAAGAAAATTACACATGAAATATTTTTTTTCCTTTTATCTAGCAAAATTATCTTGAAAGAACATTAAAGGACAAATATCATGCATTATTTGTTTTGTTATTAACCTATTTGGCATCTCATGCTGTAAGACTAAAAAAAAGTTTTTAAAAACAAAATTACTTATGTACCTCTGCCATTTCCTACTGCCTAACCTTTGGTGCCATCTACTGGCTGCAGAGTAAATTACCCAAGTTTGTTTAAACCACTGCTAACCTCCCTCCGATGTGCCAATCTAGCAACAGAGTTGATGGCAGAAATGCTCTGAACAAGTCTAGTGATCACTTATGGAATTGGCTCTGTGCCTAAGGTGGCAGTTGGCCTGTTTATTTTTAAAATGTTCAGCTCAATGTTAGTGTCAGAACTTCCTGTCAATTAATTTCTATGGGGTTTGGCTAAAATGAAATACTGTAAGGATCAGGCAGTGAACAGTGAGTTGTAGTGGATGTCTCTGAAACGTTAAAAACAGGTGAATGCTTCCTTAAAGACACTGGTGTGTTTATAAAGGGAAGTGTTTGTGTCACAATGCTCATGCAAAAGCATATCAGTTAAAAATAAACAGCCCAAATGACGCTCTGTGCACAGAGTCAGTTCCGAATGGGGTGTTTTTGATGCTCTGAGGGGAGAAGGTTTTATTAACATCAAAAACCAGCATGAATGAAGCAAAATGCAACTCCATTATTTTTTTTGATGAGAGAGCAATGTTAGAACAAAAGCTCAAAAAAGATAACATTTTTCATAATATGTGTTCCAATAATCAAGGCAGTATCGACAAATAGTATAAACAGGCCAAAATCAGTTCAAGATCAACATTCTGAGTATGTTGAGAGTGTGACAGAGTCTACCGATGGCCTGGTAGTGAGCGGAGAAACCGACATTCTGATGGCGCTCTGGGTTGTTTTCATCCGTTTGCATCAGGAGGGTGAGAGTGTTCCCTGGAGACAGGATGGGCCCAGATCCGGGGTGATGTCCGTCAGCTGAATTCTCCTGTCCACAAAACCTGCCCAGCACCTTCTTCTCAAACAGAACCTGCAGACCATAGAGAGTTGGTTTGCCTTCTAATCCTATAACATAATTCATAAACTGGCGAGACTTTAGGCCTTTAGATTGATGGAAAGGTTTGGGAATCAACTCTGTTTCCACAAAAAATATGAATCTTGCCAAGAGGTTGGTAGTAAATCAAATTTTAGATAATATTGTGTATGTGGTTTTGAACATGCTAAATGTGATGGTGTCCTGACCGTGAGTGAGTCGTAGAAACAGTCGGCAGAGGGCTCCAGGTCCAGGTGTGTGAAGGTGAGGCTGATCCTGTGGCCCTCGGGGACCCTGAGCTCCCATCGCTTCTTCAGGTTTGGAGCGTAAGGGCTGGGGTAGAGCGGGGACTGCACCTCCCCGAACAGAACAGGCTCTGGTTCTGTCAGCGGCAAACCCTCCCTGACCCACACACAGAGAAGCCTGAAAACAACAGGTCACAGAGGGGGGCATGACTTTTTACAAGTTGTCAAGTTAGAAAAAGAGCACTATGCACTTCTGGTGGAGGGTCCGCCACTCGCTTGTCTAAATAGATGTTTTTGCTTTGACTGGAATGTTCCACAGTATGACATTAAACTTCTCAATCATCAGTCTTGCCTTAATTAAATTACATATGTTTATTTTGCTTTAAAAATGACACACATTTGAGCTGGTCAAATTGTTTAGATCAGTTACTAACTAAATCCAAACTAGTCAAAACTAAAGCAAGGTATTCTGACTCCAAGTCATTTTAACTCGTCTACAAAATCCTTATTTTGCAGCGTTCAGTTTATTTTGTATTTCATTTAAACAGTTGTTCCAAAGTCCAACAGTCATGATGTATGTAGGAAATTCTAACAATATTGAACTTATTGCACACATCTTTATACATCTGCTGCATAGAAAATGACTCACCAGGCGACGCAGTGGGTCCAGCGCATGTTGAGGTTAAAAATACACTTGATCTAAACCATTCCAGACTTTTTCAGGTGAAATTGGAAAGTCCCAAATGAAGCAACTCTCTGCGTTAATGTCGGGAACAGGCTCTGTTTGCTTTGGCAACACCAAACAAAACTGGATTAAAGAGACTTTTAAAAACAACTTTAAAACATATTCAGTTTATGGTGTTTTCTATATATTTAAATATTTTTCCATGAGTCCTAAACATCTTATTAACTTAATCAGCTTAATTGATATTAATGAATTGATATTTAACAGCTAATCACCTTTTCTTTTAATATCAGCGAAATGTTGCAATTTTGAACCTTGCCCTTTATGTTTATTTATTATAGTTTGTATTTCTGAAATGTGTGCAGATTATGGTGTTTAAAATTTCAAATCATGTGTATGACAACATCAACTGAAAACTTGCATTTTATTTTTCCCTAAAGTAAAACGCGTAAACTTGGATACACTTAAATTTATCTGTAATAATTTGATTCACTGCATTTCCTGGAATTCACCACTGGGAGGCGCACATGTGCAAGGTTTTTATTCCGGAGGTTGCCTTACGCGCCGTCGTCTTGTTTTTGTTGTGTTAGTTTACATGGAGCAGACGAGCTCATCAGAAAATAAGTTCTACACGGACTAAAAAGCCGTTTTCAGACTGACCAGGAAATCGGTGCGTTGTTGACTTGTTCTTGCTTGTGTTCATTAAACATTTTACACAAATCAACCTACTTTATGTAACATTTTAGCGGCGAGACATTTTCCTCCTTCGTCATTAGATTTAACGGAGTTCACGTCAAACGGAAGTGCGTTTACAACAAAAGTGCAAAAAACGGAAAAAGTGGGCGGGGCAGAATAAGGTCAATAGGTTGCGTTCACGTGACAAAGCATCTTTCTAGAAAGTTTAGTTTTAAATTGTTAAACTGTCAGATTGAAGATTTGTTGACCTGGTTTATGGTTCATATCTCTGTTGTCCTATCCACATGAAACAAAAACTGCACACATTTCAGCATCTTCTCTGTCTGCATAAATAAACTAAAGTTGTGCCATTATTCAGCTCTAAAGATGTGTTTGTTGCCTGTTGAAAGGACCAAACCATGAGATGAATATTGGTGCCAATAATAATAATAGAGCTCAACTATGTATATATATATATATATATATATATATATATATATATATATATATATATATATATATATATATATATATATATTTTTATTTATTATTATTTTTTTTTTTTTACAGTGACTATCCCATAGAGTTATATAAGCTCTTGCCCCTCATCTGAGAATATGACATGTTCATCCATCTATATTTGCAATTAGACAAGGGGATTTTTACAGAAGAAAAACAAATCCAAACGTCGCCATTCTTGATCAATCTAATGTCACAATAAATTCAACAGTAATACTTTATTTTAGTGTCTCACTGGTCTGGTGCATTTTCTCATGCAATCTGATGTTATAAGATCTTGTACAAGCACTTAATATGTTTTCTTAATGGCTTCTCAGACACAAGAATATCCTTTGGGATTGATAAAGTGATGTTAAACTCTTAATCCTTAAACCAAATTTAAGGGTTTATTGCTTAAAGTGTAAAGCCTTATTCCGCCCCGCCCACTTTTGCTTCCTTTTGCCACAGATTCATGTTTCTGTTGTAAACGCACTTCTGGTTTGACGAAAACAAACGAGGGAAGTCTTGCTGCTAAAACATCATGTAAAGTAGATTGATTTGTGTAAAATGTTTAAAGTACACGAGCATCAACAAGTCATCAATGCACCGATTTCCTGGGCGGCCTGAAAACGGCTCTGTAGTCCATGTAGAACGTATTTTCAATTTAGTTCGTCTGCCCCGTGTAAACTAATACAACGGAGAAAAAAAATCACGGCGCCCACAGCAGCAACGTACAGATCATGATTATATTTAAGATTTGACTAAACATTTTGTCTATTTATATGACATAGTTAGAGGCAACCATTCTGAAAACAAGGCCCAAAATCCATATAAATTACACAATAGTTATGATTTGACAAATAATAACACCTTCTTAATAACTTAATTTTGTTGAACAACTGTTTAAACCGTCAAAAAATGTGGCAGTTGTGTGTAAATTGTATTTTCAATTGAACGTCTCTTTTTGATTACATCACTGGGGATTCTGTTTTTTAACTTAGCACTACTTCCTGTAATTTTAAACCTTTATTTAAAAAAAAAATCTTCAGAAACTACAACTTCACGGATGTAAAACTGTAATAAATACTTGCCACAGGTGCTATCCAATCAAACTTGAGGGAACCTGTCATATAGACTTTAAGAGTGTTTTGTTTTTTCCTCATTACAAAAAAGCATATCCTCAACCCAGTGAAAATGTTGGAACAAACCTCACTGATTCCACCACCATTACTGTCGGTCTGTGTTTTGGGCTCTGTTTGTTGACCGACCTTTGAACTCTCTGAGCAATGACCCTGAAAAGGTGCATTCACTGCTCTGTAAACTCCAGCTCCAAAGTCCACGATAAAACAACAACTGCTGTGCATTTGTCTTGCTGCTGAATAAAGACAACATGTATTTATCTGGGATGATGATTAATTAAATATAGACCTACAGCCATATCTTTTGCCTATTTTTTCTTCTATTTTCATTTGAACTCACTAGTTTGTTCAAAAAGTCAAACCTGGAGTTGACACATGAACACAGACAGACTAAAGCAGCAGAACAAAGATTGACAAAATGCTCTGAAAAACTCTGTTGTCACCAATACCAATATTAGCGCCGATGTATTGCCATCCCTAGATTTAAATGACATGCAGCATGAAATTAAGGAGAGAAACTTGCAAGTGAATATGATTTATTTCTGAAAATACACACAAACTTTATCTCTGAACAACATTGTGTCTGATCTCTCAAAGAATAAGGGTGAAAAGGTTATGATTACAATTTATGTGATGATTAAATGTTTTCTATGTAAATTATTCGGTTAGTAAAAGTAAAATTGTTCAGATTTGTTTTCATTCTGTTGATTCCAGGCTGTTCTCAGTTGCTTCTATTGTTTCCAGAATCCATGGCACATAGTTTTTCACTTTGGTGTAGTAGCCTCTGTACTCGGTTTGGGAACAAGGCGGACCCCAAGAGACGATTCCCATGAGTCGATGCGGCGTTACTCTTTGCCCAATACGTGATAAACTTGGAACGAAAAACGGCCCCCCGCTATCCTTTTCACAGCTGTCTCTGCCAACTGCCCCAGCACAAAACATGTTGTCTGTGTACACCATTGTCCCGCCTTGTTGCTGTTTAGGTGTTTCTTGACATTTCTTATCTGAAATCACCGCGATTGGTGCATGTTTCAGCCTCTGAGAAACACGCGCCGTAGTGCTAGTCTCCTTAACACCAAATCCTGCCACTGTCCCCACATCGTTCATACTAAGAGCGCTGCTGTGGTCCGGCAAACAAATTGGTTTAATGTAAGGGCCAAGTTCAACCCTAGACGTGAATCTGACGAGCGCGATATCATTGTCAAAGTTGGTTCGGGTGTCTTGAGATGGTCCCTTGATGTAGCCGGGATGAACGATGATCTTCTGACTCTCCAGTGAAACGTAATCTTGACTTTGGCCGTCCACCATGCCGCCATACCAGATCAGGGGAGTGTTTTCGGACCCTTCTACCACGTGTGCGGCGGTCACAGCCCAGCGGTCGCTGATCAGAGACGCTCCTCCTCTTCTGGGGTCTTTGATCAGGAGGTACCAGGGAATGTGTCCCAGCTCTGCGTCCTCACCTCCAAGAATCCTGGCTGTGCTTACAGAGGAGTTTCCTGGGATGCCACACACTGAAATACACAAAAAGTATTTTACTGCAATGTGTCTGACATACAGAGTCTATTGTATATTGATTACAATGATAAATGTCGCAAAGAAACATATGCTCTGGAAAAAAGACTCTCGTCCCACTCTGAATACCAGCCAGTGGAGAAATGAACGTGATAAAAACATAACCAAGGACTGCTGAGCTTAGTTAGTCTGTTTCTTTTCTTTTTTTTTCTTTTTTTAAGCAAAACGAAGTCTTTAGTCTTCAAGAATATTTGGTCCACTTTAAGTTTATGTTGGTGTATGGTAAACTGTCCATGTCTCTGTTTAAACTCATAAGATGTATGCTGCTTTGGAGCATTTTTGAGAAGATCTGAAATTTGGAATTAGCATTGTGAAAAAAAAATTCAATTCAATTCAAGTTCATTTATATAGCACATTTAAAAACAACTTCAGTCGACCAAAGTGCTTTACATAAGAATAAAACAAACATAGTAAGAAATACAGTATATATAAGAGCAAATATGTGCATTGAAACAGCAGAAGTATCAAGCAACCCTGACTAATTAGTGAAAAAGTGACTTTTGAGACGAGACTTAAACTGAGTGACAGACTCAGAGGATCTGACAGGCAGAGGACACTGTTCTGTTTAGTCTGGCTTTAGGCACAATAACTCCCTCAAGGAAGGTGGCCCCATACAATTCAAACATTTAAATACAATCAAAAATATGTATATCTAATAGAGCTATATGTGTGTGTGTGTATATATATATATATTTATATATATATATGTAATGCTTTAGATTAAGGTTCCTTAGTAAACTATTTATAAGATAAGCACTAATTGTTAGTTTATGCACTTATAACACCTCATGTGTACAATCCATTCACCAAAACATGTTTGAGTGAATAAACCACATGTACAGAGAATCAATGAGCTGCTTATTACATTGTTTTCAATTATCACGCTAATAAATGCTTGTAAATGCCTTACAAATGTTAGTAATAATATAATAGTAAAATAATGGAATATTAATGAATTATAAAAAGTTTACTACGGAACTTACATCTAAAGGGTTTGATTGTTTTTTGTGTGTGTGTGTGTGTGTGTGTGTATGATATATATTATATATATATATATATATATATATATATATACTGTACAGCATCATGAAATTCAGGCTGATAAACAAAACAAAATGCTATTTTAATCATGTTTTATCTCAGTGATATAATGCGACTCAGTGTGAAAGTATTTAGAATGCAATACTCTGATTAGACCAGTTTTTTGCCTTACAAAAAAACAACAATTGCCCTTCTTTATAAGACATCCTTGCTCTTTATTTATTTTATTTTATTTCTTTTTATTTTCTCTGTATGTTTTGTCTTGTTTGTCTGAAATCCCACACAATAAAATATTCAAGCGAGTCCAGCAGCATTAACATTACTAACATTATTAACAAAAATACTGAACAAATGCAAGAAGGACATTTTGTAACAGGTTTTTTTTTTGTAACTACTTTACGGAAAGAAAATATTAAGTTCTCTGCGATGCACATTTTATCAGTAATTGTCGTATTTGGTATTTACCACCTGTGGCCAAACATTTGCAGCGCTGTGTTTATTATGCCACAATAATCACTTTACCTTCAATGCACTTTGGCAGGTTTGTGTCGTTTGTGGAGGAGATCCATTCTCCGCCGGCGCCGCAGGTGTACGTGTCTGCAATAAAGGGATTCATTAGTCATTTATTTATGTGTTCGATTATTTAAGAGTGTAACAGCAATGGAGCTCAACGGTCCACCTCAAACCCTGGTCTTGTGTTGAAAGTTTAACTCTTTATGACCTGCTATAGAACAAGTTCACCAAGCATTATTTTCAATTTTTGCTGCTGTAATGTCATTTTTAGATCATAGTCAATCTATATACAAACGTCACACTTCAAATTCCAGCAATATATCATTAATAAGACTGTGTTTAATTCTTCAAATAGCTAAAATGCTCAAAAAAAAAGAAAAACATTACAATTACTCATGTTATGTTACTACTTACTTTTTTTTTTTTAGCAAATTTAAATATTAACTTGTACTTGAGTATAATTATAGCCATGTAATTGTAATTCATTACATGTAAAACCATTGGAGTTACTGAGTACAGCTGAAATTCTCTGCTCTTTTCCAAACGCTGCATCGCCTGCTCTGATTGGCCAGAGTGCAGGGGGTGAAGTTTAAAACATTAATTCAGCTTTAAACAGTTAAATCAATAATTTTCTAATATGAACACTGCAAAACATGTCTAGATGAGTCAAAGGGTCTTGATTTCAGAATATTTATCTCAATTTCAAACATTTAAACTATTTAAGATTAATTAAGACTATTTATTTGATGGAACTAGATTATTTTATTTGTTTTAAACCATTTTTCTTTCTTCAAGCCAAGTTACCTGCTACTGGGTTAAGATAATTATGTACTTAAACTATTATTTTAAGCTAATTTATTGTATAATCAGACAGAAATACCTTCTTCATCACATAAACAATTAAATCTCATCAAGTCAAAATTACTCAAATCCAGATAAATTCATGTCATTTTAAGATTTTAAGGCTAATATAACTGCTTTGCTGTGAAAAATGCTTTTAAAAATGCATTAAAATGTAACTACTAACTAAACTTTGCGTAGTATTTGTATGCATACTTTTTCCTTTTACTGAAGTACAATTTTGTGAGCAGTACTTGTAATTGAATGCATTTTTTGCCGTGTAATTGTACTTTTGCTTCAAATGCACTGCAAAGAAGGAATTTCTAGATGAGTTAAAATATCTTGATTTGAGGATATTAATTTTAATTTGAGACATTTTGACTAGTTAAGATCAGTTAAGACTATTTGATGGAAGTATTATTTTACTTTTTCTGATTTGTTTTCATACATTACTTATTATTTCTAGGGCTGTTGTCGACCAAAGAAATTCTTGATCGACCAATGACGTGCCCTATCGTCAGACCGTTTCTGACTTGTTTCAATACATTGTTTCTTACTTCAGTCTAAATTATCTACCTGCACGGCAAAAAATGCTATCCAAGCTTAAAATGGCTTTAATTTATCATTTTTATCTGGATTTGAGAAGTTTTGACTCGATGAGATTTAATGTGATGCAGAATATTTCACTGGATTCAAGGTATTTCTGACTGATCCTGCGATAATTTTGCCTAATATAAAAAACAAATTTGTCAGTGGTGTAAGTAAAATGATCTTAACTGACAGATCATTTGGATTGAAGTAAGAAATAAAGCATTGAAACAAGTCAGAAATGGTTTGAAGCAAGTAAAATAAACTAGTTCCATGAAATAAATACTCTCCACTAATCTTAACGAGTCAAAACATCTGAAATTCAGATTAATATCCTGAAATCAAGACATTTTAATTCATCTAGAATTCATTTTTGCAGGGTAGGTGTCCTGTTGGCGTAACCCAGCGTTCCTCTTACCTTCCCCTTGCAGTCTGTAGTACGGTGAACTACAGTTAAACTTGACTTGACTTCGATAAATGGTCTGGGGCTTGTCTGGACCCACCACAACGAGGATGTCGTCTTTTGGGATCTGAGGACGGCCGCAGTTCAAAGCTACAAGAGAAAACCGATGTGAAACTGTATCAAACAGAAGGCAGCTTTATCAGTGTAAGTCTCACGCTGGCAGATGTAGCGAGGCGTCCAGTCTCCTGTGCTCTGACACGTCGCCACGTATTCTTTGGCTGTTTTCTGTTTGCGATCAGGCTGCACCAGAGAGGAAAAGAAGACACTGTTGTTGTTTTACTGTATATTTTACATAAACGCGTAATTTATTCCTTTTTGTCCAACCACCATAGGAAACTATCAATTCAACTTTATTACACTTACTCAAGGTCCAGTTTCAAAACAGACAAACACAAGAACAAAAATAATCAATTAAGTTTTAAAAAGACAGTTATACCAATGTCTCCACATATTGGAGATTCAGTTTACAGATGAAATTGTACATAAGAGTTCTTAGTACAGCTTGTAAAGTCTTACATGTGCAGGAACTAACATCTCTTGGCCGTGTGCAATAGGATTTAAACGGTGTAATCTTCACATTATCAGTACAGAAACCAAACTTGCACATAAAAGTATTTGCCTGAGCATACAACATTCTACATTGTCTATAAATATCTTCATCATCTGCCACGTCTGCAGTGATGATATGCCCAAGATATTTCATTTTAGTTGTGACATTCAGCACATTTGACAGGCAAAATTCAGAATAATTCATGTCTTTGTCCTCTTTGTCCTACAGATCATGACCATACTCTTAGTTGTGTTATACTTTATGTCATGCTCACACGGCAAAAAATGTAAATCTATCCGAGCTTAAAATGGCTTGAATTTATCATTTTTATCTAGTTTTGAGAAGTTTTGACTCGATGAGATTTAATCGCTGATGTGATGCAGAATATTTCACTGGTTTCAAGGTATTTCTGACTGATCCTGCCATAATTGAGTTTGAGTTTGAGTTTAGTTTATTTCCAAAAGGGGACAGTGCAATTTCATAAAACACATGAATAAAACATGAGTAAAACAGCCAGAATTAGCCAAAGAGGCTATTTTTCATCTGTAGTCCCCGGCCATGATGTCAAAATGGCAATAAAATGGACAAATAGATTTTAGTGTGTGCATGTATATGTGTTCACCAGCCACTCTTGCGAATGTTTCTTAAATGTTTTGTAAGAGGATAAGTGTTTAATGGCGTCGGGTACACAGTTCCACTCTCTGGCAGCTCTCACAGACCAGGCCGCCTGACTGAAGCTGCTCTTTCTCAGAGGGATTACACAGTCACCTCTCATTGAGCCTCGAGTGACACGACCTGAGATGTTTCTTTGGGTGATGAGAGCGGCTAGAGGAGCAGGGGCCAAATCATGTAGGGCTTTGTAAATGAGGCACAAATTAGCAAATTTGGGTAGATCTGTCCAGCTTAAAAAACAATACTTTTTAAAAAGTCCACAATGGTGATATTGTCTTGTTTTTTTATCTAAAACTTTGATGGACTGAATTTTGCTTAAAATAAGAAATACATTTGTCAGTGGGGTATGTAAAATTATCTTAACCCACTGACAGATAATTTGGATTGAAGTAAGAAATAATGTGTTGAAACAAGTCAGAAACGGTTTGAAACAAGTAAAATAATCTAGTTTCATTAAATAAATCGTCGCCACTGATCTTAATGAGTCAAAATGTCGGAAATTCAGATTAATATCCTGAAATCAAGACATTTTAACTCATCTAGAACTTCATTATTTGTAGATAATTTGAACAGATGTTGAAGCTGCTGGAGGCCTGCGGTGCTCGACTAAAAACCACCAAGTCATCTGCATACATGTTATGATTCAAGACAATATTTCCGGCCACACAACCAGTCAAATTTTGTAGCGAAATTAGCTTCAGTTTTTTAAGGCTTTATGACAGTTTGGAGGGAGGGCGTCTGTGGCAATTATTTATTATAGTTTTACATCTGTGAAGTTAACTAAACTTGACCACACAGCCACGGCACAAAGATCAGGTGGAGTCTACGATTGAGTAAAATCCTAAATACAATCATGTTCACTACAGTTTAGTTAAATGTGTAGTTTAACATGTTAGAAGAACTGTAAAAACCCAACAAATGCCCAAACTAACAGTCCATATCCAGATATTCCTTTCTGCAGAGCTTGTTTTCACTTATAATTAGAGTAAATCAGACACGAGAAGCCAAAACCACAAAGTGTTGAGATATTTGTGAAACTGGTCTGGTAGTTATTGCAAATACAAAAAAGGACCGTATCATAATAGAATCCGGTAGCTACACAGGATATCTATAGATTGGCGAGTTATTAGCGAGCGAAAAAACAAATTACCGGTAGCTGGGTTAAAAAAAAAAATCAAATACAAAATGATGTATTAGGGGCCCACAGAGAAGGTTTGTTTGGGGCCCCAGAATTTTTGCTTACCGCCCCTGCTGCTCCTACTGTTACATACCGTGTTAACAAAGTGTCCCGGGTCACATGTCACGGTCACGGTTTGGCCCGGGGTGTACTCTGCTCTGTGCGGCCTCAGTCTGGAGTGCGGGCTTATTGTTGGGAGGCACACCTTGTCTGTAAAAGTGTCATTTGGTCAATTAAATGTGAATTATTCTTTGCACGCTGCAAATAGAAAATAACAAGTTAGAATTACGATTTATTTTCTTTTCTGGCTTTATTTTATGAGGTTTCAATCCACTTTTGCTTGTCATAACTAAATAACTCTGCCAAGAATGTGAGAAAACATATTTAGTTTTAGTTTTAAAGTTTTCGCATCCCACTGGCAGATGGCTTTGCTTGGAATTAGAAGAGGTTTATTGAAATTAGAAGTGGGCAATATATTGAAATTAAGACAACATCGTGAATGTTGTTGAAGATGCACAAAATTTGAATATTGAGTTTATCATTTAGAGTTAAAAATGCTACAAAAAGAGCTGATTTAAAATAAAAAAATTTAAAAAGTTATGCTGTAAACTTTCAAATAAGGACATATGGTAATATTTCTGCACTTTTGGAATTAATTTGACAAACATTCAACATTTGTCTGATAATTAAACCTCAATTAATACCTATAAATACAGGTTTTAACACATTTTGCCCACCTCGATTTGAAATGAGTCATACACATCATGAATGTATGTGTTCAGAATGTATGTAATTCTTACTTATCTAGACATTGCGTTTGTGAAATGTGAGCTTTGAGCACCTGCGGTTTTGAAGGTGAGGGAAAAGCCGCGGTTGTTGCCGTAGCCGTCGGTCTCGAAGTGGATTTTGACTTGGTGTGAGTGGGTGAGGAGGGGGGAGGAGGGGGGCGTGTTCCCACAGAAGGGCCCCAGGGTGCCAGAATGAGTCTCGATCTGGAAATCACAATATTACATTATTAAGCATTAATCAGAGCCTTCATTACATGTTTATATGAATGTTAAAGTGCCTCCGACAGGTTGGACAGTTAAGATAAATATATGTCACATTCTGCTAAAAATCTTTATCAATTTTACCCCTATATTGCAATTTTTTAAGGTTTTTGATTTTACTTCCTGGTTGAAAATGATGATGTCACACCAGGAAATTACAAAGAAACCATCCTGTACACTGCACCAACAAAATATCACAGATTGTTTTTTATTTGACAAAGAAAAATACATGTTAACGCCTTTATTTTGTTGAATCAGTATATAAGGGCTCAAAAAGGTAGTTGGTGTATATTGTCTCCCCAGTGTGATGTCATCAATTTGTTTACTTCCTTTAATTTTCGATGTATTTTTCAACTTTTCTTCACAAACAGCGACCTGATTGGTGTAAAACTATAATTTATAAAAGGTATTAATACACTGAATAAAGTCAAAATTTGAAAATGATAAAAAACTATCATACACACTTTAATCAATCAATAATTAAATACAATCGCGATATGAAAGCTCAAAGAAAGGTCAGTGCAGCTCAACAAGAGGACTTATAGTGTGAGGAGAGTAGCAGCCCTCTGGACAAAAGTGTTTTAAAGTCAGGGTTTAATAAATGGTATTACTTCAGTTTGGGATGTGCAGTTTCTATTCCAGTGCATTTGACCAGTTCAACCACACATTTCACTAAAACATAGTGAAGATTATATTTAAGATTTGTCCTATTGTTCCCCAGTTTGACACTTTTGTTGACATTTTTAATTATAGTTAACAAGAGCAGCAGATGTGACATAGTTAGTCGTAATTCCACAACTGTTACCTAGCAACCAAAATCCAAAAATATAAATTACACAAAGTTATGATTTGGCACATATTAATATCTGACAACATCTTCATTATGTTAAATGATTGTTTAAACTGTCAGAAAAATGTGTCAGTTGCTATAAACCGACACAACATTTTCGATGCAACGTCGCATATTGATGACATCACAGAGGGATTTTTGTTTTAGAATTCTGCTCGACTTTCTGCTTTTGCTTTTAAATTTTTCTTCACAAACTGCAACTTGACGGATGTAAATTTCTGATGAATATTCACCAGATAGAAAATTCTACCGAACTAAGTCATAATTTAAAAAACGAGTTAAAATAGTTGTTGTGTTGTTGGAGCACATTATTGGAGCAACAACTGTAACCACAATACAAACTAAATAAATGTAGACGGTTCAAAACAAGATAAATATAATCCAGTTTATAAACCAGGGGTGTCCAAATATGAGCCTAAAAAGCAGTCAATTTTACTGCCTTTTTGAAAATTCCCTACCATTGTACCCTCAGATCAAATCAAACGCACGTGTGAAATAGACTGGACATAAAAGTTCCAAGCCATAATAAAGATGTGGTTTGTGTTTCGATATGTGGCCCCTGATGATAAAAAGTTTGGACATTTCAGCTATAAACGTTAACGTAAGCTCTCCCTCACACTGCAAAAAAGGCCTATCAAAAAATAAGAAACATAAACTCAAAATAAGACCTTTTTACCCTAATTTAAGTGAAATTATCTGCCAGTGGAATAAGATTATTTTACTTATCAAATTTACTTAAAACAAGTCAAATAATGTCAATTTGAAGTAGTCCTGTCAAGTGAAAAAATCTTAAAATTGGACTTTTAAGATTAATTTGCTTAATTCAAGTAAATTTAACTGTTAGATAATCCCTTTTTGCAGTGCAGTGCTCACTCGCAGGCTGTCGATGCAGGTTCCCTCTGGACTCTGCTCCACGTCGAAGGGCACAGAGAAGGTGAGGAGCAGCTGCAGGCGAGGGTCCACAGACAGAGCGTACACACAGTGGCTGTTATCCGGGTACAGAGCAGGCCACGACGGGCTGGACACGCGGCCCTCCTTCTGACCGGCCAAATCCTCACTGCAGCTCACTGTAAGAGACACACGAGCGCGTTATACATCTGCGCTGCAAAAGGGGACATAGTTTTGTTAAAGGTGCACTAATTTAAAGCGCTTAGGTTAGATTACACATTTCACTAAAGCGTTGTCAACATTGTTTGGCTTTTTGACAATTTTGGTGACGTTTTATAATGTTACTTCCTGGTTGGACATGAGCAGCAGATGTGACATAGATAGAGGTAATTTTACAACTGTTACCTAGCAACCAAACTATAAACAAAAGCCAAAATCCATATAAATTGTACAATAGTTATGATTTGACAAACAATTATACCTGAAAACACCTTTATTTTGTTAAATTACTTTTAAAACTGTGTGAAAATGTTTTTGACGGAAAGTCGCTTATTGATGACATCACAGAGAGTTTTAGCACACAGCAATACTTCCTGTAACGTCGTCTTTGTTGCCATCCCATCAGACCTTTCCATTATATTTAAAAGTTCCAATTAAACAAATCCAGTTCCAGTGTCTCTTTTAAATCCCTGCCGATACTTTTGTTTGTAATATCGCTCTTTGTGCTCATTGCAGCAACTCCAGAACAAGAGTTTTGCTTCAGGAGGATGTGTCTGCTAAACCTCCAGCTTCCAAAGACTGAAAACAGGTATGGACTTTACCTCAAAAATACTTTCTAACAAATAAAATAACTGAAATATCAAATAAATTAATACAAAGTGTGAAATCTTCTAAAAACCTGTTGACGAATTTACAGTTTTTTACACTTTTTGCACTGCTCCCTGTGAAACTTCACTTCATTTGCTGTGGTGTATCCTGGAGGGAGGTAAAAGTGTTTATATAATCTCATATAACTTCAGTAAATCCACGCTACGACCATCTTATCATTTGCTATCATGTTGAAAATAATTCTAACAGAACATTTATGGTTAATCTTCTTTTGGAACTAACAAATTATCACATTCCTGATTCAAAGTGGGCACAGTTAAAACCATCTTTCCTCATCTTCGAGAATTATATCTCCCTGATGGCATATTCAAATCACAAGAAAGCTTAAAAAAAAAAAAAGTAAACATCTGTCATTATTTCATTTGAATGAACTCAAATGAACAAAATCAATAATCATAATGCCATATAACGGACTCTATATTGCTCTCTGTGTGCTCATCTTTTGTTTGTGTGCCTGGATTACTCATGACACTCTTGTAATCATACTTTGGTAGTTGTTGTTTTGAGTGAAAGCTTTCATAAATTCCCACTTATTGCCGGTCATTTGTTGGTGGGGAATATTAGTTGCAGTCCTATTGTGCTTAATATATACTGTATGAACAAAAATATTGAAATATTTACAAGAAATGAGACGTGTAGTCCCCTCTCGCCCCCTTCCTTTCCCTCATCACCCACTGTACCCTCTGTGTGTTCAGCTGCAGTGCCCTTCGCGCTCTGTACGTTTCATTTCTTGTAATTCAAAAAAAGCACTACTTCCTGTAACGTCTATTTTTAATTTCATTCCGCAAACTGACACTTAACCGATGTAAACTATGTGATAAATATTTAACATAGGAAATATACTCAAACTAAAGCACAAAAACATGAAAATATGCTCAGTGTAACTTAATTTAAAGTCTGTGTGGCAGGTTCTCGTGATATTTTAATTGTGACTTAGTTTGGCAAGAGGGCTGTGGCAAATATTTAACATAGTTTTACATCCGTGAAGTTGTAGTTTGTGAAGAAATTTTTGTTAAAATAGAAGTTACAGGAAGTAGTGCAGAGTTCCAAAACTGAATCTCTGTGATGTCATCAAAAAGCTTAAAGGTGCTGTACCTGATTGTTACTGTTGTGAAACAAGAAACACAAAACTAGTCCGCGTTCCCAATTTTTTGCAGGTAATAAAGTGAACTCTGTGTTGCCCCAGCAAAGATATATTGTATATGTCTATTCGGGTGAAAATGAGACCACAGTTACTACCACTACCTACTGGGGCGGCAGTAGCACAGTAGGTAGAGTGGGCGCCTTCTGATCCGAAGGTCGGCGGTTCGAATCCCACTCCAGACATGGAGTAGTTGAGTGGTCAGATCCCCTGACCCGCAGGTTGGTGATGCGATTTCAGCTCCTTCAGATGAATAATGCCGTTGTGTCCTTGGGCAGGACACTTAACCCACCTCGCCCCCAGTGTCTGCGTACACTGGTGTATGAATGTGTGAGTGGATGGGTGACTGGTTCCTTGATGTAAAGCGCTTTGAGTGCCTTAAAAAAGGTAGAAAAGCGCTATATAAATGTGACCATTTACCATTTACAACTTTTACTCTGCATCTGTTTATAGAGCGTTTTAGCTTTTGAGAGAAGCAGGAAGCATGCTAATGTTTATTAGCTTTACCCGTGATGCTCTGGGCTCAGAAACACACGAAAAGTCCTTATAAACTCATCACAGTGAAGATTTAGGATGCTGGGACTGCATTAGGAAAGTGACCGATACATCTGACTGATGTAAAGACTTTAACATCAACTAGTTCTGTCTTTCACGTTTCAAAACAGTAAAAATCCGGTACACCACCTTTAAATACAGACAGTTTACACATTTTTTCTGACAGTTTAAACAGTCATTCAACAAAATAAAGATGTTTTCAGGTGTTATTATTTGTCAAATCATAATGATTGTGTTAGTTCTATGGATTTTGGCCCTTGTTTTCAAAATGGTTGCTAGGTAACAGTTGTGGAATTACGTCTAAGTTCAACGTAATTGTACTTCTTTACAATTATAAACTTTACAAAAACTGTTGAGCTGGGGACAAATTGGAAAAATGTTTAGTAAAATCTTAAATATAATCATGTTTAATAAATTTTAGTGAAATGTGTCGTCTAACCTGTCGACTGTAGATTGTAAGCTCATAAAAAGCAATAACTTTAGTGACACTGATAAGTTTACCGGGATTTGACCCACGTCTTTGGCAACTTGTGCAATTCACTGCTTCTGTCTTTTCTTTCAGTTCCTGTTTTTCTATTCATGTATTTCAAAATTATGAGAAATTAGGGCTGTTACTCTGGCGATAAGCAATTTTGAAACCACATATCATATACTTTGAATGGGAATAAGTTCTCAAAATGTTTCACAAAACAGGAAGCTGAAACCTTTGCATTGCATTTATATATTCAGCATTTAGGGATTTAGCTTGGTTTACTTTTGGACATACTGTAACTGGGACCTACAACTGGGCTGTGCAATTGGTACAAAATATAAAAAACTGGACTGTTTTGGGATCCAGTTCACGTTCAGGAGCATTAACATTTAAGAGAAGATGTACTGCAACTGCTCAACACAATCATGTACTTTTCAAAGCATAAAACTGCAGAATTAACACGTTTTGGACAAGATTATGCTTTTTTTTTCTCCTCTCCAAAATACATTTAATTAGTTTCATTATTTCACCCCTAACAACTTGCCAATTAGGACCGTTCAGACTGTGATTGTAAATAAGCCCTCACCGGTGCATGTGTGGTTGTCTGTGTCCATGTGGTAACCGTGGCGACAGGAGCAGTAGTATCCTCCGATGAAGTTGTGGCAGAACTGAGAGCATCTGTTCTCCGGGTCCTCGCACTCGTCGTAATCTGCAGAAGAATGAAAAAATACTGGATTTGTGTTTATTTATTATATGAGGGACAATGCTTTTGAACATTTTGATAAATAAAAAGATAACACATAACACAAAATGTATCTAAAACAGGTCCATTGACTCTTCACAGTGACATTTCCCTGTAGCATTTAGCACATTTTTATTTACAGTGTTATTATTTTGTTTGTGACTCGGAATTAGTTTTGTGCCTTGAATGCACGACAATACAAGATTACGCCATTCTACATAATTCAGACAGAGGGCTGCGGAATTAATAGAAATTGAGACAAAATCGGAAAAAAATTTACGGAAGTAATTAGCAAATCACAAAGGCTGCGCTGTTGGAAGTGCGATCATTTCCTCCACAGTTTAGATTTGTTTAAAGAACAAGCAACTAAAGCGATAAAAATGCAGACTAAAAGAGTCAAAAGTGTGTCTACAAGTGACAAAAACGCATTTGAAAGCGTCAAAAACATGACTAATGGTGACTAAAAGGTAGCTCAAAGCAGCAAAAACATTAACTGCCAAAACCTGATGAAAAGTGACAAAAAAACACGTCCAAAAGGGTCAAACATGTGACTACAAGTGACAAAAATGCATTTAAAAGTGCAAAAAAATTGACAAATAGTGACAAAATTTGGCTCAAAGCATCAAAAAAGTGACTAATAGCGACAAAAGTGCAACTTTAATCTACTAAAACCTGACTAAAAGTGACAAAAAATGCATCTAAAAGTGACAAAAACGCACCAAAAACACGACTAATAGTGTCAAAAATGTGGCTCAAAGCGTCAAAAACGTGGCTCAAAGCGTCAAAAACGTGACAAAATGACAAAAACGTGACAAAATGACAAAAAGACGACTTTAACTGACAAAACCTGACTTAAAGTGACAAAAAAGCATCCAAAAGGGTCAAAAACGTAACTAAAAGTAACAAAAACACGTTTAAGAACACCAAAAACATGACTAATAGTGACTCAAATGCAAGTTTAACTGACCAAAGTTGACTAAGAGCGACCAAAACGCAATTTTAAGTGACTAAAATGTGACTAAATGCGACAAAAACTACACTAAAAGAGACAAAAACGTTCTGAAACACATGATCCTTTTATTAGTTTTTCAGTCCACATTTCAATTCTCCTGGTTGAGTTTAAAATGTGAACTTTCAACAGAATCTTATTATTAAAACGCAAATCTAATCGCAATCGCAAAACTGGTCAGAAACTTTGATTGAGCTAATCATGAGGGGAAAACCATTACAACACGGTCAAAAGCTCCGTCAAGTTGATTTTGCATTCTCATTTACAAAGAGTCAATCAAGAAATACTGTTGTTTTCTTAGTTTCAGACCTTGCACGGTGTAGAAGCCTCTGAAACCCGAGTGTCGCTGCTGATTGGAGAAGTCCGAGTGGAAGGTTAGATTGAGACATCCTCCAGAGCCAGACCAGAGCTGTGGGTTCACCGACGTCTGCAGCTCCTCGAAGCTTCGTTTGCCGCACAAAACCGAGATCAAGGCTCCGTCCGAAAACACCTGGAAGACGAGGAAACCGGTAAGACGGGGTTTAAAGGCACAAATATCCAGCCCGGATTAACGGTGCACTAAGTAACCACATGTTTGTCTCCATGGAGATGTGATTGGCAGGGGCGTCGCACTGGGGGGGTAAAGGGTTTTGGTTTCCCCGGGGCCCACAGCAGAGAAGGGCCTTCAAAAGCATGTGAGGATTTTTTCTCAATGTTTAATCCATTTTTGTTGTAATAAAATGCAATGTGGTTGAGTGAAGCGCTTGAGAGACTAAATACAATTAGTCACCACATCTGAGGGCCCCATCACATCTTAAAAAAGAAAACCATTGTTCACTTATTAACCAAGTTATTAACAAACAAAACTAGAGATTATTAGACCCTTTAAAATGTGATGTAAAATGAAGCTGTGTGTAAATTGTTCAATGATTCGCACACATTAGATCTAAATTCTTGTGTTTGTGTTGGAAAAAACACAACACAACACAACACATTGACAATTTTCTAGCCTTAAAATTGTATTTAGTTTCAAAAGAATCAAATTTATGGAATAATGTATCTCTAGATAAAAATGGTTAAAAGCTCAAAAAGGTCACTGTAGCAGAATATATGTCCTGTAAGTTGTCATAATGAAGTCTCACACTGTGTACTGTGATTGTTGTGAGAGTGGCACCTTCACTGCGTCGTTCTCACAGTTGTGGCTCTCCTCCAGGTCCAGGTGGATGAGTTGGATGGACAGGGCGTGTCCTTTGGGTGCACAGCGGCTCCAGTTATGGTTGGAGGGAGACGGGTAACCTTCGGGGTATCCTGGAGACTCCACCCACCCCAGCAGTGTGGAGGACGCCCGCGGACACAGCAGCCCCACCAGGAGGCTGCAGTAAAACACATCCGGTCACATTTAAGAGCACAATAATAGTGCAAAGTGATCAACAAAGAATATCAATTATACTTTAAAACCTTAATTAATGAGCACTAGTTTCTTGCTTATGCACTTATAAAGCATTAAGTTTAAAGCATTTATTTATAACGTTTTATTTGTAGATGGTTCAAATTGCCACAGCTCTAACTCTTTTTGTCGCAGTTTGAGTGTTCAGGTGCATAAATGTTTGTGTCACTGTCAGAGGGTAAAGTGAAGTTGATGTCCAAACGCATCCAAAACGCTATTAAATGCCAAAGCATAATAAAACAATACATGCATTTCTGTTTTCAGAAGTCTAATTTGGACACAACTTTTAGATTTTTCTAAAAATTCTTCTTGCAATATAAAAGTAGGTGTCCCAGCTTTAATGAGCAGTTTTGACTAGTTTAGATTTATTTACACTTAACATATAGACCTTTTAAACATATGTAAACAAAAACATTATACATTTCGGAATGTAGACAAAAGTGAAGTGAAAGTGAAGTGCAGCATAATGTGACTTCACTGAAGAAACTGGGATTAACCTCAGAATATCACAAAATATGAAAAATGTTGAATAAAAACACTGAGACACCTGTGAGTGACACCAGAGCCTGATTTAAACACATAAACTATTGTATTTTACAAAATGTGTTTATGTAAAAGAAGAGTTTATTAGACACTAAGTCTTACTTTTTGTGAAGCTCAAATGCAAATTTGAAGCTAGAAATGTTTATATTCTTTGTAATAATAAAAAAACAACAACTAACTGACCCTGGGTTTCTACCCTGGAAAATTAATATACTTTCATATTTTTCAACATAAAGACCTAAAATCATTACTGTTTCAATTCGGTGTCATCAAAAGTGTATTATTGTTTCAATTCGGTGTCATCAAAAGTGTATTATTGTTTCAATTTGATGTCATCTAAAGTGTATTATTAGCCTCTTCATTTTGCCTCCATTCCAGTATTTTGAACATTCTGATGACACAAAATTGTAAAGGGTATAAAATTCAACTTGTTCAATCAGAAAATGAATGAGAGAATGAAGAAAAGTTTAGTTATCTTAAGTTCAAAGTTCAATTCATTTTTGTAAAGCCCAAAATAAAATAAAAAACAGTTGCCTCTGAGAGCTGCTCAAAATTGTTGATTTCAGCAGCACAAAGTTAGAAAACCAACAATGAAACAGTCACAGGGCAAAAAAGAGAAGCAGGTTCACAGGAATGAACTAATGGATAACTGTCCCTGAGCGGAAGTTCATAGGAAAAGTTTCAGTTTTTATCAGAAAAGTTTTTCCTGATCAAAGTAAATCCTGTTTTTATGTCTTTTTATCGTCTATTTATGAAGAGCATGTTCCAATGAGCAGTTTAATTGAACCAGTTTACTGCATTTGCTTATGGTTTGTACAGGAACATTCAACTTTATAAATCACCTGACAAAATAAGTAACTTACACCCAGGACAATAAAGAAGAGCCTGGATGCTGTGGTTAAATTCTAATGTTTTACTATTTAAAACTGAAACTTTTCTCATTGAAACAGAAACTTTTCCAATAAAAAACAGAATAATAAACAAAAACCCCTGCAACTGAATAAATGTATGAATGTAATGTATAATATAAAAGTAATCCCGCACCTTAATCTCCACATGGCGTTCCAAGTCTCGTCGCAAATAAATGATCAACATCTCCTCTTCTCCTTTTTGTTTAATTTCGATTTCACATACGCCCCGTGATCTCGCCACTTTTTGCAGACTTAAGTATTTTACACTCTATTCGTGGCACGTTTTGCATCTTTGCAGCAACAACCTGCAAACTCTGAGACAAACGTTCAATAAAATGGCCTAAATTCATAATATTTGAGTATATTTTACTAGAAAAGAGTCATTTAGTGAGCGATTGTGTATATTTTCCGTATGATTAAATGCAATTTTGTTACAGGAGCAAAGAAAAGACTGAAGTAAAAGTAAACGTATGAGATGAAACAATCTGCAAAAGTAAAAGTATAAGTAAAAGTATTGACGTACTAATTGAAAAACTTAACTGTAGAGTAAAAAGTAAACGTATTTCAGACACATTTTGAGAACTATTAAAGTGATCTGGATTAAAATGGTGCTGATCTTTCATCTAACACTCTGTTTTTTTTTTTGTTTTTTTTTCATTTTTCTAGCTGTTTTCATTTGTAAATTTTAGTTTGCTCTAAGTTTGGACGTCAACTCAAGTTATAAAGTGCTAAAAATAACCCCCTGGCCTTTTGATGTCATCTCAAACTATAAAGAAAAGTACTTATTTACTTTTTAGTCACTGTCAAAAAGTAGAAAGTACAAATGTCTGTTCTCAAATGTGATGAAAAGTGAAAAGTATCCACTGTACAAATGACTCAAGTAAAGTACAGATACCTGAAAAGTACAGTACTGAGTTACTTTCCACCATCTTAAACGTCTTGAACCCAGGACCTTCTTGCTTTGGGGCAACTGGAGAAAGTATTTCTGACCTGCTTTCATTTTTACTTTAATTTTTTCTTTATTTCTAATCAAATATTGCCAAAAGGATTCTGGATTGAAGTCAGTTTTACAATAATTTAACTTTTGAGCTGCACTTTTTTGTTAGTTTCTGTTCTGTTCACACAAAACACAACAGGGTCAAGGGGGAAACGACGGGAAGGGTGTTGTGAGCAGAGAGGAAGTGTTCATTGTGCACTTCTGGTTTAATAGAGTCACCAGAGCCTGAAATGAGCTACACTGCAAAAATGTTTTGTCTTGATCTGAGCATTGTTTATACTCTTTTTGTTTGACTTAAGTCTAGATTACGTATTTGACAACATTTCAAGATTCAAGATTCAAGATCTTGTATAGGAAATAGAATTTTAAGTATTAGTACATTATTTTACCTCTTAAAAACATGAAAAACAGAAGTATTTCATTTTAAATAGGTCCAAACCTATTTTTCCACTTTCTGAATCAAATCAAATCAAACTTTATTTATAAAGCGCTTTTCATACCAAAACTGTAACACAAAGTGCTTTCCAATTTACATATTAAAAACAATTTCCCGAACCTACCCCCACCCCGGCCCCACTATCCCCACATTCACACACACACGCATACATGCGCACACATTCACGCACACACGCATACATGCGCACACATTCACACACACATTCACACACACATACACGCACACGCACACATTCACGCACACTTTCACGCACACTTTCACGCACACTTTCACGCACACTTTCACGCACACTTTCACGCACACATTCACGCACACATTCACTCACACATACACGCGCACACTTTCACGCACACATTCACGCACACATTCACGCACACTTTCACGCACACATTCACGCACACTTTCACGCACACATTCACACACACATTCACACACACATACACGCGCACACTTTCACGCACACATTCACGCACACTTTCACGCACACATTCACACACACATTCACACACACATACACGCGCACACTTTCACGCACACATTCACGCACACATTCAGGCACACTTTCACGCACACATTCAAGCACACATTCACGCACACATTCAAGCACACATTCACGCACACATTCACGCACACATACATACACTAAGATAATGGGCATGAGGCTGAATGCAGGTGAACCCGCTGTGAGAGCATCATCAGTGGAGCCGTCTGCACCAGGAGCAGAGAGTCGCCTGCAGCCACAGGACACAGACCCAGGGCCCAGAGGAGAGACAAGGCACACACCAAACCTCCACCAGGAGCCCATGAGCCAGGGCAAGGAAGGAAACCAAATCTTATTGCATTTGAAATAAGAAACACATCTATTGGAAGTGACTATTCAACTTAATGCAGAACTTCAGCGACAGAGCTCCCCCTGCAGGACTCTCCCAGTAAAAAGACTCCAAAAGCTTTCTTTTTTTCCCCTTCCTTTTTATTGAAATAAGGAAGTTTAATCACATACAAAAACATTTAATGTCGCCAAATATAAAAAAGAGAAAAGATTTCTCAGCAGAGTTGTTTTCCTGTCAGGAAAGTTGCATCGCTGGTTTTTCGTGCAGAGACAGCAGGGGGCGACCGCGGGGGCTTCAAACGACCCGAAAATACATTTACAACCACCACATGGACTTACAAAGATGTTTAATAAGGTAAAAATGTTACTTAGTTCTACTTTAATCAAGTACAAACAATTTTTTTTGTTTCATTTTTTTCTTTTTTTGGTTAGCTTGCTCTCTTTCTTTCCACTTTCATGTGGAAACAACAAACTTGTCCAATTTGCTGTTAAACATGTTTTATTCTTCCATTTAATCCACTTCATCCATTGATTTCTATGGGACATTGTAAATTAACGTACCAAAGGATTTGTTTTTATCTAATTCTAAAACTGATTTATTTAAGTTTTAAGTAAAAAAAAAATTAGGCAAAATTTGAATTTTTAGGAGAATTTTCAGTCTAATCTAGTTTACTCAAAGGCTAAAGAAGAAATCCAAATTCCCCTCTGTAAAGATTTTTGTAACTAATGTGTGTACAAAATGAACCAAGAAATTTAAACCTGGTTCTGTCACTTTTTCAGATTTAAATGTCCCAAATATGTGTATTTTTGGCCATTTTTACACACAAAATGCCTTATGTCTATATGAAAACATGACATGATGAAAACCGTGTAATTTATTTTGTTCTTACATTTATGTGAGTGAACTACAGGAGAAGTTTACAATAGATATCTTTAAATTTAAGATTTTGTCCTATTCACCTGTAGTGTTTCACTTTAACCATTTGACCTCATTGTCATTTGTTTGTTTGTTTGTTTGTGGTTTTGTTTTAGTTTTTTTTTTGCAGTGCAGTTACCAGAACCATGTCAGGGGTCTGTGACGAGGAAACACACGCACAGCTCTGTCTCTGAACGGCCCGAGCAGGAAGTCGACCAGAAGAGGGAAAAACAGATCAGCATTCGGCCGTCGGGGTTTTCCAGTGTGTGGGATCGAACAAATCATGAGGAGCTGACGACCAGAAGAGTATAGGAGGAAACTCAAGTCGGTGTTAGATCAAACTTGAGCAGAATCGTAGAGAAGTGACATCACGCTCGGGGCGAAACAGAAGACAGACTCTGAAGTTTTCTGCATAAGGAGCTACCGTTGAATGGGAATCAAATGACGCGGGAAAACTGCACTGAGGGATCGTACCTCAGCAAAGATGGACGGTGCTGCAAACAGTGCGAGGCAGGTGGGTCAGCGGCACCTTTTTCATAGTTTTTTGTTTGGATGTTGTGATTTCAGATGAACAGCGGGGGTCTATTTGACTCTGAGGGTGATTCACTTGGGGGGAAAAAACAGAGAATATGCACAAATGTTCAGCTTTATCAGTTTTGGGTTCACACATTTGTTACACAGCAAAAAAAAAAAAAAAAAAGAAAAGAAAAGAAATTTAAAAAAATCTTGATTTCAGGAAATTAATCTTAAATTCAAGGGTTTTGACCAGTTTGGATCTACACTGGAAAAATGTACAGTCTTATATAAGAAAATAAGGAAAAAAGTGATGGGATTAAGTAGTATTTAGAAGTGTTTATCTTGATTTTAGTTCATTTAGACTTTCTTAAAAGAAGACTTGCAATAGAACTGGTAAGATTTGTTCTTGTTTCAACTTTTTTTCGATTTCAAGTGGGAAAATGTTTGTCTTTTTATTTTATTTATATTTTATGCTTGTTCCATTGGTAACCTTAAGTCAAAAGATCCTCAAAACAAGATTAATACTATTTATTTCAATCACTTTAACTTCTTATTTTTTCCAGTTTACTTTGGACCTAGATTAACTCATTTCAAATTGTTTTAGACTTATTTCAACACATTTCTTTTTACTTCAAGTCCAATTATTTGCCAGTGGGTTAAGAAAGAAATCTTTACCCCATTGGCATTTTCTTTTTATTTTATAACCAGTCAAGAAAGGCCTTGAAACTGGTGAAATATTCTACGTCAAATAAGCAATTCAATCTCATCTATTCACAAATCCTCAAATCCAGATTAAAATCCTGAATTCTAGACATTTTAAGCAAGGAACACAGCAAATATCAACATCTAGTCTTGTTTAAAATGACCTGAATTCAGAATATTAATCTTATTTTAAGTAGTTTTGACTAGACGAGATTTAATTGCTCATGCCAGGTAGACAAATTCACTGCTTTCAAGACATTTCTGACCTGACTGGTTATAAAATAATTTAGCTTAAAATAAGAAAATTAATTTGCCAATGAGATGAGTCAAAAATTCTTACCTCATTGGCAAACAAAGAAGAAATTACCTGAATCAAGTCAAAAAGCAAAATAGTGTGGGTTCATGAAGAAAATGCATCAAAGTTGAAATTAAGATTAATATTCTGAATTCAAGTCACTTAAACTTATTTATTTGCCGTGCAAGGCTGCAAATATGAAACTTTGAGTTTATTTGACCCAGATAAAGCGGAAGTGAAGCCGTTTGAGGGCATCTGGATGTAGAATATATACAGACAAAGATATTTTAAGAGCTTAACTGCATTTAACACAACATTTCCTGTGTCATTTTTACATGTTTTCTGCTCTATCTGAGTAATAAAACCTCCTCTTTCAGCTCATGACATATTTGTGAGTCTGTGTATGGACCAGTTAGCAATTATTTGATTACTTAATTAGTTCACAGTTATTTTTGCAATAGATTAGTTGCAATTAATGGACTTGTTGCAGCCCTAAGAGTAGAAAGAAATTGTAAATAAAAGAGTGCAAAGTATAAACGACTCATCAAATAAGAGTAACTGTCTGGACTTCAGATTTACAATAAGAACAATAAAAAATGCACTAAAACTGATATTTCCAAAGGACAGACGACGAAAATGAATCATATCTGAAGGAGCGGTGCCAGAAACGCACATGTTCAAATCATTAATATTGTCAACATGAAAGGCTTTCCTTTACTCTCAGTGGGAAGAGAAACCAAACCTTTGACTCAAACAAAATACAACTATAGTAGGAGTAAAAGTATGGTGTCCGAAATCTACTCTGAAAAGCACATCTTATTTAAACAAGTTAGAATAGAGAACTGTTTTTCCCAAAGTGGTGGTTCTGCTCTTATTTTGTGAGTTTAACCTTTAGCTAGTTCTCGTGTAGACTTAATTCAGTCTGAGTTCACTCTTGTTTTAAACCTGTTTTTAGTTTTGTGGCACTTGGAGACTCTATTTATCCCGAGGCGTTTCACTGGAAATGAGCTTTCTATTGTATAAGTTCAGTTTATTTTAATAATTGACACTTGTTTATATTTCGAGTATTTGAGTAAAAGAAACTTGGATGCAAAAAATGACTCTCGATTAGTTAAAATTACTTGGATTTACAATAATAATGCTTAAGTTTGGGTTTGGAAAAAAGTTTATACGTTTTCTTATTTCAAACCAAATTAGTCAAAAGTACAGCAAGAAACTAAAGCAATATTACAATTTTAGATTCAAGATATGTTTCCCTTTTCTAAACGCTGCGTTTTGTCATTTGCTTTTTTGTTGATTTCAATTAAAATATGTTCATAAAATAAGTTCATTTAAAGTCTATAGGTTAAACTACACATTTCATTAAAATGTAGTAATCATTATTATATTTAAGATTTTACTAAGCATTTTGTCCATTTGTCCCCAATTTGACAGTTTTCCTAATGTTTATAATTGGTTGGACACGGGCACCAAATATGACACAACTGTTACCTAGCAACCAGAGTGTAAACAAGGGCCAAAATCCATATAAATTACACAATAGTTATGATTTGACAATGAATAATACTTGATAAGACCTTTATTTTGATTAATGATGAATAAAAACTGCCAGAAAAATGCGTCAGTTGTGTTTAAATTGTCGCTTTTTGATGACATCACAGAGGGATTCCATTTTAGAACTTATCTCTACTTCCTGTAATCTCAAACTTTTATTCCTCTAAATTTCCTCACAAACTGGATCTTGACTGATGTAAAACTATGACAAATATTTACCACAAGTGCCCTCCCTCTAAACTAAGTCATGATTAGAAAAACATGAGAACCTTCATAGAGACTTTAAGTGTTTTCCTTCATACTTGACTTTAAGAGCGTGTCATGTACTCCACTTTTGTTGTATTTCAGGCACGTTCAAGGAGAAAGACTGTGACCAGACGACGCCGGAGACACAGTGCAAACAGTGTGAACGCGAACACTTCATGGCTGCCAGGAATCACATGGCGAAGTGCCGCGTTTGCAAGACGTGCAACATCAGTGAGTCAAAACACACGATTTAAAAACTTTCTGAATGACCCAAAAAAAAAATTTATGTGACAATAATATGTGACAGATAATGTTAATGCGACAATGTAAAACAAAGTTAATATGACAAAATTATTATTATATAAATTATTATTTATTTATGTTGCTTTTCTACTTGTGGCCCATCGAGGCATGTTGTTGTAATTTCGGGCGCTAGAAAAATAAACTGAATTGAATTGAATGACAAAATGAAAGCTAACGTGACAAAAACAGCCAGATAAAGTTAATGTGACAAAAACAAAGTTAATGTGACAAAAACAGCCAAATAAAAATTTTTTTTTTGGTTGTTACTATTATATTGTGACCTGAATAATCACAATTATCAATTCAATATATCAATTATCTGTCATTATCTTTATACAGTATATTGTGCATTTATTCAGTTAATGTAGTTTTATTGCTTAAAAATACATTGAAAAACATGCACTCTTACTGTGGGTGGGCTTGCCTCTCCACAGAGCTGACCTGTAACTTGGCCTTTTATGTCAATTGACTGTTTAATAATATACTGTGGAACATTGTAGACAAAGCAACAACGCCTCACGAAAAGTTACATGGTGCACCTTTAATCGTCATTAGACTTTAAAGGGGACATATTGTACAAAATCAACTTTTATTAACTTTTAATCATGTCAGAACAGTGTTTTCTCATCATTGTCTTACTCAAAGTTGTGTTTTAATCGATTCCGCCGATGTTTGAGTAATCCTGAATTGCTTGTTCTCACCTACCCCCTGTCTCCGCCCACGTCCTGTACTTACTTAGCTGCCTTTATTTGACAAAAGGAAGACTCAGAGTGACAAATGTCGAGCTCTAAAATGTCGCGTCGAAACTTTTCAACCACAAAAACATGTAAATGACGATCCGCTGCTTGTTACAGTGAAATGACGCGATGATGAGGCGGAGCTTGTCAGATGTGCAGCTTTTAACAGGAAATCGTTTAACCTGTGTCTGTTACAAAGGCGTTTCAGCTCAACAGTGAACTAAAATAAAAAGGAGAAGTACCCGAAAAAAAACCTTAATATGTCTACTTTGAACTCTACTTAAAACCCACTCTGTATTTTAGTCATGCACTTAATCATGGAGAGTGTGGGGTTAGTAGTGGTTCAAATCGACAATTAGTGAGACGTAAAGTGAATAGGAAAAAATCTTAAATAAAGAGATACAAATTTGAAACTTCTTCTGTAGTTTACTCACATAAATGTAAGAAGAAAATGTATTACAAGTTTTTTATTATGTTATGTTTTCATATAGAAACAAGGCATTTTGTGTGTAAAAATACCCAAAATTGCTCATATTTGGGACATTTAATTGGAAAAATGGACAGAGTCAGGTTTAATGTTTTGGTTCATTTTGTACACATATTATTATTTTTTTATTATAGAGGGGATTTGGATTTCTTATTTAGTTTTTGAGTAAACCTGGCTTAAAACATAAAATTTGGCCTAATTTTGTTTACTTAAAACTTTACTAAAGCGGTTTTAGAATTAAATATCAACAAATTCATTTGTACGCTCTGTTAAAATCTGGTTAAATATAGGGTTGTAAAGTTTGGTGTGTGTATAAGGTATTTTCAGGCTGATCTTTATGTCTCTGTGGGAGAAAAACGCATTTTAAGAAAAGAGTCTTTGAAGTTACAATGTCCCAGAGAAATCTATGGATGAAGTGGATTAATGGAAGAATAAAACAATCTTTAGGAGCAGATTGGACAAGTTTGTTTCCACATTAAATATATGTTGAAAAAAAATAAATGAATGCCTGTAGTGTCTCGCTTTAAAATATGATTTGTCAAAAAATATAAAAAATTAAGACGATGGCGAGAAGTTATAAATATGTAGATGTTTATTGCAGAATTCAGTGCTTTTCCATCTCTTTTTGGTCAGTTTCCGACTTGCTCTGAGTCACAGGTCGTTCTGCAGCCGTTTCCTCGATGACAGATTAAACTTATTTGTGTTCTCATCAAAATTGTGACCTATACTTCATGAATAGCCTTTGCATTTCACCCCTCCATTTTTCTCCGCTAAATCTGGATAATTGCTTTCAGATAACAAGCTGAAGCCGCTGCGAGAGTGTACGGCCCGGGAGGACACGGTGTGTGTGTGTGTGCCCGGATACTACTGCAGCGACTCGGGCTGTAACCACTGTCGCCAGGTCACGCTCTGCCCAGAGGGACATGGGGTCACGACTCAAGGTACCAGCCTCAACTCACTCGGTTTATGTCAGACACGTGAGCTGAACGCCACACGCAGCCGTCTCGGTTCTGGTCCTAATGTAAACTCCAAAGAACATCTGCATAAACGGCTCAAATGTCAGAGCGGTCCTGATCGTCACGGTCAGCTGTGGTTATGACTAGGGCTGCACCACATGGGAAATGAGTGCGATATGGGTGTCAAGTATTGCAGTAACAATATTTTTTTCTCATTTGCATATATTTTTCTTTTCCAGGTATGAAGGATAACTCTTGCTTTAAAATATAGTCAGTTAGATACAAATATACACACATTGGAGAGTGTGAAAACCTGGAGTTGCTTTGTTCTATTACTCTACAAACCATAAAAATACATTCCTGAGGCGTTTTATTCACCTTTATTTATGTGTGTATGAAATAGTGGAAAAAAGTTGAGGATTTTGAAGCAAGAGGTTAAAAACACTTAAACATTCACTTCTGTACTACAAAACAATTCACCTTATTCCGGACGTTGCCATACGCGCCGCTATCTTGTTTCCGTTGTATTATTTTACATGGAGCAGACGAGCTCAACAGAAAATAAGTTCTACACGGACTAAAAAGCCGTTTTCAGACTGACCAGGAAATTGGTGTGTTATCGACTTGTTGTTGCTCGTGTTCATTAAACATTTTACACAAATCAATCTACTTTATGTAACATTTTAGCGGCGAGACATTTTCCCTCGTTCGTCATTAGCTTTAACAGAGTTCTTGTCAAACGGAAGTGCGTTTACAACAAAAGTGCGTATCTGCCAAAAAGTGGGCGGGGCAGAATAAGGTGAATAAAGTACGGTGTGAGGCTCTAGACCACACCCTCACAGACCAGATTATTGTTGGAGGCTTTGATTTGGAGGCGCGCCCATCTCAGAGCAGGTCAGGGGCTAATCATCGCCCTGATTTGGACTCTGCTGCTGCCTGGAGGAGGGAGGTTCAGTTGTTCAGCTGTTTAGCACCACATATTGTTTATCAAAAATGCTGTCAAACCATATGGAAAATACATTTGCTAAAGTTTCATATATTTGTATATAGTGTTGTGAATATAATCTGTATAGAGAGAATTGTAAAGTTTGCCCTAAAGCTAAACCTACTTACCCAAGCTTGGGGGTTAGTGGTTTCGGCCACACTATTTATGGGGGTGTCCTGGTGCCTGTCCTGGGGAGATGCTATCAGTCGGTTCTGTGGTGCTGGTCAATAAATCAAGAAGCGCTCGCGAAGGCTTCTTTTTCTTTTCTTTATTTGACCTGTCCTGAGCTAGTAAGCCACCTTCAATCTTACATACTGTAAGAAAGTAAAGTAAAGTAAAAAACAAGCACAGGCGCACAAGAGACGCAAGATTACTGCATTTAACCATCAGAAATGATCACCCATCTTTGCAATATACATTTCTGTATATAGTCTAAGTCTAATTTATTTTATTCATTTTTATGCATGCCCTTTTTTTAAAAATATATTTTGCTAATATTTTGTTGTTTTATGTTGCACCTTACGCCAAAGCAAGTTCCTAGGTTTGTGACTTAAACCTATTTAACTTGTGCGATAACGATATTTTTTCGATATGTTGTGCATCCCTCGTTCTGACAACATTAAATTACATTGTACAAAAGAGTTTGGCTTTTTTGCAGTGAGTTAATATAAAAAAATGCTAATAAACGGCTACACGGCTTGTAAGTGTCTGAAACTTTCCGTGTGTTTAGTAATAGTGCTGTATTAATAGTATTTTTAACCTTTTTATGTGACTTTGAGCTGTTAGTGCGTACTTTGATGAAGGTCTTTGCAGAATAAAAATGTGCTGACTGCCCTGCCACCTGACACCTTCCACCCAACATTTTGCGTAAATTAAAAGGCAAAGTAGAAAGAGTAAGGACTTGTCGCTTCCCATAGAAACATATATTTGACGTACATTGGCATGAAACAATATTTAAAAGTTAGACACATGCTGCCTAAGTTTCATTACTTTTAATTCAGTGGATTTTTGGCAAGTTTAAAGTACTAAAAAAGCATTAACGATAGAGCTCCCCCCGCCGCTCTTTTGTGCAAATTCACTGTCAAAAAACAGACCTAGTTTGTTCTTTATTTTTAAATTTAAATAAGTCAGTATAATCAATTACAAAAACATTTAACGTTGCCAGATATCCATATATATCAAAATCGCACTTTGAATGGATGCAGTTAATAAATCGCAAAGACTACAATTGCAATATTTCACTCCACAGACAACTAAATAGCTTGTTTTTGTTTTTTTGCTTGTAACAAGTACCGAAAAATCGCACTGAAACTCTCACAATAACATCAGATATAATCTTTTGTGAATATCACCTGCCACTAAGCTGTAAGAATAATCTGGTCTAGTTATAGCTGACTAGATTACTTAAAAACGTACTCGAATAGTAACAATTGCACCCACATATGCATGACTTGAAACATAAAAACATGACCATTTTTCCCAAACATAACTTCAGTGAACAACAATGAAAATAAAAAGTCTTATTTATTGTTTCTTTGTTTCTTTATTGATTTCATGTCATATAAAATACATCATCATTGACATAGTATTAAACATAGTAAATATAGTAAACATTTGCATTGAATACACACAAATACATTACAAACAGAGACTCACCCATTTAACCACAACAATTTGATTTTGTTCTTTACTTATATTAGCCACTTTTCTAAACACTCAAAGACACTGCGCAAATGATGAAAGAAGTAAAACATGGCAGACAAGGCAACACAGTCAAGGTTGCACATGTTAATGCAATGTAATAGTCCTGTACTAAGATAAAGCAAGAACGACTAGGCCTCAATTTTGACACTTTTAAGATGTAGAAAATCCACAATCCAGAGAGAGAGCTAGATAGAGAGAGATACAGACAGAGAGATAGAGAGTGATATATATATGTATAGTAGTTTGGTTCAGTTATGTACCAGATTACACATTACAGTGCATTCAAATGATGCTGAGTTGAGTTGTGCAAATGTCTTGCTCTCAAATGTGTCCATGAAACTTCTCTCGTGTCATAAGATCAACCCTGTGAATGTGACCTGATGCCTGTTTTGATTTCCTGGTGCCTGGTGTCAGACTTTGCGCCTGTGTGTGCCCGTTCAGAGCCAGATTTAAAAGGACTGCTCTGGCTCCTCAGCTCATGGGCCTCCACACGTCACCAACACTCCTGGAACAATATATAAAATCACAAGATCCTTTACCTGAATGCATTGTTTTGTTACAGCAAAAAACACATGTCACTTATTGCCTCTAATAAAATGTAAATGTCTTTTTTACAGTTGAATTTCTTTTTGTATGTTTCTACAATAACACAAGACAAAATGTATTATTCTTTTAGACTATGGGGGGGCCACCGTAGTCTCCTCTGTTAATAGAGGAAACAACATAGACCATGATTCTTTGCTCCATTTCTGACAACCCTGTTATTAAACTGTTATTTTGCTATTTTTAAATCATAATAATTTGCATTATAACAGAAATTATTCATTGTAGACCATTGTTTGGCTACTTCCATTTTCATCGAAGTTGAACCGGAAAAAGCTGCTTAAAGATACATTTCAGAAGAAACTCAAGTGAAGAGGAAGTAGCACAATGAGCGAAACAGAGATAAATATGTCTGTGAGACAGAATCAGAACAGATGAATCTCTGAAGGTCGAACAAAGAATAACGATGACTCAGCTTCCTATTAACACTTGAGTAACACAAGAGGAAATCTATTTTGGCTTCAACGCAAGAAATATCCTGCGGTAAATGACTTAAAGGTGGACCTCGTTTATTGCTGTCACTGCAGCTGCACGATTTGTGAAAAATATCTAATTTTCTGAGCACTTTTGCGATTAAACTTGCGATTTATGTTTTAGTAATAGGATTCTGTTCAAAATTTGCATTTCAAACACAACCAGGAGAATTGAAAGTAATATGAACTGACAAACTAATAAAAGAATCAAGCGTTTCAGAACGTTTCTGTCACATTTTTGTCTCTTTCTGTATTGTTTTTGTCGCTCTAAAGTGTCTCACCAAAGTGTAAGATTAATATGTTTAAAATTTTGCTAAAAAAATATACATTTCATTTTTTTTTATGTAAAATCCCTTCCTATACTGAGAAATTACTTTGTACACTGGACTAAAACTCAGCTAATGTCACCTATTTTTTTAATCTGACAAATCAAAATATATGAGAACACCTTTATTTTGTTGAACTAATGTTTTAAGAGTAAAAAAAAAAAAAAGTCTATTTTGTGTAAATTTTGCATAACCTTTAGATGGAATGTCATCAATTTTTACTTCCTATAATTTTCAACAGATTTTTCATCTTTTCTCCACAAACTACGACTTGATTGGTGCAAAACTAGATGTTTTTCATGTACAATAATACACCAAATAAAGTCAAAATTAGAAAATTGTTCAAACCTGTCATAGGTAATTTTTTGTCTCTTTTCATCAGGTTTTAGTCACTTTAAGTTGCATTTTTGTCGCTGGTACATTTTTATTGCTTTTAGTCACATTTTTTACCCCTTTAGGCTCCTTTTGTCACTTTTAATTGCATTTTTAAAACTTTTACTTGATTTTTGTTGCTATTCGTTGCATCTTTGACAAAACATTTTTGTCAATTGTGGCAAATGGCAATTTCTATTTGATTTCGATATATATATTTATACGGACTCACTAGTCAATAAACATACATTCCTGAAGATACTACATTTCAGAAGTACATTCCTAAAGCTGTAACATCTCCAGCCACAGCAAATATGTCAAGTTTGTTGTCATTTTCTTGCAGCGTCGCAGATGAATGACGCGATCTGCTCCCCGTGTGAGAGAGGCACCTTCAGCAACGTGTCGGACCACCACTCCCCCTGTCGACCCCACACCAGGTCCATCTCTGCTCTTAGGCTCCATCTTTACATTTGTTAGAAAACCTTTTTTTTTAATCCGCTTTTGTTTGTTTGTTTTCTAGATGTGAAGACATTGGGAAAGCGCTCAGAACTCCAGGGACTGACACAACCGACGCCATCTGTGGATTTAAAACATGTGAGTCCCAAACGTCTCTCGTTGCTATGGAAGAAATGTTTCAAAAGTCATGTGGGTGTTAATGTTGTCTGATCATCATTGGTTTCCTTAAAGTCATATTTTTGCTGACTAAAAAAATAGTAATCGTAATGACTAAAACTGTGACTGACATTACATATATTTTCATCCTCTGAAACGATGACTAAAAGTTCTGATAATGGGTCACGCCTTCCTCTCCAGCACTTTGCTCTCAAGTGTTGAAATGCGTGGGCCAGTGCATATATTAATTAAGAATTCGTTCTCACAAGGTTTGGGGACTAGAGCTCGAGTGTGATGTTGCTCTCAGACAGCTTTTCAGAGTCAGAAAGGACATGTCCAGTCATAAAAAGCACAAAGATGCTTATATCTGTACACAACTCTGGACACAACACGATAGAGTCAAGATTAAAATGTATATTGCACGTTCTACTTGCTCAGCAAAAGTGGTTCAAATATCTTATGCAGTTTTCCCACAAACTGACAAACTTTTATGATTGTGGAATCTCTGACAAATTGTATGCATATGTCAAAGAGAATTAGATGCATTTGAACTCTGGTGAAGTTACCTGCGTGACTTGGGCTTGAATCCACTATTTTTTAATATGTTCACAATTTACCAACAAAGGACACAGCGTTATATTTATTCACACAGGTCAGATTCTGAGGAGGCTCTCAAACAGCTTTTCAGAGTCTATAAAGATATTTCAATTAATAAAAAAGAGAGACCAGATCCAAGTTCCACTTTTCAATCCGAGAAGACAAAACCAGATCATGAACAAACTCCATTTCCAGGAACATGTCCAATGAAGCGACCCAATACAATTTGTCCTTCTAAAAATATATATATACGTCTATAACTCTTATGGATATAGTCAACTAAATTCTATCTTTGTCCGCTAAAATTAAAATAAGCGTGTCCCACATTGTGATAAGCACCGTGACAGTTTTATGGAGCACTCCTCGACGCAGGCGGGATATTCAGACATATTTGTTTTGTCTCCAGCGTGTCCCTGGATGCTGCCCGCGTGTCTGTGGGTCGGGCTGGTCCTGACCTCCGCTCTGGTCTTTGCTGTGGCTCTGTTTTGTTGGAGGAGTAAACGCCGCAGAGAGTACAAAGGAGGTGAGTCTCACAAACACAGCAATGCTCTCAAAAATCAGAATCAGAATCGGTTTATTGCCAGTGTCAGTGATCAAAATTCACAAACATAGGAACTTGCTTTGGCCTGGTTAAAAAGGTGGTTAAAATGGCTTCAATTCTGAATAGTTATCTTATTTTTTATTTAAGGGAGGAGTATGCTTTTCATTTCGTCTCTATATCCGGTTCAGTCCTGATATGGACGTTGGGTTAGGTTCCAGGTTTAGTCAGAATTATGATGCTGTGTCTGTGTCTTTGTCACCAGGACAACCACAGCAACAGAGAAACGACGGTGCATCCCTATAATCGGATCTGTTTTGTCCTCCTTTTAAGACAATTAACTGCTTTCATGTTGTATTTACTTATTCCAAACAAAATTATTTGACGAAAGGCTTGAGAAATGACTTTCCACAGCAGAGTAGAAACACGTAATGATGCTCTTTGCAACCTTGTTTACTTATTATAACTAGGATGATAAGGGTTGGCAAAAGTGTTGAAAATCAGATACTAATCGATACAACTATGGAAACTAGATACTAATGCAAGAATGAAGATTTGACACTTAAAAAATCAAATACAGAAGACAAATTGTGACGTTTCCTGAACAGTTTTAGAATGATCTTGAGTTTTATCAGAAGTAGGATCTACTTTAAGTGGTGATCCTTATGTCCCTAGAGGAGAAAAATAAAATTTGAATTTACAATGTCACAGAGAAATCTATGGATGAAGTGGATAAAATGGAAGAATAAAACATCTTTAAGAGCAGATTAAGATTAAGTTTGTTGTTTCTACATGAAAGCCGATATGTTGAGAGAGCAAACTGACAAAAAACAAAACATTGAAATTAGTTTTGCCTGTAGTGTCCATATGACATGACATGTTTTTCTATAACAGTTTTTTCTTTATATTTCATGTTTTAATACAAACTGCTGCAAACTACTGCTGTGCACAAAACCCATAGCGACTACTTTGAACAATTAAAACACATAAAATAAATGCTAGACAGATGTTTAATGCCATACTGTGGAACATGTCAGGCAAAATAACAACATCATATGGAGGTTGCACCATAAAGGTTCCATAGTGCACCTTTAACTCGTGTAGATTACTGTCTGCTGTGACGTCTTTCAGGTAAAGGCCAGAGCTCTTATCTCCCATCGCTCGAGCTGCACACATTACTTTTCTGTAATCGGCAGCGGTTTGATGTTGACGGCAGTGACATTTCTGATCCGTCGTTTGAATATTCAGCGTTTTGAGGATGTGGCGCCGTCATGCAAAGTGAATCTTGCAGAACACACGGCGCCTGAGACGAGAGGAAAGCCACTTCCTTTGACACAGTTACCAGACACTGACGCAGGTTCAGTCGATATCAAATGTGACAGCTCATTCGGAGACCTGCTCCCACATGTTTGTACACTCATTATGCAGTTTCATTCAGCTGCATTTACTGTATTTTTTCTCAAATTGTGCCTCACGAGTGGAAATTACAGCGTGTGAAAAAGTAAATACAAGCTTTTACTACAACAGGTATAACATGCTGTCATTTAGTATTTTTAGTGCTTCTGTGTGAACTTACTATTTGGTTCAGTCACAAACTTCCCGACAGAGACAAAGCAAAGTGCATCGTAACTTTGACTTAATTAAATAAAATACGTTTTCGATTAAGGCGAGACACTACAGGCAAAACTTTTTCAATTTTTGTTTTTTTGGTCAGTTTTCTCTCTCAGCATATCAGCTTCCATGTGCAAACAACAAACGTGTCCAATCTGCTCCTAAAAGGTTTTTATTATTTCATTGAATCCACTTCATAGATTTCTCTGGGACATTGTAACTTCAAAGGCCGTGTTCTTAAAATGCACTTTTCTCCCCTCGGGACATAAAGATCTCCATAAGTGGAGATGATCCCACACACACCAAACTGGACAATCTGGGACTGAACAAGATTTTGCCAAAACATACAGAAGGATTTTTTGATATCTAATTCTAAAACTGATTTATTGAAGTTTTATGTGCAAAAATTTGGCGAAATTTGAATTTTTAGGAAAATTTTCGAGTTAAAACTAAATAAGAAATCCAAAATCCGCTCTGTAATTCTTTTTGTAACTCATATGTGTACAAAATGAACCAAGAAATTTAAGCCTGATTCTGTCCATTTTTCAGATTTAAATGTCCCAAATATGTGTATTTTTGGCCCTTTTTATACATAAAATGCCTTATTTCTACATGAAAACATGACATGATGAAAAACTTGTAATATATTTTTTTTCTTAGATTTATGTGAATAAACTACAGAAGAAGTTTACAATTGATATCTTTAAATTTAAGATTTTTTCCTATTCACCTGCAGTGTTTAACCTTTGGACGGCAACAATTAATCCGTGTTTTCCGGATTGTACAGACACTAAAACACACGCCAAATGATGGTTTATAACTTAAACAGTGGTGTCAAAAATGTCAAAAAAAGAATAAAACATTTCAGATTTTTATCGATAATGCATGTTATTTGTGAATATCCTCTATCTAGAAGCATTCTGTCACCTTATTTCAACTTTTATTTGGTTACACATGTACTAAAAAGTCTCATTGTACAATAGAAATAATCGTTGAACTACTGTAGTAGACTAAGCGAAAAAATAAAAATACTACTGCGTCTACTAAAATAAATGTTAGTTGTAGTCCTATTTTCAACATTGTTATTATTTCAGTGAGAATAAAACTGCATCGCTTTCACAAAACCTGTTTATTAGAGCTAAAGAGATTCTTGGTCGACATAATTAATCGACTAAAAGTGGGCGCTGGCATCGGCAAAAGCTCTCAACATTTTCAGGACGTACAAATAAACAGCATCTTCATGTGTAAAAATAGATTAAACTGTTCAGTCACTCACAAAACTCCAGCAAACTCACTCTGTGCAATTAAATCCTTATAATCTTAATAAATCATCAAACGATTCATCAACTAAAACGAATTAACTGCAGCACTACTGCTTTTAAAGGTGCTGTAGCTGATTTTTACTGTTTTGAAACATGAAAAACAGAACTAGTTTGTTTTAAATCAGTCACATGTATCGTTCACTTTCTCAATGCAGTCCCAGCATCTTAAATATTCACTACAATGAGTTTATAAACACTTTTCACAAGCCATCCGGTTAAAGCTAGCATGCTAACGGTGAACTTCCTGCTTCTCGTTGAATTAAACGTTCTATAAATGGATGCAGAGAAAGCGCCGTGGTTTCATTTTCACCCAAATAGATGCTTTTACTATCTTTCTGTGCTGGGGCAACACTGATTTTACTTTATTACATCCCAAAAAAAGGGGCACATGAACTAGTATTGTTTTTCACCTTTCAAAACAGTAAAAATCAGGCACAGCCCCTTTAATGGAAAAGAGTAACTCGTGTGTTTAGTGCAGCAAAGTAGTTTTTACTTGTTTCAAAAAGAAATGGTGGAGTTTACGGAGTTTTCATGTTCTTCTTGTGATCCATTGGGCGCTCTTTTGTTTCTTCTCCTAAAACATCAACTACATTTGTTTGTGAAATTGCGATCACATTTATCATCTCTGTCATTTGTTTTTCAGTGAACTTAAGTCTTCCTGAGGTTCCGGTGGACGTGTTTCCCAAGGAACACGAGCTGAATCTTCCTCTGCCCTCAAAGGATCTGAACACACTTTACAAAGAAGAGAAGTACACGCCCTCGTACTCCTGCGACGTGTCGGTTTACGCGTCAGGTCAGTAACTCCATCGACCGTATGAAAAAGTGAGAAACGTCTGTGAGTCTCTGGGCAGCTACGGCTAAAAAAGTAGCGTTCGCCACCGTCATGTGGAAAATTAAAGTGCGTGTGACAGGTTTTCATGATTTTCTAATTTTGACTTTATTTGGTGTATTAATACCAGTTGTACATATGCATTTTAGTTTATCAAGCAGCCATTTGAGAAAAGTTGAAGAATATGTTGAAAATAACAGGAAGTAAACAGACTGATGGCATCACACTGGGGAGACAAAGATTATGCATAATTTACACAAAAGAAACAAGTTTTTTTGATCCTTTAAACATTGATCGATAAAATAAAGGCTTTAACAGGTATTTTTATTTGTGAAATAAAAAAAATCAAACATTAAATGACTTTTGGCCCCGTGTACAGGTTGGTTGCTAGGTAATTTCCTAGTGTGATGTCATCATTTACAACCAGCAAGTAAAACTAAAAATGAAAAAATTGCTAAAGGTTGAAAAAATGTGTAAAATACTTTAACAAAATTTGAAATATATTTATCTTAACTGTATTTTTGTCAAATGAGCAGTCCAACCTGTCATGGGCCCTTTAAAGGCGAAAGGATTACAAAACTGCTTTAAATCCTGTAGTTTCTAGATGATCCACCAGGAGGGTGCCTTTAAAGGTGCTGTACCTGATTTTTGCTGTTTTAAACATGAAAAACAGAACTAGTTTGTTTTAAAGTCTTTCCATCTGTCACATGTATCGCTCACTTTCCTAATACAGTCCCAGCATCTTAATTATTCACTCTGGTGGGTTTATGAGCACTTTTAATCAGTCTAGAGCAAGTTTTGTCGTCCCCTTTGAAGCTAACAAACATTGGAATGCCCCCTGTGCATTTCCTGCTTCTCCGGAAAATAAAACGCTCTACTGTATAAATATCAATGGTGGAAGAAGTGTTCAGTTTTGTTACTGAAGTAAAAGTACAGATACGTGTGCAAAAAATGATTCAAGTAAAAGTATCATATTAAACTTAAGTAAACGTGTTGAAGTACCTGTTTGAAAATGTACTTTAAGCGTAAAAAGTAAAAGTATGAGCCCAGTTTTGCATATTAAATGTCGTAATTTTGGTAAAGAATTATGCTTAATTGGTCAACAAAGGTCAATGTACATTAACGTCTTTAATTTTATGTGTATATTTTTGTTTGTTTGTTGTTGCGCTTGAACTCGAAACCTTCAGGCACAATGTCACCATCAACGTGCTCAGAATAACCCCTCAAACAAAACGAAAAGTGCTTTTACTTTTCGGTCCAGTAAAAAAAAAAAGTAGTAGTAAAAAGTACAGATACTTGGTCTCAAATGTGGTGAAGTAAAAGTAAAAGGTATCCACTGTAAAAACAACTTAAGGAAAGTACAGATACATTTTACACAGTACATTACTTTTACTTTTGTACACCCCACCACTGATAAATAGCTGCAGAGAAAGCGTTGTGGTTTCATTTTCACTCGATGCACCAGATGCTTTTACAATATATACCGTACAAGGGAAACACAGATTTGACTTTATTAAGTGCAAAGGAATTTCATGAAAAACAGAACTACTTGATGTACCTGATTTTTTTTGCATGTAATAAAGTGAAATCTGAGTTCCCTTAGTACACTGCATAATGTGAAAGCATCTATTCGAGTGAAAGTGAAACCACAACGCTTTCTCTGCAACTATTTATACAGCAGAGGGTTTTATTTTCCGGAGAAGCAGGAAATGCACCAAGGGCATTCTAATGTTTGTTAGCTTTAATGGGGATGACAAAACCTGTTCTGGACTGATGAAAAGTGCTCATAAACTCATGGTGGTGAATATAGTTCTGTTTTTCATGTTTTCAAACTGTAAAAATCAGGTACAGCCCCTTTAAGGCTGTGCCGGTGCTAAAGGAGGGAGAGCGGAGTCTGTTGGAGGGGTTTATGAGGCAAAAGATCCAGGCCATCATGAAGAACATCTGCTTGGTGCTGTTGGTGCTCAGAAAAAAAAACAAAAAAAAACAGCCGTGATGTCTCTTCTTCCTGAGCTGCAGAACAGTATAAGTATAAGCATAACAATATAGAAGCATTTAGGCTGCAAAATGTGGAATCACTTATGGATTTCTCAGCTGTAATGTGAAGACAGGGGCGTCGCACTGGGGGGGGTGAAGGGGGCAGGTTTCCCCGGGGCCCAGGCATGTGATGTTTTTTTTTTTTTTTCTTCTCAATTGCATTTTTCAACGTTTTAATCTAGTTTTGTTGTAATTAAATGCAATATGGTAAAGACCTTGAAAGACTAAATACAAATATGCAAGAGATCTGAGGGCCTATCACCCTTTTAAAAGAGAGGAAGGTCATTGCTCCAATTTTATAAAATTGTTTACAAATAAAATTGGTGATTATTATTTGCAGTTGGTGTATTTTTTATAGTAATAATACATTTTGAACTGTTTGTGAAATTGACCTGGTACTATATGAAAAAGTTACATTTAGACTCAGTTTGAAAAAAGAATAATTTGATTTATGCACTAAATGGGACTTCAAATTTGGTCAGAATTTATTTTCTTTTGTAGATTTTTTTTTAAATTTGTCGTCTGCTCTCTGGTCCTGTTTTTGTGTGTATTTTTTTTTAGATTTGAAAGCTTTAAAAAAAAAAAAGGAAAAAAAGAAATTGATGTGGTAAAAACAAACAGTGCTATATCATAATACAGACATTTAGCTACAGGAGGTCTATACATTTGCGAGTTATTTTTAAGTGTACCATTCATAGAGTGTGTATTCTAGCAATAGTGAATGACAAAATAACATTAAGAACCAAATTTGCAAAGGGGAATAAATAATATAAAAATTGTGTAATAGGGGCCCACCGGGAAGGCTTGTACCGGGGCCCAGAATTTGGTGCTACGCCCCTGTGTGAAGAGGGAGCAGAGGAAAACTTTAGAGATTTGTGCCTTTGACATTTTTAACATACATTATCTTATTTATAAACACGTATAATGTCTTTTGTATTGAATAAATCCAACAAGTTGAACTGAACACTGAGTTTCCCTGCTGAGGACGAATTAAGTTTTTATCCAAACCCAGGCCATTATAATTTATTCACTGTCATTTGCTTTAGATTTTGCCATTAATTCCTCCAACATTTTCTCCTCGTCCTCAGATGAAAAGCATATCAGCTGTGACTGCCTGGACCTCGAGGACAGCAGCGTTCCCATCCTTCCACTCAAAGTCTCCTTTTTGGAATCACCGAACTTAAACGAGAGCTCCGGATTCAGCACCGGAAACTACAAGAGGACCATCTCCGAGCCGCAAGAGGACGAGTGGTGCGACACATGACAAAACTGAAGCTGAAAAAGACGTCTGGACCTTTACATTTCACACAGGACAGAAGGAAAAGCAGGGGTATTGTGACCACGCTGCCCCCTGGAGGAGAAAAGGAAGAACAACAGCTCTCTTGAAATCTTGTAGTGAGCAAATCCTGAGCACATTTCTAGGTTTATTTATTACATTTTTCGCTAAAACTATTGCTTTTACCTGTGCGTATCTCTTAAACTCTAAACTAGTAACAAAAAAAAATGTAAATAATATTCTTATTTATAGAATGTGTGTAAAAATAACAGCTGACAAAGACTGGAGTTTAGAACTGTATCAGGCTGTGCTTTTAAAACGTACAAACAAAAGTGCTGGTTTTGCAGTAACGGCTGCAAGTTGTGATCGTTCACTGCAAAAAGCTGATCCACCCGAGTTAGTATTACTATGCCTGGAATGTTCCGCAGTATGGCATTAATTGTATCCTGCATTTATTCACTTGCAGGTGTTTTAATGTTCAAAAAATACCTAGAAAAACATGCACTTGCACTGTGAGTGGGTTTTCCTCTCCACAGATCTGACCCGTGACTTTGCCTGGTGGCGTCTCCATGGAGATAGACAATAATAATGCCATACTTTGGAACATTTCAGGCAAAATAATGTGGATAAGCACTTTTTAAATGAGTTGAATTCAGGCTATTCATCTTGTTTTAAGTAGTTTAGGTTTATTTACTTAATAAGTCTGGATTATTAGACTTCTTTCACTTTTTTTATTTGAAAGAAAATGTGACTTCTTGTTCTTGGTGTTCAAACATGCAAAGATAGTGTAAATTATGTATCATGAGCCTTTTTCTTATTTCAAACCAAATAGTTTGCCGTGCAGTGGAAAAAAATGTACATAAAAAGTCAATTTAATACATGTTTTACTTTTTTCTTTTCTGTGTATATAGTATATTTTTATATAATCTTGTAATAAAAGACGAAGCAGTAAAGCAAAGCAGATGTTTAACTTCTTTATAACATCTTTGAAGTGAAGAACGCTCGATCTCTTCCACAGTTTTCATTTTCATATTAGTAGCACACACAGACACAGTAATCATGTACATTATAATACACAATATACACAACATTTATGATTAGAATAAAACTAAAAAGACTTTGTACCGCGGAGCTGCTTTTCTACTGATAATGCATTAATGTTGTTGTAACAGAAACACGTCTAGACCAGTGGTTCTCAAACATAAGCCTTAGTTTAGTCCTATGTTACGTGTCGTTACTTTTGGTTTGACTAGAGGGCTGTTCAAGTGTCAGGCTCCATACTCCAGGCTTAAAGGTGCACTATAGGCATGTTTCGACTGGTTCACTTTAGAGCGGTTTGGAACGATGTGTCTTGATGCTAACAGCAGCTGAAGTCATCAGAATTTCGTAAATAATAAATTGTACCTGAATTATACAGTGCTTTTTGATCATGGTCGATCTCAGCAATTAACAAAAAGACAAATTCCAACTTTGTGACGTTGTGAGTTGTGGCCAAATCTAGAGTAAACAAGAAATGACTGTAACATCCCAATTTCCTGACCCTCTACACCACATTTTGCAGCGGTGGAAAGTAACAAAGTACAAAAGTAAAAGTACTGTTCTGAAGTTTTTTTATACATCTGTACTTTACTTAAGTACATTTTACAGTAGATACTTTTTACTTTTACTTCACTACATTACAGAGCGTGTATCTGTATTTTCTACTGCATTATATTTTTCAACTAGACTGAAACGTAAAAGTACGTTTTCTTAAGGTTTTAGACCTGCTGAAAAGGGTGAGGGGTTTATTTTTGGCACATCTTTTTTTTTCTACTTTCCTTTGAGCAAACAAAAAGCCTAAAAAAATAACCTGGAAAGTTGCCTGTAACGACCAAAACTCAACAGAATAAATTAAATCAAAATTACAATTTGATCCTTTAATAGCTCTCCAAATAAAAACAATAATTACTTTTACTTTTTACTCTTAAAGTAAAATTTTAAAAGGAGATGTTAAAATTAGATACTCTTACTTAATTTTTTTTGCTGCTGTATCTGTAACTTTACTTGAGTAACAAAATGGAGTACTTCAAAACTTCAAAAGTACTCTATAAATAAAAATAATCATCATCCACCAAACTGGTGTTTTGAATACTGTGCCGTGAGTCAACAACAGGAAACAGCCGTGTGTCCAACATAAAAGTCAGTTATCATCACTAGATCAAGTCAGTGTTTGATGAGAAATTATAATTTTTCTGTATTTATATCAACTTTTTGCCTTTTTTAAATTTTTTATCTGAGTCATCTCGCACTAAAGCATCCAGGAGCCAAAGCGAGCCAGACTGACACGCTTTTTAGCAGAAAAGTTATACAGTGCACCTTTGAGTAGATATGTTTCTCCTCCAGACTATGATCTTTGCATCGTTTCGACAGAGAATGAGCCACGGGAGCGAAAATGACAATACATCCAAACAAACCTACTCACATAAGCCTGGTTTACTGAGCTAAACACTTGGGTAGAGCGTCCCCTGGTGGTGAGAAAGTTAGAGAACCACAGCAGCTCTAGTCGCTTCAGTCGGCCTTCTGGAAGACTTGTTTGGCCACGACGTCTTCCACTCTCATCTCCTGCAGAGAGGAGGAGACAAAATGTTAAAAGTTTTCAGGGTAAAACGCAGCAAGACAAATTTCTAGAACTTCTCCATGAAACATTTCAGAGCCTCTACAACAATCATATGCATTCATGCTCTTTCAAAATCACAACAAAAGCATACTTTGGCAGAAGATGGAGCTCATCACAAGCTTTCATTTAACTTAATTTGGTCCTAAACGTTGCTCAGCTCTTGATAGGAAGAACTTTTTGGCAAATCAAAAAAAGGGCTGAATGAGTGATGGAAGTAGTGAGTGAGCAATGTCCCCCCCAAAAAATCTAACTTGCACAGTTAATGCATGTTCCTGTTACAATAATTACTACATACTATCACTATATCGACTTATCGTTCATAATATGACAGATGGTACAGTATATTTTGGGTCTCAATATTCATCATGTGCACATTTTCCTTGCAATTCTGGGGAAATATTGTCATTTTTCTGTAAGAAAATAATATTTGACCGGTATTGGGTGAAATAAGTAACGTTTATGACTCTTTATAGACACCAAATAATGTTTAAGTGTTTAATTCTGCCATTTGTTTGTAGCAATTCATGTTTAGAAAAGGTTTTACTGGGGTAATCCTGCTTTAAGGTTGTGTCTGTGGCATAAAGTAGTTTCAGTGTTATCGTTTAATCGTGATATTTTTCTGTAGCAATGTATCGTCTGTCAGAATTTGTTCTTGTGACAGGCCTAATGCACAGGCCTAATGCACATTTATTCACAAACTACTTGCACAGACAATGTTTTATTCAGGCAAACTCAAGCGAAAAGCATTTGTGAAATTGTGCAAGTATCCTGCCCCTGCCGAGCTCACTGATCATCCATCATTCAGAATAATCTAAATCAAACTTTTTTCACCTCAGATTAAAACAGTTTTGTGCTTTGTTCATTGATTCCAACTGATTCCAAAAATATGCTTTTTGAGCATTTAAAAATATGTCCCACTTCCCCGACAACATGCATAAGATGTAGCCATCACCTAATTGACAAAAAAATTGCAATCAGTGTAACTTTTTGTGAGTTTTGGGCTTTCTGCAATGCTGCGTTCTCGCTTTTCTGCCGTCCAATATGGCGCTCCCACATGCGATGATCATGGGATGTACTGGAGGTGCAATAGCGGCACATAAATGTTATTATCAAATTTCAAGTTTAAGAGAGAGCCGATACGTTGTGTCTTTGACAGGTTGGACTAGTCATTTCACTAAAATGCAGTTGAGATAAATATGTTTCAAAGTTTGCGAAAATCCTTTACAAATTTCATCTCAGTTTAGCCATTGTTTAGGTTTTTAATTCCACTGACATCACACTGGGAAATTACCAAGAAACCATCCTGTACACATGGGCAAAACTCCTCTAAAGTCACAGATTGTTTTAAATTTGACAAGTAAAAATACACAAGAACACCTTTATTTTGTTGAATAAATGTTTAAAGGGTCAAAAAAGTAGTTTATTTTGTATAAATTATGCATAAACTTTGTCTGCCTTGTGTGATGTCATCGATCGCTTTCACTTCCTAAAAAATTCTGCAGAGTTTTCCATTTTTCTCCACAAACGGCTCCTTGATTGATGTAAAACCATACTTTATATTGACAAATGTATTAACACACCAAATAAAGTCAAAATTAGACAATGATAAAAACCTGTCATACGTTCTTTAAAGATCTGAGCCCGATAAATATCAACTGCATTAATCAGAGAAAAACAGAACTGACGACACGATATGACGATTTCACCGCGCCCTGTTCAGATCTGGGCCGGGGTCCAAAAGACTACCCCACAGCACTGTTGTTGATGCGCCCTTTGACCCAATAATCCATCTCCCTCCCCCTCTTTCACTCCCTTTCTCCCCCTTCTTTTCCCTCTCCACTTCTTACTTTTTTCATCTTTCTTTTTCATCTTTCTAACTCACTTTTTCCATCCGTCTTTCTAACTCACTATCTCTTCTCTCCCTCCATCTCTTCCCTTGTTCTTTTCTTGGTCGCCTTCTCTCACCCTTTTCTCACTCATCATCCCCCTCACTCTCCCTCCCCCTTTGTGTAACCTCTAAACCCACTATAGACTGATCCTTAATGGCATTTCTGCATCAGTCCTCCCCTGCATTGAGACTCCGTGTTGACAATGAGTGGCTTTGTCCGCTGCTCGGTGCAAAAGAGGTTTTACTAATCCAGTGTGAGAGGTTTAAAAAGGTTCAAATCTTAATCAGAAGAAGAGGCTTATTTACTCACAACACCAGCATGAGAAAGTTACCAAAGGATTTACAGCCTAAACAGAAACATGTGAAATACAAAAGTGAATTCTACTTAGTAAAGGACGCTCGGATCTGAACAGTTGAAATGAACAAATTGCAAAGGTCGAGGCGCCAACTCTTTTTAGTTAATATATGCACGTGTTTTATTGTTTGTATATAATAATAACGAAAATATGTGTTTATAATGAATGTTGAATGCAAACCTCAAAGTGGTAGAAGGATAAAAACAACAACAAAACAGCAAAACAAAATCAATAAAGACATCATAGTTTGAGTTCAGTTCTGTGAGCATGTGAATGTGACAAACAACTTTGAATTATGTCCTCCAAAGAAAACAATCTTCAACTTTATCGGGTCTAAAGCCTGCTGCTAATCCATCAGTTTGAACCTGTTACTGTTACCTAGCAACCATTTTGAAAACAAGGGCCAAAATCCATATAAATTACACAATAATTATGATTTGACAATAAATAATACCTGATAAACACCTTTATTTTGTTGAATGACCGTTTAAACTGTCAATTGTATATTTTCAATGGTACGTCGCCTATTGATGACATCACAGAGGGATTCAGTTTTAGACCATAGCACTACTCAAGTCATTTTAAACGTTTATTTCTCAAAATTTCTTCACAAACTGCAACTTCCCAAATGTAAAACTATGATCAATACTTACTGCAGGTTTTATCCCAACAAACTAAGTCATAATTAGAAAAAAAAAATCTTTATATAGACTTAAAAAAAAAAAAAGTTAATTTAGTTGGCAAAAGAATGGAAAGGACCCCCTTGAAAAAGAGCTGATTCATGTGAAGGGACAATCCGAAATAAATAAATATAAAAATAAATAAATGTTTTGCGTTCTTATTAAAAAAAGATTGATATTTTGAATTGAAGTGTGTTTTTCTGACGTGGATGTGTGTTTGCAGGGTCCTCTCGCTCGTTCTCGTCTCGTCCTTACCAAGTGCAGTTTGTCCCCGTCGAGCCAGTGCGTCCAGCCGCGGCCCTGCTTCTCTCCTCGCTGCACACACACCAGTTTGTCCCCTTCCCAGCTCACTGTGGTCTGCACACAACACAAACGCACACACGAAGACTTTATTTACATGTAAAACAGCCTGCCATTTGTGAAAGAGAGTTCTGAAGTGTTTTTGGGGTCAAATTAGGGCTAAAAGAAGAGAACGACAACTAGTGTTTTCAGACTTTCCACAGCCTTCGTTAAGGATAAACACGGACATTAGAGTCAAATTTGTTCAAAAAGTAATAGGTGCTCTTTGTAACTTTTCAGGAGGAGGGTCCGCCACCTGCTCATCTCCATATTATTGCTTTGCCTGGAATGTTCCACAGAATGGTAGCTACAACTATCTGCGTTGTAAAATTCCAGGTGTTTTATTGCTCAAAAATACCTTGAAAAACTCTTCACAGATCAGGGGCCTCATTTATAAAGCTTCACTCGTTCTCTCCTCCAGCAGGTGGCGCTGTGGCAAAGGGGACTCGTACTGACAGGTGTCGAAGCGGTGTGTGAATGGGCGGGACACGGGAGAGAGACACACGGGCAGGTCAGAGGAGGAGCAGGTGTGATCTGTCCCTCTGCTGTCAGCTGTGTTTTCTGCGCCAAAGTTCTGTCTAATTTGCGCCATAAAGTCTCAGAAAAGTTTCATCATGTCTGTGCTGTCGGGTTCCCAGATAAACACTACACGCTTCTCATAAAAACACTATTTTAATCACACATTTGTGTCAATATTAAGGTCATGGAGGTGAAGAAGTGTGTGTGTGATGGAGGTGAAGAAGTGTGTGTGTGATGGAGGTGAAGTGTGTGTGTGATGGAGGTGAAGTGTGTGTGCGTGATGGAGGTGAAGTGTGTGTGTGATGGAGGTGAAGAAGTGTGTGTGTGATGGAGGTGAAGTGTGTGTGCGTGATGGAGGTGAAGTGTGTGTGCGTGATGGAGGTGAAGTGTGTGTGTGATGGAGGTGAAGTGTGTGTGTGTGATGGAGATGAAGAAGTGTGTGTGTGATGGAGGTGAAGTGTGTGTGTGATGGAGGTGAAGTGTGTGTGTGATGGAGGTGAAGTGTGTGTGTGATGGAGGTGAAGTGTGTGTGTGTGATGGAGGTGAAGTGTGTGTGTGATGGAGGTGAAGTAGTGTGTGTGTGATGGAGGTGAAGTGTGTGTGTGTGATGGAGGTGAAGTGTGTGTGATGGAGGTGAAGTGTATGTGTGTGATGGAGGTGAAGTGTGTGTGTGATGGAGGTGAAGTGTGTGTGTGATGGAGGTGAAGTGTGTGTGATGGAGGTGAAGTGTGTGTGTGATGGAGGTGAAGTGTGTGTGATGGAGGTGAAGTGTGTGGGTCACGGTCGATGTGTGAGACTTGAGAGCCCTGTTTACAGCATGAACCTCCTCCACAAGAGCTTCTATTTCTGCTTCAGTAAAGTTTCTTTCATGATGCCATCTTTTCTGGATTGAAAGGCAGACACACAAAGTCAGCTCATTTGAACAGTCCTGAATATGTATGAGCTCATTTGCATGGTCCATATATGGGCGCTGAAGGTGTGGTCGGGGCGGATCAAAGGCAGCGTGACGTCTGCACGTCTTTATCTTCAGGTGGATCTATAAAGCAGTGACTGCAGGTGGAGCAGCACCAAGGGTTTTATAAATCAGGACTTTGTGTGGCGTACGCCTCTAGAGGGCACTTAGGCTACGCACGTGCTCAGCAAAAAAATCTACGCAATCCGTTATAAATGAGACCCCTGAGCTGTAATTTGTCCTGATGTTGTTACCTGCTTGTCTCCATGGAGATATTTATTTATTTATTTATTAACCTTTATTTTACCACGTGAGAACCCACTGTGCTGTTATATTTTCACTTGGCACCAAGTGAAAATATAACAAAACACACACACACACACACACACAAAAAAACAAAAACATTTACACATTTAAGAGATTTTTTTTTTGGAAAATAAAACTAAATCTACATTTAACGATAGACAAGTTAAATGTAATACTGTGGAACACTCTAGTCAAAATAATAAAATCTCCTTCAAGAAAAGCAGGTGGCGGACTTTACTGGAAATGTTGCACTGTTAAGTCATAGTGCATATGTATTTAGGTTCTACTCAGGGTTTAGTTGAAAGGAACCTGGGGTATTTTTTCCATGTTATTATTTTTTTTTAATTTCGGTTTAGATTAATGACTCAATTCTTGTTTGCAAAGCATGTCGGTAACAATGAAATTAGAAACAGAAAAGTTTTATTACCACTGTCAGTGAACAAAGTTCAAAGGAACTTGCTTTGGCGATTAAGTACAACATGAACAATGATCATAAGAATAATATTCTATGCTAAAATAAGGGCATGCAAAATAATTCCCCTTCTGGATAAATTCTAAGACTTATTTTTTCTTTGCACTTCATCTTTTTTTTCTTAAAAAAAGGGGCCTGTACCTGATTTTTACTTTATTGAAACATGAACGTGTAATCGACACCACAGCACTCTCTCCACACTTTTTTACAAAGCGTTTTATTCCACGAGAAGCAGGAAGTGCGGCGTGAGGATGCAAATGATTGTCAGCCTTAACTGGGATGGCACAAAGACTAATGAAAAGTGTTTAAAAACTCATGGCGGTGAATGTTCAGGATGCTGGGACTGCATTAGGAAAGTGAGCAATACATGTGACTGATGTAAAGAGTTTACCTTGAACTGGCTCGGTTTTTCATGTTTCAAAACAGTAAAAATCAGGTACAGCCCCTTTAAAATCCCGATAATACAGTACAATGTAACTATTTAAGATGACATTTGATTCCTCTTGAAACTCAAATAAAAGAAACTGCACTGACATGTCTCGACAGGCCACTGTGAGCTTAGAACAAAAACATGACACTTCTGTGACAAACCTGGCAGGTGCGCCCGTCCACTGGTCCCAGGTCCTCGGTGAACTCCTGTCCGATCACAAAGTCCATGTAGAAGTTTTTGAAGGTGGTGATGGTCTTGATCTTCATGGCCCCTGTGGCCGGGTCGTGGGTGATGTCTTTGGTCGGTTTCAGCAAACACACAATTTTCCTCAACGCGAAATTTATATCTGCAAGAAATGAACCTGTTATTTTAATGTTGGAAGGAAGGAAGGAAGGAAGGAAGGGAAAGAGGTAGAGGAAGTAAGGAAGGAAAGAAGGAAGGAAGGGAGGAATGGAAGGAAGGGAAGGAAGGAAGAAGGAAAGAGGGAAGGGAAGGAAGAAGGGAAGGATGGAAGGAAAGGGAAGGAAGAGAGAGAAAGGAAGGAACGAAGGAAAGGTAGGAAGGAGGGGATGTAAGGAGGAAAAGAAGGAAGGAAGGTCAAGGGAGGAATGGAAGGAAGAAAGACAAGAAGAAAGAAAGAAAGAAAGAAAGAAAGAAAGAAAGAAAGAAAGAAGGGAAGGATGGAAGGGGAGGACAGGAAAGAGGGAAAGAAAGTAAGGAGGAATGAAAGGAATTAAATTAAGGAAAGGAAGGAAGGTAAAAATGTTACTTAGTTCTACTTAAAGGAGAGAAATATAAAGTCTATCAGTGATAAATGAGAGCATAGCTGCAGTGTTCTTAGTCTGGTTTTCTACAACGGTTTACTTGATTTTCTTTTTTTTCCTAAACTAAATATTTATCAGAGTTGTAGACTTTTACATTTGTTATTAGACTTTTTCCACATTTTAGGTAGTTAGATAGTTAGTGTTTTGAGCTTTTACAGGAGAAAATGGCATTACTCACCGCTCTCATGAGTGTAAATGAAAAAATACCAAGTTAAATGCATTTTATAATATACTTTTGAATCACCAGAAAACTTTCCAAATCACAAATCAACTCACACATTATCCACATATAAGGAGTTTAAATGTACACTATGAATGTCTTAATTATTCCTGCATTTTAAGTTATGTTTTATCATATTCATTTTTAAATCTACCTTGTATGTCATCTGCATTCAAACATGTACAATAATCACATTGTATTATAATATAAATTGTAGGGCTGCAACAAGTTAATCGCAACTAATCGATTATAGAAATGGCTGTCAACTAATTAAATAACCGAGTAATCGTTAACTGGTCTAAACACAGACTCCAAAACATTGTATGAGCTGAAAGAAGAGGTTTTATTTCTCAGACAGAGCAGGGATGACACAAAAAGCACACTGGAAACATGTCAATTGTGATTTGATTTGATTAAAATCCTTGTTCATCTATAAATATTCTCCTCAGGTGTCAAGGGATTATCACTATACTAATCAATTACCAAAATAACTGATAGTTGCAGCCCTAATAAACTGCAAAGTAAAATCTTGTAAACTGAACAACAAAGTGCATTCCACCTTGGCACAGCTGTGATTCAGGTTACCTTACAGCCCATAAAAACTGAAAAAAACAAACAAAAAAAACTGTAAAATGTGCACAATAAACTCCTTCTTTAAACCCTTGAAGACTGAGCTCCTTTTGAATCTTTTTGGATAGCTTTAGTAACAACCCTTTTCGACATGTCTGCACAGCCTGTAGCCAGGATATCAATTTTCTCAGCCCATTATCTTGTGTCTCGTCTCCTCCCTTCTCTTGTCTGTCCCCCCTTTGCGCGAGTCTGGGGTCACGAAAAGGACATGGCGGTGATTCCACATCAAACCAAACGCCCTGCTGTGAACGAGGATGGCCTTTTCGCAAACATTAATAATGTCACCACCACGTACCGCCCCAAAGCGCACGGAAACACGCAGCTGGAGGCGAACAAACGCCTTCATTACACTAAAAGGCAACAGCAGCGGCTCTGATTGATGCTGTAACCGTGAAATAACAGTCTTACCTAAAGCTGCAAGGTAGGCATCCATGTTATCCTGCTCCACCATGTGAAAGGTGCCGCTGTAGTTGGGTTTGGACATGTTTCCTTGTCTTTACGCGTCCTTTTCTTTACCAAACTGTGATTTTTCGCTGGTCTGATATCGGTTTTGTCTGAATTGTTTGGTCAAAGTGCGCAGGAGAAAAGAGTATTGTGAAACAGCTGGGGTTGTCGTCCTCGTTGCACGGTTTTGCGCGTAAAACAAGCTGGGAATGTGTCAAATTTACGCACGATTTACGCACGATTCACGCAGTAGTCGTTTGGGGTTTTGGATGGAGAGTTGCCAGTGTGTTCTTCTTCCTTTCACTCGCTCCGTCCGTCTGTGGGGAAAGTTTTCTGGTGCGCGCGTTGAATACGAAGAGGAGACCCATTCATTGCTCTCCAAAGACGTGGGCGGTGCGTAAAGGTTTTGGGGGCGTGGAGGGAGCGCGGTGTAATTAGAAGCCGCTGGATTACCTCAGACCTCAAGATTTGAGAAAGGTACAGGGTTTATAAGATGTATCTTCTTCCTGTCCCTTTTGTTCAGGCCAATGATGCATGTAATCATTTTGCTGTCTTGTTTTGTATCACTTTGTTTGATTTCTGAATTTGTGCTACTGAAAGTAAATGGCATGAACAATCAATCGATAAAAAAAAAAAAAAAAAAAAAAAAAAAAAGACGTGTTTCAGTGCTGGATTAAAACCTTATGTTACAGAAAAGGGGATGACGAAATGCAGAAATATGTGAGGGGTTTAGAGGCAGCGGCAGCCTGCAACAA